>CM065682.1:43932535-43937535 GCA_017654935.2 Phymorhynchus buccinoides | reverse complement strand
CTCTCTCTCTCTCTTCTCTCTCTCTCTCTCTCTCTCTCTCTCTCTCTCTCTCTCTCTCTCTCTCTCTCCCTCTCTCTCTCTCTCTCTATTTTTGCTGCGTTTTGCAGATGATGTGGCACTTTTGTCCAGAACTGTTAATGGATTGCAAAATCAACTATATGCCTTAAAGGAAGAAGCTGATCACTTGGGTTTGAGAGTTAACTTACAAAAGACAAATATAATAGTATTCAGAAAGGGTGGGCATCTATCGAGACATGAAAAATGGTTATATGGCAACGAAGAAGTTACAGTTGTTAACACTTATAAATATTTGGGAACAATATTTTCAACAAAGTTAAGTTTAAATTACACTTGGGAAGAATCTTGTAGAAAAGGAAAAAGGGGTGTAATTCAGATTTTGAAAACATTGAAAAAGCTTAATTGCATAGATTGTTCCATATTTTGGAAATTATTTGACACTCAGATAGAACCCATTTTAACATATGCAACCGAAATATGGGGTGTACTTCCAAATATATCTATTGAGAGAGTCCACACATATGCAATGAAACGTTTTCTGCAAGTGCCAATACACTCTTCAAATACGATTCTTTATGGTGAAACTGGAAGGTATCCCTTGTACATAAAACCTTTGTCAAAAGTATAAAATACTGGTTGAAACTGTTAAAACTTCCACAGACACGTTTATGCAGACAAGCATACGATATGATTCTTATTCAATTAGATAATTTAGGGAGAGAAAACTGGGCTTTTAGAATTAAAACAATCCTTTCGGAACATGGCTTCGGAATTGTGTGGGTATCTCAGGGTGTTGGAAGCGAGCGGCAATTCATTTCGGAATTCAAAGATCGATTGATCTGCTCCTTTAAACAGAATTGGCATGCAGACTTAGAACATAATGATAAGTATAGATGGTTTTACTCATTTAAATATGTCTTCCAAAGCGAAATTTATTTGAAAGTGTTAACAGATAAATGGCAGCGAGCTAATTATGCAAAATTCAGATTACGCACTCTTGGTTTCAACGCAAATAAGCGATGGTTTCGGTCTGAAATATCCACAGAATTTCCATGTCCTTTGTGTGGTGCTGTTTTGGACGATGAAATACATTTTCTGTTTCAGTGTAGCTCATTTAATGAACTTCGTAAAAAAAATATACGTTTTTCAATTCGGAAACAGCAGGGAAAAACGAGCTTTCCGCTTTGCTACTATCTGAAAATGAAAATACAATAAAAGCAATTTCAACATTCATTTCAGAAGCACTAAAATTAAGAACTTTTGTAACGAGTAGACAAACTTAAATTTCATTTCCTTACATAACTATTTGTATTAAGAAAAGCATGTAGTATTTGTTTGGTAATTAGTCAATGGTCGAGAGAGACTTAATTTTTATTTTATTTTTCACCTTTTTGTTTTCTCATTATGAAATTTCATTCGCTTTTGTACATTGTTTCTGAAGCCCGTG
The DNA here is from genome assembly GCA_017654935.2 of Phymorhynchus buccinoides. Classification (NCBI taxonomy): domain Eukaryota; kingdom Metazoa; phylum Mollusca; class Gastropoda; order Neogastropoda; family Raphitomidae; genus Phymorhynchus; species Phymorhynchus buccinoides. Next base: position 43,936,070 of record CM065682.1, on the reverse strand, counting down.
GTACAAGGAGTAGACGGGCGTTTTGTTATTTTCTTGATGTTCAATGTTGTTATATTTGATTTGTCATTGATTTGAACGAACACAAATGATATAATATGCTATTGCCCCTCCCCCCCTTTGTCAAAAGACCCCAGGGTAATGACAATAAACCAGTGTCAGTGTCAGTGTCAGTGTCAGTGTCTCTCTCTCTCTCTCTCTCTCTCTCTCTCTCTCTCTCTCTTTATCTCTCTCTCTCTCTCTCTCATTTGTTCTTTGATGGTTTTATTACTCTCTCTCTCTCTCTCTCTCTCTCTCTCTCTCTCTCTCTCTCTCTCTCTCTCTCTCTCTCTCTCTCTCTCTCTCTCCTTCTTCATTCCTCCATCTTCTTCCAACATCTGCAAAACTTAAAACTTGGAAAAGGAGTACCAAAACAATGTTTTGTGTGTGTTAAAACTTCGTGATTAGTTTGACATTCAAAAACACGTGCTGTGCATACTGTGTCTACACTTTTTCCTTTTTAATTCTGCGGTTTTTTGTTGTTGTTTGTTTGTTTGTTTGTTGTTCTTCTATTTTTTTTAAAAGATTCTTCTTTATTGGGTTCAAGCAGACAGACAGATAACTCAACAGAGACACACACACTGAAAGGTTGTCAACGTTGCAGGAATGTTATCTAACCTGCCTTCCTTCACCCTGCCCTCCACCCCCACCCCCTATCCCTTACTCTCTCTCTCTCTCTCTCTCTCTCTCTCTCTCTCTCTCTCTCTCTCTCTCTCTCTCTCTCTCTCCTCTCTCTCTCTCTCTCTCTCTCTCTCTCTCTGTCTCTGCGAAAAATTCCCCTATTTCTTTCTCTCAATATTTATTTAAGTAAACAGACGCTTAAACGTGTGTGCATTGTGCATGTAGGCCTATGCTGTGTGTGTGTGTGTGTGTGTGTGTGTGTGTGTGTGTGTACGTGAGCGCGCAGAGAGAGAGAGAGAGAGAGAGAGAGAGAGAGAGAGAGAGAGAGAGAGAGAGAGAGAGAGAGAGAGAGAGAGAGAGAGAGAGAGAGAGAGAGAGAGAGAGAGAGAGAGAGAGAGAGAGAGAGAGAGAGAGAGAGAGAGAGAGAGAGAGAGAGAGAGAGAGAGAGAGAGAGCGAGAGAGAGAGAGAGAGAGAGAGAGGAGGGAGAGAGAGAGAGAGAGAGAGAGAGAGAGAGAGAGAGAGATCAAATGAATGTAAGTTTAAAAATAACTATTTACCTCATGCAACCAACTTTTTTTTAATTGGTGAATAAATACATTATCTGAAATTAAATGCAAATTTAGATTTAAATTGTGATTGAACAAAGTAACTATCTATTTAATATCTTTCAATCGTCAATTTCGCATATTTTGTTGTCCTTTCCTTTCGTCCGTTTATCTTAATTAAACGAATGCAAAATGCTATTCGGCCAAAATAACAGTTTTTGTGGGTTAATTTGCTATCTGTTCAATCAATCAAAGAGATTCAATAAGAAGGACTTGTGGACGATTAAATGGTTTTGAGCTTCCGTCTGACTAATATCTTCGCTTTTTACTGTCGTCTGACTAAATGATCTTTTTACGCATTGGACTGTAGAGGGGAAGTATTGTTTTTTATTTTGGTTATTTTTTGCTCCTTTTGTTGCCTGCTTTTTGCTCCTTTTGCTATATTTGCTGTTTTCTTGTGTGTCTATGTCAATAAAGGCGCATTCGCCGAAATATCCAGTCGTTTTGTTTTGTCTCTTGTCAATAAAATAACGCCACTTTACACTTGTCGTGTAGTTGTTTGTTTGTTGTATGTTCCAGTGACGTTGCAGTCTGTTTCAGGGTTTTTTGGGTTTTTTTAATTTTTACTGTGTGGTTGTTAGACCTAGGCTCGGAACTATTGAAACTAAGAGGGACTCAGTGAGGAAGGTGGATATCACACTGTTCCAGCTTTGAGTAGGCCTACTCAAACCATGCATTTTAGAAAGTGTTGATAAAATATCTTGAGCTGTGCAGCAAGAATTGGCTTAAATAATAGAGGTCTGTTTCTTTCAAATGTCTTGGTCGATGGCTTATAGCCCCAAATAATGAAGGGACGTGCAGTTCACAGCTGTTCCGTTGTACACAAAGTTGAGCCGTTTAGTTAAATGACTGAATCTAGAAATCTTAGATAAAAACTACAACCAAATATTTCTTCTTAAAATATTTTGGATGTATGTTCTTCGTAGCATTTTAAAAACCCATCAGATCACGTGTCAAAATCACGGGTTTCACGTGTTTTCCCTCTTATAGCTGGTAAGAAATCTTGTTTTGACCAGATTTGGCTCCCATACAAATGCCCCCAAATTCAAAGCGAAACATCATTTTAAAGAGCAGCCTCAATTTGAAGTTGGGGCATTTGTATGTGGGTCACAGCTACCCAGAAAAAAACCCAAGAGACTTAATCGTGGCGGTGGGTCAGTGGGTCTTTAAAAAATGTTTTATTCCATTATATTTATGTCAAAAAATATGTTGATCAGTACCATGCAACTTATTTAGCAAAAAAAAAGTTCTTAAATAATACACTTATTATCGCAAACATAAATAAAAATGCTCATGAGTGAAAATCTGACACGGGTTCATGAATATTACTAATTTTCTTACATACTATAGAGGCCTAACATTATTCTTGACTGTTGTTTATGAAAAGGATCTCATGTGAAGTTGGCTTGAAAAAGTCCTGAAACTAAAAGTTCCTCCCGGACAACAGCTGTGAGATGTATTATGTATTGTGATGACCAACATTTTCTTTCTTCTTTTTTAAAAACTTTGTTGTGTCTAGTGTTTTACTTAGTAGGATGGTTCATAGGGGAACACAATGTACTTAATCGAAGGCCATTACAAAACCTAAAATTAGCTGTTTTAAGGCTATAAGTAAGCGATGTTTGTTGTCAAGCTTAGTCAGTTTTGTATCAGCCCAGACAACACAAATATTGATTTGTGTAAATATAATTTTCTTTACAACAAAGTGATGAAAATAAAATCGTCACTAAACATTGACTTGTAAATATTGTTTCTTTATAAAACAGTTAAAACAGGCTCCTCACTAATATTTATTTCATCTCTTCCTCTGCGTGTGTGTGTGTGTGTGTGTGTGTGTGTGTGTGTGTGTGTGTGTGTGTGTGTGTGTGTGTGTGTGTGTGTGTGTGTGTGTGTGTGAGAGTATGTGTGTGTGCTCCCCAAATAACCTTCACTTAATGCAATCAAGTGACCATTCACAACTGGGGATGGCCATTCACAGAGACGATTTTTGAGATCGTAAAAAGTAGACATGTCTGATGCAAACTCAATCAAGTTCTGTGGGTCTCACAATTTGCCACACGTGGTGAGAGAGAGAGAGAGAGAGAGAGAGAGAGAGAGAGAGAGAGAGAGAGAGAGAGAGAGAGAGAGGAGAGAGAGAGAGAGAGAGAGAGAGAGAGAGAGAGAGAGAGAGAGAGAGAGAGAGAGAGAGAGAGGAGAGAGAGGGATAGAGAGAGAGAGAGAGAGAGGGAGATAGATATAGATATATATATATATATACATAGATATATAGAGG
>CM065682.1:43902535-43907535 GCA_017654935.2 Phymorhynchus buccinoides | reverse complement strand
TTTCTATGTAACGTGACTGTATGAGAATAAAACGACACAAAGGGTGGGATCATACAAGATAGCCAACGTTTCTATGTAACGTGACTGTATGAGAATAAAACGACACAAAGGGTGGGATCATACAAGATAGCCAACGTTTCTATGTAACGTGACTGTATGAGAATAAAACGACACAAAGGGTGGGATCATACAAGATAGCCAACGTTTCTATGTAACGTGACTGTATGAGAATAAAACGACACAAAGGGTGGGATCATACAAGATAGCCAACGTTTCTATGTAACGTGACTGTATGAGAATAAAACGACACAAAGGGTGGGATCATACAAGATAGCCAACGTTTCTATGTAACGTGACTGTATGAGAATAAAACGACACAAAGGGTGGGATCATACAAGATAGCCAACGTTTCTATGTAACGTGACTGTATGAGAATAAAACGACACAAAGGGTGGGATCATACAAGATAGCCAACGTTTCTATGTAACGTGACTGTATGAGAATAAAACGACACAAAGGGTGGGATCATACAAGATAGCCAACGTTTCTATGTAACGTGACTGTATGAGAATAAAACGACACAAAGGGTGGGATCATACAAGATAGCCAACGTTTCTATGTAACGTGACTGTATGAGAATAAAACGACACAAAGGGTGGGATCATACATTTGCTTAAAGGTGATAAAATGTTTAGGTAATATCCACAAACCCTTTTATTTAGTTTGCAGCTCAATTAATACGAATTGTCTTTAAAGACCCACCAGATCACGTGTCAAAATCACGGGTTTTCACGATAGCCAACGTTTCACGTTTTCCCTCTTATAGCTGGAAATAAATCTTGTTTTGACCAGGTCCTGACTCCCATGCAAATACCCCCAAATTCAAACCGAAACATCATTTTAAAGAGCAACCTCAATTTGAAGTTAGGGGCATTTGCATGTGGGTCACAGCTACCCAGAAAAGCCAAGGGACTTAATCGTGGTGTGTCAGTGTGTCTTTATGGTCGATATTTGTTTCTGTACTTTATCGCTTTTGTTTATGTGTTGGAAAAACAGTTTATTTCCCACCTTGTTCATGGCTTAAATTGTGAGTAAAACTATGCGCAAATTGTTTATTTTGCAATAAAATATTGATTGAAGTTCAGAGTTCAATGGATGTATTCTTCAATTTACAGCGTTTGTAAACTATCTTTCATTAATGCACAGAGAGAGAGAGAGAGAGAGAGAGAGAGAGAGAGAGAGAGAGAGAGAGAGAGAGAGAGAGAGAGAGAGAGAGAGAGAGAGAGAGACGAGAGAGAGAGAGAGAGAGAGAGAGAGAGAGAGAGACGAGAGAGAGAGAGAGAGAGAGAGAGAGAGAGTTTTTATTGAATAGCATAGATAATGAAGTGGAAACACCCGGAAGTGCTAATGGGACCCAGAGATGCACCAGCCACGCCCGCCCCATGAACGCGAGAGCAGCCCGTATCCCGTAAAATCAAAAACATACTTGATCTTTCTTCTTTGTTTTGCTGTAGACAAAGATACAGTACTGCTACTTCCTATCATGCGTTTTATATTTTTATCTTCTTCTTCTTTTTTTATGTGTATCTGTTCGTTTAGCTGTTAGTGTTTTGCGCAAGTTGTACCGAATAGACTTTACCTTCTTTTTTTTTTTACAAAGGTCACAACGCTTGAATCTTACGTAAGTGAGTTACCAGACTTTCTGTCCGTTAAGTTGTCAATTGTTTAACCCGTACGATGGTGTACCGAATCTTCTTCTTCTTCTTCTTCTTCGATCGCTCAGACAGTTTCCAGTCAATTATGAACGCAGATGCGTCATGCTGCCGTTATATGCGCCTAATTAAGAAATAGCTAGGCCCAGCAAGTCCGACTTCGGCTGGAGGAAATTGTTTGAAAGTGTTTCTTGAAAAAAGGCAGGAGAATGGACCGGTATGGCAGAAATATAGTAGATGACAGTAAGCAAAATGAAAAGGCAGAGTCAAAGAGAGTGACAGATTAGAGGAAGTTACAAGCACAGAACTTCCAAAAGGTGGGGGAACTATTTTTACAAAAGACTCCCCCGGTATATCCCCACGGGGGAGAGGGTGGGGGGGGGGGGGGGGGGAGTGCACCGAATCGCTACAGTAATCGTACTAGGTATACCTGACACTTGGCCAAGACCTCGAACACGGGTTTCAGTTTTTAGTACAACTCTTAGAACTACCGAGTTCCGCACAGAAGAAACGTTTGTCCTAGAAAGTTACATATATGAGAACAAACAGGGCACAATAACCACGGGGTTTTTTAACGTTAAAATTAGGAATACAAATTCATGTTGGCTTGTAGCAAAAGTAAACATTTGTCGGATAAGGAAACAAAAGTGATATAATCAATTTCTATAACAAAAATGAACATCATTTTAGAAGCAATCCTAAATATCATAAATACAAAGTCTGGTATTCTTTTGTTTTACAAATATAATATCATAACTCCAGAGATTACAAAAAGAACAAAAAAAGAGGCTGTTGTTTGCACACCTGTGGGTGAGACTTCAAATTTGTACGACATCGGATTTGGCCCAGAGACAAACGTGTTACTCGTAAAATGGTTACAAATAGTCGTTCAGTCTCTCGAGATCAGAGCGTTTATTTTGTTGTAACTTGGCCTCAAGACAAAGCGTTAACTGAACAGAATTAAGTTCTGAGATAGTCTGTGACCCCGTTACTTGTACATCTCGTGTGGTTTGACAGTAAGAACAATGAGAAAAATAGAGAAGCAAAAAGGTCTCTCTTTACAGTATGTTTCTTACTTTGGGGTATATTGAGTTAAGAAGAAGCAGAAGAAGAAGAAGAAGAAGAAGAAGAAGGAGAAGGAGAAGAAGAAGAAGAAGAAGAAGAAGAAGAAGAAGAAGAAGAAGAAGAAGAAAAAGAAGAAGAAGAAGAAGAAGAGGAAGAAGAAGAAAAAGAAGAAGAAGAAAAAGAAGAAGAAGAAGAAAGAACCAGTCAATTAATCGATCAACCAAACTTTATTAATCTCTGAAACAGGTCATGATGATACACATACCTATTCCCCTCTACGTACCTCCCACATTCTCTTCACTATACTGGTACGTACGCATTCACATACAAAACAAAACTCGAAAATCCACATCGACAATAACAACAGTAAATGCAACAATGGATGAGTATCAAGTAACGGGAGGAAGAGGAACATGTTGTAGAGAAGGAACACGTTCAGCAACAGCAGAAGCAGTAGCCCAAACGGCAGCAGAATAAAGAAGACAATTAATTTTGGTAGCCATACAAACAGACGAAAGATAGGACAGACGAAATCCACATCAGAGGTTCAACTGAAAGTATTCAACGCCCATTAACCCTCACAATCACAACGCCCAGTTACCCTCACAATCACAACGCCCAGTTACCCTCACAATCACAACGCCCATTAACCCTCACAATCACAACGCCCAGTTACCCTCACAATCGCAACGCCCAGTTACCCTCACAATCACAACGCCCAGTTACCCTCACAATCACAACGCCCAGTTACCCTCACAATCACAACGCCCAGTTACCCTCACAATCACAACGCCCAGTTACCCTCACAATCACAACGCCCAGTTACCCTCACAATCGCAACGCCCAGTTACCCTCACAATCGCAACGCCCAGTTACCCTCACAATCGCAACGCCCAGTTACCCTCACAATATAATGGGTAGACGCTGTACTTGCGGCGACGCGCTCTCCGGGGGAGAGCAGCCCGAATTTCACAGAGATAAGTCTCCGTGACTAGAATATACCAAATACCAATACAATCAGAAGCACCGTGCGGGCCCAATATGATTGTCCTTTGCCTGGCAAAATCATGTCGTCCGGAAATGTTTCCATAGCAATTCTGTTCCACTGATGACGCAAATCAATGCGATTCGCGTGACAGCAGCAACCTATTATATCCTAATATCTGTCATAACTCTCTTCTCGTCCCTGTTTGTAATCTGATGTACGAATTCTGGGTGCTGAAATCACGTTATCCACTGCACTTTTGTGATTTGGCTGAAGCGAGTTCCTCTTGAATAGTGTTTATTAAATTTCGTCTTTCGTGCGATGGGTGAGGATGACGTGCGTGTGTATTCGCCATCAAACCATTTGAAATGTCTCTTTAAAAAAACCCATAGCATCCGCTTTGGCCAATCATAAACAAAAACAGCACAAATGTCAGGCCTGCACGAGATAGCTTACATATTATTTTCTTCCTCCAATAATGCATGATTGCTTTGACTTCTTTTTCTCATCTCAGTTTGGTTTTGTCTTTGATGCGGTCTTTCGTTTTTGAAGATATCCACCCGTTCTCTTTTGACTTGTTCTTGTTGTTGTTCTTCTTCTTCTTCTTGTTCTTGTTCCTCTCGTTCTTGTTTTTATTTTGTTTTTCTCTTTTCTTCTTCTTCTTTGTGGTCATTCATGCTAGTGCAAAATTATGTCGTTTTGTTAAGAAGCAGATATTAAAACTCGAATTTATCGCATGGGCTTCAGTACGTCAAACAATTCATGGGTACGGATGACGGACGTGTATGCACATTGCACCAATGTTGTTTTCATCGGTGTCTTTTAAAAGCTATTTTATTGTGACAGAAGTGTATGCACGCTGCACCAATGTTGTTTTCATCGGTGTCTTTTAAAAGATATTTTATTGTGACAGAAGTGTATGCACATTGCACCAATGTTGTTTTCATCGGTGACTTTTAAAAGCTATTTTATTGTGACAGAAGTGTATGCACATTGCACCAATTTTCATCGGTGTCTTTTAAAAGCTATTTTATTGTGACAGAAGTGTATGTACATTGCACCAATGTTGTTTTCATCGGTGTCTTTTAAAAGCTATTTTATTTTGACAGAAGTGTATGCACATTGCACCAATGTTGTTTTCATCGGTCTGTCTTTTAAAAGCTATTTTATTTTGACAGAAGTGTATGCACATTGCACCAATGTTGTTTTCATCGGTCTGTCTTTTAAAAGCTATTTTA
>CM065682.1:43877535-43880035 GCA_017654935.2 Phymorhynchus buccinoides | reverse complement strand
ATCGATTCGCTTGATGTGATTTTATTCCGAAAGTGTGCAGCGCAACAAATGACCTAGCAAACAAATAATTCATTAGTAAACATTTAAAGAGGCAGAAATAAACCATGCATCATCATTATATTAAAAGGCAACTGTCTGTCCGTCCGTCTGTCCGTGTGAAACACAGAACGGGCCTTATAACTCCGCCGTTTTTCGACCGAATCGCTTCAAATTTGCCATCAGCCCTAATGTGGCGATGGCAACGGCAACCAAGGTGGCCGTGTCAATTGCGCGGTTTGGCAAATGCGCGAAACGCGTATCCACCGGCCTCTCGGCGCCCGTATCTCCGGTATTTCTGGACGGATTGCCTTCACATTTGGAAGGTAGATGACCGGGATCAGTGACTATCTGTGTGCCAAACTGGAAGCCAATCGATTTGCGCCACTTGACCTTTTCACAAACCGTGGCGAAACGAGACCAGACATTGACTCGAAATTTGGAAAGGTCATGACCAGCCGGATAGTGACTATCTTGGTACAAATTTTCAACAGCATCCATTCATAGACGTGCGCAATATCAGCCAATTTACATTTGCGCGGACCCGGCATTTCAAGCCACCCACAACAAACACTTTACACAGAAAGAACTCAGTACTGCACGCGCAGGGGTAAGAAAAGGGTTGGAGCGCGGAGATTACTTTAGCGAGGTACAATATCCCGCTATTCACTGAGTGAGAGCGGAGATTACTTTAGCGAGGGACGAGGTGGAACGGGATGAGGGAAGAAGATGGAAGGAGGGAGAGAGACAAAATTAATAAAATATATTTGGTTGAAGTACAAACCGGTACTCAGCGTTACCGGTACTTGGCGTTACCGGTACTAGGCGTTACCGGTACTAGGCGTTGCGCTAGTTTACATAAAAGCTCCAGTTACAAGCACGTACACACATGTTCACACACACACACACACACACACACACACACGCACATACGCACATACGCACACACACGCACATACACACACATACGCACACACATACGCACACACACACGCACACGCACGCACACACGCACACATAAATACTCACACACACACACACACACACACAAACAAGCACACACACACACACAAACAAACAAACAAACACTCACACACACAATGCAGCAGTTATCGTGTCATAGATAACGCTTTGCATCAGTTCACTGTTCTTGCCATTAACAAAATGACACTGAGAGAGAGAGAGAGAGAGAGAGAGAGAGAGAGAGAGAGAGAGAGAGAGAGAGGAGAGAGAGAGAGAGAGAGAGAGAGAGAGAGAGAGAGAGAGAGAGAGAGAGAGAGAGAGAGAGAGAGAGAGAGAGAGAGAAAACAGAGACAAAGGGGGTAAGAGACAGACAGACAGAGACTTAGAAACAGTCAGATATAGACATAAAAACAGAGGAGGAGACAGAGAGAGAGAGAGAGGAGAGAGAGAGAGAGAGGAGAGACTGAGAGAAACAGAGACAAAGGGGGGAAGAGTCAGACAGACAGAGACTTCGAAACAGTCAGATAGAGACATAAAAACAGAGGGGGGGAGAGAGAGAGAGAGAGAGAGAGAGAGAGAGAGAGAGAGAGAGGAGAGAGAGAGAGAGAGAGAGAGAGAGAGAGAGAGAGAGAGAGAGAGAGAGAGAGAGAGAAGAGAGAGAGAGAGAGAGAGAGAGAGAGAGAGAGAGAGAGAGAGAGAGAGAGAGAGAGAGAGAGAGAGAGAGAGAGAGAGAGAGAGAGAGAGAGAGAGAGAGAGAGAGAGAGAGAGAGAGAGAGAGAGAGGCTGTGAGAAACAGAGACAAAGAGGGGAAGAGACAGACAGACAGAGACAGAAAAACAGAGGGAGAGAAGAAGAGAAGAAGAGAAGAAGAAGAAGAAGAAGAAGAAGAAGAAGAAGAAGAAGAAGAAGAAGAGAAGAAGAAGAAGAAGAAGAAGAAGAAGAAGAAGAAGAAGAAGAAGAAGAAGAAGAAGAAGAAGAAGAAGAAGAAGAAGAAGAAGAAGAAGAAGAAGAAGAAGAAGAAGAAGAAGAAGAAGAAGAAGAAGAAGAAGAAGAAGAAGAAGAAGAAGAAGAAGAAGAAGAAGAAGAAGAAGAAGAAGAAGAAGAAGAAGAAGAAGAAGAAGAAGAAGAAGAAGAAGAAGAAGAAGAAGAAGAAGAAGAAGAAGAAGAAGAAGAAGAAGAAGAAGAAGAAGAAGAAGAAGAAGAAGAAACATACATACATGGGGAGACAGGCAGAGAGGGAACACTGAACATTAATGTAGTCTACATCGGCCATGGACCACAATGCAATGAAAGGGTAGAAGAGTTAGGAGAACTGGAAACGCGAGTTATAAAGACTACAAAGGGAGAATGGGCATCACGACAAAGACACAAACCAGTCACGAACAAAGGCAGACAGAGAGAGCCAGAAGAAGAGAGAGAACACTTAACACTGAACACTGAAAACATTTATTTAACAAGGATAAAAAATTTAGGCGATGTTTATTCTTGCAATCTGTCCTTC
>CM065682.1:43855035-43867535 GCA_017654935.2 Phymorhynchus buccinoides | reverse complement strand
GGATTATGTTGTAACAAAACAAAACTGGACTGTTTCTGTCAGAGACAGGAAGATTGTAAAATAATATAATTCGAGTTTGTAGCTGTAGCAAAACGTGTATGAAACAGAAAATGTGCAACAAAGGCAACTAATAAATATTATCATCAGTGATACAGTAAACAAGAGCCGCAAAACCATTCATTTAAATGGCGAAGAAAATCAACGACAGCAAGAACATCTACGCAAATTCAAAATGGCCTCACCTTGGCTGTGTCAGACGAATGGAAAAAAATATTGACATAGGCTAGAACACCAAGGCTACATCAACATGTTCTTATGCTATAGTACCTTGACTGGTGAAGACAGTGAGACAGCGAGTAAGCCCAAACGTTTTTGGACATTCATCAAACACCAGAAAACTTCAAACACTGGTGTTGCTCCTTTGAGGGTGAATGGCAGCCTCGTCTCAGATGTCAAGGGAAAGGCGGAAACTCTCAGCCGACAATTCCAGTCAGTTTTCGGTGACGGGAGGGAATACAGCAGGGACGAGTTCCAGGAAAAGTGCAACATGAAAGATGAAAACTACCCACAGCTGGATAACATCAGAGTCACTGAGGAGGGAGGGAGGCGTCTTCTGAAGAACCTGGATCCCCACAAGGCCAGTGGACCTGACAGTATAGGAGCACGAGTGCTGAGAGAGACTGCTGACGAGGTAACCCCTGCACTGACCATCATCTGTCAGTCTTCCCTCACCACTGGACAAATCCCGTCGCTCTGGAAGGATGCATACGTAACCCCCATCTTCAAAAAGGGAGAGCAGTATGATCCAGCAAACTACAGGCCCATTTCGCTCACCTGTATTTCATGCAAGCTGCTGGAGCATATCATCGTCAGCTCTATAATGGAGCACTTAGAGCGACACTCCATCCTATGCCACCAGCAGCATGGCTTCAGAAGGCAAAGATCATGTGAGACCCAGCTGCTGGAGCTAGTGAGCGAATTGGTGGACAACTTGGAGGAGAACAAGCAGACAGACATCCTGGTCATGGATTTTGCCAAGGCGTTTGGCCGGGTCAACCACAGCTTACTTCTCCACAAGTTGGACCACTATGGGATCACAGGAGATGTGAACCGCTGGATCAGAGGCTTCCTGACAGACAGACGCCAGGCAGTTGTGGTGGAGGGAGCCCGTTCAGAATTTGCCCCAGTTAAATCAGGAGTGCCACAGGGATCCGTCCTCGGGCCGTGCATTTTCCTGATTTATATCAATGACTTGCCCCAAAAAGTGACATCCACCACCAGACTGTTTGCAGATGACACTGCTATGTACAGGACAGTGGCCTCCCAAAAACATCAACAACAACTGCAAGAGGACCTGCAGCAACTAACAATCTGGGAGGAGAGCTGGGACATGAAGTTCCACCCAGGGAAATGCATTGTCCTACCAGTATCCAGGAAACGAACACCTCTGGACCATAGTTATCACCTACATGGCCACACCCTGGACAGAGTCACAAACGTGAAGTACCTGGGCATAAACATCCAAAAGGACATAACCTGGGATAAGCATGTAGACGAGATAACGTCCAAAGCAAACAGAATGCTCGGGTTTCTGCGGCGTAACCTGAAAATCAGCTCCACAGAACTGAGAGAGCGCGCATACTTGACACTGGTCAGACCGCTGCTGGAATACGCTAGTTCTGTCTGGGACCCTTACACAAAGAAGTTGGTGGACAAGATCGAAGCAGTTCAGAGACGGGCGGCTCGCTTCGTGCTGAACCGCTACCACAACACCTCGAGTGTAGGGGATATGCTGGAACGCTTGGGTTGGCCCACCTTGGAGCAGAGAAGGAGGAATGCACGGCTGACAATGCTGTACAAGATCAAGGAAGGCATTGTGAAGGTGGATAACAGCAGGCTCCAACCAGCGCCTAGCCGTCAGAGAAGAGGGCATGAACAACAGCTGTGTACCACCCAGTGCAGGACAGAATACCGACGGAGCTCGTTTTTCCCCAGGACCATCGGGGACTGGAATAGACTGTCAGAGAGGGCGGTGAACGCCCCATCTCTGGACGCGTTCCAGGCAACTGTCGGCTCTCATTAAATTCCCCCCCGGTTTTGGGGGTGATCCCTGGAGTCTTTTAGCCAGGGTACGTCAACAAAAACAACAAAACGGTCACTTTATGCAACCACGTGCTGTTAAATCATTTTGAAAGTGCCATCTTGTAAATCATTTGAAATCATTAACGTTCCCATTCTTTTTTTCCAAGATTTTGTCCAACTTCTCTGTACTCGAGTTTCTTCTTCCTGATTACAAATTCAGAAAAGATCAGAGAGACCGGCTCGAATGAAAAATGAGAATAACGATGTTTTTTCCCCACACCTATTTTATTTAAGACATACACTCAATCAATCGTAGGAAATGGATTATGTTTCATAAAAACAAAAACAAAGAATAAAACATAAATAAGCAAACACACACAGACACACACACAACTGTCTAATATCACGTGTAGTGGATAGACGTTAAATGAAAACACACACACACACACACATACTAAACAAATTTCCAACATTTAAAAATAATAAAAACCATAATTTTTATTATCATAAATTCATTACAACTTAATAATAAATGTAATATTTCCATGGTCTTCTTAGAAACGTATGTATTGTTTTTGCATGTTTTAGTTTTTCATTGACTCTGAGAAGGAACTAACGTTAACCAACCTTCTTACGCATGACTGTGTTCCTTGTCTCTATCACGCTCCTTGAATAAAATTAAGGAAAAAAACCAATATTAATATCTCACTTGCTGCCTGTTCCACACACCTTATAGCCAATGGCAGGAAAGTTGACGATTTTTACAACTTAAGCATGTTTACCTATGTATGTGTAAATTGTCACATATTAGAAGCACAGTTTACATTGCACCCCACACAGAGAGACATTGAGAGAGAGAGAGAATGACAGAGAGAGAGAAGAGAGAGAGAGAGAGAGAGAGAGAGAGAGAGAGAGAGAGAGAGAGAGAGAGAGAGAGAGAGAGAGAGAGAGAGAGAGAGAGAGAGCATGCTCAAAATATGTGTGTATATATCTAAACATCGCAAATATACAGACACGAATACTCTCTCTCTCTCTCTCTCTCTCTCTCTCTCTCTCTCTCTCTCTCTCTCTCTCTCTCTCTCTCTCTCTCTCTCTCCTCTCTCTCTCTCTCTCCTCTCTCTCTCTCTCTCTCTCTCTCTCTCTCTCTCTCTCTCTCTCTCTCTCCAACTTCTTCTCTCTCTCTCCAACTTCTTATCTCACAATGGCACACACTTTTCATGCCTAGAACAACAATCGATCGTTTAACCCTAAAGGCCAGGTTACACCATGGGATCTTTGAATATATTATTCTTCGCCTTTTCTTCATTCGCCTTTTTTGTCTTCTAAATTCGCCTTGTTCAAATCTCCCCTTTCTGAATTGTTATTGATTTTAACTTGGTACGGGTTCGCCTCTGTGTGTGTTGTTTGTGTGCGTGTGTGTGTGTTGTTGTTCTTCTTCAGTTTAACGCCCTTCCACTAAACGTGATTCAGACAATATTGTGTGTGAGTGTGTGTGTGTGTGTGTGTGTGTGTGTGTGTGTGTGTTGTGTGTGTGTGTGTGTGTGTGTGTGTGTGTGTGTGTGTGTGTGTGTGTGTGTGTGTGTGTGTGTATTGTGTGTTGTGTGTTGTGTGTTTGTTTGTGTGTGTGTGTTTGTGTGTGTGTGGTGTGTGTGTGTGTGTGTGTGTATGTGTGTGTATGTGCGTGTGCGTGTGTGTGTGCGCGCGTGAGTGTGTGTTCGTGCTAGTGTGTGTGTATGTGTGTGTGTTGTATTTTAGCATGTGTCACCTCTCTCTCTCTCTCTCTCTCTCTCTCTCTCTCTCTCTCTCTCTCTCCTCTCTCTCTCTCTCTCTCTCTCTCTCTCTGTTAATAACTACTCGACAAAAAAGACAAAACTTAAAAGATAATCTGCCTAAACTCAAAATTTATGACAGTCTTCTTGAAGAAGTAGATTCATGTAAATTACTGGGTGTAACTATTGATAACAATTTATCATGGTCTAAGCACATCTCTGTCATTTGTAAAAAAATAGCTAAGAAAGTATTCCAACTTAATAGAATAAAGCATTTCCTAGATTTTCCTACACGAAAACTCTTTTTTAATGCATATATTCAGCCCGAAATAGATTATGCTTCTACGTGTTGGGATCTTGCTAGCGAAAACTGCTTAAAGCCGCTAAAAAGACTCTACAAGCGCGCTCTTAAAATTGTTCTTCTTAAGTCTTCTTCCCTTCAAAATAATGATTATAAGGAACTAGGCATTCTTCCAATAGATTCTAAGTTGAACCTTAATAAAGCTGTTTTCATGTACAAAATTATGTATAAACTGACACCAACCTACTTATGCAAACGATTTCCTATTACTAACATTCGAAACAAAAGTAAAGTATATATTCCTCGCCCCAGAACAAACCTGTTTATGACCTCCCTTACCTACTCTGGTAGCAAACTGTGGAATGATATGGAAAATATCAATACAAATATAGCAAGTGTCTCATCTTTTAAGAGAACATACCATAAACACCTCTTAAACAAGCTCTAAATGATCATATTTATTTCACTTCCATATCTATTGGTGTTGAAAAACAACGACTTACTAAAATATTCGTACTCATAACAATTACAACAAGTAATTAGTACATGTATGCATTAATTATGAGCATACTTGCTACAATGTTTTTGCTTCCTGTACGCCGCGGATTAAGTAACTCTGTGATGTATTTTCTTTTCTGTACTTGAGTGTGTGTGTGTGTGTGTGTGTGTGTGTGTGTGTGTGTGTGTGTGTGTGTGTGTGTGTGTGTGGTCTATGATATTTGAATTTTGATAAATGTTTGTATTTTTGCTTGATCTTGAAAACTTCATGTGTTTTTCCCCATTTTTGCTTAATTGCATTGTTTCTTGTTTTCTTGTTATTTGATAGTCATGGTTTGTTTTTTTCCTCCTTGAGGGCATGGTGTAAAGAAGCGAAAGCTTATCTGTTTACCCTCATTAAAAAACATTCGTATTCGTATTCGTATTCGTATTCTCTCTATCTATCTATCTATCTATATATATATGTGTGTGTGTGTGTGTGTGTGTGTGTGTGTGTGTGTGTGTGTGTGTGTGTGTGTGTGTGTGTGTGTGTGTGTGTTTGTGTGTGAATATGTAAGTACGTTCTTTTTCCAGTGTGTGTAAGTGTGTGCATATGTGTGTGTATAAATGTGTCATTGAATGTTAGTGGCAGAATGTGTTATTAAGAAATAGGGGGGGGAGAGAAACAGCGAACATATGCGCCCGTACGAGTATCTTTTTTATCCTTTGTTGTTTCATAAAATTCTACAATGAATGATGAATGAACATGACTTGTATGCATGCATGCGTTTACGCGCGCGCGATTGCATGGGTTCACTTCTTTTCGCTCACTTTCAGCCAACTGAACTTTATGACAAGAATAAAGAAAAACAAACAAACAAACCAACCTCAACTGCCTTCGAAATGTTCGTCTTTTGTTGTGTGTTTTTTGTTTACTAAATGTTGTTTTTCTTGTAGAAGGCGCCAATTAAGGTTCTTCCTGTTTCAGAGAAATTCTGTGAATGTTGTCAATGTGACTAATGACTCAAAAATATGCAAAGAGAAACAGTTGATAATTATATACTGTTTCCACGATTAAGCTTGCTGACATTTAAAAATTTAAAGCGAGCAAAGCCAAAAATAATTTATAACGATAGGAATAAGAAGTCTTGTGGCAAAGATTTGGAACTGCCTGTTATTTGTCATTATTGTTTATATAATCTTGTCCAAACCTCTGCTTGGAAATGTACGCAACGCATATGCATACGAGCGCTTGCACTTTTTTCTCTTTTTGTTATTCGGTTGGGATTTTTTTGTTCTGTTGTTGTTGGGTTTTTTTTGTTCGAGGGCATGGTGTAAAAAATTATAATCCGTTAATCACCAATAAACATTCGTATTCCTACACACTCTCTCTCTCTCTCTCTCTCTCTCTCTCTCTCTCTCTCTCTCTCTCTCTCTCTCTCTCTCTCTCTCTCTCTCTCTCTCTCTCTCTCTCTCTCTCTCTCTCTCTCTCTCTCTCTCTCTCTCTCTCTCTCTCTCTCTCTCTCTCTCTCTCTCTCTCTCTCTCTCTCTCTCTCTCTCTCTCTCTCTCTCTCTCTCTCTCTCTCTCTCTCTCCTCTCTCTCTCTCTCTCTCTCTCTCTCTCTCTCTCTCTCTCTCTCTCTCTCTCTCGCACTAGCATGTACAAATGAAAATTGCTATTTATATTCACAAAGCTTTTTTCGTATTATAAATAGTAAACAACAAATGCCATACGATCGTGCGTGCATTCATCTCTGATTTGTGTTCGCTTTTGTGATATGGCTCTATGGCCTAATCATTAAAGCATTGTCAAGTGTCAAGTGTCTCTCTCCAGAACCAATTTCGCCAGGTTCTTTTTATTTTGCTGAGTGCTGGAGATTAAACAATTAGAAGCAGCCATTTACATGCATAAGCTTGAAACGGTCAATGAACTCTTCGGTGATGAAGGAAAGGCGGACACGACTGTCCTTTTGAACTCTGCGCTGGCACAAAACCTGTCAATATGAAGATTACAGAATTTTATTCCACTAATTTATCAATTGCTTTTAGTCGATTAAGATACCTGTCATTTCATAATCATTGAATTGCACCTGATTGCAGCGTGTCCGCTGAAGAACTCTACAGAAAATAAGGAAGAAAAGGAAAAGGGGATAATGATTCTGAAGGAAAAGACCAGGCTGGCGCCTAATCTATGACTTCAAAGGATATTTTTTATTAAGCTTAATATTGTAAGGAATTTTGAAAAAATCACTTAAAAGAATAAACGAACACTGATAATATAAGTTATATATAAATGTGCGAAGGAAGTAGTAGAAACAAACAATGCATGCGCATTGCAGTCAAAGGATGTAAAAAGACATTGAAATGCAAGGAACCAAACGTTTGTGTGTGTGTGTGTGTGTGTGTGTGTGTGTGTTATTGTTGTTTGTTTTAAATACACGGTCTTAATGAAAGGAAGAAAGAAAGAAAGAAAGAAAGGGAGGAAGGAATGAAGAAAGGAAGGTAAAAATGAAAAAAGGCTACAATAAGTTCCAAAATACACGAGGACCGTGGCAGGTAAATTGTGCTAATTAGAATGTAAAAATAAATTTCATAGAAAATACAAATTGGTCAAAGGGTTATAATAAAGGCTAGGGGAAGACGGGGTAAAAAGCGCATGGGCGGGTAAGAAGCCCACCCCAATTATCTCATGAAATAAAGAAAATTTCAGTCAAATTTGCCCCTGAGACGAATGCTAGACATTAACGCTCGTCTCATGGGCAAAGTGAGACTGAAATTTGCTTCATTTCATGAGATAATTGGGGTGGGCTTCTTACCCGCCCATGCGCTTTTTACCCCGTCTTCCCCTAATATAAAGAGAGAATTAAAGGAAAGAACTAGAAGCGAAACAAATGAAGACTTATAGTTGCTTAAGCCCTAGATTCACAGGAAACAAGAGAAGGAATCAGAGAAAATAAGAGGAGACAGAAAAGAGGAGGGACATGGTTTTATACTTTAATCCATATTTTGAAAGAAACACAAAGGAAAACGAGATATAAAACGATGGAAGGAGATGGAGACGAAACGATGAAGGATTATCACTTAAGCCATTAAAAGCCTGGTAAGGGAAGTAAGGATGGAAATGAAAGAATAATGGCGGAAAGAAAGAAAGAAAGAATGAATGGTAGTGAATCAAACATGGGAGAAAGCAAACATTCGAATGCTCGTTCAAATACAAAATGTAAAAGACGTATCTTGACTGTTTCCTCTGTGCTTTCGATTCACACGGAGCTGGGCGAAGGTGCCGAAGGTGACATCAAATGGGGTTTTGTGTTCCTTTAACCCTTTCACCGCCAGCCATATTTCAGCCAAGTATTTCCATTAGATTTACCTGGGTAGATAACAAAATCCATTTCCAGTATTGGGGATTCTTCTGTGACATACATAGAACAAGGTTTATCCTTACTTCCCAAAACTAAGACAACAGGGTCTTTGGATAATAGACCCCAATTTGATGCCTTTTAGTGACATGGGTGTTAAATCATTGTGGTGCTAAAATGCGACTTTGGCGGTGAAAGGGTTAATGGAGAATTAGCCACCTTCCATCATTTGTTTATCTTCTCTCCCAGCCTCCATTATATTATAAGTCTACGAATTGACAAACTAAAGGCCATATAGATTATTAATCTTTATCGAAAGAAACGGGTTCTTGGTTTTATTTTAGCTGTACTGTTACTGAATATTTGGCTAAGACAAACAAATCCAGTGAAAAGAAATTCATAACCACTGTTTTGTTTTCGATAAAGTCGAATTGTTTGAAGCTGTTTTAGCACGATGAGAGAGGACATAGCAAGAAAAAAGCAACACACACACACACACACACACACACACACACACACACACACACACACGCACACGCACACACGCACACACAGACACACACACACACACACACACACACACACACACACACACACACACACACACACATACGCACGCAAGCTACACGCATGCTCTCTCTCTCTCTCTCTCTCTCTCTCTCTCTCTCTCTCTCTCTCTCTCTCTCTCTCTCTCTCTCTCTCTCTCTCTCTCTCGCTTGCTTTCCTAACACTGTATGCCTTATTTATTTATGTCTTATTTATGTCGTATATGTGCTTTATTTGAATGTGCTTTGCATCTCACCTCTACTGATATGGGCCTAGGCCTAATCGTTAAACAATGTGTTCATTGTTGTTCATTGTTCTCTCTCTCTCTCTCTCTCTCTCTCTCTCTCTCTCTCTCTCTCTCTCTCTCTCTCTCCCTCTCTCCCTCTCTCTCTCTCTCTCTCTCTCTCTCTCTCTCTCTCTCTCTCTCTCTCTCTCTCTCTCTCTCTCCGTGGACGCTCGCACATTTCTTTCTTTTAAGGTGGGGTGATTGGATTAAAAGATATAGGCAACCTAAAATCCAATCTGAACAACTAAAAATAAAAAGGTGTCGCGGAAGTAAGAGAATGCAATCTCCTTACAAACTATAAACGTTTCAACCTAATCTATGTCTTCGAAGAATAAAACGAGAGAAAAAGAAATGAAGAAAACAGAACAGAAGAAGAAAGAAGAAAACTGGATGAGGGTCCAAACCTGTGTAAATACAAAGAAAGATATATAAAAAAAACAAGAACGCAAACTTAATTTAAGAACTAACAGAAAAAAGGACACTATTGGCTTTGTGATAGTTTCCAGCACCAAGAAACAAACACAAGCGAGATCAGGCAACAAGGTAAGAAGTCTAAGTAAACCAGATCAGGTAAAGCGAACTCCCAGTTCAAAAACAAAGGTCACAACAAAGCGTCGAACTCACTGGAACTGCACTGTTTTATATGCTAGTCATTTTGGATTGAACAACATAACAGACACGACTGTCTCGACATGGGACACATTCCTGCCAGTTTCCATCATAATCATTTAACAAGTTTCTCCTGCCTTTTTTCAAGAAGCACTTTCAAAAAGATTTCCTACAGCCGAAGTCGAACATGCTGGGCCTAAGTATTTCTTACTTAGGCGCATAACGGCAGCATAACGCATCTGCGCTCATAATTGACAGGAAACTGTCTGAGCGATCAAAGAAGAAGAAGAAGAAGATTTAATAAGTAATGTAAACTGTGGCAACTTGAACACATTAATCACCCAAACATCGATTTCACTGGGGGTAAGTTTATATGGTTCGCCCTTTAAGTAAGCTGACGTCGCGGGCCTCGTCCTTATGTCATCAGAACCTTATGTCATCAGAAACGATTATGCGAAGTACCATTATGATGGGTTCCACATCTTTTTTATATTCATTGTTTCAAATAACAATCATATCAACTGGAAGTACGTGTATATGGCCTGCTGTTTGGAGAAACTATCATAACGTGCCTCGTTGTCAGAATATTCTACAGAGTTTCGTTAAGATCGGTTCTAGTAGCTTAGGCTCTATTAATGGCAAAATAAACATGTTTCACACACAGACGTACGCACACAGTGACACACAGACAAACTGATAAACGCATGTAGCCCTCGCTCCCACCCCAATGTACTACCGTTTCTTATAGAACTAGGAGTACAAAAAAGGGAGCAGACAGAAACAGAGGTGTGAGGAATAGAAAGATTAAAGTGAAACGAAAAGAATAAACGCAAAGTAGACAGTGCCAAACTAAACTAGGTAGTACAGTCATTTTTGTAGTAAATCACCTATGATTGCTGATGCTTCAACTGCCTGAATTTCTCTTTTGGAGATATTAAAGTAGGCCTATTCTTGAACTTGAACTGCCTACTTCTTTACCAAAAAAATAAAATAATAATAATGATAATAAACTGCCTACTGCTAGGTCTACGACTAGCAAAGTCGATGCACTGTTCTACCCCCACCCCCCACCCCCCGCCACACCCACACACACATAAAATGATGATAGAGTTTGTCCTCTTTTTTAAACACTTTTTTCCCCTTACGTGAATTGGGTGTACGTTTAACGATCGGGTAAGCGTGTTCCCTAGGGAACGCAATAGGGTAATTGAGTGTGAAGCATCAAAGGGACGCGGGGAGAGGAGGGATAAGAACGGAAGAAGGTAGGGTGAGGGTAGGGGAGTGGGGTGGAGATTTGGGGAAACATGGGGCGGATCAAGTGGTCAAGAAGGGCGAGGAGGGGAGGGGGTTCCAACGCTCGGTCAAAGAGGCTGCCATGAATTTGAATGTAAAAGGGTCATCGGAGGGTCACTCCTGGGATCAAAAGGATGTGAACTCACGATCTTTGTTTTTTGTAGCTGAATCTCTGGAATTGGAATGGAATATGACGTGCATGAAATCAAAGGTGTCGGCTTGGCAGTTTCATGGACCCCCCCCCCCCCCCCTCCCCCTTTTTTTGCTATAGGAGGAGATCCTCGGTAACCCCCATCCCGACCCCTCCAATCCGCCCCTTGAGATATCCGCAGGTTACAAAAGTACCGGTACGTTTTTGTAATGGTGTGTGCAGCGAACGGTTCCGAAGAGTCTTAAAGAAGGATTAAGGATAATAGCCTCAATTTGATGCCTGTTAGTGATATAGGTGTTAAATCACTGTGGTGCTAAAATGCGACTTTGGCGCTCTGTCTGTCACAAAATATCTGTCTCTCTCTCTCTCTCTGTGTGTCTCTGTCTCTGTGTGTCTCTCTCTCTCTCTCTCTCTCTCTCTCTCTCTCTCTCTCTCTCTCTCTCTCTCTCTCTCTCTCTCTCTCTCTCTCTGTATCTGTCCCTATCACTCACTCCATGTCCTTGTCTATCTCTCTCTCTCACTCACTCTCTCTCTCTCTCAATCTCTCTCTCTCTCTCTCTCTCTCTCTCTCTCTCTCTCTCTCTCTCTCTCTCTCTCTCACACACACACACACACACACACACACTCTCTCTCTCTCTCTCTCTCTCTCACTCTCTCTCTCTCTCTCTCTCTCTCTCTCTCTCTCTCTCTCTCTCTCTCTCTCTCTCTCTCTCTCTCTCTCTCTCTCTCTCTCTCTCTCAACTGTAATCCTATGGCGTGTGTTGGAACGAGGCAGTTTTGCTGTTTTGTTCTCGTATTGTTGGAACGTTACATTTCTTCTTCTGTTCTTCTTTTGTTGTCGTGAAGGCTTTTTTTTTTTCTTTCTCTCTCGTTTTCCACCTCTCCCTTCTCTTTTGAAAAAAACCCACATTAATACATCAACTCCTGATCTGCAAACTTCGGTTACGTGACCATTTTCTGTGCATTTCTACGTGCATTTCTGACGCAACTAGTTAATATCCTAACATCGTTATTTGTAATTTCCGACTCTGTTGGATCGGGGACACACTGCAGTTAGTGCAGGTACTAGGGTTAGGGTTACGATTCGATCCCAATGCGATCCTAGTGTGACGATGCCTCCGAGTCGTGATTCACATGAGATGCTTTCGTCTAAAAATAATTAGTCCCCGAGCCGAAGGTTCGGGGAGCTATTGTTTTTGTCTGGTCCGTCCGTCCGGTGTCCGTCGGTCCGGCGTGCCTCCGTCCGTCCGTCCGTCCGGCTATTCGTCCGTTTTTCTCAAAACCTATTCAGTCTATCTTCATCAAATTTGGTATACTAGTTTGCCAAGATGCAAGCTATCCACTGATGTATTTAGTTTTGCATTAACCCCTTGACTGCCACAGAAAATTAAACAAAAATTAATTGTTCAAATCATGCCATGAAAAAGACAACTGATAGAGCCAATCTGGCAAAATGGTCAGGGGATATAACTATCTTGACTGTGTTAAAGCAAAAACCAACATATCAGAATTATCCCTCTTCACCTGATGATGGTCATAAGTGATGTCATCAAGTCAGTACGTGATACGTTCCATGGCAGTCAAGGGGTTAAGGTCAAGGTCGCGCCAGTTACGGGGTTCAAACCCCG
>CM065682.1:43847535-43850035 GCA_017654935.2 Phymorhynchus buccinoides | reverse complement strand
CTTCACTCAAAAGTGTAGACTGAGTGGCTCAGTGGTAACGCGTTCGCTTCGTGTCAAGTAAACCCGAGTTCGAACCTGACTACAGGGGATTTTTTCCTCTCATTTTGCACTAGGTCTTACGGTCTGAACGTGGAGTCTTTCGGATGAGACGATAAACCGAGGTCCCGCGTGTGCCCATGCACTTAGCACACGTTAAACCCAGTGGAAACGAAAAAGTTGTCATTTGGTCCACATTTACCCCCCCCCCTCCCTTTTCTTCCTCATCAGTCACACAAAAATCGCATGCCAAATGGATTTTTTTAAATTTGGGTGGCGCGCGCCTCTGTCTGCGACGCGCTCTCCAGGTGGGAGCAACCCGAATTTCACAGAGACGCCTCTGTGACTATAAAGTACCTAATACCTAATAATACCTAAAAGAGCCAGAAGTTGGTCTTCACTCCGAACACGGGCAACAAAATCCTCCCAAAACAACAAAAACAACAAGTGCAACGCCGAGCGGCTGCAAAGTCCCCTCGCAGCATCGCCGAGGTACTCGGAAATCAGAATGTGTCGGCTGTACACATACATAAAAACGCATCAAAACAGCACGTAACTACATAAAAAGGCATCAAAACAGCACGTAACTGAATAGTTTTTTTTATATATAGCCTTGGGGTTCGGACCCGTGATTTGAGCGCGCGCGATCATGCGCACACGCGCGCACAGACAAAATTCATGACAACTGTGTTATAGACCATTCATCAAGAAATGTTGCGGAAAAAAACTGCATTTAAATACATGCAAAACTTCGCGAGATATTAGCGATTATGTGTTTGGGGGTTTAAACCCCGTAACTGGCGCGACCTTGACCTTAACCCTTTCGCCGCCAGACATTTTTCAGCCAAAAAATGCCATTAATCTTAACTGGGTAGAGAAAAGAAATATCTGCAATATTGCGAATTCCTCTGTGACATGTATAACATTAGGCCTATCATTACCTCCAGAAATTAATCAAATAAGGTCTTTGGATAACAGGTCCTGATTTGATGCCTTTTAGTGACATGGGTATTAAACCTTTGTGGTGCAAAAATGCGACATTGGCGGTGAAAGGGTTAATGTAAAACTAAATACATCAGTGGATAGCTTGCATCTTGGCAAAGTAGTATACCAAATTTGATGATGATAGACTGAATAGATTGTAAGAAAAACGGACACCGGACGGACGGACCGGACAAAAACAATAGCTCCCCGAACCTTCGGCTCGGGGACTAAAAACAGGATTTTTTTTAAAAAGAGAGAAAAAGGAAGAAACACCCAGCAAAATCACCAATCACGTGCAAAAGACACCCCCCAAAAAAAACTCCCCTTCGTTTCAATTGTCACAACTACTATGATAAACACCGAGACAGCAGCATTATCACCGATGAGTAAAGTGTACAACACGGCACTAGTTGCAGCGGCAGCAGCAACAGTATAAAGCCAACAAGCCGCATAGCCTGGCAGAGCTCAGCTGTCCTGTCTTCTACGTATACAGTGCTGCTGCAGCTGGACGCCGCTGAGTAGAGTAGCGTGGCAGGCACAGCAAGCCGGTTCCATTAATTAAACGACGACTTTGTTGTTTATTCACACGCTTGTTGTTCAACACACATGGTTGACTTTTGGGGTGCGCATGCTCGAATCTTTCATGGACAAAGTCATAACATTTCAGCAAGATTCAATAAACGGTTTTTGAAAATATGAAGCAAAAAGTCAAAAGAATGGGTGCAAGCACGGCCACGGGGTAGGGTTGAATTAAAGTACCGTATAAATCAAATGGGCGAAAGGGCAACAATTTTTGTGGAGGATTTTCCTGTGGTCACAAACTGAGTGTGTGCACGCGTGCACGCACACAGAGTTATGCACACGCGTGCGCCCGCGCGCGCACAGACACACACACTCGCACGTACGCACCTACACGCCCTCACGCGCACAACACACACACACACACACACACACACACACACACACACACACACACACACACACACACACACACACACACACACACACACAGATGCATACACTCGTACACATACATTCATGTATGCACACATAGACGCAACTTAAACTCGCACGGCACACACACACACACACACACACACACACACACACACACACACACACACACACACACACACACATACAACAACAACAACAACATACATATTTATACGGCGCTGAATCTTGATAGAAATCAAATCAAAGCGCACACACACGTTAGCATTCAAAGCGCATTCAAACACAAACGCAATACAAAGCGAACACACACGGATAACATAAATGGAATATAGCAGAAACAGACCTAATGGCAAGAGAGAGAAGAGAAAGAGAGAGGAGCTTTAATGACGGGGGAACAGGTGGGTTTTGAGGTTAGCTTTGAAAGCAGAGAGAGTCGGTCGCTGACGGAGGGAGAGAGGAAGTTTGTTCCAGGAGGTCGGTCCTGAGACAGCAAAAGAGCGCCGACCAACAGTTGAAAGCTTAT
>CM065682.1:43832535-43835035 GCA_017654935.2 Phymorhynchus buccinoides | reverse complement strand
AACTTCCACACCGTAGGTCCTAGAGTCTTGAAACTTGGCATGGATGTACTTTCGCTTATGGCCGTTCTGATGATGGCATACCAATGAAGGTGAAGGTCAGGGAGATCGGTATGCCTTGAAAGTGGTAGGGGTCTAATGATTGGGTTTTACTGTCCCACGCATATCTCCCGAACTGCTTTACCGAATCGTTTCCAGTTTTGTGTGGTGGCGTGTCACCATGACAGAAGGCATCCACGCATAAATTATCACCCTCATGACCTTCACCTTGGTGTATGACCTTGAACACCGAAAATCTTTAAGGGGCTATAACGTCCACACCGTTGGTCTTAGGGACTTCAAACTTGGCATGTAGGTACTTTGGCTTATGGTTGTTCTGATGATTGCATACCGATCAAGGTCAAGGTCACGGTCAAGGTCAAGGTCATGGAGATCGGTAGGCCTTGAAAGTGGTAGGGGTCAAACAATTGTATTTTCAGCCACAAAAGTAAAAATACAATATTTGCGGACCCGGCGAAACCGGTACTCAGCGGTACCGGTACTTGGCGTTACCTGTACAAGGCGTTACCGGTACTAGGCGTTACCGGTACGGGGCGTTGCGCTAGTAACCCTATATAAGAGAGAGAGAAATGTTATGATTACCCCCCTTGTCATTAGACCCTTTCAGGTAATGACAATAAAAACGTCAAGTGTCAAGTCAAGTGTGAAGTGTCTCTCTCACGTCAGATTTTTGTTTCTAAACGAAATCCATTTACTACAAGCTGTTATTCCCTTTAATTTATATCTTTTTAATGAATTTCTTTTACTTCATTTCCCTAATGCAAAGACTAAAACTGAGAATGTTTACAGAACAGAATCATTTCTTCTGTTCTCTTAATGCGACTGGACAATCGATATTTATGTCATGAATATTGATGATGACATTAGCATAGGCCGACCTGTTGGAGAGACAGGTTCGTGTGGAGATAACAACACTGGATGCGACACCGTCCGAGAGAAAGCAGGCGAGCGGGCGAAAGGAAAGATTGTTTGCTGAGGGGAGAGTGATAGATGGTGGAAAAAACATATCTAAGAGAGAAAGAGAGAGAGAGAGAGAGAGAGAGAGAGAGAGAGAGAGAGAGAGAGAGAGAGAGAGAGAGAGAGAGAGAGAGAGAGAGAGAGACAGACAGACAGACAGACAGACAGACAGAGACAGACAGACAGAGAGAGACAGACAGATAGAGAGACAGATGAGTAGGTAAAGTAATACTATGTTTGACTTATTGTGCATGGGTTTCTTCAAATAAGTACATTTTAATGATGAAGTATGATTGAGGTATTTTTTATGTTTGTGCATTTCTCTATTTTGAATGTTTAAAGATGAATGTGAAAAGTAGGATTGGGTTTTATTTTCACGTGTGTATGCGCTTACTTCACACATTTTGAATGTTAATAATTAGTATAGTTAATAATAATAGGTTTGATTTTGTTATTGATGTGTTACAATATAGGGATGTTTTTTTGCATGCTTTATATTACTTTGTATGTGTTTATTTTCGTTTTCCATTTTCTACTTTTATATATGTATTTTGTCCAGAGGGCTGGATGTAAAAAAGCATGTTATTGCTTACTCTATTACCCTCTATAAATAAAATTCAATCAATCAATCTCTCTCTCTCTCTCTCTCTCTCTCTCTCTCTCTCTCTCTCTCTCTCTCTCTCTCTCTCTCTCTCTCTCTCCTCTCTCTCCATCCATTCTCTCTCTCTCTCTCTCTCTCTCTCTCTCTCTCTCTCTCTCTCTCTCACTCTCTCTCTCTCTCTCTCTCTCTCTCTCTCTCTCTCTCTCTTTCTCTCTCTCTCTCTCTCTCTCTCTCTCTCTCTCTCTCTCTCTCCTCTCTCTCTCTCTACCTCTCACTCTCTCTCTCTCTCTCTCTCTCTCTCTCTCTCTCTCTCTCTCTCTCTCTCTCTCTCTCTCTCTCTCTCTCTCTCTCTCTCTCTCTATCTATCTATCTATCTCTATCTATCTCGCTTTTCTCTAGCTCTCTTGGTTGTCACTTTTGAAAAGACACCAAAGCACACATTGTATCACTACTTGTACTGAAAACAAGTTTTTTGTTTGCTTTACTTTGCTTTCATTAGTCCCAGAGCCGAAGGTTCGGGAACTATTGTTTCTGTCTGGTCCGTCCGGCGTCCGTCCGGCGTGCCTCCGTCCGTCCGGCTATTCGTCCGTTTTTCTCAAAAACTATTCAGTCTATCATCATCAAATTTGGTATACTAGTTTGCCAAGATGCAAGCTATCCACTGATGTATTTAGTTTTACATTAAGGTCAAGGTCGCGCCAGTTACGGGGTTCAAATCCCAAAACACATAATCGCTAATATCTCGCGAAGTTTTGCATGCATTTCAATGCAGTTTTTTTCACAACATTTCTTGATGAATGGTCTATAAAACAGTTGTCATGAATTGTTCTGTGCGCTCGTGTGCGCTTGATCGCGCGCGCTCAAATCACGGGTCCGAACCCCAAG
>CM065682.1:43817535-43822535 GCA_017654935.2 Phymorhynchus buccinoides | reverse complement strand
AGGCATATGCCTGTGTACAAGCTAATATACAGTTTAAAAAACCTAAAAAAAAAGGTTATGTACATCACTTTTGTGTAAGACTATTTGGTTAGGTTAGTTTTTAGGTTTTTTTGCCTATTAGGTTTTGTCCCTTAGGACTCAATACAACTAATAGCTGTTTAAGAGTTTTTTTAGAGTACAGAATTTATTTGGTCCAATGACGACTGTTATCTTTTGCTCCTTAGACCAAAAGTTATTTGACCAAAAATTATTAAAATTGATATGTACATTGTTATTATGTACATAACTTTTACAAACAAACTGTTTAGACTTTTTACAAGTAAAGTTATTTGTTGTTTTTATGGAAAAACTTATTTAAAAGATACCTAAGTTGTGTTTAATCTATGTTAAAATTTTGTTATGTGTTTAACTTATTTAATCTTGTCCATAGGACAGAGCATAATGTAATTTTCACATATGTAAGTATGTAAAATTGTTAAAAGTTATGTTGTTTTTGTTTTAATTGAGTAGTGGGACCTAACCCCTACTAACTGATCTTTTAGGTATATAAGTTCGGTTTTAATCTGGGTTCGTCTATAACGAGTTGGTTATAAGAGCCAGTCGTTTCATTTTCTTTTCCCAGGAACCTTTGTACACCACTACTATGTGTGTACCCTTTGTTTATTGATTGTACATGTCCTATTAGGACGTTTTATGCTTAGATTAAGATTATTTTATTAACATCTATATCTTTAAAATTGTTTATTATGTTAAAAATAAGTTAAGATTTGGTAAAAAGCTAGTTTATGAATATTGAAGTGTAATAGTTATGTTAAAAGTTGCTATTAAAATCTGGTTTGTTTTATGTATATTTTGGTCTGTTACTTGACCATGTGTAATTTATTATTTAAATAAATGAGATCTAGTCCAGATCCGTTATATTATATAGAGCCGTTTACAAGTGGGGGGACATACCGCCAGAGGCCTCCATTGTTATAAATAATTTTATTTTTTCCATCTGATCCCAGGGGGGGGTAGCAACAAAGACTCTCCCGCCCCTGATGTCATGATGGAGTCTGAGATTTTAAGTGAAATAGATGGAAGTTTTTCTTATTTATATTTAAGCTCTAGATGGTTTTAAAGAGAAGGTGAGAGAGTTGAGGGTGGGGATGGTTAACGACTCCTGTATGCTCGGAACGGAGGGAGGGAGGGGAAGGGACCCCTCCTCTCCGCCCCGAGCAGTGACAGGACACCGCATGGGCAATCCCAAAAAGGGGGGGGAGCACAAGCGTAAAACGCAACGGTTACGAGAGAAACCCCCGTTGTGCGTACCGGACACCTATCTGCATAGGAGAAGGGATTTTAAAAGATAGTGGGCTCAAAAGAGTCACTTCAGCCCATCAGGCACATATTTTAGTTAAAAGGGAGAAGGGGGAAGAAGGGAGCGGGAATGCAGACAGGTATACGGCCCGCACACCAGGGGGACTCTATTCCCACCAGTAAAAATGGTTCAGTTTTTAGACAAGGTGTTTAAATGATACCTGGCCAATTGCCCCGGCGAGCCAAACTATTGGTGACCAACCCAATTTACCATGTTCACATAAGAAATTCTTTTCATTGTATATTAAGTTATTTTGTTTACATTTGTCTATGACAGGTTGTAATTCCTTCTTTATCTGATTGCAGGGATCAAAAATATGATTCAGGCTAAAGATCTTTCCACATTTACATGGGGTGTTCCTAAATTTACATCGGATGGAGTCAGTGTAGAATCTGTTGATTCTGCCTTGAATTTTATGGGGAACGGGCAGATAAAGTCCACCATTAATAAATTTCCTGCACCGGAGGTGGGCTTCTACATAGGAATCCAATTCCTCAGCCCATCTCCGGTACACACAACGTTTCAGATGATTTTTAATCTCTGACAGGGATAATTTAATATTTATAAATTGACCCTCGGTTTGTTCAGCTGCCCTTTTGGCTGCCGTGTCAGCAAGGTCGTTCCCTGTGAGTCCCAAATGGGAGGGAATCCACATGATGGTTAAATCGATACCTTTGATTCTTATTTGGTGTATAAGATTTTGTATCTCCTGAATGATTTTCCTTCTATTTTGTGTATTATTTTGCAATGCTTGTATCGAGGATAAGGAATCTGTGAGGATTGTAACCTGAAACAATGATTTTTGGAACTCGTTTATAAAAAAACAGGCTTCCAGAATTGCCCAGAGTTCTGCGCTAAAGATTGAGATTTTTGAATTTAGTTGAAAGGATTTAGTAATTTTGAGGGTTGGAATAGTAAAAGCGCACCCTATTTGTGAGTCGGAGATCTTAGAACCGTCCGTATATATTAATAAATGGTGTTTAATTTCAGAAAATTTTTCTTTGGCAGCAACTGAAAGTAGATTTGGTTGGTTTGATTTTGAGTACATTTGGTGTAGAAAAGTGTCAAAGTGTGCTGATTCCCATTCCCAATGTGGGATAGGGAATTTTGGATGAGTTTCAATATCATCTATTTCCAGGCCCGCCATAAAGAGCATTTCCCGGGAATAGTCTAATGGGTTGCAGACTTTTTGTGCAATAATTGGTTTTTGTTGTTGGAAGGATGGATGGCTATAAAAAGGGTCTTCGAATTCTTCCTTAAAACTTTCTATTGAAAAATGATTTGTTGCATATAATCTTGTTAGAAATGTAGCAGTGTTTAATTTCATAAGGTGATTTAATGGAATCCAACCTATTATTCCGTAAATTAGGTTAGTATTTGCAAACTTTGGAACGTTGAGGGCTGCTTTTAGGGCTTTTAGTTCTATTGTTTGTAGTTTGTTTACTAGGTTACTTGTGATGTTATGGAATGTTTCCATCCCATACGTTAGACGACTGCGAACTAGAGCTTGTGTTAAAAGAACAAGAAACTTGGAGTTTTGAGCCCATGTCTGGGAAGAGATAATTCGGACAAAGTTGGCACCTTTTATAGCTTTTTTGCAAAGGTGGTCAATATGTGGGCTCCAGTTAAGGCGTGGTGTGAGTATCACCCCTAGAAACTTTACTTTATTTGTCATTGGTTTTGGTTGGCCCAGAATGTTAATGTTAATGTTTTTTTGAATTAGATTATGGCGAAAGCACATAAACTCACACTTGTCTGGGGACAGGGAGAATCCATTTCTCTGTAGGTAATCAATAATAAGACTGGTGTTAGTTTGATGATTTTGTAGGTATTTAGCTAGAGCTTTTGAGCTTTTTGTGAATGCTGACGACCAGATGGCTATGTCGTCAGCATACATAGAAATTTGACAATTTTTGAGTTTTAGATTGGAAATGTCATGAATCATGATATTGAAAAGAGTTGGGGCGATAATGCTGCCTTGGGGGACCCCCATGTCAATTTGATGTATTTTTGACACGGAGGACCCCACTTTGACTCTTAAAGCACGGTTATTTATGAAGTTTTGTATGAAATTAAACATATTCCCGTGAATACCGAGACTGCTGACTTTATCTAGAAGCCTCCCATGCCAAACGGAATCGTACGCCCCTTTGATATCAAAAAAGGTGGCGAGGACTTTCCTGCGTCTCGCAAAGGCCTTTTTGACGTAGGAGGTTAATCTTATAACTTGTTCCATGCAGCATCTGTGTTTTCGAAAACCTGCCTGGAATTTGGGAAGAACGTTATTTTTTTCCAAATAGAAATCCAGTCTGCTTTTTACGATACGCTCGTAAATTTTACCCAGATGTGGGGTGAGGGAAATGGGGCGGTAGCTTGCGGGGTCCCTAGCCGGTTTTCCAGGCTTAGGGATCCCGACTACCTGTGCCTCCTTCCATGCATTTGGGATTTCGCCCTCAGCCCAGCATCCGGAATAAAAATGGTGCAGGACTTTGAGAAAAGATGGGGGCAATTTCTTTATGATTGTATAGGAGATAGGATCATCTCCTGTTGCTTTATTTGTTTTCCTAATCATATTAATGGCGGCAGCAAGCTCGGTAGTCTTTAAGGGAGCATTGATGGTATGTGAATTGTCATTAGACTTTTCAAAATGATAGTTTATTTTTCGTTTATCCCGTTGAAAAACAGGCAAGTGTTTTGTTTGGCTCGCCTGGGCAAACCGGTTGGCCAGGACATCAGCGGTATCTGAATCAGTGGTTGTCAAGTTATCCCCATCTAGGACACGCGTGTTAATATTATAGCCTTTATTTTGGACCTTCTTTAGACGTTTCCAGGCCTTGCCTAGGTCCTTGAAATTAATAATGTCTTCCTTGTTAAAGTAGTTTAATTTAGCTTCATTTATCAAATCGTCACATTCTTTTTCTGCTGTTAGTTTTTCGTCAAAATTTGGTTTAGTAGGGTGTAGGTCAAAAGTGTTATATTTACGTTTTTTGTTTTTAATTGCTTTTTTGATTTCCTCGTTCCACCAAGGCTTACTATGGGGTTTTGAGGGTGGTATTGTTGTAGGGATAGCTAAATTTGCAGCTATTAGAATCTTTTTTCTGATGTTATCATAGTAAACTTCCCTGTTTAGATCATTGATGTCTTCAATTGTGTGTTTAGAGAGCAAGGATTGAAATAGTGGCCAATTAGCTTTTTCGAAGTTAAATTTAGGTTCAGATGGTAAATTGGTGTTGTTTGCTGCTAAATTCAGTTGTATGGAGATAGGTTTATGGTCAGAGTGAAGAGGATCCGAATTACCCAGTTAAGCTTAATGATATTAGCTTTGGCTGAAAAATGGCTGGCGGCGAAAGTGTTAACATTAGTTTCAAGAATCACTCTCTTCCCTCGTTCTCCTACTGCACCAAAGCCACCTCCTCCCCTTCCCCGCCCCCTCTCGCCCTCTACGTGTATATCCTGTTTGTTGTTCCTTGCCTCTCCTTCATCATTGGCTGCCAAACCCAGAAGGTCACGTGGAGTAAATTATGAATAATGATCGAGTGTGTGAAATAAACAAGAGAAAAGGAGAGTATTAGGAAATTGATGATTTCATGTTCCTTTTCGTCTGTGATTGTTTTCTCTTTAAATCCCTCCCCTTATGTAT
>CM065682.1:43807535-43810035 GCA_017654935.2 Phymorhynchus buccinoides | reverse complement strand
TAGAGCGGCTTCTTCGACTATAATTACCTCGAGTTACTCGGTCAAAGCCATGACAACAATGGCGGCATGGCGTCGAAGCTTGAAACCGCAGGATGCGAGTCAGCGATTTGCAAAGAAATGTTTTTAGGAAAATGAGGAGCGGCCAGTATCCGCAAACCGATAGAATTTGCAAAATGTGACGTAAAAATATAAATCACATCAAATTTAGAATGACGCACGGTGTTCTAAGTGATGTAAGTCTACTCAAACACACGAGGCGAGAGCTGGGGATCTCTATGATGATATAGTAGCTTCCCCTGTTGGACCGATTGAATTAGGCAAGATCACTCCCACACACCATGAAATTACTTCCCCTTAATTATTTCCGAACAATTATTTCCTATTATACCATTTGCTTTTTATTGCTTTATCATGCCATAACACAACGCGGTTGCAAGCGCTTGTTCCTTAGACTGTCAACGACCTGTTGCTTTGAATAACGTAAACTTTTGTTAAAAAATGCCAAAAGCTGCATATGAGTTTATTTTTAATGCTCTAGCTATGCATGCATTTACTCATGGCGCGCGTGTGTCTCTGTGTGTGTATGTGTATATGTGTGGATGCGTGCGTGGCCGTGTGTGGATAGGGGGGGGGGGATAGCGTGCGTGGTGTGTGTGCGTGTGTGTGTGTGTGTGTGTGTGTGTGTGTGTGTGTGTGTGTGTGTGTGTGTGTGTGTGTGTGTGTGTGTGTGTGTGTGTGTGTGTGTGTGTGTGTGTCTGCGTGCGTGCGTGCGTGCGTGCGTGCGCGTGCGCGCGCGCGTGTGCATGTGTGCTGGGGAAAAGGGGTGCTAAGGTTAAAGATTAATAGAACACTCAACTAAAATCAGTAGAAAGCCACCTCTTTCAAACTGGTTGGTAATAGCCAAGAACTGAACCCAGTACCATCGATCAGTACTGGGAACCATTGCTTCACTTAAACAAATGGGCAACAATGCTGTTTTAGAGCCTGGAATTGATCGGCTTCATTCTGCCTGTGGTTTTTAAACAAAGAATAAACAGAACTAATTGATTCTAAA
Source organism: Phymorhynchus buccinoides (assembly GCA_017654935.2). Taxonomy (NCBI): domain Eukaryota; kingdom Metazoa; phylum Mollusca; class Gastropoda; order Neogastropoda; family Raphitomidae; genus Phymorhynchus; species Phymorhynchus buccinoides. The sequence continues at coordinate 43,808,981 of CM065682.1, read as the reverse complement.
GAGGAGAAAAAGGGATGGATTGGAGAGAGGCCCCATACATCAGGAACTTCAATTAAGGGACGAAAGGTGGGGAAGCCTTTCAGCTGGGGTTTAGAGAGGATGACGAGGCTTTCCTTTTGTTTCCAGAGTCAAGCTATGGGCTGCCAAATGAAGTGTCAACTAATTTAATTATTTTTTAATGAACATTCATCTTTACGGGGTGTGTGAGGTTTGATTTCTGTCTGAGACCCTGTATTTCTATTTCTTCTGTCTTTGTACCTGCTTGGCTGCCTGCCTGTTTTATATCTTTCAGTCTGTCCTTTTGTCTCTCTGTTTGTCTATCTGTCTGTCTGTGTATCTATCTGGCTGGCTGCGTCTCTCTCTCTCTCTCTCTCTCTCTCTCTCTCTCTCTCTCTGACAGATTGGAAGAATAGGTGTTGCCTAAAATCTATTACCTTGGAAAATAAAGTTTGTTTTCAAGTTTTAAAGTTTTCTCTCTCTCTCTCTCTCTCTCTCTCTCTCTCTCTCTCTCTCTCTCTCTCTCTCTCTCTCTCTCTCTCTCTCTCTCTCTCTCCATTCGCTCCTTATCTTTTAATAGGTTAAAACAAAACACAAACACTCCCCTTTTTTTTACCAGTATGTTATCTGGAATCGCTCTCAAAATACAGTTTGGGCCATTCAAAAACTGAAATCTAGGCTTACAGTTCATAACGTTATCTAAGGATTGAGCGCAACTGTGAGGGCGTCTTTACTCAACGTAACTCCTCTGAAGATAAAGCTACTCATCATCAGAGCTGCTAGACTACTGAGCAAAAACAATGCATCCCTCAGACAAATGCCCTATCCTTTTGCTCCCTTTCAACACGCACACATACAAATGCACGCACGCACGCACATCATTATAGAAAGCGCATGTGGATGCATTCCTAAAGGCACGCACACTTGCACAAGCGCAAACGCCCGTACTCACCAAAACGCACAGACACACATACGCACGCGCGCGCGTGCACACTCACAACACTCACACAGACAGAAACCCACACACTTAGACTATCTCGCGCACGCACACGCACACACACACACACACACACACACACACGCGCGCGCGCGCGCGCGCGCACGCATACACACAAGCGCGTGCAAACACGCACACACACATATACACACACACGCACACACACAAAAATGGGTGGCGCTGCGCTTGCGGGTACGCGCTCTCCAGGTGGGAGCAGCCCAAATTTTACAGAGATAAATCGCTGTGATTGGAATATACCAAATATCAATATCAATACCATCACCAACATTTTCTCGAAAAAACAAAACAAAAATGTTAACTAGAGGCAAGGAGATTCTCCAAACTCTGCGAGGGTATTACGTATCGTGAATGAACATTAAGAAAGATGGGACAAAATAAGTGCATGATCAAGTGTGCGTCGTGGATGTATAATGGTTCGTTGAGGTCAAATT
>CM065682.1:43792535-43795035 GCA_017654935.2 Phymorhynchus buccinoides | reverse complement strand
TCTCAACACCTTGAGCTTTACTTTTTTGTTTTTTTCTTTTGGAATCTCATTACTTTTCGTCTTTCACCCTCAACGACTCTGGTTCTCCTCCTCTCTCTCTCTCTCTCTCTATCTCTCTATCTCTCTCGATCTCTCTTGATCTCTCTCTCTCTCTCTCTCTCCTCTCTCTCTCTCTCTCTCACACACACTTTTGTATTTATGAAAAAAACTAAGATGGACTTTTTCAAGGGCATTTAGTGTTGTTGTGTGATACACAAATGTCTGGGTTTCTGTGTGACCTAGTGTTTGGTGTACTGACACACTCTTACCGTGTGATTATAGCTTTAAAACGCTAAAAAAAAAACACCAACTAAGATGCAAACTTAACAGTGGTTAAAAGAAGTGAAAGCGATATTGAACGTTTGGTTAGAGAATTGTACACATTAAGTTGCCAAAACGTAGAGTTGAAGACACTAGGCAAATAGGGAAAGGACAAATCGACGTGTCATCAATTCCTGTGGCCTTGCCCCTGTAGACTAAAGGTCTCGGAGAAGTATTATAAGTGGACACAGCGTCGCCATTACCACCTATAAAGACCTGGGCATTATAACTGTGAAACCTGACATGGACTACCTCTTTTATTGGTCATTTTCTAGGGAAGAAGTAGGGGGGGGGGGGGGGGGTTATTTGGTGTGGGCAGGGGGGCAGAGTGTGTGCGTGCGTTGAATGAGAGATGCTGAGAAAGAGACAGACAGAATCATACGATGAAAACACCCGAACTAAACGCTCACTTTAAAAGAGAGAGACGAGAAACAGAGAGAGAGAGAAAGAGAGAGAGAGGGGGGGGGGAAGTGTGTGTGCCCTGTTTGTGTGTGTGTGTGTGTGTGTGTGTGTGTACGTGTGCGTGTGCGTGTGCGTGTGTCGTGTCTGTCTAGTCTGTCTGCCTATCTGTCTGTCTGTCTGTCTGTGTCCTGAGTCTATGTAGGTTCTCTTTTCTATGGAAAGAGTTTGCGTAAGAGAGAGTATGGTAAAATTAAACACAAAAGGTATTAAGAGACAGAATCGCACAATGAGCGGCCGATAGACTGAAGTGTAAATATTGGGGTGGGTTTTTTTAAAAGCGACGACATATTGGTTATGTGTTTGTTTTGTCTGGGTGGCTGGCTATCTGGCTGTATGATTGTGTATGTGCGCGTGCTTTTCACGTCTTTGCTCAGTATACCTTCGATAGAGAACCAACGGGAATGGAAGACCTCTTCACGAAACAATGTTTAGTTGACTGCGTGTCTTGTGCACGAAAGTGTGTGTGTTGCGTATGAGCGTGTGCGTGTGTGATGCGTGTTGTGTGTGTGCGTGGCGTGTGCGTGTGCGTGTGTGCGTATGATATGTGCGTGCTGGAGGGTGAGGGGAGTGTGTGTGGTGTGTGTGTATGCGTGTGTGTATGGTGTGTGTGTGTGTGCGCAGTGTGCGTGCGTGCGCGCTGCGCGTGTGCGGTGTGTGTGCGTGTGTGTGTGTGGGTGTGTGTGTGTGTGTGTGTGCTGTGCGTGTGTGTGGTATTTGTGTCTGTGCGCGCGCTTGTGTGTGTATGTGTGAAACCAGGATCATTTATGGAAGACATTAGTGATAACATTGTGAAATGTGGATATGGAGAACGCGGACGTGAAAAACAGGCAAAAGATAAAGACAAGACACGAACACTTCATAGACAAATATTAAACAAAAACGTCAGTAAACAGAGAGACGTGTAGACAAAATGGTATTTATGCCAAATCCACGAAAGGAAGAACGAAGGAGGAACTTTCAGCCCTAGCTACACTACATACGATTCGATTCACTGCGACCCGATTTTGACATTTGTGAGGCATGATTCTCGTGAAATTCTACTGTCTAAATAAATCTGATGAAATCCTACTGGTTATGTTCACTATATTTGTAGTCCCCGTACACGAATCTGATGAAATATCGGTATTTTTGTATCAGATATTTTTTTTTTTGATTCGTGGGTTGGGGTCTACTTGAGTACAGTGAACGAAAAATAATAGCGTGGTTTTTAGACGGAAGTATTTCACGTGAATCTTGGCTCACAGACATCGTCACAATCGGGATCATATTTGGGGTCAAATCGTATGTAGTGTGGCTGGCCCATTCTGACTGTTACGCACCATAACGTTCCCAGAACACACATACATAAATAAGCATAGTTTAAAGAGAGAGAGAGAGACGTGAGAGCAGAGAGAGATGCAGGAAGAGAGAGATACCCGTAGGAGAGACCGAGAGTACTTCGAGAGAGCCGCAGAGAGTAGAGAGATAGGGAGATAGAGGGAGAGAGAGCAGTAGGAGAGAGAGAGATAGAAGACGAGTCAGGACGGGGAGAGAAATGTTTTATCTGTTAGGGCCATGGGGGATACAAGTCGGGCAGAGACCCCTGAACGAGAGGAGGCAGCTAACATTCGACAGATACATTATTAACTTCGACGTTACAAAACATCTACGTAAATCTTTGGTAGGAGACCTTTTGACT
>CM065682.1:43777535-43787535 GCA_017654935.2 Phymorhynchus buccinoides | reverse complement strand
GTTTTCTGATTACTAGTTGTGTGTGTGTGTGTGTGTGTGTGTGTGTGTGTGTGTCTTTCATTTAACGTCTATCCACTTCTCGTGATATTAGACGGTTGTGTGTGTGTGTGTGTGTGTGTGTGTGTGTGTGTGTGTGTGTGTGTTACATTTCAATACTTGTTGCGGACGAAGATGAACCTTCGTAGTAATTTGATCTACATTAAATTAAGACATTTCAACACACATTTACAATGCGCAGGTGTTTATAAATAATTAAAAACATGGCAGCTTGAGGTACGGTTTCATTTATATAAAACATGCGTTGACAAAACAAAGAAGGTAAACAGAAACAAGAAATCTCTTTAACCCTTTCACCGCCAATGTCGCATTTAAGCACCACAATGGTTTAACACCCATGTCACTAAAAGGCATCAAATCAGGGCCTGTTATCCAAATACCACTATTTTCTTAATTTGGGGAGGTAAGGATAGGCCTAAAGTTATACATGTCACAGAGGAATTCCCAGTATTGCAGGTAATTATTCTCTCTACCCAAACAAGTTTATTGATATTGTTTGACTGAAAAATGGCTGGCGGCGAAAAGCTTAATAGTGAAGAAAAATTAATATATATATGAAAAATATATATATTAAGCAAGAAAATCTGCAAGTGCGTACGTGTGTGTGTGTTGTACAGATACCAAAACAAACGGCATATTCTCTCTCTCTCTCTCTCTCTCTCTCTCTCTCTCTCTCTCTCTCTCTCTCTCTCTCTCTCTCTCTCCCCCTCTCTCTCTCTCTCTCTCTCTCTCTCTCTCTCTCTCTCTCTCTCTCTCTCTCTCTCTGTTCTTACATTGCTGCCCGTCCGTATATTGGACATCATTTTATGCATGTATGTTAATTGTTTGGTATTACCTTGCTTTTGTATTATTTATTGTTGCTTTTATTCTGTATAATTATGCGTTTTACATGCTGTAAGATGTAGGCCACAGTGCCTGTAGCTATGTGTATATGCATGTATCAGTTGCATGTCTATGCATGCATGTTCAATTGCGTGGAAGTGTGTGGGGTGTGTGTGGGGGTGGGGGTGTCTGTGTCTGTGTGCATGTGCGTGCGTGTGTGTGCATATGCGTGTGTGTGTGTGCGCGTGTGTGTGCGTGAGTGCGTGTATGTGTGTGTGTGTGTGTGAGTGTGTGTGTGTGTGTGTGTGTGTGTGTGTGTGTGTGTGTGTGTGTGTGTGTGTGTGTGTGAGTGCGTGTGTGTGTTTGTGAGTGTGTACGTGCGTGCGTGTGTGCGTGCGTGCGTGCGAGGCAGAAACATGGAGAGAGGGTGATTGGTATTTGCAGACATAATTGAGGAGGGTGCGGGTGAAGGAGAACACGAAAAGGGGGTGAGGGGGGGGGGGGGCAATCAGAAGGAAATAACGGAGAAAAAGTCAAAGGGCAATAACTCTGTGGACAACTTAACTCCCTTGTGTCAGGGCTATCGAGGCAGCACTCTCGCCCACACGGCAGATTTACAATGTCCAAGAAAAACGGGTAAAACCATGTGACATTTCTCTCCCGTGTCGCCTTCTCCACAAGATCTGTTAATTTTCCTTCCATTTAAAAACAAAAACAAATTTCAACGTGTAAACAGAATGAAAGAAACCAAACCAAAAGCTTGCAAAATAGCCTCGGTTTAAACAAAAAAGAAGCAAATGGCAAGAAACAAAAACTAATTAAGCCCAATAACAAGCTTTATGCTTGTATTAATAAAATAAAAATCGGGACTTTACAGGTTTCGTACTGCCTCCGGGCATTGCCTCCAGTATTGTTCCCACCATATTTGTATTTACAAATGTCCCATATGTGTCTGGTTCAGACCGAGAGGACGTAAAACTCCATTTTCGCTCGGCAAGAAACAAAATATGCAGACATTATTTCGATCATGAAATCTCCTCTCTATATTTTTAAATATATGGATATGGCCTGACAAAAAGTGAGCAATTCACTTGAAGATTTGCCACAAATGATATTATGATGGGCGTTTGTGTTTTTTGTTTAGTCTTGTATATATGTTTTTTAATGTGAGGAAACGAGAGGTATAGCTTGAGAAAGGCAGAATCTGCGCATACAGTCTCTCTCTCTCTCTCTCTCTCTCTCTCTCTCTCTCTCTCTCTCTCTCTCTCTCTCTCTCTCTCTCTCTCTCTCTCTCAAGGACAGATTGGAAGAATAGGCGCTGCCTAAAATCTATATCCTTGGAAAATAAAGTTTAAGTTTTCAAGTTCTCTCTCTCTCTCTCTCTCGATCGCTCTCTCTCTCTCTCTCTCTCTCTCTCTCTCTCTCTCTCTCTCTCTCTCTCTCTCTCTCTCTCTCTCTCTCTCTCTCTCTCTCTCTCTCTCTCTCTCTCTCTCTCTCTCTCTCTCTCTCTCTCTCTCTCTCTCTCTCTCTCTCTCTCTCTCTCTCTCTCTCTTCTCTCTAGGCGCTGCCTCTCTCTCTCTCTCTCTCTCTCTCTCTCTCTCTCTCTCTCTTCTCTCTCTCTCTCTCTCTCTCGCTCTCTCTCTCTCTCTCTCTCTCTCTCTCTCTCTCTCTCTCTCTCTCTCTCTCTCTCTCTCTCTCTCTCTCTCTCTCTCTCTCTCTCTCTCTCTCTCTCTCTCTCTCTCTCTCTCTCTCTCTCTCTCTCTCTCTCTCTCTCTCTCTCTCTCTAATCGTGTAGCATCTCATCTCGTTCAAAACAATGACTCTTCCTGTGTCGCATCGCCATTAGAAACCACAAACATCGAAAAGGATTGCGATTTTCCTTTTGGACAAATAGCAAAACACAGCGTGAACACTATTTTCCGGTGCACCACGATTCCCATAATCACGATTCCTATAATCACGGTTCTCATAACAGTATTTCTTTTCTCAGCCTCCATCACGTTTCACATCATTTAAAATACGGAAAGTAAATGCCGTGTATACATATATAATTCACAAAGGAAGTGAATAAATTATACATAAAAACACACACGGGCACACACACACACACACATACGCACAAACAGACCCACATGGTCATACATAATTATGCATTTAATAATAGTAGAAAATAAAGGCAAGACAGAAAAACGCAATGAACTGTGACAAACGCTCTGCTGCTGTTGTGTGTACTGCAGGAAAAAAACCCAAGTCAATTCTAATTAGAATAGGGTAAGACGGGGTAAAAAGCCCATGGGCGGGTAAGAAGCCCATGCCAATTATCTCATGAGATAAAGAAAATTTCAGTCACATTTTTGCCAATGAAACGAGTGTTAATGTTTAGCATTCGTCTTATGGGCGCATTCGTCTTATGGGCAAATTTTACTAAAATTTGATTTATTTCATGAGATAATTGGCACAGGCTTCTTACCCGCTCATGGGCTTTTTACCCCGTCTTCAGCTACACTAAGTGAGAAAGAAATAAAGAAAAAGACACACAGAGAGGGGGTGGAGGGAGAGAGAGAGAAGAGATGCGGGTGTTGGGAATACTACAAAAAATATACATGTAGTCGCACGCACACACACACAATTATAAAGAGAAGGAGATGTTTCAGTTGATCTTTGGCCGCCGCCACCGCCAATATGGCCGCTATGACCTTGACCTTTGGGATACACACTTGACCTTACGCATGTTTCTTCCTTGTCTTATAGTGTACACCAAACATGAAGACAATCGGTTCAGTAGTTCCGGAGATTTAGGCCGGACAGACAGAACCACCAATATGGTCGCCATGGCCTTGACCTTGACACACAATTAGAAAGAGAGGGAGAGAGAGAGAGAGAGAGAGAGAGAGAGAGAGAGAGAGAGAGAGAGAGAGAGAGAGAGAGAGAGAGAGAGAGAGAGAGAGAGAGACAGACAGACAGACAGACAGACAGACAGACAGAGACAAGACAGCCAGAGCTTTTACCTTGATCATCTCTTCTTCTTCTCGTGTCACGCACGTCGATTTGCACCCGGTGAGAGAACATCGACAATACAATTTTGCACCAACTTTTCTGTTGTAATGAAACTTAAATCCGTCGATAAATAAGAATTTTCCACCACGTTTGCTCTTCTCGAACTTCAGCTCAATTTTCACCGGTAACAGTTTGGTCAATGGCAGTCTCCCTCAATCAAGATAGCCCAAGAATGTTAACTGTACTCATCTTCAGAAAGTTTCATTATACAAACGATAGTCGTTATAAACTGCCTGGGAGCAAAACAGTTCAGGTTCATCAGGTTCAGCATTGGTAGCTGAAGCGACAACAAATAGACGACAGCATTCGGTGAACACCTCATCACTGTCATCAGTCCTTGATTCTGGGAACCGTGATAGAAAGAGTAAGAAATGGTTATGGGAACCGTGATTTTTTACGGGAGCAAATCCGGGAAGGGAGATCTCGCGGTATTGTGTTGAGAACAAAGGATTATGGGAATCGTGATTATGGGAACCGTGGTGTATCCCTATTTTCACTTTGGCATTTCAAAACGCTCGGGTTTATGTGCAAAACAATTTTGACGAGTAGGGAGTAACACGTGAATCCTTGGACAAAATTGTTCGCCTCTTTCGTTACTGTTACCAAAAAGCCTGAATACACAAAGCATTCGCACTCCGCAGCTGACTGAAGCCGGGTTTTTGTTACTCCCACCCTTTCACCTACACTACAGCTGGGGATCATTGTGAACTAGCTCACTGCCTACAACGACACTAACACTTCCCACCTTCAACCTTTTCACCTTCCAGATGGCAAGTAAGAAAGCGGGCTTCATTCTTAGCAGGATTTGTAGGCTGCGAAGTTATCACTCTTTGCAACATTGAGGCTTTTTGGTGTTACCACCACCGTGGAAGCTGTGTTTTATTGTGCTTGTCTTTCGTATTGTTGTGTATTTTGTGCAAGTTTACTCGCAGTTAAAACATGTCGATGAAATTCAGAAGAGGATTTAAGGCATCGTCCCAAATATTCTATTGAATGTTAGTGTGAATCTGCGGTGTCACTCGTTTACATGTAATGTTGGAGGTTATTTTTGTTATAAACTTCTTTTTACACGTTTAGGTTTTCTGCGTATAAGTTGCAAACCGAATTTCATCAAAAATGCGGATCGTTACAGTTTCTTATGCTGAAGAATTCTTTGTACATTTTATGTTATTCAAATTTACCATTCCGGTACAGTGACTATTTGTTCAAAATTATTTCAATGATTTCCTTTCAATAATGCAAGGCAATATAATCAATGAGATGCAACATGATAATGAATTGCGTCCCCCTTTTCATCGCTCGCTTTGTCCCTTCTTCGAATCGGTGCTGCCAACTTTGTATCTGCTGTAGTGCTCAACTAATAAACCAAACCAGGTACTGGTTATCCCTAAGCCAGAATGGTCATTAAACCGTAAACATCGCAATAATTAGAAACGAAAGGGCCACTAAACCATCCCAGTTATTATTATAGGTACTTTATAAAGGCGTCTCTGTGAAATTCGGGTTGCCCCCACCTGGAGAGAGCGTCGCAGCCAGAGGCGCGCCACCCAATTTCTTTTTTTTTTTGCATGCGATTTTTGTGAGACTGATAAGGAATGAAAAGGGGGGGGGGGGTAAATGTTCACCAAATGACAACTTTTTCGTTGCCATTGGGATTAACGTGTGCTAAGGGCATGGGCACACGGGACCTCGATTTATCGTCTCCTCCGAAAGACTCCACGTTCAGACCGCAAGGCCTACTGCAAAGTGAAAGGAAAAATCCCCTGTACCCAGGTTCGAACTCGGGTTTACTTGACACAAGGCGAACGCGTTACCACTGTGCCACTCTACACCTAAGCTCGACTGTCCAATGTGTAAACATATGGTGCAGGATAATGTTAGGCGTTTACTGAAAACAAGACAGATGTTCGCCTGCTCGCCATTATCATCATTGCTGCTGTTGCCTGTATATTTAAGGCAGGATAAAGGTTAGATCAATCATTGTAGTCTATAACCCAGTCCCTGACTTAAAGTGCTCTTCATTATCCAAAAAGGATGAACATGATATTGGCTGGACTTTTGCTGCTTGTTTGTGGTAAGTGGAGTTAATGATGAAATTCTACAGAAATAAAAAGACTGATGGTAGCGATATATATAGGGGAAGACGGGGTAAAAAGCGCATGGGCGGGTAAGAAGCCGACCCCAATTATCTCATGAAATAAAGAAAATTGCAGTCAAATTTGCCCATGAGACGAATGCTAGACATTAACGCTCGTCTCATGGGCAAAATGAGACTGAAATTTGCTTCATTTCATGAGATAATTGGGGTGGGCTTCTTACCCGCCCATGCGCTTTTTACCCCGTCTTCCCCTAGGCCTACAAGCATGCATGCGCATGTGTGCGTGCTCTTGCGTATTTATAATACTTTTACTTGCAATACTTTTCTGTCACACACTGATGTTGTTTATAAGTTTTAGAAATACGCTTTTGTTGCGGTGGGGGTGTTTTTGTATTGGGGGGGATTTGTGATGGATAGCTGCTCGTGCTGCCATTTGCATCGTTTATTGAGTGTGTTTTGCCTTTGGGGTCTGTTCTTTCTGTTGTGTGTGTGTTGCTGCTTTTGTTAGAAGTTTTATTGTTGTTTATTTATTCATTTTTGTTGTTGAATCTTAAAACTTGAAGGCCCAGGGTATGATAATGTTATAAACATGGTACAATTGAACAAATATGTAGGCCCTTGCAAATCTACAGACATGGGCCAATTTAAGAGACGTGTAACACACTGAAAGGCACCAAGGATTTAAAAGGCGATTCACATTTTTGTCCAAGCCATTCCATGATAGTCGCCTAATGTGGTCGATCTTGCCACACGGTTAAGACACCAAAGAATCCATCGTAGTCGTTGTCATCATCTTCCTTGCCATCAATTTTGTCATTGTCATCATCATTGTCGTTTCTTAAAGAAGACCCCGTCTTCTCTTCTATTCGCTATCCCACCCCACTCACTCCTTTTCCCCTTTTCTGTGGGTGTGGAGGAGTGGGGTGTAAACAAAAATACCCATCAGAAGATTTATTCACAATATTCTGTCATCAAAGTGAAGTTTACAAGTAGTGTAGAGTTCAAACAAACAAAAAACAGTATTGAAAGTTGTTTGGGATGTTTTTCAACACCCTTTGTCCTCTTTGTTTCTCGTGGCTTCAGGGCTGATGGCGAGTACTGAGGGAGCCCTGCCCCCTCTCAGAGGGGGGGGACAAGTTGGAGTTTTCTGACCAGTGTCCGCCAGGCACCCCTATGGCCATGTGTATGATGGACCCGTGTGACTTGGACCAGTGTCACGTGCCCCATGCCAGATGCATGTCAGTGTTGTGGTAGTGGACTCGGCCTTCAAGCTGTACGCTTTATTGAATGAATTCACCCTACCTTAAGAGTTCTTTGGTTTGTTCTCTGTCTTTGTTTCTCTCTCTGTCTCTTGCCGACTCTGTCTGTCTGTTTGTCTCTCTTTCTCTCTGTCTGTCTCTCTCTCTCTCTCTCTCTCTCTCTCTCTCTCTCTCTCTCTCTCTCTCTCTCTCTCTCTCTCTCTCTCTCTCTCTCTCTCTCATATTCTCCTACCCGCCCCACCCTACCCCCGCCCTCTTTCCTTTTTCTTCTGGACTTATTATTTTATTTCATCTACAATCTGAAAGCGTCTTGTAAAGGGAGTAATATAATGTTTTCATTGAATGGATGGCTGAGCGGATGATTAGCTGCTTTTCTTGCAAGGTTTGTGGCTGGTTCGTTTTTGCCTTTTGAAATGACGAGCGGGCATTCATTGAATAGTTCATCAGTAAAGACAGTACAAAGCAATCAGCATTGTAATACAGTGTACTGGGGTGATTTGGTTAATAATATAACATGTAAACTATTAATATTAAAACAGCATGCTTCAGAGTAGACACTTAGCCGCAAGCCGTTGGCCTACACCCATTAACGACACACCCTGCCCTTTTCTACAGTCAACGGTCAATCACTCCAGATATGTAGAACGGAATGTGTCTCTACACATCTCTGATCACTCCCAACTGATGAGACAGCAATAGTTCGCCTGCTGCCCATGTATTAGGTGTTAGGTACTAGGTACTTTTATAGTCACAGAGGCGTCTCTGTAAAATTCGGGTTGCTCTCACCTGGAGAGCGTGTCGCAGTCAGAGGCGCGCCACGCAACTTTTTTTTTTGGCATGCGATTTTTGTGTGACTGATGAGGAAGGAAGGGGAGTGGGATAAAAATTGACCAAATGACAACTTGTTCGTTGCCACTGGATTTAGCGTGTGCTAGGTGCATGGCCACACGGGACCTCGGTTTATCATCTCGCCCGAAAGACCTAGTGCAAAGTGAGAGGGAAAATCCCCCTGTACTCGGGTTCACTTGAGACGAGGCGAACGCGCTACCACTGTGCCACTCTACACTCTACACCGTACCACACTCCGCGCTTAAAGGTGGACTCGGACGGATGAGTTTTTGCAAGAAACACGTCGAGATCACCAGTAAGACAGCCTTTTCAAGGATCGGAATACTCACTTTGCTCTGGTTTCTTATAAATTAAACCGTACAAACGGCGATTTTTCCTTGCCGGAGATGCCGGAGAGAGTAGCCATTTTGGATGGGGTGGGTGGAGGTCACTCATTGTGGTTGAAGCGTTTTCTTTTTTTTGTAGTGCAGCAACAACAAAAAACTCCTTTAAACTATAAAAAAAAAAAAAAAATAAAAAGGCTTGTATTGCGAAAAGTTCGTGCAAACGATTTGGTTTAAACACAGGCGGCCATTCAAAAAGAGACGGAAAATGCCTTCTCTTTGGGTGAAAGAATTTGACTTCCAGCACCTCCGCCAAGGAGGAATCGACTTTTTGACTGCTTGATTTCTTGGAAACCAGAGCAAAGTGAGTGTTGCGATCTCTGTAGGGGGTGTTTTCCTGCTGATTTGGACGTGTTTCTTGCAAAAACTCATCCGTCAGGGTGCCCTTTAACTTATAATTTAAATGATATTATGTTGCCTGACTGGCTGTTTTTGTTTGTTTCTCTTTTTTTGACAGACCCAATTTGTGCGGGGGCTGCTTCTCGCAGTGGTATGACAACACTGACGGGAGCCTTATTCCATCCTGCCCTGTGGCCCCGGGCAACTAGGGCACATCCACGCGGACCACTTACGGGCCGGCCACACGTCCACTAAAATCGTACAACTGTACGATACGATTCGATCACGCGTTTCTCCAAGAACAAATGTGATTCGCGCTTCGAGGTCACGTGATCGAATCGTATGGCACAGTCGTATGGTTTTAGCTGACGTGTGGATGGCCTTTGATGGGGGTCTGTGGTCAGATCTGAAGGTCTGTCTGTCATCCACCCGCCAACCTCTGCAACACCTTCAACTCTGTGCTGATGATGTAAAATTCGTTAAGCGCATAGAGCTTAAAGGTATGCGCTATATAAATCTTCTTAATAAATAAATTTTAAAAAGGCGAGCAAGGAAACCTATCTACGTCTGTGCTGATTGTGTAGCCGGGCGAGCAAAATGTGTTTAGACTACGCAGTGATACGCTTTCGTAATTGAGCATTTCAAAGATGGGTAACGTTATCAAAATTCAATTCAAATTTCTTTATTGTCTGCAAATGAAGAAAATCTTTTTTTCAGCGTGCACTTAAATCTAAAACTGACGAGACAATATATTATAAACTAAGACATAAAATACATGCATAAAAGCACATGTTATTCACATAGACCAATTAAGTTTATCACACACACTCCCACCTACCCCCCCCCCCCCTCCCCCCACACACACACACACAATAATGTAAACAAAGTATGTAATAGTTCTCCTTTAGCTTTAAAGAAAACCCACCATAACAACAATAATTCTTCATAACAAGGAATTATTGATAATATAATAATAATAATAATAATAATAATAATAATAATAATAATAATAATATAATCATAATCATAATAATAATAAACGCGCGATAATAATACAGAACATCATAGTATTATTGGTGCTGTTACTTAGTGCACAAGACACATACCTACGTCACTGTTTTGGGCTAGGACTAAAA
>CM065682.1:43752535-43767535 GCA_017654935.2 Phymorhynchus buccinoides | reverse complement strand
AAATTAGTTGTTGATATCTAAAGATGCCTGTTAAATAACTATATGTGTATAAAATAGTAAGTTAAAATTCATAGAGCCTCTACTCTTTTATAGTCCGGCCGTGCCTTTAAAATTGAGTTGTCTGTCTTGAAAGTGTGTGTGTGTGTGTGGGGCGGGGGGGGGGGGGGGGTGTTGCACTGACTCAGTGCTTTCTAGGTTAACTTCATCACCTTGATACATAGATTTCAAGCTGGTTGTTGGACGTTATGCTGTGTTTGGCAAGTGGATGAGAGTCTTCTTCTTCTTCTTCTTCTTCTGCGTTTCCCCGGGCCATAAGGCCACACATTCATTTCATGTCTGTGGTTGTGAAAGCTATAACTGAAGCCGTGCACTTTTAACGTTCTAAGCTTATACAAATATTTTTAAAGAAACACAAAGGAATAGTAAGAGTTCTTAAAATAGACATCAACAAGACACAAAATCAAAACTAGGACACATGTTTCTTTGCAAACAAAAAGATCCGAGGTGCGGAAGAAGAGAAAGAGAGGGGGGGGGGGGAGGGTCATTCGCAGATGACGTACAGATAAATAGAAACAAGAGGGAAAATAGAGTGTGCTTGCAAAAGAGCAAGTCATATAGAGAGATTGAGAGGCACACAACAGAGAGAGAGAGACGATGAGAGAGAGACAGAAACAGAGAGAGAGCGAGAGAGAGAGAGATGATGATGATGAAGATGATGGTTATGATGATGATGATAACGACGACGACGACGAGGAAGAGAGAGGATGACGAGAGGATGACACGACTTGAGGCAGTAAGAGAGGCCAGAGAAAAGGAGAAGAGGAAGAGAAAGGAGGGATGTGGTGGAGGAGGAGGAGGAAGAGGAGGGGAGAAGAATCACTTCAAAATGATATTAAGCATTGGGGTTTTCCATCACTGTTTCACTTTTGTTTTCAGCACGTATCGAAGCCTAGATCATATTACTTCTGAGGAGCATATTGCTCTCCTCTATGCACACAAGCAAGCAAGCAAGCGCACGTACACGCGCAAAAAAACCGTACACAAGCTCGTACGCATATTCACGCAGAGAGAGAGAAAGTGTTTGATCCAAACAAAACAAAAAACCACTAACTGTGTATACTTTTTGAAATTAGCTCTGTGCTGTGAAAAGAATAAAATAAAAGTAAAAGATTGTGCTGGTTTACTTTTTGTCCCAATGGGGGACAGATAGTGTATGAGCATGGTACATAGAGAGATCTCTTGCGAATTATGAATTTCTCGTCAGTATGTATATCTGCTAACAAGAGAGAGAAGGTGTGTGTGTGTGTGTGTGTGTGTGTGTGTGTGTGTTTGTGTGTGTGTGTGTGTGTGTGTGTGTGTGAAGTGTGTGTGTGTGTGTGTGTGTGTGTGTGTGTGTGTGTGTGACTAGTGAGAGAGAGAGAGAGAGAGAGAGAGAGTGAGTGAGTGACAGAGAAAGGGAGAGACACACAGACAGAGAGACAGAAACCCGAGAGACGGGAGGGGGGGGGGGGGTCTCTTCTCTTCTGATTCCACACTTCAACAAGCAACGACGATCAGGGACACTGACGTGCGACATGCCATGGCTCTGACGTTGACACTGAGATCAATAAGTGGCAAACCAAGTAGGCTTAGTAGCCTTGAAAGGGAATGCAGAGGATTGTTTTGTTTGTCAAGCTTGTTGTTAGTACCTCCACCAAGAAATATCTCCCTTCATCGAGGCTTTTTTTTTAAAAATACCTCTAAATGTTCCCTTTGGCGACAGCAAAGAGGGGCATGGTGTGATCGACTGGGCTTTGAAGAACTTAAAGGGAAAACAACCGATCCCAGGGATCGGGTCTTTTTCGCCAGAAAAGCTCTGCCTCGTGGTGGCTTGCACAACAGGGAACAAAGAAGGGCGAACCGTTTCTCTCGCCAGCCGTAATTCAAATGCGGCGCGCGCAGTTCAGTTATCTAGAATTTTACGTCCTCTCGACCTGGGAAGGCACATATGGACATTTGTTAGTTGTAAATAAACAAAAAGACAATACATGAACGTAAGAGGACGTATACAAAAACAAAGACAAGACATAAAAAAGTTTTGGGGAAGGATTCTAAAAGCGCAAGTTTTTCGTGTGTAGTGAGGAATATCCTGTTAAGAATTTATAAAATTAGTTGTTGATATCTAAAGATGCCTGTTAAATAACTATATGTGTATAAAATAGTAAGTTAAAATTCATAGAGCCTCTACTCTTTTATAGTCCGGCCGTGCCTTTAAAATTGAGTTGTCTGTCTTGAAAGTGTGTGTGTGTGTGTGGAGGGCGGGGGGGGTGGGGTTGCACTGACTCAGTGCTTTCTAGGTTAACTTCATCACCTTGATACATAGATTTCAAGCTGGTTGTTGGACGTTATGCTGTGTTTGGCAAGTGGATGAGAGTCTTCTTCTTCTTCTTCTTCTTCTGCGTTCCCCGGGCCATAAGGCCACATTCATTTCATGTCTGTGGTTGTGAAAGCTATAACTGAAGCCGTGCACTTTTAACGTTCTAAGCTTATACAAATATTTTTAAAGAAACACAAAGGAATAGTAAGAGTTCTTAAAATAGACATCAACAAGACACAAAATCAAAACTAGGACACATGTTCTTTGCAAACAAAAAGATCCGAGGTGCGGAAGAAGAGGAAAGAGAGGGGGGGGGGGGAGGGTCATTCGCAGATGACGTACAGATAAATAGAAACAAGAGGGAAAATAGAGTGTGCTTGCAAAAGAGCAAGTCATATAGAGAGATTGAGAGGCACACACGAGAGAGAGAGAGAGAGAGAGAGAGAGAGAGAGAGAGAGAGAGAGAGAGAGAGAGAGAGAGAGAGAGAGAGAGAGAGAGAAAGAGAGAGAGAGAGAGAGAGAGAGAGAGAGAGAGAGAGAGAGAGAGAGAGAGAGAGAGAGAGAGAGAGAGAGAGACAGAGAGAGAAAAGAGAGAGAGAGAGAGAGAGAGAGAGAGAGAGAGAGAGAGAGAGGAGAGAGAGAGAGAGAGAGAGAGAGAGAGAGACGAGAGAGACAGAGAGAGAGAGAGAGAGAGAGAGAGAGAGAGAGAGAGAGAGAGAGGAGAGAGAGAGAGAGAGAGAGAGAGAGAGAGAGAGAGAGAGAGAGAGAGAGAGAGAGAGAGAGAGAGAGAGAGAGAGAGAGAGAGAGAGAACGGACAGTCAGGTGATATAATTGAGCAGATACAGAACGTGAGACTTAGTAAAATACAACAAATAGGAAAAAATAAATAAAGCCGAGAAGAACAGAAAGGGAAGTGTAACACACTCATACTCTCTCTCTCTCTCTCTCTCTCTCTCTCTCTCTCTCTCTCTCTCTCTCTCTCTCTCTCTCTCTCTCTCTCTCTCTCTCTCTCTCTCAAACACTCAGATAGAAAAACGGACAGACACTGGCAGACACAGACAGACACAGGCAGACACAGGCAGACACAGACAAGACAGAGGCAGAGACAGACAGACAGACAGTAGACGGACACAAAGACAGACTGACAGACCCACAACACTGGCATAAACATAAAATGAACACAAAGACAGGTAGCCCAGAAGGAAACAGTTTCGAAAAAAAACAATTGCCATAACTTTCTTAGTGGTATTGGTAGTATGATGCTTAAGAAGTTCTTCTTCTTCTTCTTCGTTCCTGGACGTGAGGCAGACGGTGATATTTGTAGTGATAACAAACTGGGCTGTAGTAGACAGTTTTTCAGTGGCTACTGTCTTCTGGCTTCTTTTTTTTTTGGGGGGGAGGGGGGTTGACCCTCCACTGTCCCCGCCTGTCTTTTGTTCTCTTTTTCTTTCTTTGTTTTTCTTCTTTTTCTTTCCCTTTTCCCCCCCTCACTTCTCTCATACATTTGTCTGTGTGATGAGCTAAGATGGACATTTTTCTTCGGCATAATTTAGTGTTTTAGTCTGATACACAAGTGTCTGGGTTTCTGTATGACTTAGAATTTGGTGTACTGATCATTCATACTCTATGTGTGTGTGCGTGTGTGTGTGCGTATGTGTGTGAGAATGTGTGTGTGCGTACTTCTGGCTGTTGATGGTGACACACCAGTCTGTTGCCTGCGTGAACAAAATATTTTAAAGAAGAAATGCTTTGGCGTTGGTGAGAGAGACGCAAGTGGCTACTGTCTTCTGGCTGTTGATGGTGACACACCAGTCTGTTGCCTACTTGGAGGTGTCGTTTAAGAAGTACTATGCTAAGACTTAGGGATCTCCTCTGTTAACTTGATCAATATGAAGATATAACCGTTTAAATATACAAACTGTCGAAAAACAACGTACATTTTGTATCTTTCAACAGGTATATCTTCATACTGATCAAGTTAACAAAGGCGAGCCCTTACCATAATACTTCTTAAACATCAATACCACTTAGACATTTCTAGCTGGGGAACAAAATTATGATCTAATTTTCGAGGCCATTTACAGACTGTTTCCGTCTGGACTAAGAGAAAGATGATAACAGAGAAAGAAAAGGAGTTACACGGATTAAAAAACACATAGATTTTTTTTTAAACGTGATATGTAGGCAGACCGACAGACACAAATAAATAATAATGTAGACTTGCTGTGGCAAAATGAACGAGAGCAAAATAGACAGAGGTTCAACGACAAAATAAAATAAAGACATGAACTCACTTTGGAAACGTTTCCATCGAAACTGAGGGTGTCTTCCATCAGAGTGTCAATGAAAATAACCCCCAAGAAAGCAGTATGGATCGGTACTTTTCACACAGAAAGGAGGCGTTTTGTTTTCAACAGGGTACTAAGTCTAGAAGAGCACTTGGCATCGTACTCAGAAAAAACACCCACTGACTTAATTAAGGGAGTCTTTCAATCATGCACCAAGACAAATTCAAGTAATCCCACGGGCTGTCACAGTACCTATTTTTTTTAAAAAACAATTGATGAAAGAGAGCAAACAAATCACAGAGGGAAGGAGGAATCAGCGGAAGCTGCTACTGCTGCTGTTGTTGCTGTTACCTAGCCACGTTGAGCACGTGCACAATAGCCCAGTATCATACCTGGGCTTCTAAGTGCTAATTGTGGACTCTTGGGGAGAGAGAGAGATAGAGAGAGAGTTTGGGGGGGGGGAGAGAGGGGGGAGGATAAGTGACAAAGAGGGGGGTCTCTGTGGAGGTCCCGCTGTCTGTCAAAGCTGGTTGGTTCACGCCATCTACCTGCTGTGGGCTGGCTATGTCATAAGCTGTGGTCGGGTCACTGCCTACCGGTCGTTGGCCCGTTTACTGCATGTACTACTACGCCCTCCTACCTTTTTTCCATGTTTTACTTTACATTCACTTTCCTACCACTGATATTCATTCACTGATTCCAACCATACCGGTCTATTTCGTATTACATTGCCAGAACGCGAAGATTCCGTTATTGTTCTAGACCAAGTACTGCCTCTTGACAACCAGTGATTAGACATGGATCTAGACGTTCTCTAAAGATGAATAATAGCTCACGTATCATACGGTGAATTGTCAGTCAAGCTTGTTTTGTTTTCCAACCAGCAAAATGAAACATACGATTTGAAAATATCTATCTAAAAGCAATCGACTTAGTCAGTTATGACTACATATGAAAAAAGAATAACAAACAAACATCGCAATAGGCTTCTTCGTTCGTCCAAAAATATAAAAAATAAACGAAAATGTCCTACAACGAGTGATATTAGGCCTACATTGCCACTTGCTGCAGACGGCGTCATATGGCTTTCCATGCTGCTTCGAGCGCTTACAACAATCAAAGATGTAAAGAAACGTTACCTGGCTTTACACCGCATAACGCCACGAAACGTTATGCCCAGACAACTCCATGATGTCTTGGATGTGGCGACGACATGTGTAGAACAGAGTTTAGTGCTGAGCATCGTGTACACGCGACTTCCCCCTAATATAAGCTCTCTTAACATCTGCTGTTTTCTTGCTGCTCACTCAACACATTTTGTTCTCCTGCATAAATTATATGACGTGTGCTGTCATATTCTGCACATGTTGTTTAACGTATCAAGTCAAGTCAAGAATACTTTATTATCTCACTTAAGAGAAATTGGGTGGTTGCGTTAGTTCTGTTGACATATTCTCGATCGGCGATACGGTTTTGACGTCAGAGCCTCGACTTGAATCCGTTCGTCGCCATTTTTAATTTACACGCTCTCGTAACCAACGTCTGAACCGATCTGATACATCTAGTAAGATTGAACGATGCCTAGCCAGCTTACCTTTACGTCTGATGTCCATTGTTGAATACATTTCTTTACTTATTTTGACAGTAATGTTGTACAGTTAACAGTTGCTTCTTACTGTACACTAAGCATCAGTTCGTCTTACTGAATACTTCATACAATCATCGTGCATCTATTAATGTAAGATCTGCTGTGCACTTCATGCTTGCTCTTACTCTTTGTACATTTAGCGTGACAAACAAATCGGCTGGTGGCTAGTTGTCACGGATAGCACCTTTTAAATCAAAACCCAATGACTGCCCCATTACATAACGTACCATGTGCTTGCTTGATGATGACATTATAATAAATGAAGGTATGCAGTATTTTGCTAGAAACCAGTCAAGAGGGTTTTATTTCCTAGATTGACTCTCACTGTTCTCTTTTCCATCATATTTTTGTTCCCCTAGAATGTTCTCCGTTAGTCAAGGAGTAGTAATTGATAGTGAAGTGAAGTGACATGTTTCGACAGCCACAGCAGCAGCAGCAGCAGCAGTTACTACTGGAACAATTTAAATGTCCGCTTCGTGATGAGGAATTGAAGGACAATGGATGGTAGGGAAGAGGCTGGTTGCATTATGATAGAGTCGTGAGAAAAAAGAGAAGGCTAAGCCTAAGCTTATATAGTGGAACCAACGGATTGAGTGAATGAAGGATTAAAAACAAAAATTGGATAGAAAGTCACGCACAGTTGCTTGCTGTCATTCTATAAACCCTGTAAACTATAGTCATGCCTTTCATCCCTGCGAGAACAATGGGACAGAGAATGATAATAAATAAACTTATTTTCATTATCACTATAATAATCATCATCATCGTTACTGTCGTTGTCGTCGTCGTCATATCATCAACATGATCATGATCATTATCATCATTATCATCATCATCATCATCAGCATCGTCGTCGTCGTCGTCATCATCATTGCCATTAAAACCGACACTAACATCATCAACACCAGCAGCAAATAAAAATAAAAACTATAATGAGGATGCAAAATCTACAAGAGAAAGTATTGCTATGACCATGATAACACTGAGGACAGCGATGATGATGATGATGATGATTCTTATTATTATCATGGTCATGATTATGATCATGATGATTCTTATCATTATCATGATCATGATCATGATTATGATCCTGATGATGTAATATAGCACTACAATTAGTATGAGAAGAAGGGCCCTAATACAATACTAGACCCTACTGTTTGCATTCTCCATTTCCTGAGTTTTTACTTATCACAGCAACACTAAACCGATAGTCTTTATTGTCAAACAACTGAATAATTCAAACACTGTATGTTTTACTTTATGGGTTCATAACGTCATAGGATCACAGCAACAGAGACCCTTCAAAAACTCCATGTGCTTTGGAGTTCGTTTCGTTGCATCAAGTATTTCAAACGTTTTGTTGCAGTTGGCAAATAAAAGTGTGAAACGTCTAGTTTGCCGAATAGTTCGCAAATGCTAATGATTGGTAAAAAAAAAAAAACACTAAAAAAACTGCGTGGTTAGCAAACATACCGAGAACAACCATCACGTGACCCTACTGTTTGCATTCTCCATTTCCTGAATTTTCACCTGAGAACAATCATCACGTGAAAATGCTATTTGTTCGATTTTTCGAAATCTCGCGTCCCCCGTGGTGATACTGGGATGTCCTTCGTACAAATAGTTCCCCCACCTTCTGGAAGTTATGTGCTTGTAACTTCCTCTACTCTGCCACCCTCTATAACTCTGCCTTTTCCCTTTGCTTACTGTCATCTACTTCTTCTGCCTTTGTTCTAGAAATGCTACCAAAGATTTTCTCCAGCCGAAGATGAACATGCTGGGTCTAACAATTCCCTATTTAGTCGCATAACGGCAGCATGACGCATCTGCGCTCATACGACCGGAAACTATCTGAGCGATAGACCAAAAAAAAGAAAAAGAAAGAAGAAGTCTCGCGTGAACGAGAGTCAATATGGCAGCCCACGGGTGTGCACGAGTAGCATCCCCTAATACTGTAGCATTGCATAGGCAGAATGAGTCATCTACCTCTTTTATACGTGGGTTGTTCATTAAACATTGGCAACGGGTCCATACAACAGGACTTCAAACCTTTGCATTCCTATGAAGAACACATTTCCTCTTTGTATGAACAGTTCCAGGCTTCAAGGTCACTTTGGTAGCTTCTTTGATACAAGGGTCGGAGCTGTGATTTTGAGCTTTTTGCAAGGGCATAGGTGCCAGATGATTTCGTCATGCCAAACAATCTAAAACGATAAAAAGAAATTGAATGTCATGTGGAGCTAAGTGAAGTCTGTAGAATAGATGGTTCAAACATTGATTACCTTACTCTTCTTGGAAGGTCACGGCGACCTTGACCTTGTAGGCACTAGCGTTTTCGTGCAAAAGTAGAATCACATAGGGAATTTTGTTGCGAGCTTTTTCACTGGAAGATGTCAATACATTATCTTTGCTATTGTACTCAAAGAATTGTCCCTCATCTCACTTCTTTCTATCAGTGTCAAATGTGGATCTTCATTAGTCAGTGTCTTGAAACACTACATGTTTTGTGCGTACAGGACTGCAAACAAAGTGAACTAGAGGGTGACAGTTTTAGAAGCTGTGTTTTCCAGGATTAAAAACTTCAACACATTTGCAAATTGTGCAATACTAAGTAGGCCTACACATTCAGGCATACATATCTGTCATATTGAAATCGCGCGCACACACATGCACACACACACACACACACACACACACACACACACACACACACACACACACACACACACACACATACACTCACGCACGCGCACGCACACACACACACACACACACACACAAACACACACACTCATACACGCACACATACACACACGCGCGCGCGCGCGCGCACACACACGCACGCACACACACACACACACGCGCGCGCATGCACACATATTTGTATTTCTGTTTATATACGGCTTGATGAAAAAAAGCATTCATGTTTGATTATTCAATGTCCATCTCTAAATCAAATGTTGACTTTCACACACACACACACACACACACACACACACACACACACACACACACACACACGCGCGCGCGCGCGCGCGCGCGCACGCACGCGCACACACACGCACGCACGCACACACGCACACACGCACACACGCACACACGCACACACACACGCACGCACACACACGCACGCACATACGCACGCACACACGCACACGCACACAAACAAGCAAGCAATGACGTAGTACAAGACACTTATGCTTTAGTGCACATATTTAATAGGAAAAAAACCCGTCAAAGCTGAAAGCTGATGAGGGAACAATGAGCCGGCTAATAGCGTCCCCCTGTTTCCCCTGGGCCACTGTCATCAATAAAACAACGGGTTTCACGTGCGCACCTTTTCTTCATTCTGTTTGTGCTGCAACGGAAACCTTTATTTGTTACCAGTACAACATGTTGCTTAGGACTACTAGTATATGTGACACAGAGAGAGGGAGAGAGAGAGAGAGAGAGAGGAGGGTGGAAGGAGAGAGAGAGAGAGAGAGAGAGAGAGAGAGAGAGAGAGAGAGAGAGAGAGAGAAAGAAAGTGTGTGTGCGTGTGTGTATGTGTGTGCGTGTGCGTGCGCGTGTGTGTGTGCGTGCGCGCGTGTGTGCGTACGCGTGTGCGTGTGCGTGCGTGTGTGTGTATGCGTGCGCGTGTGCGTGTGCGTGTGTGTGTGTGTGCGAAGTCCATTCGGCTGAGAAGCGGAGGATAATGAGCGGGGTTGGGTCGGTAAGGGGAAATGAGCTGGAAAAATACCTGTTTGGGTTTACAATCGTGATGTCTTTTTTTTTAAGGAACAATAACATGAGTGACATGAGTGAATTTTCGGTGAAGATGCAGACTAACAACACCCCCTCCTCAATGTCTTGGTTCTTTCTGTTTTTCTTCAGTCTTGCCTTTTCTTCCTGCAGATTGAGCACTTGAACCTCTATCGTGTTCTAGATTTAACGTTAATTTTCATTCATTTTACACAATGTAAAATATTATGCAGTAGAAGATAAAGGCAAGACCGAAAGAACTCAATGAACCAAGACTGTGACGGGGGTGGGGTGCAGATCTGCATCTTTACCAAATTTTCATTTTAAGTTCATCAAAGACAATTAACTCTTTCCGAAAATATTTTTAAGGAATTAACTAGACGTGGTGACATCTTTTAAGGTAATCTGGATAGTCCTGTAATAATATGACAATTGTTTAAACAATAAAGTAAGCGCAAGTTGCAAGGAGGATCTAGGATCACTGTGTCGACTCTACCAACAAGTTCAATCCCCGTGCTCACGTTACGCTAATCAAATAGGCTTAATGCTATCTAACTAGTCCAAGATAGAGGGGGAGTAACTAATCTTCTGCTGTCTGTGCAGACGCAGTGCAACATCGATCATTTCCCTTGGTTTTTCTCTGATCTGACTTGTCTTCTCCTTTCAAAAGAAAACGAACGAACGAAAAATTAAAACAAAAACAAAATAACTTTCACTTGAATATATAATTGCACCCGACAACAAAAACTGAATCATATTGCTGAACTCCAACAGTGTTATATATTATGTAATGCAAACAAAATCTTTTATGTCGCGAAAAAGGCACTTAGAAATGCTTTCAGGTCTTCACTTGATTCGGGACTTTCCATGTGTTGCACTGCCTCCGGGAATTGCCTCCAAGATCGTTCCCACCATCTTTATATCTACTAATGTCCCATATATGTGTCTGTTCCAGACCGGAGGACGTTAAGCAGAAATTCACCATCACCATTTGATTCTTGTTAATGTTTTTAAGCCCCAAAGAAAGAAACAAAATGCGAACGATTGAAACCCAATAGAAAACAGTTGCGAACAGTTTGAAAGCAAATACACGTGGAGACATTATACGCAGTAAAAACAGGCAAGCAGCATAATTATGTCTCCATGTATTTCTGACATCTCTAAAAGCTTTTTCTCCGTCTTTCGTTATATTATAATGGACCACTATCCGCGAGACATGGGTGGGTGGGGTTTTTATAATCTTGTCCAGAAAGCCTTTGGTTTCGCTTTATTTTTCTGAACCTTTGGAGACTGCTCGACTGTAACGAGGGAAAGTATTGTTGTGTTGTTTGAAAAATGACATTTTTGTTGAAATATTACATGCTCTGTTTTGTCTCGTCAATACAATAAAATAAAAACACGTCACTCTGCACTTGTTGTGCATTTGTTTGTGTGGTACTTAAAGACCCACCCGATCACGTGTCAAAATCACGGATTTCACGTGTTTTCCCTCTCATAGCCGATAATAAATCTTGTTTTGACCAGGTTTGACTCCCATACAAATGTCCCCACATTGAAAGCGAAACGTCATTTTAAAGAGCAGCCTCAATTTGAAGTTGGGGGCATTTGTATGTTGGTCACTGCTACCCAGAAAAAAAGCAAGGGACTTAATCGTGGTGCGTCAGTGTGTCTTTAAACCTTTGGTGGGTAAATAATAAAGATGATACTCATATAAGGGTAAAAGTATACTTCTTTAAGTATCTTTGTTTTGGAGGGGGGTGGAGGGGGGGGGGTTATTGTCTGGTCACAGAGATGCAACAGCATGAGTTGACAACACATAAACAATCCCACAACAAGTGTAAAGTTGCGTTGTTTTTATTCGTGAACATAAGACGCTACAAAACAACTGGAATTTCCGGTGAGTTTGCCTTTCCCGATATACAACATACAAAAACAAGCTGAAATAGCAGACAGCAAAAACGATACTTCCTCTCTTCAATCAAATCTGAACATTATCAAACAACATGAGCTGACTTTCATTCACGTTTCCGAAGGGGAGAAAGGAAAAGGGGGAGGGGGGAGGGGGGTGGCAATCAAGCTGAAACACTACGCACAGAAACAGAAATATCATTACGCAAGTCAGTATTAAATATGCGCATAGATTATAAATGCCAGGTACACGAGTAACCAAAAGCACATATGCACATTCCATACACACTCGTGCACAAACACACACGCGTGCGCGCGCACACTCATACACACACGCGCGCGCACGTGCGCACACACGCATACACGCGCGCGCGCACAAAGAGAGACAGACACACAGACAGATACAGAGAGAGAGACAGAGACAGACACACAGACAGACACATAGAATAGAGATACACTTGACACTTGAAAATTTATTACGCAAGGATTGAGATTTTAGGCCAGGTCTATTCTTACAATCTGTCCTTGAGACAGAAACAAGACTTATACAAAACGATAAGGCAAACAGCTAATTATAATATGAACATGCGTGATGATACAAGACATCAAAGTAAACAAAATTAGAGCAAAATAAGAGACACAGACAGACAGAGAGAGGGAGAGACAGACAGACAGACACACAGACAGACACAGAGAGAGAGAAGTCGAAGTCGAATGGTTTATTCATTCAAAGGCCAAGGCCCCATATGAATAAGGGGCAATAATTAACAATATTAATACATCAGTGGATTATAGCACTTGAGAACGACAACAAATCGCTTTGGAACACAAGCATATACTAGCAAACAATTACAAACTAGGACATAATTGTCTCTCTTAACCGGAAAGCTTTGTACAAATACAGAGTTAGATTACGTACTGTTCTCTCATTAGTATTCGCCATCAATAAAGTTAAACGAAATTGACATGGATATTTGTAGTATTTATACGAGATTAGGTTTGCTCGAAGAACACTTAAAGCAGGACATTTTAAGACAAAATGTACCTCGTCCTCAATTGAATCTTTGCATAATGGACATAACAGATCAGCATGCTGGACAATTTCGTATCGATACTTATGCTTTTTTATAACAGACATACCGAATCTAAACTTAGTCAAAACAGTTCGCTGACACCGATCAATATTCAACAAAAGATAGCTATGAACTAAATGTGAAGAGGCAAACATTCTATATACATCGAATCTAGTGCTAGCATTTATATGACCTTCCCAATCTTGCCACCTAGTATCTGTAAGTCTTTGACGTAAGCTGCTTATAAACAGTGTTTCCCCACCTACTCCCTGACAATACCAGACAAAACCAAAACCAAGTTCACACAAACACACACGTACCTTAGTTACCCAATTACTTTTCCCCTTCGAGTCTAAACCATAGAGCATATCATACGCTTTTCGTGGCAATCTTTCAGTGTCCATTTTCAATCATTTTAACCAGTAGGAAATGCACCTGACAGTAGAATTTATGTGAATTGGGAATCTATTTGTCTCCCCGTAAACTAGATCGTTTGGAGTTTTCATCGAAACTCCTAAAAATCTTTTAAGTCCAAACAAATGAACAGATTCACAGTGTATGATAGCAGTCTTATCTAACCCCCATAACTCTGACCCATATTGTACAACCGGCTGTATCTGAGTATCAAAAACTTTAACAAACAGTTCTAATGAGTTGTTATTTAACAAAGCTAATTTCCTCATAACATGTAACAACGCTTTTTTTGCCCTACTAGACAAATCTTTACAGGCTGCTGCGAAACTTAAACGAGTAGAAAACAAAATTCCAAGGTACTTATAAACATTAACTACAGGCATAATATTACCATCAAACACCCACCTCTCTCTTGCTGACAGGTAACCCCCCTTTCTGAAAACAACTATATTACTTTTACCTAAATTAACCTTTAATTGTAATTTACGAGCAGAATCTCTTAAAATGTTTAGTTGTCTTTGCAAGCCAATAACCACAGAGAGAGAGAGAAAACAAGAGAGACAGACACAGACACAGACAGAGGAAAAGACAGACAGGCGGACAGAGACATACATTGGAACCAACCCTGTTCTGGCGTCCAGACACCTGCACGCATTCGTCAGACGGCACCCTCCACCTCTCCTTTCCTCCTCCCCCTCCTCCTCCTCCTCCTCCTCCGCCTCCTCCTCCTCCTCCTCCTCCACCAGTACTCAGATTTACTCCGCTGTTCATTGCTTCACCACCACGACCACAACCACCACTACCACCACCACCACAACTAACAATCCCCCTCCCCCACTAGGGCAGTTGCTGTTGTTGTTGGTTGTTTGTTGTTGTTGTTGCTGCTGTTGTTGTGTTTCTGTTACGTAGCTGTATTCTGCACACGCTCACACACACACACACACACACACACACACACACACACACACACACACACACACACACACACACACACACACACACACACACACACACACTTGCATAATAAACACACCAAACGGAATGAATGCGTCAATGCAGAAAGAAACAATGGCATTTTTGTATCAGAAAACAACACTAAACCTTCAAACAAGTAGTTCACACAAACGACAATAAATGAGAGTGCGGAAACAAAGAGAGAGAGAGAAAGAAAGAAAAAACAGGACCGCCTATGCAACAAAAAAAGGTGGTGAAAGAAGAAAAGGAGAAAAAAAGCGAAAAGAAAAGAAAAAAGAAAACAAAACAAAAGAAGAAAAGATAAGAAAACAAAACAAATAGTAAAGGTAGGGGGGGGGGGGAGGGAGGAATCTGTTACTTATCTAATTTCGGGGTGGGGGAGAGGGGGTTGTTGACTGTCGCATACACATTAATAATAATGGAGTGAACACTTGTGCCACTTCAGCTGCGATCCGAATTTGGTTAGCTTAATAAGTTCTGTGTCATGCTGCCGTTATGCGCCAAACTAAGAAATAGTTCGGCCCAGCATGTCCGTCTTCGGCTGAAGAAAGTCTTTGTAGTGTAAGTGTTTCTAGAACAAAAAGGCAGGAGAAT
>CM065682.1:43740035-43742535 GCA_017654935.2 Phymorhynchus buccinoides | reverse complement strand
TTTTTTCATCGATAAAATGCCTCCCTTGTCTCTTCTCCTTCTGTGTCTTTCTTTCTTTCTCAGTTTGTGTCTACCTCTGTACTGTCTGTCTGTCTGTCTGTCTGTCTGTCTGTCTCTCTCTCTCTCTCTCTCTCTCTCTCTCTCTCTCTCTCTCTCTCTCTCTCTCTCTCTCTCTCTCTCTCTCTCTCTCTCTCTCTCTCTCTCTCTCTCTCTCTCTCTCCCCCCCCTCAGTTATCTAGCGTCTATAACCTTTTTTTTTACAACTTTTCAAAAACATAGATTGCTTTACAGAAAAAGTAGAGGTTAGAGTTTCCATTAATGGTCTTCTGGAAGAAACCTGGGAAATCGATGCTCAAAACTATCTTGTCATGTTTTCAGTAACATGGGTGCTTCTACAAAATCCTGGAAAACCTGAAAGGCAGGGGTCCAGAGGCCGTATAGTAGTCTCCGACGAGATACAGGGGCAGCATCCCTGTTAGGGGGGCGGGGGGGGGGGGGGGGGGGGGGGGGAAAGTGTGGAGCGGGGCAATGCCCTCCTGAAGCTGGCAGGATTTTTAAAAAAAAAGGGATTTGAAACTGTTGTAGGGACGAAAGAAACAGGGAAAAAAGTAACGGGACAAAAAAGTCACGGTGTTACAGTAACAGTAACTGTTACAGTAACAGGACAAAAAAAGTAACGGGACAAAACAGTAACGGGAAAAGGTAACCGGAAAATATCAGGGAAAAGTAACAACTGATTTTGAGTAAATGGCGTGTGTATGCTTAAGTGTGCGCATGCATGCACGCACATGCTTGCTTCAGTATGTGTGTAGGAGGGGTGCATGCGCCATATGTATGTTTATATGAGTATGCGTGTTTTGGTGTTTGCATGCGCGCGCATGCAACAGCGTGTGCACCCACGCATGGATCCATCGATCTATCGCGTTCTCTGTCTCTGTTTAACCATTCATTCATCTACCTGTCTCTGTTCTAATCTATTTAACCAACCTGTTTCCTGCAACATCGATGCACAAAAGAGTCACAATTAGCTTTATTTGAAAAAGAAAAAGGAGAAAAAGAGAGAGAGAGGGGGGGGGGGTAGGAGAGATGAGGAACGTGGAATAAAACAAAGGTAAGTGGTGGGGTTATTCATGTTAGGCCCCTATTCAAGAAACTAGCTACAGTTGGGTTTTTTAATGATCGATAGGTGCTCGTAAAGTCCACATCCAACACACACTACTACTGCCAAGAAAAATGGACTAACGTGTTCACCGCGCACATTAGTTTTACATGAAAGACCCCCCACGTCACGTGTCACATTCCTTCTTATGCTATGAAGATTTCTTAAGATTTTTTACCAGCTCTAGGAGGGAAAACATGTGAAAACCGTGATTTTGACACGTGACGTGGTGGGTCTTTGAACTTTTGTTTCAGTTCCCCCCCCCCAAAAAACAACAACAACAAGGTGATGCGTCGATCAAAAACGAGTAGGCCTATAGTTCATAGCATTAAAAAATGTCACCTAGGCCTATCTTACTGATCGAATTTATAAATAAATGTTTGCTGTTGCTTTTTCTTAAAAATCAAGATAAAATTAGGCATTTATCACATTACCTTCAAATCTTAATCTAAAAAGAAAAGAGTCACAAAATAAAACGATCCACGTGCACACTGAGAAGGCTATATCCGCAGCATCCGTTCATCCACCCACAGAAAACTTAACCATCCAGGCAAACAAGTGACTGTGCATGTAGTCACCTGTACAACTAAATACGAAACTAAATGCCAGGGTATTAACTTCGCGTCTTACGTCGTCTTGCGCGGGAGTTGGGGATGGCGGGGAGTTGTAAGGGATGGCGCAGAAGAAAGAAATGGGCAGTACAGGAGAGCGACTCAATCAATAACTAGTTGTGCAATAAGGTATTTTTCCTGCCTCTTGAGAGTCCTTGTTCCTAATAGAGACTTAATGTCAAAGACAGCGTCAACGAAGTAATATGCAGGTATTAGCCTCGCCACTCTGTCTCTGACTTCATCTCCTTTACTTCATTATCATGATTCTCTCATAGGCCAATTTGTTTCCTTTGTTGTTGTTTTACTCGTTGTTGTTTTTTGTGTAATCTCTCGCTGTGACGTTGTTATACAATTTGAGCTTTTTGTTATTATAAGAAAACCTGTCTGTCTGAGTCTCTCTCTCTCTCTCTCTCTCTCTCTCTCTCTCTCTCTCTCTCTCTCTCTCTCTCTCTCTCTCTCTCTCTCTCTCTCTCTCTCTCCTCTCTCTCTCTCCCCTCTCTCTCTCTCTCTCTCTCTCTCACTCTCTCTCTCACCCACTTCATGAGGGGCAAAGGCCTAAATGAATAAATCATTGTCATTGTCTCTCTCTCTCTCTCTCTCTCTCTCTCTCTCTCTCTCTCTCTCTCTCTCTCTATCTATCTCTCTCTCTCTCTCTCTCTCTCTCTCTCTCTCTCTCTCTCTCTCTCTCTCTCTCTCTCTCTCTCTCTCTCCTATGTTTGTTTGTGTTTAA
>CM065682.1:43667535-43735035 GCA_017654935.2 Phymorhynchus buccinoides | reverse complement strand
GGGTGGGTAAATAAAGGGGATGAGAGAGAATAAGACAGAAAGGGGGGGGGGGGGGGGAGACAGAGACAGAGAAAGAGAGGAAGCAAACGAACAAACAAACAAACGCACGAATGAATGAACGACATTTTATTTACCAAGGATAAAAGAATGAGTACAACAGCTTCTATTTGATTCAAAATAAATAAGTAAACCAGCAAGCAAAACCGCAAGAAAAGAAAATACCTAAAAAAAATGCACAGCACTAAATTGCAAAGTTTATGCACATAATACGAACACGAAGACAAAGAGCATATTAATTTTATAACAGCATAATTATATTTGATTAAAAATGAATAAGTAAACCAGCAGGCAAAACAGAAAGAAAAGAAAATACCTAAACAATGCACAGCACTAAATTGCAAAGTGTATGCACAGAATACGAACACGAAGACAAAGAGCATATTAATTTTATAACAGCATAATTATATTTGATTAAAAATGAATAAGTAAACCAGCAGGCAAAACAGAAAGAAAAGAAAATACCTAAACAATGCACAGCACTAAATTGCAAAGTGTATGCACAGAATACGAACACGAAGATAAATAGCATATTAATTTTAGTCAGGTGAGGGCAAAGGTCCCGGAAGAAAAGAAAACGCCTAAAACATTATCAACGTCGCTAAATTACAAAGTTTATAAAGAATACGAATACGAAATGAAATAGCCTATTTAATCAAGTTAAGACAAAGGCCCCCATACTGATGAATGCTACTCGTTTAAAGAGAAGGGAGTAGGGGGGAGACAGAGAGAGAGATACACAGAGAGAGAGGGGGGGGGGACAGAGAGAGAGACAGAGAGAGAGAGACAGAGACAGAGAGAGCAACAGAGAGGCTTTATGCTGTCTTCAAATTATTTATTGTACTTTGGCCACCAGCCCATATACAGAGGAAACAAAAAAGGTATAATTATCAAGAAAGCAAACATTTGCATGGCATGATGCAGTAAAGGTCTGTGTACACGTTAAGGTCTGTGTACACGTTAAGGTCTGTGTACAAGTTAAGGTCTGTGTACACGCTAAGGTCTGTGTACACGTTATCACTATTCACAAGATATTTATATTTCCCCATGGCAACACAGTGAGCTGTAAGTCATATTAAGAGTGGGCTATCACTTTTTTGCCATGGGGAAATAGAAATATCTCGTGAATAATGTTAACGTGTACACAGACCTTTAACACTATTCACAAAATATCACTATTTCCCTATGGCGACACAGTGTTAGGCCACTCATAATATGACTTAAGCTCACTGTGTTGTCGTTGCGGGAAATAGTGATGTTTTGTGAATAGTGTTAACGTGTACAGAGGCTTGGGTCCCCAAAAATGTGATCTAACAACTACTCTTAATGTTTCTTAGAGACAGAGATGGGGTGAGAGAGACAGACAGAGACAGACACAGACGGGAGACAGACAGACAAGTAGTAGTAGTAGTAGTAGTAGTAGTAGTAGTAGATGATTAGGGACAAAACAAGCCGTGAGGCTTTTCATGCAGTCCTATCGTTAGCAATATCATACTTTTGTTCTATGTGCCACCCCACTTGCATTTCTCGGTTAATTCTATTTTTCCGTTGTTGCCTTTCTTACCATACATAAAGCTGTATTTTAGGAACATTTTCAGCTAATTCTCTTTTTGGAATACTAACCCTAACCCTAACCCTACCCCCCACTGCAGTACACCGCGATTTGTCACAGTTGTGGTTCGTTGCGTTTTTCCGTCTTATAGGGTAGGGGGGGGGGGGGGGGGGTAGGGTTAGGCTTAGGGCTAGGGTTAGGGATAGGGTTAGTATTCAAAAAAGGTTATTAGCTAAAAATGTTCCTAAAATACAGCTTTATGTATGGTAAGAAAGGCAATAACGGAAAAATACAATTAACCTAGAAATGTAAGGGGGAGGCACTCTTGACCTTTACAGGGAGGGTGGCACATCTTGACCTTTACCCAAGGGGTATACGGTTACATTTTTCCTAGTTATTGAGGAAATTATAAGCAGAGATACAAAATATTTTAAAAAACCCAGAAGGGAGGCATTGTGCCTGAATTTGCATGCAGCTGTTATATGTCCTTGGGCAGACAATTCACTTTGAAGAACATGCAGAGCTCCGAGGGCTGCTTAGCACTGCCAACCCATCGTTCGAAGGGGGCCTTAGATTTCGCCTCTGTAAAAGATGAACGGAAACAAAAAAAAGGCATTTAAAATAAAGAAAGAAACAAGACAGAAGGAATGGGGATGGGAGGAGGGGGGAGAAAAGACAGAAGAAAACAGACAGAAAAAAAGTACAACCGTATTTTGTTGTTGTTGCTCCAAAAGGATTGAATAAACAAACAATTCAATTCAATCGTTTTTATTGTCTTCACAAAAACCAAAGAAATTCGCTGCCTGGCATGCACATTTCTCTCTCTCTCTCTCTCTCTCTCTCTCTCTCTCTCTCTCTCTCTCTCTCTCTCTCTCTCTCTCTCTATTGTGTGGTATATGACTGCAATTTGTATATACGTTTGAAACATTTGTGTAGAGTTTTCTGTCATTTTCTCCCCTTATAATTACTTTTTTTCTTTTTTTCTTCGCTTTTGAATTTGTAAGTTACAATTACGGGAGTGGAAAATACATTTTTTTGGTACATCTGTATTTTGAAACTAGTTTAGTTTGTTGCTCTTTCATTATAATACTAATATGTCAGACACAAGCGCACCATGGTTGACGAAAGACGGGTTTCGAATTGCACATCTGAACACTATTGTGACTGGCACCGCATCAGTGAAACCACTCTACTGGCCTGAGGCTGCACTGGAAAAATTATTGTTGAATGACTGCTTGTCATTCAACATTGTTTAAGAACCTAAATGAAGTCTGAAATGCACCAAACGTTCTGTACTTTATGAAAAATGGATGCTTAATTCAATTTTATGCTTTGTGAAAATATTGCATGAACGATTGACAGCCGACATGCTGCTTAACTTCGAGATCGAACTCCGCGACGAGATCGAACGATTCTGCCGATAACAGCACTTTTTGTTGTGATATTCTCACTCTAGAGTACTCGTACTGGGCACTCACTGTTCAATTTAATCAGTACTTACATTATTTTCACTACTTTCATCCTTAAAACCTGACTGATTGCCAGCATTACTTCCGTCCTCATCAAGTTCGAGCTACGAAACAATCTCCTCGCCACTCAGACCTCTAAATTTTGACAATTTTCGTGCAAAAATCTCCTCAAGTTTCGAATGCACACGGACGAGCAATTCCATTTCCGTTTCAGTTTTCCGGGGAAGTAACTGTAAAATCAAACAAGAAAAGTCCTAGGGAGTTTTGTACCTTTAGACCGTTCTACCTACGATTGGAGGTTCCCGGCAGATAGAGATGTTCTGCGGAACCTACGATCGGAGGTTCCCGTCACGGAAGTGTTTTAAGCACGCTATGAACAAATTAACAGAAATGTCTTTAATTCTAACAAACGCACAAAAAACTTCCACATTAATTTATTTTTTGGGTTCTCAGAAATACGTCTATCTCCTCATATTACAGATAATGATATTTCTATACCAGGGTATCAATGTATACGCAGAGACCCGAAGGGCTCTCTTGAAACTGGCCTATTAGTTTATATACACCAGTCCATACCATATAAAAGGCTTGAAACGTTAGAACAGCACCATGTAGAATCCATTTGGGTTGAGGTAAAAATTAAAGACTCTAAGCCATTCATTATTTCATTCATATACAGGAACCCTGCAGAGAACAGCATGTGGATAAATCACTTCAGTTCTATGATGGAGGCACTCAATGACGATCCAAAGGATTAATACTATTAGGTGATGTTAATATAGACCTACTAAAACAACACAATCAATGGAAAAATGTTTATGAATCATTTTATTTAAAACAGTTAGTTAAATCACCAACACGAGTAACCCATTCTTCAAGCACATTAATTGATCACATCTATGTTACAGATCCTAACACAATTACTGAAACTAATGTTCCTGTGTTTGGTTGTAGTGACCATTTCCCCATTTGTATCACCTGGTCCAAGAAAGGAGTCAGGATTCCCAGACTAAGCCATAAAGTTATCACGTATAGAAATTTCTCAAAGTTTAACAGCGACAGTTTTATTCTAGATATTTCCAATTCACCCCTATCTAACGTCTATCAAATTACAGACCCATAAAAAGCTGTTGAATTTTGGCACAATGTCTTCTATACAATATATAATAAACACGCTCCTCTGCTAACTAAGAGAGTGAAATACCATGTAAAAAACCCTTGGCTAACTAAACAAATACAACTGAATATATACTACAGGGACTTTCTGTTATTAAAAGGCCCCCGGGAAGATTAGAAAAAGCAAAGGAACTACGTTACATCATTTATTCGTAAAGAAAATAAGAAATATTTTGTGGAATTAATTAGCCAAAAGAAAGACAATAAAAAAATTTGGAAAGCCATCAATCAACTAACGAATAGAAATACAAACACACACCTAAACTCTATTAACAACTTATCTGCTGATGAATTGAACGTTAATTTTTCTACTGTCGCTAATAAGATTATAGTTCACGATCTATTCCAAGATAATGATCTCGAAATGTTAAAGGAGTTTGCGAAAAAAAAAGAATATAGATTCTCAAATGGAAATCACTCTCATGAGTGTTAATGAAGTATTCTTTGCTTTGAAACACTTAAAGCAGTCTACCACCCGAGGGATAGATCGATTAGATAGTAAAATACTTAAAATTGCTGTGCCAGTTATTTCAGATGCTCTCACTTACATTTACACTTACATCTCTGCATTACAAAAAATACTGTCCCAACAATTCTTAAGCAAGCAAAAATAATTCCTTTCTACAAATCTGGAAGAACTGACGACCCATCTAACTACCGACCCATTTCCATTTTGCCAGTACTCTCAAAACCATTAGAACAGCATATTTTTAAATGTTTATTGTTACATCTAAACAAATACAATTTGATTCACCCAAACCAATCAGGATTCAGAGCTAAACACTATTGCCACACAGCCTTACTTAAACTTACAGAAAGATGGCTTTCCAACATAAACAAATCTCACTTTTCTGGAGTTATATTCGTTGATTTTGCCAAAGCATTTGATACTGTTAACCATAATCTTCTCATAAAAAAACTTACATGCTACAATGTATCTTCCAATGCTCTAGGCCTTATTTCATCGTTCTTAAACAATAGGCATCAAACAGTTTATTTAAATAACAAACTATCGAATTTACTTCCAACTAAATACCGTATTCCACAGGGATCCATACTTGGACCTGTACTTTTTACATTATATGTAAATGATTTACCACTGGCCGGCCATAAAGACAGCATGCGATCTATTTGCAGACGACACGACTATTGACACAGACAATAATGACCCGACCGAAGTATGCAAAACCCTACAGCACAACATAAATCTACTTTTAGAATGGACACACCTTAACCATTTAGTTCTACATCCTAAAAAAACTAAATTCATGCTGTTAGCAACTCGACAGAAACGGCAAAGCATAAATTCTTTATCATTACCTCCCATATACATTAATGCAGACAAAGTTGAACAAGTCTCAAGCCATAAGCTGTTAGGCGCAACTATTGATCACAATCTTTCCTGGTCCCCACATATAAATGCCATTTCCAAAACAATTGCATCTAAAGTCTATCAGCTCAACAAGATTAAACATTTTTTAAATGTTCATACCCATAAAATATTTTTCTGCTCATTTATTCAATCTATCGTTGATTATGCATCCACACTTTGGGATTTGGCAAGTCAAAATTCACTGAAATATTTATTCAGTGTTTATAAACGTGCTGTGAAGGTAACTCTAAACAAATCGTCTTCTTTAACCAGTGAGGACTACAAGTCTGCTAACATTCTTCCTCTTAAGTCCAGATTGCTTTATAACAAAGGAATTCTCATGCACACATTTTTAAATGGTAACTCCCCACCTTCGCTAACAGCTAACTTTACTATCAATGAGTTTTGACACAGCCATAAATTAGATCTTCCTCTTCCCACTATCACCCTTTATAGATCAAGCTTTGTCTACTCTGGATGCTGGCTGTGGAATAGACTTCCTATCTCCTTGAAACATTAATCAAATTTTAAGAGGTTTAATATTTTACGATTTTCTGATGAATAACTCTAATACCTCAATATTGTCCCCTGAAATGTTTTGAAAAAGTTCGCACATTCCATTCTTTTGGTTTAAACAACTTTTTATTGACACAATTTCATGCAGATACAAATATATAATTTTCATCATTCTTTTCATCTAATTATTGTCTTTGTGTATTTTTTTTAAAAGTTAAAACTTTATCAATTATTTTGCTTTACAATATACCATGTTTGCACGCCTGCGCTACTATAGGCCTATAATTATATGTCAATTTCGGCTTGATATTTGACATAATTTGTGTGTGCATAATTGTATTAAGGAATGTATTTACATACAAGTATATATGCATATCTCTCCAACATTCAAGTATACCTTACTTTTTATTTTATGACACTTTTGATATTATTTTATTTTATATGTGAATGCGATGAGATTCTCTCTCTCTCTCTCTCTCTCTCTCTCTCTCTCTCTCTCTCTCTCTCTCTCTCTCTCTCTCTCTCTCTCTCTCTCTCTCTCTCTCTCTCTCTCTCTCCAGAACAAACCTGTTTATGACCTCCCTTACCTACTCTGGTAGCAAACTGTGGAATGATATGGAAAATATCAATACAAATATAGCAAGTGTCTCATCTTTTAAGAGAACATACCATAAACACCTCTTAAACAAGCTCTAAATGATCATATTTATTTCTCTTCCATATCTATTGGTGTTGCAAAACAACGACTTACTAAAATATTCGTGCTCATAACAATTACAACAAGTAATTAGTACATGTATGCATTAATTATGAGCATACTTGCTACAATGTTTTTACTTCCTGTACGCCGCGGATTAAGTAACTCTGTGATGTATTTTCTTTTCTGTACTTAGAGAGAGTGTGTGTGTGTGTGTGTGTGTGTGTGTGTGTGTGTGTGTGTAGTGTAGTGTGTGTGTGTGTGTGTGTGTGTGTGTGTGTGTGTGTGTGTGGTCTATGATATTTGAATTTTGTTAAATGATGTTTGTATTTTTGCTTGATCTTGAAAACTTAATGTGTTTTTCCCCATTTTTGCTTATTTGCATTGTTTCTTGTTTTCTTGTTATTTGATAGTCATGGTTTGTTTTTTTCCTCCTTGAGGGCATGGTGTAAAGAAGCGAAAGCTTATCTGTTTACCCTCATTAAAAAACATTCGTATTCGTATTCGTATTCTCTCTCTCTCTCTATCTATCTTACTGTGAGTGTGGACATATAGTTACAAACCTAAAAAAGGGATTAGGGCCTACATCGTCAACGTAAACATTTGTGAATAATGAAGAATATTTACTCATTACTGTCTGTCTGTTTGTTTTGTTTTTCTGATTGTCTGACACACACACTCTCTCTCTCTCTCTCTCTCTCTCTCTCTCTCTCTCTCTCTCTCTCTCTCTCTCTCTCTCTCTCTCTGATTTCATGTCTTTCCCTCTGTGGGTTTGTGTGTGTGTGTGTGTGTATGTGCGCGCGCGCGCGTGCGTGTGTGTATGCGCGTGCGTGTGTGTGTGTGTTAATATAATATGCATATTCATGTGTGTAAGTGTTCGCGCGTGCGCTTGCGCATGCACTGTGCATATGTGCAGGAGCGCGTGTATATGGTGCATGCATTAACAATTCAAACACTAACGTCTGCGTTTCGCGCTGGGTTTAAATCCATGCACAGTATTGGTGAAGGAAGGAAAGAGAAGAATTGAGAGCAGCAGCACAGCGGTCACCATTGTCCTTCGATCCATCGTCCTCAAAAACAGAGAGAAGATGACACAAATACAAATGATGCAACCCAAAATATCGCTAATAATTCTAAAGATATTAAATAAACAAGCAGAGCACAAAACAAAAGAACACACTAAGTGGGAAAATACTGTAAAAGGACATTTTATTTTCAGCAGATATTTCGAGCTACTGTTTTTCCATGCTGGTCTCCTCAAGTTTTCAAGGTAATGAAAACAATATTCAAAATCGCTAATACTTCTAAGTATGGCTTGTACCCACGTGTCGTCATATCCGGCCACAAGGAGCAGGCCATATTATGGGAGACCGCCATCTTAGTCAGTAACTTTGTTTGAAAAATGCTGTTTACACACAAATAAGGACTAAGATGGCGACACTTCCGTTGGAAGGGTCGAGATGCGCACGCAGGTGGGTAGGAGCCATACTAGATAATAAATAAGCAAGCTATCATGTTGATTTTTCAAAGTAGTGAAGAGAATTCAATGCATGATGAACGTTTACTACAGTTTCTGTTTTTCTCCAAGATGCCTTAGAAAGCTTCAGAAAATCACTTTTTCCTCAGTTACCCATGTTCAAAAATATCCCATTTTGAGAGATTATTTGTTTTGCAAGCGAAATAAAATGACTAGGAGTTTCTTTTCTTGTGTACGCTACTAGATAAATAAATGGTTTTGCTTTTCTCTTATACGCGAAAGTATTTTTCTTCTTCTTTTTGTTATGGTTGTTGGGTGTTGTTATTGTTGTTGTTGTTGTTGTTGTTACTGTAGTTGAATATGTCAGAAAACGGAGATAGTTTTTGTTCAACTAATGTGTTGATGCACTTGTGCAAAACATTCACCACATTTAATACTCATGTGCATACATGTCTACTGTCCACTGCGGAAAAAACGTAAATTCGCTAAAGCAAAGAATCTATACATTCAGGTATCTTCCTTTAAGTGAAGCATTTTCTGCATCAAATGCAACAAATTGTAGGCCTACGTGTATGAAACATATTCTCTAATCAATAACATTGTTCACACACACACACACACACACACGCACACGCACACGCACACACACACACACACACACACACAGATGCCTTGCATAGTAAACTGTTGCAGACGTGTGCCTCTGAACTGTGTGGTGTGTGCACGGCAAAATGTCGCATCGTCGCAAAATGTCGTAATTGCGACGTTTTGCAGCAGTTGCGACAATTTGCGCGGCCATCCCCGATGCAAAATGTACGACATTTTGCGTAGCAAGTGCCCACAGGAGTCACGGCTCTGTGGTGATGTGTTTTGGTCATAGGAAGGGATCAGAACATGAATGGTCAAGGTCAAGGTCATGACTTTGGCGTATGATCTTCAAAACCGAAATTCTGGTTTTGGTTATATCTCATGTTCTATTCGACATATGATGTTGAAATTTGGTACGGATGTAGTTTGGCTTATTGCGGTTCTGATTATTGCAGAGCAATCAAGGTCAAGGTCAAGGTCCAGGTCATCGAGATCGCTAGACCCTGATAATCGGAAGGTCTCGGAAATGGAAAAATGGTTCTTTGAGCTATATCTCGGGATTCAAAAGGCCGATTTTTATCAAATCTTGTGTGGTGATGTGCCTTGGATATAGAAAGACACCTGAACAAGAATGGTCAAGGTCATAACCTTGGCGTATGACCTTGAAAACCAAAATTCTGTCTTTGGCTATATCTCGGGTTCTCTTTGACATAGGATGTTGAAACTTAGTATGGATGTGGTTTGGCTAATGGCGGTTCTAATTATTGCAGAGCCATCAAGGACAAGGTCAAGTTCATCGACATTGCTGGACCCTGAAAATCTCGGAAGGTCTCGGAAATGGAAGATTGATTCTTTGCGCTATATCTCGGGATCGAAAAGGCCTATTTTCATCAAATCTTGTGTGAAGATGCAGTACATAAAGTACAATACATTACTGCAAAAATTATATCACGGAATCAAAAGGTCGCCGAGCGGCAGACACGTCTCCCTTTTTCTTTGTCCTCCATTCTCTCGTGAAATACTCAATGGAATCAGTCCTAACTTTCTACAGAGATGTAATACTGAATATTCTAGACATTCCAGCTCAATTTCTACTGAATTGGTAGGTCAAGGTCAGCATGTGGCGGAGCGGGCAGGCATGGGGTGTAACGGGCAAAAGGCATATCTGCCGCTCGGCGATGCATTTGTTGTTCTTTTTGTTGTTTTTCTTGTTGTTGTCGTTCTTGTAGTTACTGCTGCTGTTGTTGTCGTTCTTGTTGTTACTGCTGCTGTTGTTGTTTTGTTAAATTTAATGTACTGGCTTTTAATACCAAGGCTCACTTCGGTCATATGATATGCATGGGGTTAACTTGTAACATCCCTACTTCTTTTTTTTAAGTTGTAGGACTAGTACTAGAGGTGGTGATGGTAGTAGTAGTAGTAGTAGTAGTCGGAGTAGGAGTAGTAGTAGTAGTAGTGGCAGTAGTAGTGGACGTAGTTGTGGAAGTAGTAGTGGACGTAGTTGTGGAAGTAGTAAAGTAGTAGTTGTGGAAGTAGTAAAGTAGTAGTAGTAGTAGTAGTAGCAGCAGCAGCAGTAGAAAGGGAGAGAACCAGAGAGACAGAGAAAGACACAGAGACAGGGAGACAGAGAGAGACACAGAGAGAGAGAGAGACAGAGACAGACAGAGAGACAGGGAGACACACAGAGAGACAGAGACAGACAGAGAGACAAAATGGGATAAAAGTCATCAGTATTGATTGCGACATTTTGCGTGGCTATCCTGGATGCAAAATGTCATTATGACACTTTGCGTCGTTGCGACATTTTGCAACGATGCGACATTTTGCGCGTGCACAGTGGTGTCTTTAGTTCTATTTTTAACTGGTCTCTCAAAACCAGCACTGTCCCCAAACTTTGGAAAAACTCTACCATTTGCCCTGTGCCCAAGAAAAAGAACCCCGTTGCTCTGAATGACTATCGCCCTGTGGCCCTAACCTCTATAGTTATGAAGTGCTTTGAGATAATTGTCCTCCGGCATCTGTTAACCTTTACCAGCCAGCATTCAGACCCCTTTCAGTTTGCTTATAAGTCACACAGGAGCATTGATGTTGCGATCCTAACCCTTCTTCACAACGCTTTTATTCATTTAAATGATTCAAAGTCTTTCGTTCGTATTATTTTTATCGACTTTTCCTCTGCCTTTAACACTATTCAGCCACACCTTTTAGCTCTGAAGTTGTTAGA
Organism: Phymorhynchus buccinoides; assembly: GCA_017654935.2. Taxonomy (NCBI): domain Eukaryota; kingdom Metazoa; phylum Mollusca; class Gastropoda; order Neogastropoda; family Raphitomidae; genus Phymorhynchus; species Phymorhynchus buccinoides. The sequence goes on along the minus strand of CM065682.1, from coordinate 43,723,907 downwards.
CCTCCATGTTGATCCTAAATTGACCCTCTGGCTCGTTAACTTTCTTCTCAATAGAAGCCAGTCAGTCCGCTATCAGTCAGTGCTCTCTTCTCCACTCTCTACTTCAACTGGTGCGCCTCAGGGTACTGTTCTCTAGCTCTCTCCTGTTCTTTTTACCTTGTATACCAACAACTGTAGAGGTACTGAGAATGTTCCTATCATAAAATATTCAGACGATTCGATTTCGGCCATACAAGACCTTTCAATTTCTGATTATCACTACTTTAGTCAAGTTGCGAAATTCTGTCTGTAGTGTAAAGATAACTGTCTGGACCTCAATGTGCTCAAAACAAAAGAAATGTTGAAGACTTTAGGAAAGATCCACCCCCTGTGCCAAAGGTAGAAATTGATGATGAAACAGTGGAAAGAGTATCAGAATACAAATACTTAGGTACCATTTTGGACGACAAACTGACTTTCGACAAGAACACACACAACATACATAAGAAATGTCAATCAAGATTGTTTATTTTGCACAGACTGAGAAACATTGGTATTAGCTCAAACATTTTGCATACGTACTATTGTAGCTGCATTGAGTCTACGCTTGCTGTTTCCTTTGCGTGTTGGTTTGGAAGTCTGTGTTTGAAAAACAAACGTGTGTTGGATGATGTGGTGAATGTGTGTAGTAAAGTTGTTGGAAAGAGAGAGATGGGTTTGAATGAGATGTACGAAAGACGAACCAAGCATAAAGCCAGGAAGATTGTAAATGACACCTCCCATGTTTTCAACAAACATTACGAACTATTACCTTCTAGACGTCGCTGCAAAGCTTTTAAAGTCAACTCCATGGCACAGAAATCCTTCATCCCCAGATCCATCCACCTCCTAAACTCATGATCCTTTTAGGTTTAAATGTGTGTTCATCGTGTTAAAAGAAACGATGCATGCTTATCCTTAGACGTGTATGTATCCACATATAATGTGTATCTTTAAGCGTGTATTATGTGTAACTTTTAAATATGTACATTATACTTACGCATGTTAAATGTCTATGTCCGTCTACATTTTATGCATATTTTATTTTTATACTCATGTTCCTTTAAGTCAAATGCGCTCCTATTCATGCATGCTGAATGTCGATGTCTTTGTTATTCTGGCACCTGAACAAAATTTCTCCTTGGGAGATAATAAAGTGAATTTGATTTGATTGATTCGATTGATATATCAGTTTTCTGTTGTATTCACAATCTTACCGCATTAAACACTGTGGTGATGAAAGCAATTGAATTTTCAGTTTGTTTTTTCAACAACCGTTTTTACACTCACGCAGCTTTGCTTCTCCGCTTTTCCCTTATGACGTATTGTTTATTGTCTCCAAACCGTTTGTTTTGGTTTATATAAGGGCCCATGTTTTGGTCACAATAAACCATTTCAGTTTGACAGCTTCGGTTTAAACAAGATTTTAATTACCGAAATAGGGCCTGTAACCTTCTCCGGGGAAGACTGTAAGTAGCTAATATGTCAGCCGTGTGGTTTTGTTATATTAGCCTATTCCATCAGACTTCTGTTGACGTTTGTATCTTCTGGCTGCAACGGCGCAATAAGCAAGAGTTTGTCACTATAAGTACGGCAACAATTACCCCGCCGCATTTTCCACGATCATAGCTCGATTCTTCTTCTTCTTCTTCTGAGAGAGAGAGAGAGAGAGAGAGAGAGAGAGAGAGAGAGAGAGAGAGTTGTTTTGTATATGCGTTGTTGCTGGTTTGTGTCATTCTTAACCCTTTCGCCGCCAGCTATTTTTCAACAAAACATGTCCATTAAACTTACCTGGGTAGAAAAAAAAAAGGTCTGCAATAGTGGGAATTCTTCTATAACATGTGTAAAGCAAGGCCTATCCTTACCTCCAACAATTATGAAAATAGGCCCTTTGGATAACAGACCCTGGTTTTCGTGACATGGGTGTTAAATGATTGTGGTGCTAAAATGCGACTTTGGCGGTGAAAGGGTTAAATACTATTTTTGTTATCTACTTGTTGATGAAGAATTGATTGTAAAGCACTTTGGGCTCATTTGAGGTAAAGCGCTACATAACTGTACTATTATTACTATTATTATAGCTATTACTATTATTATTGCTATTATTATTATTATTATTATTATTATTGCTATTATTATTATTATTCACTGTTTCTCTCTTGGTCTCTCCCCTCCACACAGTGACACCCCACCCCCATCCCCGAGTCCCCCACACATTGTCACTGAAAGTCGCACTGTATTGCACAGTGTCGCTCACGAGCATGTTAACATTATGAAGTCATTGTCAAGGTCAAGGCTTTCAAGATAAAGATTATTAAGGTTACGGGTAACAAGTAATTTCTATCACCATAATCCAATAGGCCGAATATACGGGGGGGGGGGGGGGGGGGGGGGGGGGGGCATATTGAAGGTCAAACTTCAACATGGAAGATAATAACCAATTGGCATATTGAAGGTCAAATTTCAACATGGAAGATAACAACCAATTGGCATATTGAAGGTCAAACTTCAACATGGAAGATAACAACCAATTGGCATATTGAAGGTCAAACTTCAACATGGAAGATAACAACCAATTGGCATATTGAAGGTCAAACATCAACATGGAAGATAATAACCAATTGGCATATTGAAGGTCAAACTTCAACATGGAAGATAACAACCAATTGGCATATTGAAGGTCAAACTTCAACATGGAAGATAACAACCAATTGGCATATTGAAGGTCAAACTTCAACATGGAAGATAATAACCAATTGGCATATTGAAGGTCAAACTTCAACATGGAAGATAACCAATTGGCATATTGAAGGTCAAATTTCAACATGGAAGATAATAACCAATTGGCATACTGAAGGTCAAACTTCAACATGGAAGATAACAACCAATTGGCATATTGAAGGTCAAACATCAACATGGAAGATAACCAATTGGCATATTGAAGGTCAAACTTCAACATGGAAGATAATAACCAATTGGCATATTGAAGGTCAAACTTCAACATGGAAGATAACAACCAATTGGCATATTGAAGGTCAAACTTCAACATGGAAGATAATAACCAATTGGCATATTGAAGGTCAAACTTCAACATGGAAGATAATAACCAATTGGCATATTGAAGGTCAAACATCAACATGGAAGATAACAACCAATTGGCATATTGAAGGTCAAACTTCAACATGGAAGATAACAACCAATTGGCATATTGAAGGTCAAACTTCAACATGGAAGATAACAACCAATTGGCATATTGAAGGTCAAACTTCAACATGGAAGATAATAACCAATTGGCATATTGAAGGTCAAACTTCAACATGGAAGATAATAACCAATTGGCATATTGAAGGTCAAACTTCAACATGGAAGATAACAACCAATTGGCATATTGAAGGTCAAACTTCAACATGGAAGATAATAACCAATTGGCATATTGAAGGTCAAACTTCAACATGGAAGATAACAACCAATTGGCATATTGAAGGTCAAACTTCAACATGGAAGATAACAACCAATTGGCATATTGAAGGTCAAACTTCAACATGGAAGATAACCCAATTGGCATATTGAAGGTCAAACATCAACATGGAAGATAACAACCAATTGGCATATTGAAGGTCAAACTTCAACATGGAAGATAATAACCAATTGGCATATTGAAGGTCAAACTTCAACATGGAAGATAACAACCAATTGGCATATTGAAGGTCAAACTTCAACATGGAAGATAATAACCAATTGGCATATTGAAGGTCAAACTTCAACATGGAAGATAACAACCAATTGGCATATTGAAGGTCAAACTATCAACATGGAAGATAACAAACCAATTGGCATATTGAAGGTCAAACTTCAACATGGAAGATAACAACCAATTGGCATATTGAAGGTCAAACACAACATGGAAGATAACAACCAATTGGCATATTGAAGGTCAAACAGCAACATGGAAGATAATAACCAATTGGCATATTGAAGGTCAAACTTCAACATGGAAGATAATAACCAATTGGCATATTGAAGGTCAAACATCAACATGGAAGATAACAAAACAATTGGCATATTGAAGGTCAAACATCAACATGGAAGATAACAACCAATTGGCATATTGAAGGTCAAACTTCAACATGGAAGATAACAACCAATTGGCATATTGAAGGTCAAACTTCAACATGGAAGATAATAACCAATTGGCATATTGAAGGTCAAACTTCAACATGGAAGATAACAACCAATTGGCATATTGAAGATGGCATGGGGGTGCTCGGGGACTCAAACTTCAACATGGAAGATAACCAATTGGCATATTGAAGGTCAAACATCAACATGGAAGATAATAACCAATTGGCATATTGAAGGTCAAACTTCAACATGGAAGATAACAACCAATTGGCATATTGAAGGTCAAACTTCAACATGGAAGATAATAACCAATTGGCATATTGAGGGTCAAACTTCAACATGGAAGATAATAACCAATTGGCATATTGAAGGTCAAACTTCAACATGGAAGATAACGTACCAATTGGCATATTGAAGGTCAAACTTCAACATGGAAGATAACTTGCCAATTGGCATATTGAAGGTCAAACTTCAGCATGGAAGATAACAACCAATTGGCATATTGAAGGTCAAACATCAACATGGAAGATAATAACCAATTGGCATATTGAAGGTCAAACTTCAACATGGAAGATAATAACCAATTGGCATATTGAAGGTCAAACTAACATAAGATAATAACCAATTGGCATATTGAAGGTCAAACTTCAACATGGAAGATAATAACCAATTGGCATATTGAAGGTCAAACTTCAACATGGAAGATAATAACCAATTGGCATATTGAAGGTCAAACTTCAACATGGAAGATAATAACCAATTGGCATATTGAAGGTCAAACTTCAACATGGAAGATAACAACCAATTGGCATATTGAAGGTCAAACTTCAACATGGAAGATAATAACCAATTGGCATATTGAAGGTCAAACTTCAACATGGAAGATAATAACCAATTGGCATATTGAAGGTCAAACTTCGATATGGAAGATAATAACCAATTGGCATATTGAAGGTCAAACTTCAACATGGAAGATAATAACCAATTGGCATATTGAAGGTCAAACTTCAACATGGAAGATAATAACCAATTGGCATATTGAAGGTCAAACATCAGATGGAAGATAATAACCAATTGGCATATTGAAGGTCAAACTTCAACATGGAAGATAATAACCAATTGGCATATTGAAGGTCAAACTTCAGTCATGGAAGATAATAACCAATTGGCATATTGAAGGTCAAATTTTCAACATGGAAGATAACAACCAATTGGCATATTGAAGGTCAAACATCAACATGGAAGATAACAACCTTCCGGCATATTGAAGGTCAAACGTCAACATGGAAGATAATAACCAATTGGCATATTGAAGGTCAAACTTCAATCATGGAAGATAATAACCAATTGGCATAAGGGTGAAGGTCAAACTTCAACATGGAAGATAACAGCCTTTGGCATATTGAAGGTCAAACTTCAGAAAACATGGAAGATAACAACCAATTGGCATACTGAAGGTCAAACATAATAGCGCAATATACTGGGACATGCAACCAATGTCATATGCATTGGTGCATGTAGATTGTTCGAGTGTTAAAGTTGTCGTACAATTCAGCTGAGATTGCTTTATTCTGTAGTGTTATATTGCATCGTGATTACATTGCATTGCATTGTGATTAGTTTGTGTTATTTTTCGTTGTATTGTATTAAAATTTTATTGTATTGTGTGGTTCGCGAGATGCTGTATTGCTATATTATCGTCACAGGCGTGTACAATAATAACAACAAAATAAAACAAGTGCAACGCCGAGCGGCTGCAAAGTCCCCTCGCAGCATCGCCGAGCTACTCCGAAATCGGAATGTGTCGGCTGTACACATACATAAAAAACGCATCAAAACAGCACGTAACTACATAAAAAACGCATCAAAACAGCACGTAAGTGAATAGTTTTTTTTATATATAGCCTTGGGGTTCGGACCCGTGATTTGAGCGCGCGCGATCATGCGCACACCAGCGCACAGAAAAATCCATGACAACTGTGTTATAGACCATTCATCAAGAAATGTGAAAAGAACTGCATTGAAATACATGCAAAACTTCGCGAGATATTAGCGATTATGTGTTTTGGGGTTTGAACCCCGTAACTGGCGCGACCTTGACCTTAATGTAAAACTAAATACATCAGTGGATAGCTTGCATCTTGGCAAACTAGTATACCAAATTTGATGATGATAGACTGAATAGTTTTTGAGAAAAACGGACGAATAGCCGGACGGACGGACGGACGGAGGACGGACCGGACGCCGGACAATAGTTCCCCGAACCTTCGGCTCGGGGACTAATAATAATAATAATAATAATAACAACAACAACAATTGCAAAGCACTGGTGTAGCACGCTCTTCCACCCAATGTGGAGTTCTATGCCCTTAGCAAAAATTCAAAAGAAAACGATTCAACAGACATAATACTATGATCGCTCGAATTACATATACATGATGTAGACGCACGCGCTCAAAATATAGAGAGAGAGAGGGGGGGAGAGAGAGAGAGAGAGAGAGAGAGAGAGAGAGAGAGAGACGAGAGTTATGTACAGGTTGTGTACAGGGCGGGGTATGTACAGGGCGTAACCGGCAAAAGACATATCTGCCGCTCGGCGATGCCCTTGTTTAACGTGTGTTCACTTCACATTTATATTACACGAACAGAATTAAAATCAACAACAAAAACAAAAAAACAAAAGAAAACCAACCAAAAAAACAAAAAACAGAAAAAAAAAACCAATACTAGCATGCAATCGAAAACCTGCTATAAGAAGTATCCTGCTGAACTATGTAAAATATTTTGTCCTAGGTTCATCAAAAATGAATTATCTTTTTTGCATAGCAGAGTTTTATTTCAATATTTGTAAAAACATCTGTAGGTAGAATATTTACTTTAGAGCAATTTAATATAATGTTCAATAGAAATTATGCTTTGACAAATACAGCTAACATCCTTGGAATACTTTGTTTTGGCAAATCTCAGCCTATGTATTAAGCTAGTTACATGTCTGTTACCCGATGGGATGTATGTTTTAAAATGGTAGGGTTGTATGTTATTTTCATAACGCGAATACGAATTCGATGGACCAACGGTTAGTTGGACTGGCAAATACACAGGAAAAAACAAAATGAATAGACAATGAGAGGAGAGATCAGGATAAATGAAAGGTGAAGAGAGTAATAGGGGGGGGGGGGAGATATTTTGACGTACGAATGGAGGACCAACGGTTAGAGAGATACACAGAGAAACTAAGAGAGAGAGAGAGAGAACGTACGTTGCTAAATCCGTTATTATTGCAGGTCTAGGCCTACTGTAATATGATTACTCTGTTCAATTAGTATTAATTTTGCTGATCTGTGCTCTTTGATGGTCACTGGTGAAGACGATAGTTGTCATGTCTGGGATGCTTTAACCTTTAGCTCTTTGAAGAACGCCGAGTCGCTGACGCAACACAATGCACGCCCACCCAGAAAAGGACAGACGACGGGTCTAGGTTATCATACTGACGATCAGTGGTGTTTATTACTTTATCTAATGATAACACGACGATGATGATAGTAACTACAGCAACGACGACGATGACAAGGAGGATGGAGAGGAGTTACGTAAAAGTGTTGGGCCCCATTTGGAGAATGTGTGTGTGTGTAGGTGTGTGTGTGGTTGTGTGTGTGTGTTGGTGTGGTGGGGGGTTTTGGACTGTGAGTGTATGGCAATATTTTGCTATTATTATTATTATATAAAGTGATGTTATTGGTTTCATTTCTATCTCTATTGTCTGTTTTTAGCTTAGGGGGATCTTATGATATGCTCGGTGTGTATGTGTGAGTGGGGTGGGGGGTGGGGGGCGGATGTGCAGTGATACACTGATAGCCATACTGGTTTGTGATATTGTTAATTGTTAATGTTTTCTGTGGTACATGTTATCATTATTACTGTGATGTCATTATTATCTGTGAATATTACTTGCAGCATCTAAAGGGGATCGATCATTTGATGCTCAGTGTACTTGTTCAGGTGTCTGTGTGTGTGTGTATATGTGTGTGTGTATGTGTAATAATATTTTACGGTCTCTAAAAGATAAATTCAAAGATTCATGGCTACAGTCCCTTCAATCGAGTAACAAATGTTTCTATTATAGACATTTATAAAACACAATTTCGGAGAGAAAAATATATTGTGACATTGCCTGATAAATATATTATAAGTTTAATGAAATTTAGATGTAGTTGTCATAAATTACCAATTGAAACAGGACGATTTGGACTTGAACGACAGGACCGTTTGTGTGACAAATGTGACATGGGTGTTATTGGTGATGAATATCATTTTGTAATTGAATGTCCATATTTTGAAGAACATCGAGATGTTTTGCCGAGGTATTATATAAATAAGAAATCAGTTTTTTTTTGTCACTTTTGTCAGTTTATGTCCAAGCCAAAATTCCAATTGAAAATTGCAAAATTTATAAGATCAGGAAAAGTTGTTTGACAATAGACTGTAGCTTAGTTTGTTTGATGAGTGTTTATTTTTTGCTTGTTGCCACTTGTTTTATATTCTGTATATCCTCCATGCCCCCAAGACTGGTCAAAGGATTATTATTAAATTGAAATTGAATTGTGTGTGTGTGTGATAAATGTTTTATGTCATTTACATGTGCTTTTATGTTATTTTACAAATGTCTCTTCTGTTAGGTTATAGCAATGTCTTATTTTGTCTTCATTTTTATGTGCATGCCGAAAAACAAATTTCTTCACTTGTTTGGAGACAATAAAATTGTTGAATTGTTGTTGAGAGGGAGGAAAATAAAGACTTGTGATACTGGTGATCATGATGAGTTTGTTTCGTCCAGGTGTTTCTTTTCTTTATTCGTTCCAGTCTCTTATTCTGGGTTTCAAGTTACTGGCTATTCACTTCTTGGTCCTAATGGTTCGTTTCTTGAATTGCTCGATGCTCTTGTTCTGTTAACCCTTTCACCGCCAAAGTCGCATTTTTGCACCACAGTGATTTAACACCTATGTCACTAAAAGGCATCAAATTGGGGTCTATTATCCATAAGACCCTATTGTCTTAGTTTTGGAAAGTAAGGATAGACCTTATTGTATATGTGCCACAGAAGAATCCTCAATACTGCAGATAGAAGTTGTTCTCTACCCAGGTATATTTAATGGGAATTCTTGCCTGACATATGGCTGGCGGTGAAAGGGTTAATACATTCTAGATTTCAAGTTCTCGGCTATTCATTTATTGCCTCTAATGTGTGGTGTGGTTTGTTTAGCACTGGATCCGAAAATTCAGCAGCGTGGCTGTTTTCACTCTCTAGGTTCTCTCTCTGTGTGCGTTTGTCTGTCTGTGTGTGTGTGTGTGCATAGCGAGTGTGCATCTCTAGTTTCTTTCAACTCTGTGTGTGTGTGTGCATGTGTGCGTGTGTGTGTGCTCATACCCAAATTAACCCAGCCACTCGCATTCATGAAACTTACTCTTTTTTTTTTTTTAATCAAGCTTTTCACTCTGAAGTGTATGGAAAAAATGTGAGATATATTATGAAGTCTTCATACATCTTACTACACACAAAAAAAGAAAAACAAACAAAAACATACAAGTCTCATGTCACTCTATCAAACAGCATAGAACACTGGTGGAGATGTTGATGCCACCCCTTCCCCTGATACATCCACCGTAGTAGACCACAAAAGAGACATTTTGATTACACTTTTATATCTGGCCACACAGCTTACAGAGGTCACCCAGGCAGTAACACTGAACAGTGAACAGGTTCAAAGGTGGGAAAGCAGAAAGACGGGAGAAAAGGAAAATGACGCCACACTCAAACCACACATTAAACCAAACAAAACCCACATGCACAGCATACACATCTCGCTTATTACACTTTGCACACAAATGAAGAGGACAGATGGAAAATATCTGAGAAAAGGCAAGAGAAAAGTTAATACCGGAGGAAAATGAAAGATCACAAGAGAGAGGGTAGTTGAGATGAAACAGAAGAGCGCATACATTTCCAAGGGAAGATCGAGGGGGCAAAACAACCCAGTAAAGACAGAAATTACCAAGGGAAGCATAGCAGAAAAAAGAACAGGGGGCCGTTTCACAAGGGCTAACGTTACGTAGCGTTAGCGCAAAACGGTACTAAGAAACACCTCTTTCGCCGGCGTTCGCCAAAAACGTTTTGTGGCTGTCATCGAGGTAGCATGCCACGGAGGATCATGGGAAATATCACGTGACTAGCATGGGGTGAATACATTTCTTGTTTTTGATTGGTCCATTAAAGCTTGGTTAAAATAATTTTAAAAATTTGACCAATCAGACAGAGCTTGTAATATTCTTCCGCAAACGCTTTCTAAAGTGTTTCTTAGGCCCCGTTTGGCATAAGCGTTATTCGCTCGGCGACCATTACCTAGAGAAACTCAACCCAGGTAACAGTCAAAACACACATCGTTAGTTTTCACACTTTTTCCATGGCCACACAGTGATACTCTAGTAATATCACTTGCCTAGCACTGTGTTGCCATGGGAAAAGGAGTGAAAACTAACATGTATTTCGACCTTTAGATATAAATTCTCAAAGGGCAGCAAAGAAGAAAAAGAATTGAGAAGTTCTAAAGGGAAGGCAAATAAAGGGGAAAAAATAGAAAGGATAAGACAGAAATTCCCAGATAGTAAAAAAAAGAATCATAAACAGGTAGGACAGACATTTCCCAGAGCAGTAGAGAGCGAAAAAAGGAGGTAAAACAGACATTTCCCAGAGCAGTAGAGAGTGAAAAAAGGAGGTAAGACAGACATTTCCCAGAGCAGTAGAGAGCGAAAAAAGGAGATAAGACAGACATTTCCCAGAGCAGTAGAGAGCGAAAAAAGGAGGTAAGACAGACATTTCCCAGGGCAGTAGAGAGCGAAAAAAGGAGATAAGACAGACATTTCCCAGAGCAGTAGAGTGAAAAAAGGAGGTAAAACACATTTCCCAGAGCAGTAGAGTGAAAAAAGGAGGTAAGACAGACATTTCCCAGAGCAGTAGAGAGTGAAAAAAGGAGGTAAGACAGACATTTCCCAGAGCAGTAAAGTGAAAAAAGGAGGTAAGACAGACATTTCCCAGAGCAGTAGAGTGAAAAAAGGAGGTAAGACAGACATTTCCCAGAGCAGTAGAGTGAAAAAAGGAGGTAAGACAGACATTTCCCAGAGCAGTAGAGAGTGAAAAAAGGAGGTAAGACAGACATTTCCCAGAGCAGTAGAGTGAAAAAAGGAGGTAAGACAGACATTTCCCAGAGCAGTAGAGAGTGAAAAAAGGAGGTAAGACAGACATTTCCCAGAGCAGTAGAGATTGAAAAAAGGAGGTAAGACAGACATTTCCCAGAGCAGTAGAGAGCGAAAAAAGGAGGTAAGACAGACATTTCCCAGAGCAGTAGAGTGAAAAAAGGAGGTAAGACAGACATTTCCCAGAGCAGTAGAGAGTGAAAAAAGGAGGTAAGACAGACATTTCCCAGAGCAGTAGAGAGTGAAAAAAGGAGGTAAGACAGACATTTCCCAGAGCAGTAGAGTGAAAAAAGGAGGTAAGACAGACATTTCCCAGAGCAGTAGAGTGAAAAAAGGAGGTAAGACAGACATTTCCCAGAGCAGTAGAGCGAAAAAAGGAGGTAAGACAGACATTTCCCAGAGCAGTAGAGTGAAAAAAGGAGGTAAAACAGACATTTCCCAGAGCAGTAGAGTGAAAAAAGGAGGTAAGACAGACATTTCCCAGAGCAGTAGAGAGTAAAAAAAAGGAGGTTAGACAAACATTTCCAAGAAAGGAAGAAAACAGTAAAGAAAAAGGGGTGACTTTCAAAGAAATTGACTCGCTCTGCGGTAGTCCCAGTGCCATCAACCACGCAGAAATAACACGATCTAACAGTTCCCCCGCACAACTTACCAGTTCAAACAGAAAAGAACCATGCCAGACTTAAAACACATGAAATAAAACAACAGTTAAGATCCGTTTATACTCACGCCATGTGCCCTACAAATCACCTTCTTCTTTAAACAACAAGCATGTCCACGCACGCACACCCGCACGAAACAACGATCTAAATCAATCTGTCTCTTTGTACCCCACACGGAACATCGATCTAAATCAATCTGCCTCTTTATACATAATACAAGATTACAGAGAAGGAAGGGAAAGAAAAGTTGGGGCAGTGAAAGGGGGAGGGATGATGAGGAAGGCTCAAAGGGCCGAATCACACATGCAATTTCAGTCATAGAACTATCCAACTGTGACGACATCTGCGAGGTATGATTCTGATGAAATACTAGGTACTAATAGGTACTAGGTACTACGTACTTTATAGTCACAGAGGCATCTCTGTAAAATTCGGGTTGCTCCCACCTGGAGAGCGCGTCGCAGCCAGAGGCGTGCCACACTTTTTTCTTTCTTTTTTTTGCATGCGATTTTTTGTGACTTGATGAGGAAGGAATAGGGTACATTTTGACCAAATGACAACTTCTTCGTTGCCACTGGGTTTAACGTATGCACATGGGACCTCAGTTTATCATCTCATCCGAAAGAATGTCAAAATGAATCCGATTAAATCCTATTTTCGTTCATTATATTCATGCAGACCCTAAAACACAAATGTCATAAAATTGTCTGATACAAACATACAGATACTTCATCAGATCCGTGCATGGGAGACTACAAACACACTGGACCAAACAAGTAGGATATTCATCAGATTCGTGTACACAGTAGTGTTTCACGAGAACCAAACCTCACAAATGTGACAGCTGTACGACTGCAGTTGCACGTGTGGGTCGCACCCCACCCCCCCCTATAGGTTAAAACGTAGCCAGTCCAAAGTGTACTACAGCGATGGTGGATCACGCGGCGGACATCACATCACAAGCTCTCGTCGCTCTCAATGGCCTGCAGGTCTGGGTGCACGTCCTCGGGGGACACGACTTGGGGCGGGGGGTGTCTGGAAGGGGGCTGGGGCTGGGGCTGGGGCTGGGGCTGCTCATCCTCGCCCTCCTCCACCTCCTCTTCCGTCGGCTCCCCTTCCGCATCAGGCACTAAACACAGGATCTTCCAACATAGAGACTGGCAGGGCATGGGTTAAACAGATTACTATAGTCTAAACATGTTCCTACATTAAAAAAAAAATTTTTTTAACTAATCATTTCATATTATTGACTGTGCATAATTTAATCCTGGGGAGCTCTTTCTCAACACAACATAGACTATGGATCACTTTGCGTTAAAAACAGGATCCCATATCAACAGACATTAGGAAAGAAGCAGTAAAACACTACCTTGATTCTAAGCCAGATGAATATGGTTTCATAGAGCATAATAATTTATGTCAACCTTTATACCAACATTACAACACTAACATAATAATTATGCATGTTAAGTATTTGTAAGTTTTGCTCAAGTGCCAGTGAACAGAAAAACGATGCTCTTCTGATAAAACTACCACATTGTTTGTACCAAAAGGCGCACCTTATTTTAAGGCACATGCTTTAACGCACACTTTTCACAAAATCCAGAATTTATTATTATACTTTCTTACTAAAGCTGAAGGGGTCTCGGTCTGGGGAAAAAAAGCATGGCCTTATATGGTAGCCTTTAATTCATGACTATCATCATGATTATCATGACAAACACTGGTTTCCCAACTTACAAGAGTCAGTGAGCCTGGCCAGGCAGTCCTCCTCCTCGGTGGCGTAGCGCTTGTCGATGGCCTCCTTGATCTGGTTGTTGACCCCCTTGGGGTCCAGGTCCATGGCCCAGGAGAAGTTCATCAGGGCCAGGTGGGTGTTGCCCAGCTTCTTGTGCACCTGAACCCACACATTGCAAACACAAAGCCATATTAACGTACTCCCAGTTCAGACCTTTTGTCACCTTTTCCTTTCCTTCCTTTCCGACCTTTTCCTTTCCTTCCTTAAAGATTCTAGGAATCGGGTGGCTATTTAGGGGCACCAGCAAGAGGAGAAAAGAAGGGTTTGCTCGCGTGTGGCGAAAACTGCTGTTTTTGCTCGCCTCCCTCCTTTTATATCCCTGTCGTACCTTTAAGTGAGGAGTCATCGGGGCGCCACAGTGAGGATTTGTTCACCAGCTTCCTCCAGCTCTGCTGGTCGTGAGCTTTTCTCACACTTACTTTCATTACTGTCTCCTTCAAAAAGACCCTCTCTAGCCTTAGTCTAATCACCACCATAGCTCAGTCAGCCGGCTGCACGCTGTGTGAAAGGGTTACAGGGTCATGTATGCATGCCACTGCTCGCCCCACCGTTTGAGCGATTAGTTGTAATGGAGTCCATAAATGCAAATACTCGAAAAGAAACTGGTTTCTTCATTTCCTTCGTTAATATAGAATTTAGTTTTAACTGACACAATGTGCATTAAGTACAATTATATCAGTGACAATTCTGCTAAATTCCATTAATATTGGCCCACCAGTTTATGTGCTATAATTTTAGAATTCCAGCAGTTTTGCTTGGGTTTGGGGTGTTTTTTTTTGGGGGGGTTGAGGGGTTGGAGGGGTGTGTGTTCTTTTGCAGTCTTTCCAATCTTTTGCAATATCAAGTCGATAAAGAAATATCTTAACAAGACAAAACTTACATAGAGCATACAAGCGCAGCACTTAAGGGACAGTTTGCGCAAAATTCCATTTCTTTACGAGTCAACTGATTTTCCAGAACATGTAATCGTCTAAAGGATTGACATTAAAATAAAGTCATATTTTCTCAAACAATTGATAACAGGGAATATACATATCCAATTCACACCTGCACACACTGACATCAGGGGTCGCGCTAGTGTTTTTGAAAACGCGTTTTGCTTACGCGACATCGGCAAAATAATGCATAAGGGAAGCAAAAAATCGCATCAAAGAACAAAATGATAAATCTAAGCTAAAAACAATGAAAACAAGACTAGCAACAAAAATATGCATTTTTATTCACTAACCAGTCATTTTCGGCGATCACGGCGATCCTCAAAGTCGACACGCGCTTACAGTGATTTTCCCGCCACACTGCACTGCGCAGTACTGAAAGCAGTGGCACTTTTCTATAGTCTGTTCTAATGTTTGGTGTAGCAGAACCACTATACATGTAGGGACCGTAGGACTTCTAAAGTCTGATTCACCATCTAGACTCAGATGCGATTTTGAGCGGACGTCATTTTGCGTACGGATTACGCGTAAACGCCGTAAAAATGCGTCAGCGATTATTAAAACGTGTCAAATACGCAAGACACATGCGTTAACGCGACCCCTGTAACATGAACAAGTAAAATAAGCAATACAGGCACACTCACACTCTGTTCCGTACAATGACATGGAGTAAACAATACAGAGGAGCTTTGCGCACATGGAAGGTTTCAGTGGTCTCACCTTGCCCATGAGAAAGTAGACCAGGGACTCTGTGGGGATGATTTGTTTCAGCTCTTCCAACTCTTCAAGGGCTTCCTGTCAACACCATAGCATTGCATAAAGAATATGAGTGCAGGGGGGAGAGAGAGAGAGAGAGAGAGAGAGAGAGAGAGAGAGAGAGAGACATTAAAAGCATGAAGATGCATCTGCATACATCAATGAACACACACCACTCACACAGAGACAAAGAATCAGTCTTTTGAGTGATGGAGCAGGTTGTAGGGAATGGGAAGACTGATTGGGGTTGAGAAAGGGATAAGAGCATATTGGCTTTGTGTGTTACCTAATTTTGTTCATAATTTGTACGGAATGTGGGAGGGGGAGGATTGAAGGGGGTGGGAAAGAATGGTTGGGAATGAGAAGGGGATGGGAAAGGGGCGGAGGTTGGGCGTTCGTTGAATATGAAGAATGATTTTGTTCATTGGAAAGATGAACTTCGCTTTATTATTTCCTTGTGTACCTTGATTTGTTTCTTGGCAAATACAGTGGAACCTCCCTAATAAGACCTCCTATTATAAGACTCCCTCCCACATAAGACCTACATCTCTGAGACATTGCCCTTCTTTGCAAGTATTAAAATTACCCCCCTTATAAGACCTCATTTTGGATGATTTTTTAAGGTCTTAAAAGGGAGGTTCCACTGTAGCTGTTAATCATTCTATTCCATTCGTTTTGTTCAAATGCATGGATATGTTGTGCTATGTTGCCCTTGTTGTATCATGAGACTACAATGTCATTTCTCTTGTTCAGATCATATAGTAATTTTGACTTTGACTTGACTCACTCACACACACACACACACACACACACACACACTGCACTGACTTTATGTCTATCACAGGCCAGCAGGATGGAGGCTTTGTGGAATTTGCATAGAGAGTTGCGTGGATCGTTGGTGATGGCTCGGCTCAGTGTGGCCAGTGCCTGATCTGTTTTCTTCTGAGCATGTTGGGCCTGCACAAAAACAAGCATAAAATCAAACATGTAAATGAACAACTGCAATTGCTTTACAAACGGGTCTTTGGCTCGTGACACTTGCTGTCACGAAGTCAAAGATTAGATGTACAGTTCTTTTAACCTTTTTTTTGGAAATAAAGTATTTTGTGTAAATAAATGCGCCCTCTTCGTAGGGCAGACCTTAACTGATTTTTTGACTTCATTTTAAAATGGTGGTCCTGGAAATTTTAATCTGAAGATGCTCAAACACAATTTTATTACAAATTTTAAAATACCAAAATAAAAATTATAACTACTAGCTAGCTAGCTAACGGGTCAAACTAATAAGAGCCATGGCACCTAAACTTTATTCAAAAAACAAACAAAAACTTTATTAAAAAATACTTAAATATTTTTTCTCTCTCCCCCCCATCCCCACAACTTTATAAATAAGTAATGTCCCATATGTTCTTTTAAAGAGCGGGAGGACGTAAAGCATAATCGACCTTTACAAACGTTCTAATAACAGAATCAATGATTAAAAACAAAGTAAATAAGGAACATTTTTAACTCAAGATTGTAAGAATAAAAAAAAGTCATCATTCCTGGGGGGCATTTGTCTAATGAAATAGACAATTTGTGCACCACTTAACTCTTTCATTCCTGGTTTTACACTAACTGTTACTTCCCCTTATTCCTATGTTTCTATGATCTATCTATTCCCTTCATTCCTGGATTTATAGAGGGTTAAAAATGTGATAATGGGGTACTTATTTTAGAGACTTACGGCAGTAACCCACATTACACGAACCTAAGAATGTCATATACCGTTGTGTAGGATTTGATGTGAGAAGCTGTTTGTGACCATATTGACACATTATGGTGACATGACAGATGACACACAGGTGTAAAACAGGTAAGTTTACAATTTAACATAAAACATACCATCATGCCATACATGCAGGTCAGTGTTTTTAAAGCAAATTGTATATTTCATGCACGCACTCACCAAGTGACGCCTCCTGTACATCCCCATGCATTGTGTTTGTCATTACTCCACAGATAAGTGTCACCATTGTCACCATAATTGTCCCCAACACATCAACAGTTTATTGTCTGTTTTGACGATTATGTATGGATACAACACAAATATATAGAAGACAAGCACCACACTATTTTGCACACTTTTTTTACACAGATATTTTCACGTTCCCTATCTACGCATGTATGTACCCCTGTCACAGTCATCACATCACATGTCACACATAGGTGACACGTGTGTGACACACCTTGAAGCAGTCACTGTGACGCTGTTTGGAACACAGATACCACATTTTCATACATCATTGTAGTTTGACACTTTTTGAAGGGGTGTCAGAATAGCTGACACCAGTGTGTGCATGCTTGTACTTGGGGTGTCGTGCCGTGCACTCCACACAGGTGTGCTTGTCACCTACACCTTTGTTTTTCTCTGGCTCCTCGGTGCGTTTTTTTTGTGGTGTTATTGTTGGTATATTCTAGCAGAGAACTGAGCATTTCATCAGAGTAATATAACTGAAAATAATCTTGCGCTTTCATTGATGTGTCTAACACACACACAGGCCCTGATCGATGTTTGAATTCCGTCCTAGTTTCGGTTTTGGTGTGACATAATTCCCCCTAATCCACTAAAAACTCGGTCGAGTGTAGAACAAAGGTAAGTTTTGATAATCTAACTCCTCACCACTAGCATCATCACCACCTATATGCGCTTCAATAGCTGCCACGAACTAAACTCACTCTTCTTCTGTCAAATTGGTCAGAATCAGAATTTTCTCCACCTTCTATTTTCACTACCAACAAAAACTGCCACGTGCACAGTACACACCTACTACACGCATTCACTCAAAACGACCCCTTTCCCAAGCTGGAAGGAGGAGGGGGTGGGGGAAAGGGAAGGGTAAACGGCTGGGGGGTCTGGCATCACATTCCATTCATAAACAGTCCCGTTAGGGCTGGGTCAAGGGTAAATGACGTACTTTGATGGCGCGAATTGCGGTAAGTCCAAAGTACGATCCCGGAATACCGGTCTCTCGGATTGAAAGGAGTTATTTCTTCCAGAACGGTTTTCCGTTCTCCAGGATTGAAAGGTATTAAGCCTTGAAACCGGAAAACCGGTCTGCAGGATTGAAAGAGTTAAATACATAGTTTTGTCTTTTCATGCCTCGATAACATTAACGTTATTCGCATTCCAGTATTTCAACATGATGTAAAGTATGTCTTAACTGTTCATTAAATGACAAAAACTGCATTGGGACGGCATGATCAAATAAAAATTAAAAAAACAGCTTTAAAATGTAATTTCTATTATAATTTTTACAGGCTAAAACATTAAAAAAATGATTCAGCTTTAAAACGTAGTTTCTATGATAACTATTAAAGGCTTTATCCCATATTATCTATTCTTATTTCAATTCACTATGTTGTTATTGCCAATTGCACTTAGAAAAGAATCCCGGCAAGGAGGCACCCACTGACTTACCACTCCCACATGACATATGAGGGCGGAGCTTTGGGGATTGATGGCAAGCGCTCGCCGGAAGTGAACCTCTGCCAGACTGAACTTCTCTTGCTTGTAGTAGATCATGCCCACACCGTACCTGATCACCAACACACATAATAAATATCTAGCATACTGCATCATACGCAATCAAGATCTGGTAAGCTATACTGTAAAGAGTTATATGCCAGAGAGAGCCAAATTCCAGTAGACAATGGTCACAAATAGGTGAGGAACATAATTTTGCTTTTTGTACGAGTGACCTTTCACTAACTGGTAGGACAAACAAGTAAAGACCATGTGTGTCTATGCAGTTCACAGATTTCTCCAGCAATTACATGTTGTAAATAGGTGTGAAGGAAGATTTTGGTCATTTACAATCATTCAATTTTTTTCAAAAGGATTGAAATCGTTGACTTTTTGCTCGTAATCTGTCCTTAATTAAGGTGATGTTTTGCCCCCAAAGAAAGAATTTTTTGTTTATGACATCTCTTCAATATATTTGGGGTTATTGTCAACTTTGATGTAAAAAACATCATTTTCATGCATTTTGATGAAACTAACACCGGTTGCCAATGGTTACGGTGGCCATTTTGAAAATAAACAACCGATTTTGTGTGCAGGCTCATTCTTTACAGGACAGACCTATTGACACCAAACAAGTTTTAAACAGTTCTTTAACTTCTGTATTACAATTTTACAGAGCATTTTCTGGATATCTTTACCAATAAAAAAGTGGTTTTTTTAATTTTTGCTCCGTTTACAGAAACGAAATTGTGCATTTTCATTATTTTGATTGAATATATAATTTGGCAAGATGACAAGTTACACAAAAATCCTTCTGTAAAGTTGTAAACAAGGGTTTTATCTAAATGCATGCTGAATTTGAAGTAGTTGTGATGATTGTGAGAGGAGTAAGAGTGTGCACAGTGTTCTGAATAAAGCAAAATGAGAAAATTGTGTTCTGATGGCTTTGGTGTAGAAGACCACAGCAGAAAAAAATAAAAACATTTCACTTTTATTTTTAGTGTTAAGAATACCCCAACTAAAAAAAATTAGTATTTTGTGTTAGAGATTGTATAATTACAATGCTTTTCTGGAAATTAATCTATCACATATCTCAATATTTGCCACTTTGTAGAAGCCAGAATGATGTACATTAAATGGTATTGTTTCACATAATTAGACATAGTCATCCCAAACCAATCAAGAAATCTAGAGTAAGGCAGGATTTACCATGCATTGTAGTGTCTGGAGTCCACTCGAAGACCATTCCTGAAGCAAGCCAGTGCCTTGTCCAGCTCTTCAATAAAGACATACTCATGGGCTAGCAATGTGTAGGCATAGGCATACTCAGGATCAACCTGCAAAAATAACATTGTCATAATTGTTTAAGACTTCAGTATTCTATATTTCTTCTTTTTTTTTAAGGAAGAAGAAGAAAACAGCAACTTTGTATCATGTATGGATTTGGATTTTAATAGCCTGACATTTTTCTTTCATTTGGCAATGTTCATGTATCTGATTCAGTTCAACTCAAGTTTTTAAATACCAAAGAACATACACATGATTAGATGAATCTGAAAACCACCACTCCTTTTGTCCGCAGATTCACTTGCAATTTTGTTACAACAAGAGGGTCATGTTCTTTAAGAGCAATCTCCTACAGTCTGGGAGCACAAACAACAGCAACAACAACAAGATAACAAAACCATCAAACCTGTATTGCACGCTTGAAGAACTTGATAGCTACATCATGCTCCTTTTGGAGGGAAAAACAGTTGCCTGTAGCACACCAGGTCTGAAACAAGAAGTGAACTTTTCATTTATAATTATGTCAAATTTCCTACGGAATATTACATCTTAGAAATGTCTATGATTCTTTACAATGCATCAGACACATGTTGATTTTCATGCCAACACCACTAAATCAAAATAATCAAACAAATCAAAACCATTTTCTTTCATTCTTCTAGCACCATGGGCGAATACATTCTCCCAAGTATCACTCTACACTCCCACCAAATGCAAAGACATTCACTGCCAAATACCCTACCATGTGTTCGTTTATTTTAAGACCTCAACGGACTGTTTCTTCTGTTTAAACAAAATGTGCACACCTGAAAAAAATTGTTACTCCTCTCTTGTCGGTTGAGATGCAACGGACAACCAAGAACCTCAAAAAATACACGGCGCTAGAAGAGTTAAACAATTACTTCATCCATCAGTCTTTCGTTCTTCTGTTCTACAAAAAAAAATCACATGATTTATCTAATCCAGTATAGTTCCATTTTATCCCTTCTTTCCATTAAACTCTGAAAGCTTAAAATATATTTCTTATTGAAATATCTTGATCCTGGGACAGTTCTCTAGTCCAGCAGTGTTAATTTTCAAACACATGTGCGTCTTTGAGACTTAAAATTCCCATCAGACACTGGATTTCAGGCCACTGCGTCACTCAAACGTAACAAATTTTCACCTATCAGTTTTTCACAAAGTGTGATCCCCTAAAAACATACAGGTGACCCCCTAACAATCTAGTGGCATATTAAACTGAAGCATGCTGCAGGCGCACTGTATCGCTGAGTAGATACTCTCCCCTGCCACTGCAGGCGCCCTGTGTTGCCCAGAGAGGGGTACTCGAACCAACGCTTCGCGGACATTATTTCGGTTACTAAAAATGGAAACAACCTTACTTTCGCTTCAGAACGAGGCTCAGTCAACATCCGTTTTTTCCAGTTAGCCGCCATATAGCCTTTGTAACTGTTTACTTAATTTTTCAAAGTTTTATTCGGTCAGTCACGCTTTCAATCAAACATGGCAGATTTCCGTGTTGGAGAAGCTTTCCTACTGGAAATTATCATCAATGTTTGCTTAGATAATGCATTTTTAGGCTTTGTTAGGTCGGATATCGACAGTGAAAGAGTAACAGAAGATCATAGTGCAGTAGAAGGGGGGGGAGGGTAGACAGTGTCACTGTGACTCGATGAAATGATCCTGATATCGATTCGAGCCACAATTGTGAATCGGTGCCGATTTCGACTACTAGGTTGAATTTGGAGGATATTTCGCCTTTCATGATATTCTTAATATTTCTGCCAGTTATTTTGTTAAAAGTGATCCTCGACATGACTTTATTAGTCAGTGGGCGAACTCAGAAGCATTCTGCACTTGTTCCGTCAGTGCCGAAAAAGTAAGTTCACTTTCGATTTGTTGTTTTTGCTTCAAAACATGCAGACAACAAAATGCATGGTATCAAAACTTTCCTCAATCCTTTCCTTATTAGTATTCCAATAATCAAGTCTGCACACAGCAAATTACAGCATTTTCAATCAAGTGGGTGTAGACCTAAAAAAGAATGCCGTGGCAGAGTACTGAACGTCAGAAAAAATGCAGTGTGCTAAAGGTTAATATGCGCTGACATTCATCCCCTGATTTTGAAGAGCATCAACACTGTGTGGTTCCCCCCTAGTTGGAGGGCCTATTTCCCTAGAGTAGTGATGAACTGACCTGTGGACAGCTGTTGTCTAGCTGAGAGAGGTCCTGGGCCAGAGCGGACAGCTCCACCTCTCGCTGGAGGTGCCACAGGGCCGTGCTGTAGCGGTCCATGCCCACCAGCTGGTAGGGCTCCAGGCGCCGAACCTCCGCAAACACTGTGGCCGCCTGTCCACCACACAGCACCAACAACGCGGGGAAATAACGAACGGTCCATGGCAAAATACAAACTCTAATCCAATAAGGGACATACTCACATAGAGAGTGTACGCATGTCTATTTATGCCAATGTGAGAAAGGAGAGCTGATGGCAACTGATGAACAACTTTTTTTTTTTTAAACAACTTATCCAATGAGCAATTTAGGTAGATTTATCACCCTTTCACATCAAGGGCATTTTGTGAGCAAGGGCCAGCTTACTCTCTCTTTCTATTGTAGTCTCTCTCGCGCACAAACAGCAAAAATAGATTATGTCTTCTATTTGATCAAGGGAAATTAATTAAGCCATGAGAGTGATCACCCAGCAGGCCACCAGAGGAGCTAATTTAAAAGAAAAACAAAACAAAAACACCATAACAGCCCTGAAAGTGGAAAATGTTGTCCACCAGCCTTTGGATGGTAACTTTTTTTTTTACCAGCCAAACCAAAACTTTTATCAGCCAAACCAAATGTTTTGGCCTTGTCGTCGAAGAGAAGCCACGAAAATTCTTTCTTCCATTTTGGTAGAAAAGTTCGTGTTTCACTCTTACCCTTTTTGGGTGATGGCTGCAATGCCTTTGAACTTGAAGTTGAAGCCGAAGAACGTTTCATTTCGAACATGCACTGGCTGGTGAGCACGCAAATTGCGTATCGTATTTCCGGTGCGTGGAAAAACATGGATGGGAAAACATGGATTGGGAAAGGAATCTCGCGCGAGAAAGAACATCGTTTGTTGCCCACTCACATTTGGCGGGTGAAGTGAATTATAAACTTGCCAATTTTGTTTTTCACTTGCAACTTTCAGGGCTGCATAACCTGACAACGCTGAAGCAAACCTTTGCTTGAAGTTTTGTTTTCAGCTATAAACCTCACCCATAATTCAAGAGCACAACGTCTTGAAAGACAGAATTTGACCACTGCCTAAATCTGCATCACATTGCCCGAGTTCAGGTTTCAGGCATACCCACAGATGGAACTAACCTTCTGAAAGTCTCCTTGTTCGAAGTAGGCCCTGGCAATGTGCGTGAGGACCCAGGCCGTGTTGTACTGGTGCTCTGGAAGCTCTTCAAACAGCTGCACGGCTTTCTGGCAGTCGTACTGGGCCAGTGCTGCATAGGCTTTACCCACCCCCAACAACAGCTTCAACAGGCCTCCTGGAGATTACACACATCAGGCATGAGATTCAGAAATTATCATTTAGGCTGTAAAGCGGCTGCAGACCCCTCTCTTTTTTGTATCTAAATAATGACCTATGGGGCCATCAAAAGGCTTAAAAATTCTCATGCCTGCACATATACACACAGGCACACAAGTGATATCTGAAAAATCTCTGCCTCATTAGGAAGCGTGTTCATGATTAAAAACTTCAGATTTCTTAATTTACAAGCATATAGATGCTATATCTATTCTTGTACGTGTGGTTATTTAACCCCTTTCCTGCCCGATCCCATGTCTACTATGGGTTGTGTGATGTCATAGGTTTTTGATGTCATAGCCCTGGAATGATGGTTTTAGATAAGTCAGGAAAATATATCTCTAGACCATTTTCTCAGATTGAGTCTAACAGGTCTTTTTTAAATTTTATAAGAAAATGGATAATTTCTCTGTTTTCCTCTGGCAGTGAAGGGGTTAAACAGACAGTCTTATTTTCTACTATAAAATACCAAACAACAAGATGTCAATGACTGCTAAGAGGACACTAATAAAAGTTGTCAAAAGATTGTTGATAGTAACATCATAACTTTAAAAAAATACTTGAGTAAAGGATAAATCAAAGACTGCAAGCAGTAGCATATTAACTTTATCAAAACTGCAACCAGTAGCATGAAAAACTACCCATTTATAAAAATAATTGTAGCAGTAATATAATAAACTTATCAAGACTTAATACTGATAAAATAAATTAATCAAAGACTGCACAAACATTATTATAAGCTTATCAAAGATTGTCAGCATAAAAAATAAACGCTAACATTTTAAGCAGCACACATACACATACACACACAAACACATTGTGGTGCATTAAAACACACAGACACACACACACACATTAGTAACCATCTAAGCGTTGTACAAAACGGATTCTGGAATCCGCACTGCGTTTCATTTAGTAACGCATTGCGTTTCTTTTAGTAATGTTATTTTGTGACTTGCGTTACTCATAAATTTAGATGATGTGTTTTTATTTCTTTACCTATTGTATGTGTGTTTCTATTTTCCCTTGAAATCATGTAACAAACATGTAAATATGGAAACTGCAATGTGCGTTTATTTTAGTATCGTATTTTTCGGACTATAAGGCGCACCTTACTAAGGTGCACCCCAAAAATACACATCAAATTCAGATTTTGTTCTTAAATGTTCTTACTTTATTAGTAGTCATATTGCAATGCGCAGGGGTCTCGGTCTAGAAAAAAAGTACCGCCTTATAGTCCAAAAAATATGGTAATGTTCTTTTTGCGACTTTGTTACTTGTTCTAAAGTTCGATGATTTGTTTGTATTTCTATGCTTTACAACCTTGTCATTGTAAAGCACACAGAGCAATTTCAAAGGAATATTGCGCTATAGAAATAAAATATTATTTTTACCGACCTAGAGACTGCTGCTGCATGTGGAAGATCTGGGCCGGGGTGGGCACCTCGGGCTGACCGTGAGGAGCAGCCTTGCTAGCCACGCTCCCCGCCTCGCTCTTGTTCAGCTCGTTCAGCTCCTGCTGGGACTTGCTGCTGCGCGTCTTGCTCTTGCGCCCCACCCCCTTGGGACTGGCGAAGCGGGACTTGCCCTGAGATTTGTTGTTTTCCTGCGGCAGAGCAAACTGAGGACTGAAAATGGGGGATGTTGCTGAGATTAGATTTCCATTCCGTTTAACTTTAAATCTTTTTTTCTTTAAATCAGCAAGACTACTCAATGGCAGAAATATTCTAAATGCTACTAGCATACAGAATCTGCAAATTGGGAGAGAAACACGCACATTTAGACACACACACTTTGTGAATGATTGAAATTTAACACATCTATAGGTAGGCTAGCGATTTCATGTTCCAGGGACTGCAGGTTTGAATCTATAACTGCGTCCGTTTCATTTCTCCTGTGGAATTACCACAGGTTCCGATCCTTTTAAGGTCCTATGAACAAGGCTAGTTTTAATATTCAGTATGCAATGAATAGCCATAAAACAAATAACCTGTTACATCATGCTTCCATTCATCTATTTTCTTTTGACAGACTCCTCAGACTGTTCCACTTAGCGGAAACTTCCTACTATAAGCAGTCTTTACGTCAGGTGAGAATAGACTGTTTTTCTTAAATTAAGCATACAATCAATAATTGTTGACAAGATTGAATATTTCATTTATACGAAAGTTATATGTTTCATTCATGTTGCAAATAATAGGTTTGGGTAAAATAAAATAAAAATTAATTTAGTAGATCTTTAACTTTTAATCAAAATTGAGCTTACTTTGACTGAACTTGAGTTTCCAAATAGCCTGGAACTTCGGCGTACACTTGGAGGGTTTCTGCAATAAATTGTCAAAGTTTACACACAAGATGCATACATATTTAAAGGAATAACAACCGATCCCAGAAATCGGGTAGTTCTCGCCAGAAAAGCTCTGCCTCGCGGTGGCTCGCACAACAGGGAACAAAGAAGGGTGAACCGTCTCTCTCGCCAGCTGTGATTCAAATGCGGCGCGCGCTCAGCGCCTCCCCTCTTTTATAGTCCGGCCGTGCCTTTATCTGTTGCAGGATTCGCTTCTATCTCACGTCTGTAGGTTCATTGTAGCTGATAAATAATACTTTGCTAGTAGTAGTAACATGTCAGAAATGT
This sequence comes from Phymorhynchus buccinoides, assembly GCA_017654935.2. Classification (NCBI taxonomy): domain Eukaryota; kingdom Metazoa; phylum Mollusca; class Gastropoda; order Neogastropoda; family Raphitomidae; genus Phymorhynchus; species Phymorhynchus buccinoides. The sequence continues at coordinate 43,697,367 of CM065682.1, read as the reverse complement.
TCAGACACTTTCACTTACATGAGATAACACGCTATTAACAAGTCGGTAAAGGTAAAGATGTGCCACCCCTCCTGCATTTCTCGGTTAATTGCTATTTCCCGTTTTTGCCTTTCTTACCAAACATAAAACTGTATTTTATTAACCTTTTTAGCTAATAACCTTTTTGGAATACTAACCCTATCCCTAACCCTACCCCCCCCCCCCCCCCCCCCCCCCCCCCCCCCCCACCCCTATAAGACGGGAAAATGCAATGAACCACGACTGTGACAAATGGCGCTGTGTACTGAAATACATAGGGGGGGGGGTCCTATTAGATAATGGCCTAGGGTTAGGGTTAGTATTCCAAAAAGGTTATTAGCTAAAAAGGTTCATAAAATACAGCTTTATGTTTGGTAAGAAAGGCAAAAACGGGAAAATGGAATTAACCGAGAAATGCAGGGGGTGTGGCACATCTTGACCTTTACCAACAAGTCTTACAGACACATACCATGACCAATGGGGGGGGGAAATTGATACTGCTGCCACATCTTTTGAACAAACTGATGTTCCGAATAAACTCAAGCTTACATCAAATTCCACCATCATCACTTGGAAGAATATGCCAATTCTGGTATAGATTGCACAAACAATATAATACCATAATAATATTCCCTATGTGAAAATTTCAGTGTATAAATAAAAACAAAATAAAATACAGCTCTTCATATCATCTCTTGACCCTTTGGACCCTCAGTAGCTGCATAGAAACTACAGGCTGAATGCTATAGTAACCCCTCAGCAACATGAGTTAGCTGGATATTGTTTTTGTTCTTGTGTCTCTTGTCCTATTCAATTTTCACCCCCACTTCAATTAACTCTTAGCGTCCAATAGCGCACCGATCCGCACCTCACCGTCAGTCCTAAACCGCATGAAAGCGCACCTATCCACGCACGTTGTTTAGTCATATTGCTAAGGAAGTGGGAACTCTCTAATGCAGAGAGGAAGCTTTAACGACAGCCGGAAAGCATTCGACTTCCTGTTACAATGGCTGCCATTTGCAGGGAGGTCGATTGAAGGCTAAATTTGATCGATTTTCTTCAAATTTTTGGGGGACAAATTTTTTTCATAAAAATGGCGGCGATCCGAACGATGAATGACGATGTTATCGATGTTTTTACCAATAAATTGTGTGCCAATTGTGCTTTTGGACTTAGTTATAGGGGCCAGAGTGACGTGACTGTTGAGACTCATGCTAGTGCAGTGCCTACTATGGTTAACTTTGACTATCGATCGGCAGAAAATCAATCGAACGATTCCGACAACCGGTCATCTGCCGAGCATTCGGACACTGTTTTAGACAGCGAATTGGACAGTTTCAATGATTTTTTTTATCGGACTTAGAGTGATTTAACACTTTGTACAAAGTAGAGATACTTTTCACATGAAAACTACGATTGCGAATAATCGGCAGTAAGACCGACAGGTGTGCGTAACCAAACCTAATTTTTACCCGTTAATTGCATAACCAAAATACTACGGAAAGGCAAGTACTAAGTTTATTTTGTGCTTTTAGTGTTTCTCTGATCATGTAAGTGACTTGTGCTTGCAATGTTTTAATAATAAACACACCACACATTGTTTTTTAACATCTTTGTTGAACACCTTTATTTTTTATTTTTTGGGTAATAATCAATCAAAATAAACACCAAAAAATGTCAGATTGGCAAAAATAACATTGTCAACACAGAAAACAATATCATAACAAGATTACTACAAAGTTTCATTAACTTTTATTCATAAATAATTTCAATATAATATTTTGAATAAGCATACCCATTTCTTCCTCATTCTGTCAAATCCTTACAGGATTGTGGGCTTGACTCTGCCACTTCCTTATAGGATGCTAAGAGTTAATGGCACAATTAATGTTTGTTGTTATTTTCTTAACATTGTCTCTGCATACAAGAAAACCGTTGGTAAAGGTTCTGAAAGTTAGTGTTATAAATGTAGAAATTATACATAGCTTTGCAGCATACATGGTTATTCCTTATTTTCTTTTCATAAAATGGTTGATAATCCATCCTCAGAAGGAAAAGGAAAAGTTTCAGCATTGCTTTCATTCATTATGATCTCTCCTAAAATGCAACTAAAGGCCTAAACTTGTTATTATTTAAATATTAAAAAAAAATTAAAAATTAAAATAATTATAATAAAAATGCTTGGTCTTTAGCCAGAAATAGATGCGATATTAACATCAATAACAATTATGAACATAAAAATAAAAACATGAGGCAACATTGAGACTTACCCACACTGTGGCTGACTACTGACATCGCGGGTATTGGAATTGCCAGACAAACTAAATACTGGAGGCTTGGCAGACTGTTTTCTTCGAGTCACAACCTGCAGGCATGGAAACTCAATTTGAAAAGGGAGAAATGATACAAATCTTAAAGGCTCATTTTTGTTTTTCTCACTCCAACATTTTGCCATGCGCAGATCAAAGAGAGGTAAGTCAAAAGATATAACTTCACATGTAGCAGTAGTAGTAGTAGGGACAAGATAAGCCGTTAAGCTTTTTATATCGCATACATCAAGCATAACAACAAACATTTGGTCAAGGTGTATTACGGTCAATTTTCAAAGAGGAATGGAAAGCTCAAACTTTCAGTCATTTCACTTAGCGTCACCATCAGTGTTTTATCTTTGCAAATTGCTGTTTCACAGCTTTGTTGGATGATGCAGCTTGTCTTGATCAACTGGTGAGTCCAACACATCGAAGTTGACCAATTTTGACTTACGTCTCTATGGTCTGCGCACAGCAATTTATTCAAAGCATAAAAATTTAAACAATATCAGGGCTCCCACTAGTGTGCATTTATGCATAGTAAGTGCATCAAAACCAATCAAAATGCAAAGAAACTCTGAGAAGAAGAAAGACAAATATAGTGAAATACTCACTGATACGTACAATTAAAATCACAGATAAGTACGACAATTGAAATCTCACATCAATTTTTGGCTAGACTACTAACAGACGAAGATTATTTGAAAAGTATGTCCAGAAGTTTGTTGATTTTCAAGTTTGACTAACATTCCGAGTCGTTTGAGAAAGTCACAAACAAATCTGATGAGAATTAATTCATTTCCAGATTAACATTTCTGATCAAAATTAGTATCTTATTTGAAATCAAGAAGAATAAGACCTAAGAACGGTTCCCCATTTGTTTCAACTCTAAAAGGGTACACTCAACCCTTGTTTCGAGTTTTTAAGGTGGTTGTTTTTTTACCTCCATTCCAAAAGTTTAAAAGATAAAGATACGCTTTGATGCTTACACAATACGTTACTATATATATGGATAAGCCACCTCCACTTCCTCTGCACATGTTATTATTTTCTCATTTCTATAAGACACACATACACAGCTACACACGCACACAAACACCCCATGTGTGGACAGAAGAGGAAGAGCGAATCAAGTTGAAATGTTTTAAACCCTGTAACTCCTGCTTCAACCCACACAAAAAACACCCAAATAAACCAACTCATGTGCATAAAGACACTGATATTTTTCAATGTCTCTGAATTGCTTTTATAAACTGCATATATTGTTTGCTAAGACTATCATCATTCATATGCTTAGACAGTTTTCATGAATGTTGAAGTACCTTAAGTATGAAACTATTTTACTGGAGGGTGTGAGCCTTTTCTTCCAACAAGTTACAAGCTTTCTAATTCTACACAATACTGTGGTGTCAAAGGTCTACACTCTAGCTGAAAGTACAAATGATCAAATTATGGGTTATGCAATCAATTTCCTGAAAAAGGATAATTCAAATACACAAATCAGAAGTTTAACCCCTTCATTGTCGGGGAAGAAAAAAAAAGAGAAACAACCCTTTTATTATAAAATTTAAAAAACGAGACCTGTTAGACTCAATCTGGAAAAAAACTGTCTAGAGATCTATATATCTTTCCCAAGTTGTCTAAAACAAAAATCATCATTTCAGGGCTATGACATCAACAGTTATGACATCATCAATCACATCACACACCCCATTTGACATCACACACCCCATACTAGGTACGGGGCCAGGCAGGGAAGGGGTTAAAGAGTAATAACCGACAGTCAAGAGTGTAAATATGCACAATCTCTATGTTTTTGGGAACCCTGGTCTTATCTTATTATATGTGTTAGTCCAAAGCTGTTGTGCTTTACAGCTTGCATTTGACATTGCCAGAGTTAGTTATGTTTGCACATTTGTGACCCAGCACCACGAAAGGGACATTAACATTTCTGAGAAAATTATGCATTTGAAAACTGCAGACAATTCTCTTTCTAATGATGCAAGAACCAATCTGGTATCATTTTCCGTTCCAGATTTATGAGCATGTAAAGTTAGTAGGGAGAGCATCGGCCATTTTGAGAAAACAGTCAAAAGTCCAGCCTAGCTGAAGAAAATGCATTCACCTACTCGTTTTAAAGCATTTATAAGACCACTTAGAGACCATATTAAAGATTTTCCTTTACAAATATGAAAGATAAGATGTTAGAGAACACGAAAATACCCATAACTCAAAATTGACAGAAAACGAGATTTTTGACTTTCCAAGCCTGTTGTGGGAAACTAGCCCAGCGACTTAATCACTTAATGTCACTTTCGTGGCGCTGGGTCACATTTTATCAAATTTTCAAACATACATTATTTCATGTACCAGTTTTATTGTGTTTATTATGTAGTTTGGGTACAGTACGATGAGACATGTTTGAAAGTGTGTATGTGTGAGCATGTACGTGCGCACATGTGTGCATGTCCATGGGCAAGCATGCATGTGTGCATACCTGGGAATGTCCCTGCACGCCTGCCTGCATGTGTGTGTGTGTGTGTGTGTGTGTGTGTGTTTGTGTGTCTGAGAATTAAATTAGTTAGTGGTTATTGTTCAACTTATTTTCCTCTGAAATAAAAATGGAGGTAGGCTTACCGTTAGTAACTGGGAACCAGGGGAGAAACGCTTTGTAAAAAAACTGAGTGGGGACCCTGCTATCTGGAAAGCAAAACTGAAAGCATTGCAATGATCCACAATATAACTGGCAACAGCCCTTTCCCACCTTCACATGTTATCTCTCTCTCTCTGTCTCTTTCCTACACTTACCCTGTGTACAATTTTCCCTTCTACTATTCCCGGCCTAAAATAGTTTCATGTCAGTTCATATTATATTAATCATACATAGAAAGTGAAACAATTCAATTCATTAAAACTGTATCATGACAAAGAAACAATAACAATCAAAGAGAAGAAAATGCATAAATACATGATAATAGTCAGCTATGAGAAAGAGCCTGCACTGATATATATACTTAAAATGTTTTTAAATGGGTATCAACAATCTTAACTTGATAGGCAAAACGGAAAATACTTTTCTCTAATAAACTCGTTAACTTTTAAACTGCACAGGTTTGTTTTTTAACTGAAACACAAGCAAAGAATGATATATTCAAAGAAGTAAACCATAAAACCAAGAGGAGAATGAACAGGAATATTTTCAAGGCAAAACGTGAGCTTTTGTTCACCAGGGCTCCCAGTCCCATGTATAAAAAAAACATTAACAAAAAAACACAAAAAAAATCCTGACAATCCCTGAAATCAAAGTAAGGTTCTGGCATCCACTGTCAATCTTTTTTAACTTTGTGTCTAATCTAGCCAATGATCTGTGCAGCGCCTTAACCCTTCCCAGCCTGCTCCCGTGTTTACCACGGGCTGTGTGATGTCATTCATGATGTCACAACTTTTGATGTCATAGCTTTGGAATGATGGTTTTTGTTTTAGACAAGTCAGGAAAAATATGTCTCTAGATCACTTTGTCAGATTGACTCTCAATACAAAAGATAATTTCTCAACTTTTCTATGGCAGTAAAAGGGTCAATGGGAAAATGGTTTACCCAAAATCAAACTGCCCTACAAGTCACCTGCTAGCTCTAGAACAAGCATCTGGCATTTCAAGATCTTTGTTCACCCCCAGGTTTGCTTCCCGTGAGACTTGTTGCTGATGTTGGTTATTTTTATTCTTTATTGTGGCTGAAAAAAAAAATCCTTTTTCCTTTGATGTACATTTAGATTTTTTGCTAAAATCAGGTAACCTGATGAAAAGTGGGAACCCTGAAAGACGCTGCGGCTACTACTACCTTTTTGCTGGGCGCTTTGGCATCAAGGACTGTATCATCGGGCATGATTGGCGTAGGACTGGGGCTGATGAAAGGCAAGGAGGGGTTGTTGATGTCAAGGCCACTGGCAGTCTCCAAGTTCATCACTCCAAAACTGCACAGAAAGACACACACATCCCACCACCAAAAAAATGAAAAATGGATTTGCCAGCTGACCTCAATGATTTATCTATACATGTATTGTTTAACTGGACGATTAATTGGGTTTCTTTTTTTACCTCATTTACTTAAATTCCTCTATAAATAAACTTGTATTACCCATGCATATAAAACTGTTAAATGTATTGGTTATCATTAGAATAATTACACAAGTAAACATTAGATCTAGAATTCTTTTCATGACCAATCTATAATCTACAGTAATTCTTTTCAGGACCAATGTAAAATTCAAATGCAGCTGCTGTAGATTAAGTTTCATAAGGCTGGCAAAACTCACCTGGGAGACAAATAGGGGAACAATACTTTGATAGGTACGGATCCTTCACGCTCACTCTCTTGCCTGCAACATCACATATTAAGCTCACTGTAATCAATGCAGATTGGGAAACAGCATCTTAATAAGTACGGATCATTCACTCACTCTCACATTTTTAATACCATTTCATTACATATAAAACACTTTTCTACATCAAATCAATCATACAAAACACTTAATTCTGTACATCAAATTGAAAACGTTATAATTCAACATTAAACAGATAATGGGCCCAATGGCTAAACTGTGTTTGAGAATCCATGTAAGCGTCATGATTTTGGGAAGACAAAATATCAAAGCATCACATCACCTAGTTTCAGAAACTTGCTGCTTACTTGACATGTTTTGATCGCCGAACTGGTGCCCATATATCTCCGTTTTTCACGTCCTGCGTCGGATTATCTGGAGTCCACTCAGAACAAATTGTGCGTGGTGTAGTCTGGACGATAGAAACATTCATCTCGGAGTTAATAGCATCAGATTTTTTTATTTGAAAAAAGTCAGAGAACACTTGTAAACGTTGGCAAATCTTATCTGCCAAAATGTACATATATGCATAAAGTCAAGAACAGATAAATGATAGTTCAGTTCCAAAATAGATGTACTGGTAGTTCATTTCATTAACAGATTAATATGACCATTATTCAAACTTTTTTCTTGAATACCCCTCACTAACAAGACAATTTGTAATCAGATTAATATAACACTTGTCATGTACACATAAACACACACACACACACACGCGCGCGTGCGCGCGCGCATGCATGCACGCACACACACACACACACACAAACACCAGGCATCAGAACTGTCTGAGGTCCAATCCTCTGAGCCACAAAGGCTTTACAGAGTAGAGGGGCATCATTTGAACCTCAGTATTCCGATCACACCCAACTGGCTGGCCCAAAACTGTCCGTAATTGTGAGGTGATCATCATAATGAAGACTTAAGTAATAAATAAGCAGAGAAGAGACTGAATAAAACAGTCCTGATAACCAGGGTGTCTGCAACACCGGGGTGCACGCTAAGAAGCAGTTCGACAGTATCTTTCTTTTTTCTCTCTATCTCCTTTCCTAATTTTGTCATCACAAAATTTTCCCCACGGGGATACTGGGGGTCTTTTATATTTATATATAAATAGTTCCCCCACTTTCTGGAAGTTCTGTGCTTGTAGCTTCCTCTAATCTGTCACTCTCTTTTACTCTGCCTTTTCCCTTTGCTTTGCGTCATCTACTACTAGCTTTCCGACTTATTGGCCCATTCTCCTGCCTTTTCCCCCAAAAAATCTTCCAAATATTTTCTCCTTTGAGCTCCTCCAAAATCGGAATGTGTTGGCTGTACGCAGCGGGGAGACCAGTGAAAACTGAAAACTGGACATATGTACCTTACCCATTATGGCCATATGGCCTGGGAAAACAGAAGTCATCATAGGAAAAAAGCTTACACTGTTTGTGTCCAGGGTGGCCGGGGTGGTGCTGGCAGTGGTGACGGTCTGGGGCACAGCGGAGGAAACCATCTCCTCCGGCCCCGCAGGCTGCCCGGGGGGCACCCCCACCAGACCCAGGGGGTGAGGGGCAGCTGGGGTGGGCTGCGGGGCCGCGGTAGTGGTGGAGGAAGGAGGGACAACCACGTTCTGGGGAGCTGCCATGCCCGCTGGCATGCTGAACGCCTGGTTAGGGTCCACCTTGGCCCCTGAGGCAGCAAAGAAAAATGATCCCATGGCAATTTCCCCACAAGATATTCACTTTTTTTTTCTGCGTCACTTTTCATGCTTGTAAATTGTTAGAATTTCTACAGCATTTGTTTCCACAAGTCGTCAACTTTGTTTTGCATCCTTTTCATATTTGGCTCACTCGTATCAACGAAGTGAGTCTATGTTCTCATGCTTCTTCGGTTTTCCTGGTGTGGGTGTGGGTGTGTGTCTGACTGTGGTAACTTCATTTGCTTTTTCTCAGGATCTAAAAGCCGTTCATTGATCAAACTTTGCACACATATAGATGTTTATCCAAGTTTTCAAGAAACATCATTTGCATATTAAAATTGATCAATGACCCTGACCTTTGACCTTTAATCCCCAAAAATGACCGTAATCTGAATAATGAATAAGCTCTGACACATTCTCTAAGAGCATGAAACACTTACCAAGTTGACATAATGCTTCATAGGATTTCCACAGAAGTGGGTTGAGCTTCAAGCTTTTCTTGTAGCATTCACATGCTTTCTGGATTCTGTCCGTTTTGCTGTAGGGTAAAATGACATGCCAAAAAAAAAAAGCTGTACCCAAGGTTCAGACATTACATTGCAATAATATCAATTTCAAAATTTTATATTCAAATTGGTGGATTTTGATTAATCCTACTATCTATTTAATTTAATACTTACCAACACTCAAAACAACTGCATTAGCCTAAAACAACCTGGAACCTTACCCTAGCACATAGCTAAAACGAAAGTGGCCCCAAGGGACTGCACCCATACCGCAGGGAGTAGCGGGAGTGACTCCCCTTACTTCCGGGTATGACGCGCACCCTTGGGGCACCAGATATGTCATTCATGTAATTTTACAGCCCCGCATCAGGAGGGAGGCTGGGAGGGAACATTTTTTGTTTTGAGTGTTGGTAAGTATTAAATTAAATAGATAGTAGGATTAATCAAAATCCACCAATCTAATTTAATCATACTATACCAACACTCAAAACAACTGCAGATTACCACCGTGGTGGAGGGTGATGCGTGCCAACTGACACACCAACAACCCCAAAAGCATATCAGTAAAAGAGGGAAACACTCCTAAGAGAATCCCCCGAAAGATGTACAACATCCCTGAAAATATGCAAATAAATACCCCCAAACAGTCATGTCAATGATATACCAAAGAACACAGAGAAAAAACAGAGGCACAAAAAACACCGGAACTCACACTACAAGGAGACCGGGACCTGCGAAACGACCACCTTCTAGATGGAAAAGGAGTCGTCTTCGCCCTGAGCAGAGATATCCCTCAGGTAAAACTGAAGAAAGGTGTTCTGCGACTTCCAGAACGCTGAGGCCATAACCTTCACAAGAGGGACACCCTTGACTACCGCCAGGGAAGAGCTGATGGCCCGCAACTCGTGGGCGCGAATGGGGTTATCAGGTAACCTAACCAGCGAGCGGGCATAGGCCAACTTAATGAGGTCGAGGAACCAACGGGACACAGTACCCTTAGCCACATCGCTGCAGTACTAGGGATTAAAGGAGACGAACAGGCGACGTTTTAGCCCTTCTGAAGGACTTGGTACGAGCCAGAAGAACGAAGAGCCCTAACGGGGCAGAGGAAGATATCACGATCATCAGGACCCAGAACGGAGCGAAGACTCGAAAAAGAGGCCAAGGGAGAGGAAACATCACCAGACTGGTTCTTGCACGGAACTCCGGGAGAAAAGAAAGGGAGACAGACGAGAAGTCCTCCTCGAACTGACATCCTTGGTGAGACCTCTCAGAGCATGAAAACCACTGAGGCGACGGGAGAGGCGAAAGAAATGAGAAAAAACTGTCTTGAGAGTCAGAAGCTTAAGAGACAACGACTCCAGGGGTTCAAATTTGTCCCAGAGAAAAGCCAGAACCAAAAAGATGTCCCACTGAGGACACTGGACCGTTCTGGACGGGGCTTGGAGGCGCACAGCGTCCAGGAAGTGAGAAACTGGCAAAGCCGAGAGATTCCCCGTAAACTTGGAACCTAAAGACAACGAGATCGTGCTAATCAAGACCGCCCTATAACCTGACAAGGTTTGAGAGGAAGAGTTCCTAGTTCTAAGCAAGTGAGAGAGGAACTCCACGAACTGAACCGTTGAGGGACGAAGCGGGTCAAACTTTCTCTCCTGACAAAACGCAAACCAGGTGGCCCAGCGAAGATCATACAGATCGTTTGTAGACTTACGCCGAGAGGCGACCAACAGATCCACGGTGCGCGTGGAAAACCCCTGAGAGCGAAGGCCTAGACGGACAGCCGCCATGCGACCAGGTTTAGCCTTGAAGGGCAAGGGTGTCCGACCCCGCTTCTTGACTGAAGAAGAGTGGCGGGAGTGAGATTGAGCGGAAGAGGACCGTCTTGCGCCATGTCGAGGAGCTCTGGGAACCAATGGCTCGTGGGCCACATTGGTGTGACGAGAATCAAGTCCGGGTGCTCCCGGAGGACTTCTTCAACACCCGGGGGATTAGTGCCATCAGAGGGGAGGAATACAACGGCATGCACTTCAGCAAGAAGTGCGAGACAGTGGTGGCGTACAGCTTAGCGGTACGGTAGCACCTAAGGCCATGGAACTCATACTGAAGATGGCTGCTCTGTACCCAAAAAGGGTATGGGCAGAGATTTCTAGACCTGAGAAGAAAAGCTAAGAATTCGACGAATGAACCGAAGAAGGCTTAACGGATAGAACTTCCTGTCACCACAGAAGGCGAACCAAGAGAAAGAGTCCTGAAAAAGTCCGGGAAGGCATCTCTGGAAAGCACATGGCTGACTATCAAAGCAGTCAGGAGAAGACAAACTCCGCATCGAGTCACCTAGAGCAGCCAAGGCCTGATACATTACGGACTATGAGTGGCCGGACCGGGCCACTACACACTGCTACGCCCTTTCGAACTGGAAAATATCGATCGAAGGGGCGAGTCTGGGTCAGAAAACAAACTGGACAAGACTAGTTCAGAATGTCGGGCAAGCAAAGGACCGATGGCGGGATAGAGACAGCTAGTACTAGGATGAGAATCCGCAAGAGCAGCAGATTCAGCCTCTGACCTAGCAAACTGAGAAACCACGGTACGAATGTGCGACTGCACTTCGTAACCAACTCTACATGATAAGACCGACGAAAGGGACCCCCGTTGACTGGGTGAAAAACCAGCGGAGACAATTCGATCGGTTAGGAGGTAAAATAAAAATAAAAAACAGCCTATGAAGTAGGAACAGACAGCAACAGCAACATAGTTGCTATCGCATGACGTCAAATCGAACCAGATGACGCGGAAAAGTCCCCACCGAAAAGGAAAACATGTAGACAAAAAGCGAAACAGTGTGCAAACGTGACGATGACACACCTCGACCTAAACCATAAAAAACGGTCGGAACGAGACGCCGAAGACCAAAAGGGGGGGGGCCTGAAGGAAGGCAAAAATCACCCCGTCGAACAACTTTAGGTTGAAAGCTGTGCCGTTCGGTGATCTGACGGCTGAGAAGGGAAGATCATGCTAGCCGGACAGTTAAAGCCAGATCGGGACGGAACCAGTCCGAAACAGGATGACTGGAACGGCCGAACGAGTCAACAGGTTGAACAACTCATGGTTGAAACCGTGAAAGAAGGAGTGCGCACTCTGACTTCTCTCTGCAAGGGCCTTTGTATACCCAGGCCAGAGGAAGGAGCTCCGAAATCGACCCCATCAGACTAAGAAAACCGAGGGGACAGAAACGGTAGAGAACAGAAGAACAAAAAACCCTTTAAACGGCCTAAGAGATCGCCGGCCAATTAGAGTCAGAATGGGCCGAAAACGGTCGGAAATTTTTGATAAAACCGGTTGACAGGACCGGTTGAAAAAGTCGGGAATAGAAACCCGGACTGGGATCGTTCACCCGCGCCCGCGCCCTTCAAGAGAAGGTCCTCCACTTCCTCTGGAGGATCTCCAACGGACAGGATCGCCGTTTCCTGGAAGGCTCGGCCTCCTGTTGCCACGAGAAGACTGGGAAGGGGGGCCTCAAGGCCTTGAACTGGGGAGGAGGCCTAGAGGAGTATCTCACACTCTTAGAGCGGGACGCGAAGTACCCAGCTCTAAAGGACTTCCTGAAGCCAAAACGAGGGCGAGAGGCCTGTTGCGGACGAAATGGTTGGGACGGGGCTGGTTCAACAGGGCCCGATAGATAGCCTTCTGGCTATCAGCTGACTTCCTCTTTGAAGAGGACTCGAGAACTGGGGGAACCGATTCTTCCCCGAACAAGCCCGACTCCGGAAGGGGAAGAGAGCGCAAAACGCTCCTTTTCCCTGGACGAAAGAGACCTGTTCTGCGCCAGAAAAGAATCCCGGGCCAAGGCACAGGTTTGAACCTTCAAACCAGCCGTGACATCAGAAAGAACTGAAAAACCGCCGGTGAATCAGAGGCTGATTTGCCTAGAGACTCCGCCAAGGTTTGCACGAGAGAGGTGGCCATGCCACAAGCCCTGAGAGAACCAGACAGAGATTCCTCGAGAGACTTGAAGGCCGAAGGCTTGAACGTGACGGGAGGAACAGCAGCAGGACCCCAAGGACTCCACCTCCTCAGCAGAAGGTTTGGAGACGGAGGGGAAGGGCAGGTATTCCGTCGGTAGGGGGACGAAAGGTCTGAATCTAGGTACCAAAAAGGAACCGAACTGAGACGAGGCCGGCTGAGAACGCCCCAGATTAGCCTCAGCGATCTGTTTCAACGAAAGGACCTTGCCGGTCCTCAACGTGAACTCCGCTTTAACCACCAAATCCTCCGGGAAGGAGGGGGCTTGGAGAGTCAAGGAGCTCTTGGCCTGCAGAAGAGAGCCAACCGCGTGATCAGTGGCGGACTCCTGATGGGAGGAACGCACAGGTACCACGTAAGGGCACGATCGAGACAAAATCTTGAGAAGATTCTGAACCGAGGACTCAGTGAGAGAGTGAGGGACCTCCGACTGAGGGTCCAGTTCCAAGTCTGACTCAAAGTCGGACTGAAACTCAGAGAATTCCCTGGAGGGGTCTGGCCGTTGAAGCTTCTGATAAGGGCGGCCCAAGAGTCAAACACCACCGGAGGCCATGCCTGGCAGAGGGCTCTGCCGGTAGGGAGTGAGAGGATCACTGAACACCGGCCGGAACCGGGAGAACGTGGCGTCCTCCGTGCGAGCGGGACATTCCCGGTTGACCCAAACCGGAGGAACGAACCGGAAATTCATCATCGGAATTTTCCGGTTCTAGGCGAACCCTTTCCCGGTATGTCCGCGTTGGCCAAGCAACCGGGAGACAACCGGATGATTACCGGGTAAACACCGGGAGAACCGGAGGAAACGGTCTCGCAACCGGGAAAGGCAAATAACCGGTTGCGGTGGGAAAGCCAAGAGGCTCCAACCGTGCCATCCCCCGGTATGTCCGCGTTGGCCAAGCAACCGGGAGACAACCGGGAGAAACCGGATGAATACCGGGTGAAACCGGGTAAGCACCGGGAGAACCGGAGGAAACCGTCTCACAACCGTGAGAAGCGAATTTCCGGTTGCGGTGGGACTGCCAAGAGGCCCCAACCGCGCCAGTGCCAGGATCACTGGAGAGCCATCCCCCGGGAGGGGGGTATGGACTCTTATCGGTATTGAAGGTGCCCCGCACCGACCGATTTGACTGTCCTGGTAACCTCTCCCTCGAACTGAGTGGAGGATTTGAGCCCGGACTCAGGAAAGGGAACAGGCCGTTCCCGATCCTGGAGGTACCTCCCAGGTACCACCGGATGATTGCCTGACAGACTGGCCAGTCTGGTGACAGAGGAGTCACCTCTGTCACTAGGCAAGCTCCCCGGAGGGGAGCCTCTCTGTTCCGTAAACATCAAGCCCACAGGACGGAAACCAGAGGTGGAAAGGGATTGCCTATCCCTGTTGAGGTCGACGCTGGCCTTAGCGGACAAGGGCCTCCTGGAGGCAAGCCTGTGAACAGAAGAAGGAGAGAGGGCTGCGCCAGTGACAGTCTCACGTTAGAAGAGACAACTGGCGGCACCCTCTCTGACCTAAACATAGAACCGAAAAAGGAAGATTCTGTCGATGCGAAAGGGAGAACCCTGAAACCCGAAGAGTCCAAGTGACGTAGTACAAAGCCTGCGAGTCCAACGGAAAAGGAGAAGGAGCAGAAACCTCCGAAGGGAGAGAAACTGGAATGGGCTCCGAAACCGGTTAGGCCGGTGTAACCGAAACGGACTGTGACTGGACGTTAGGAGTAGGATTTGTGAGAGGATTAGACGAAAACTTCTTGAGAAGATTAAGAGAACCTGCCCAAAGGGTCCCTAGTGAGAGAAGAAGAGTCAACTGACTTGGAAAACAGAAAAACAACCGAAGAGAAACTGCTTTCCCCGAAGTGGAAACCGAGGGGTGCAAGAAGCCATAATGGCTGACGCCACCCCGAAAACGAACAACAGAGTGAACGAAATAATTTTTCAACTAAAACGAACACCAAGAAATGACAATGAAATAATATCGATAGGATGACTAACAGCCTTCCCAAGAAACTGAATAGAACAAAGCTAAACACGGAACGAACCCACCAGATAGACAAGAGTCAGAAAAGGCGGAGCAGGGTAGGCCCAGGTGTGGATGAAAGGCTGGAAAATTTAAGAATGACATATCCGGTGCCCCAAGGGTGCGCGTCATACCCGGAAGTAAGGGGAGTCACTCCCGCTACTCCCTGCGGTATGGGTGCAGTCCCTTGGGGCCACTTTCGTTTTAGCTATGTGCTAGGGTAAGGTTCCAGGTTGTTTTAGGCTAATGCAGTTGTTTTGAGTGTTGGTATAGTATGATTAAATTAGATAGCATAATTAATAAGACAATAGGAATTGGACGGAAATAATTAAGGGGAGTAGTCTCATGGTGTGTTGGACTGGAGTGATCTTGCTTGGCAGAGTTAGACAAACTTGAAGTTACATTCGCATAATTAGCCCTCGCCTCGTGTGTTTGAGTAGACACACATGACGAAGAATACAGTGCGTCCTTCTAAAGTTTAGGTCATTTATGTATTTACCATTTATATATTTACATTACATTTTGCAAGTTCGATCAGGTGTTTTTTTGCCACTTTCCACCCCTCATTTCTCTAAAAAAAAATGTTTGCAAGTTGCTCGCTCACATCCTGGTTTCACTCGTCAACGCCATGGTTGCTATGGTTTGTTCGACTCAGTTGAGGTAAACAACTATAATTTTCACGAAGTGCTCTCCCCTCGGTTTTTTTCGAAAATCGTCTATTATAAGCCAATGACGAGTGAATGTACATGGCATTCTTCCTTTACAGACTTACACTTACTATTTATTTGAATGATAGATATGACTGTCTTATAATGTTATATCCATCTATACTTGACTGTTCTCTCTCTCTCTCTCTCAATCCCCTACCTGTACACCTGCCCAAGCAAAGAGAACACGTGGCAGGCACTGGTGCCAAACTCAGACTCTATCTCCTCACAGCTTTTCGACTTTGTCAGGAGGTTGCCAGCCAACATTCTCTCTGCCTCAGCATACCTGAAAATAAGTAATTAAATTGGAATACTATACAGACTTTCAGTCAGTCAGTTAGTTAGACGTTTAGAGTCATATCATTGTCAACAGCTATGGTCACCTCAAGACTGTCACCATGTACATTTCAAACCATGAATATCCATGGTAATGTATCCTACCAATTGTAATGTATCCTACCAACGTTCATATGATAACTGTGTAATGCCTCCTGAAAACATGACCAAAAAAAATCATAGAACAATTCACATAATTATAACATGGCATTTTCATCATTGAAAACAATCCTCCGAAGTCGGAGTGTGGCTGCGCACGTGGCGGGGTAATCAAAAACGGTCACATACGTAATGTTCTCATCCTTAACTGGAGCATTTGTACCATAGTGTTCAATTGCTTTGGCTGATGGGATGATCCCTGGAGTTGTTAAGCCAGGGAACGACAACAACAACAATCATTGAAAACGATAGCCCATAAAGCTAAGCAGTGCTGGGAAAGTCAGCACTTCCGATTAACTTGTCGGGCATGATAGAACAGTGATAAACATGCTGTTTCTCAACCAGCATAACAAATTTTACCAGATGGCCACAAATCATTTAAAACTAAGCAATCCGGACAGCAAGCAATCCTAGAGAGAGGATACGATATTTCTTTGTCAATTCTACCATTATATTTATGACTCAATTCTACCATTATATTTCGCTATCTCTGCACAATGGCCAGTAAACTCATTGATCGATCAACTATACAGACCTGTTTACCCTTATAATGAACAACCTGGAATTTGCCACAGAAAAACCCGGAATTTGAGGGGAAAAAAGAAGTCACATCGCAATGTCACTTAATGACTTATGCCGCCATGCGAAATTTTGAAGTCCACGTTGCAGTACTTGCAGTGTGCATGCTCGTCTCCCAAACGCGAACTTGTTATTCCTGGCACTTTCAAATACTTTTGAGAAAACTTCTGCTTCACTCTTGGCCGTTTCACCCTATCACTGCTGTCGTTTGTCGAAGATTTCTGGCGCTTGCCACCTGCGGTTGACTTGCCTGATGACATGTTTGGCACAAAACTACAACCCTTGCGTCTTTTCATACAAACGGAAACAAACAATAGACGTTTTTTCGAAATCCCGGGATTTTCAGCGTTCACCCGGAATGTATTATTTTACCCAGAATGTTTGCAAATTCCCGGGATCATTCCAGCAAAACCGGGAGAGTAAACAGGTCTGACTATACCAAACCCAGCCAGGCCACTGACTTTTTGGTGTCCAGGCAGCACTTGGCCATGAGGAATTTGCACTGGGGAGTGGGGCAGCTCCTCTTCTGCAGCAGCAAGTAGGCCTGGATGGGGCGCCCCGCGCGGTAGTAACAGGTGGCCAGAAGGTACAGAGCTTCATTGTTTGAAACTATTAAAAAGAAAAGAATAAAAGAGTTGAATTCATTGGGCCTTTCCCCCCTCAAATCAATCATCACTTTTTTTCTCTCAAAAGCAATCACATGTACATCCTATGTTGTTGTGTTGCTTATGAAACTAAAGACCAGTAAGTAATAAAATGTTTGAATAACTTTTTACCAAACATCATATAAATCAGAGCTTTGATTACAGAAAAGCTAGTTTCCCCTTTCCCATTACTAATCCTTTTTATTACCACTTCTCTAATTTACATTCTCCCACATTTTCCATACTAACTGATGTTTTCAATCGACACTCAAATTTCATCTTGGGGCACTAAGAGTAAGACAGCATCAGAGCATGAGCAAAAGTTTTTAACAAGTTTTAATTCAACAATGCCAACATCAGCAAAAATTAAATATAGGTGAAGCTACATGCATACACCCTTTAATGCTTTATTCAACCCGGCCTAAAGTTATAAAAGGATGTGCATTAGGGATCCGTGAATCAAATTAATAAATATAATAAGTTATTTAACTCACCTTCAGAATAAAGTCTTTCAGCAAGGAAAATGGCATCACCAAAGGAGTAGTGGTTCAGGGCATCCCAAATGGCTGCCTGAAATCAGTAAGTGATAAATTTAGCATGCATTGCCAAAAATAATGTAGATGACCAGAGGTCAGTGGTCACTTTGACACCAAATGCAACAAATGTTACCTTTTGAGCAGCAACTTTGCCCAAAATGAAACAAAAAATATATAGTTTTTCCTTTCTCTCCCCCCCCCCCCCCCCCCCCCCCCCCTCTTTTTTTGTTGTTGTGAGCCCTGGCATAGTGAAAAGAAGCTTTGTAGCTTATCTAGTTTTCCTCAATAAAAAATCATGTTTGTGCTAAAAATAATTTATAAAAAAAAAGAAGCATGCATTGCCATTGTATACGTGTGGCAAGTTGGGTCTTTTTCCTGACCACCACTTATGTGTATATGTTGTGTGAGTAGGGAAGGGGTGGGGGTGGGCCATAGACCTTTTCACAGTATTCAGGCAAGACCAATTCAGCTACCATAGCGGTCCCCGGGGCCAAACCCCGACCGGCAAAGCTCCTGCACTTCATTTAACGCTACGTTGATCAATGGCCCCATATTCAGATATTAGATTTAAAAAGACAAGTTGTTGAACTCCCTCTTGAAAGATACCAAGGGGGGAGCCTCAGCTGCTATGGCTGAAAGTGAGTTCCATACTGGGATAGTTGTGGGGAAGAAGCTGTATTTGAAAGTGTTTGTTGTGATTTGTCTGAATTTCAAGGAATGGTTTGATCTGGTGCAGGTGTTGCCATGGAAAAGAAACCGATCTGCTTTGATGTCTACGAGACCATTTACAACTATACAAGGCATGGTGATCTGGTGTTTAGTTCTTCTTGCTTCAAGACATTCCCATTTGAGCATGGAGAGCATTGCTGTGACGCTACTGGTAGTATCATAGCAGTTGTTGACGAATCTAGCCACTCTTCTCAGTACAGCCTCGATCTTCTTTATTGATTCTGTGGTGTGGGAGTTCCAGACTGTTGAAGAATAATCTAAATGAGGGCACACTGTGGTGTTGTATGCGTTGGTTTCAGTCATTTAATTTGCTGTCTTCAAATTTCTTCGCAAGAACCCTACCATGCTATTTGCTTGTTTCGTAATCCTGTTGGCATAGGTTTTCCAGCTCAGGTCGTTGCTGATATCCACTCCTAAGGTATTTAATGCATGATGTTAGCTCTAGGCAGTGGCCCTTCAGGTAGTATTTGAAGGTGACTGGTTTGCGGGATCTGGAGCATATTATGGTTACATTTTGGGGTGTGAAATTCCATGCCCCAACGTTTTTCCCATGTGGATAAGGTGTTAAGATCCTGTTGGAGTATCTTGCAGTCATCTTCATTGTAGATTTGTCTGTAATTACAACAATACAAGTAAACAATGCAGTCATCAGTAAATAATTGTGCTTTGGATTTGAGTTGGTCCGAAGATCATTGATGAACAGGATGAATAGTTGTGGGCCAACGATTGTGCCCTGGGGGACTCCGCTAACTACTGCTGTTGTGTCTGATTTGGTTCCGTCAACTAGGATTGCAGGGTTTGGTTCGACAGGACGAATTTTATCCATGGATAATGGATTTGAATTGTCAATTCGAAAGTAGATCCTTAGACCCTATAATGTCATCACCCTTAACTCCTCCACTCCCCCTGTCCAGTTCTCTCCCTCAAATTACATCCATACCCTCCCCCCCCCCCCCCCCCCCCCCCCCTTCTCTTGTCCCAACCAATCTCTTAGTAAGTTACTGAAGCTGATCATTCTGAGAAACTCAGTCTCAGAGTCTGTTGCTTATTTGAAATCCCTGTGTACTCATAGGTTCTCACAGGTTCCTTTCCGCTGGAAGACTAGCAGCCTGTAGCGTGTCGATAAATTCGTCCCCTTCATTGGTCGGGTCGCTCCACATTTTGGGAGCCTCTTGTCTGAGGGTGGATGGTGGCTCTAGGCTATGCTGGAAATTTCTGTAATGCCTGTCTAACCTGCCCTTAGTTAAATGCATTTAAACAATTAAAGAGGGTGCACTGGCTATTTGATCTGGCAGATTATTCCAGGCTGTGACCACTCTCAGCCCAAAGTAGTGCTTGTCGCAGTCAAAAGTGTAGCTCGTGCAAATCTGCCGCTCGCTACTATGAGTGTGTATTTGCGACAACCACAAATTTCACTCTTTCTTTACTTGAGCCTCTCAACATACGTTTTATCTTTTAGTTCTGGGATCATTTTGGTGGCTCTTCGTTGGACGTTTTCCAGAATTTCAATATCTTTCTTGTAGATGTGGGACCATATGACGTTCCCATATTAAGCGTCATAATCATCAAATTATTGATAGAGGGTGATATAAAGAAGAAGAAGAAGAAGAAGAAGAAGAAGAAGAAGAAGAAGAAGAGACAATCACATGTCAGACGTTCAGTCAATGTCATTATATAATAACATTCAATTTGTGACTTCACTTCTTCAGTTCTTGATTCAATCACTGAATCATCAGTCCCAGCCCCACTCAAACAAAGCATCTCTTTGCGTAACCTTTTGGGCTTGTAACCCCCATTTCAAACATGTTTTCTTACTTTAAAAAGCATACAGATTTAGTTAAATACCTGAACAGGCTCTTGTAGCAGCATTGTGAACAACAAATTTTAAGATTCTAGTTCACATCAAATGTTTCTTAGCTCTAAGGCCGCCATGTCTGTTAGGCCTACCCTCGTTTTCGAAATTTGCTTTCGTCACAAAGCAAGTTCATAGGTCAAATAATTCATGCATGATTTCTGAAATTATTTTGATTTATTTTTTTACTGTTTTATCAGGACATAGTCTATGTATGTGTGTAAAGTTCAACAACAAAATTTTCAAAGCATAGCAGGCAACTCTTGGCCTTTGCCCTTGACCTACCTCTGTTTTTAGATGATTGGTAATTGTGGCATCTAGCCTAGATTTGATTTGCTGCAGCAGTCGTGGGTGGGGTGTGGACTTGTCACTTGTTGAGAAGGTATGGTGTGTTTTGACTTTGGTGACTTACTGGAAGAAGGAGACGATTCCACAAATGATTAGCCTCTAAAATACAGATCTGCAGAAAATAATCACTTCTTCTCCTTTGGCTGTGGATTTGTCCTGGAGTAATTTCTTTTCATCTCCTCAATAGAAACTAGAATTAGTAGAAACGCCTGTGCCTGTGGTAAAGTTTTTGTTAAAAGATATAATACTAACATAAGAAAAAATTGTCTTGGTAACAGAATTACTAACATGTGGAACGAATTGCCTACTGACGTAAAATGTGCACCTCATACTAATATGTTTAAAAATCGTCTGGATACTTTACCAAAATTTTTAGAAGCTATGACGAATAATGATTTATGAGGAAAATTTATGCCGCATCAACCTTGACCAAAAAGAAACATTTACCAGAAAAATCATAAAAGATGGGACTGTTTGAAAAAGCTTTACGGCTTGTTTTGTCCCTACCTACCAACCTACCTACCTTGGCAGCCAACTTCATCACGTTGAAGATTCTGCTGCACTTTCTTGGTCAGTTTTGAGCGCATTGCGAGCTTTTCTGCCTGACTGAAGTCCCCTAGTTCCAACGACAGGACCGTCAAAATGATGACGGTGGTTGTTAAATGAAAGAATGCACTGGAACAATGGGAACATGAGTGGGACATGCAATTCCACCCTGACAAATGCATGTCACACGGAGGACTACCACCACCTCCCCCAAGTACTCCCTCCACGATCAAGAACTGCAGAGAGTGGCCTCCACAAAGTACTTGGGAATAACACTGCAGGATGACGGCAAGTGGGACATCCACATAAACAACATTGTTGCCAAAGCCAACAACACCCTTGGCTTCATGAGAAGGACCCTCAAGACGAACCAGAAGGACATGAAAGAACTGGCCTACAAAGCAATTGTCCATCCTCATCTTGAGTATGTCTCAAGCGTGTGGGATCCCACCGCGCAGAGAAACATCAACGACATTGAGGCAGTCCAACGTAGAGCAGCACGCTTCATCATGAATGACTACCATCAAAAGTCCAGCGTGACTGCCATGCTCAACAAACTGGAGTGGCCCACGCTGCAAAAACGAAGAGCCGCCACAAGACTCACAACTTTCTTCAAGATCCTCAAAGGGCAGCTCCAGGTCAAGTGCGAACATCTGCAGCCCTTAACTGCAAGTGCGAGAAGAGGGCACAACGAGCAGTTCAGCAGGATCCCCTGCCGCACCCAGCAGCGCAGCTCCTCCTTCTTCCCCCGCGCAATCAGAGAGTGGAACGCCCTGCTTCCAGAAACTGTCCAGGCCCCTTCTGCCAAAGCCTTCTTCAGGAGGCTGTTGGCAGAGCACTAAAAGCTCCAGACCCAAGGGTAGGCAGTTGTTGGGCCGGCATCACGGCTGGGTTCCGCTGAACGGTCCCAGTCTGGCCGGTTGTCTGGCTGTCTACCCACCAAAGCTCTCTCTCTCTCTCTCTCTCTCTCTCTCTCTCTCTCTCTCTCTCTCTCTCTCTCTCTCTCTCTCTCTCTCTCTGTTTTTGTTTTTTCTTCTTTTCTTTGTTTTCTCTCTCTTCAACCTCTTCGCCCTTTTCAGTTGAAATAATGGTCAGAACTGACTTTGTCAACTATATTGGAAGAAGAAAGAAGGGAGCATAGCTGCAATTTTGTAGATCTGGTGTCCTGAAAAATTCCTCCCGCAGAAATTCTAAGTAGGTTTTTTCCACAGGTCAGGTCAGGTCAGGTATTTGGACGACCAGGCCTTGCAGCCTCTCAATGCGTCCTTCCTTTTGGTTAGAGTTTGGCAATTGCCAAACTTGCTTATATCTCACAGATATAAGATTCACAGATAAGAGGCTAGTATAGGCTGTAAGAGTTTTGCCCTTGATTATCAAGTTGATAGTGTAATTTCTTTGTACAGAGCTTGATTGACTTTAGTGCCCATGGATTTAGTTTTGACGTTAGTGTATAACTAACAGTAACACTCAATTTTAAAATTTGATGCATGTCCAAATTGGTAGAAAACATTTGATTAGAGAGGTTTATTGTTAGTCAAGTGATCACACAAAACATCACGAACAAACCCTTCAAATGCTTTGCACACCACTGATGTATGGCTGACAGGTCGATAATTCCCTGCATTGCTTTTTATCCCTTTTTTAAAAATGGGTCGCACTTCAGCCTCTTTCCAATCTTGAGGTATTAATCCCTGGACAATAGTTTTATCAAACAAAAGTTTTAAAGGATAAGCAAGTTCCTCAGATAGTTCCTACTAAGGGATGTATCTCATCTGGGCCAGGAGATATAGAAATCTTTAATGAAGATAATGCCTTCTGCATCTGTTCCACAGATCTACATATGTATGCATTCACTTCTGACACTTCAATATTGCAATCACAGTTAAAAACTGGAATCTCTGTGTCACCTTCTACAGTAACAACACTGTCCCCAACCTCTCTCACTTCAAAACTTTTTTTTAATTTTTTATTATTTTTATTTTAACCCTCCCCCTGATTTGTGTTCACAGCCTTGCTCTTTGGTTTTAACTTTGTTGTATCATTTACGCGTTAGACTGTAGAGGGGAAGTATTGTTTTTATTTTGATCTTGATGGTTTTTCCTCCTTCTGTTGCCTGCTTTTTGCTCCTTTTGCTATATTTGCTGTTTCAGTGTTTGCTGTTTAATTGTTTGTCTGTGTTGATAAAGGCGCATTCGCCGAAATATCCAGTAGTTTTGTTTTGTCTTGTGAATAAAATAACGTCACTTTACACTTGTCGTGTAGTTGTTTGTTTGTTGTATAGTAAAAACACTGGAAAAGAAGTTATTCAGTACTTCTGACTTTTCTGTATCATTTTGGGTCAAAGAACCATTGTCTTTCATTAAATTAGCTACAGTTTCTTTAGCAGTTTAGGTTTAGTCTTTGTAGAAACATACTTAAAGAATCCTTTGGGATTTGTTTTAGCTTCTTGAACCAATTTTAGTTCTCTAGCTTTCTTAGCCTTCCTACATTCCCATTTTACTTGGTTTCTAGCTTTTGCATAATATTGCATCATGGTTAGCCTTGGTTGGGTTTTTTTTTTAATGTTTTAAAAGCTCTACGTTTCAAACATATTTTAGCAAGAAGTGTCTGGAATTGGGTCCCTTCTGGGTTTATCATTTCCTGAGTATTTACTTGTTGGTACAAATTTATTCATAGCATGGTGAATGGTGTCTTTAATATATGTAACCAGCAATCATCAACTGTGCATTCTTCCAATGACAGGGCAGACCAATCCAATGTATGCATACTTTCCCTCATGCCCTCATAGTCTCCCTTTGAAACTTTACAGTTCGTAGGGTTTTGAAACTCTCAAGTTAAAAAAACAAAATAAGTAGTAAATCTGTTTTTTATTAACGTCCTCCGGTCTGGATTAGACAGTGTGAGACATTAGTAGATATAAAGATGGTGGGAACGATACTGGAGGCAATGCCTGAAGGCAGTGCAACACCAGTAAAGTCCCGAATTTGTTTAAGCAATACAGATAGTTTTGTGAGAAATTCTAATTCTTCCCATTTCCTTATAAATGAAAATCCGTGTAACGTCCTCCGGTCTGAAGCAGACACATATGGGACATTAGTAGATATAAAGATGGTGGGAACGATACTGGAGGCAACGCCCGGAGGCAGTGCAACTCTAGCAAATTCACGAATTTTTAACGATACAGATTTATTCTATATAATAATTTCCTTATTAAGTTATATCACTGTCTTTATACCTAGTTATTGTGCACGGAATGTCTAAACGCAGAATGGTGCCGGAAAGCACTAAAAAAAATACCGAATGGTGAATGCAGAATGGTCAAAACATACCAAAAAATGCAGAATGGTCAAAACATACCAAAAATGCAGAATGGTCAAAACATACCGAAAAGTGGTGAATGTGGAATGGTCAAAACACCGAATGGTAGGGCTGAATTAACCCAAAATTGAATAATAAAATGCACATTTTCTAATATATTAGACAACAAGGACACAACTGAAAAACTACAAGACGCTGAGGAGGAGGGGGTGTTCATCTACATCTTAACCCAAAATTGAAAGGATTAATTTATTGTACACACACACACACACACACACACACACACACACACACACACACACACACACACACACACACACACACACACACACTGCAGTATGAAGTTGGCTTCAAAGGAAAAGCCATTCAAAACAGGAAGAAGACAACAGTAGAGGATAACCGGCCCAAGGAGACTGACAGATGGGGATGGGGGTACCTCATATATTTACTGGCACTGGGGAAACAAAAGTCATGCATGGTGACAAAACACCAAAACAAGAAGTAAGAGGTGATGATAAGTCTTTGTTAAATGACAATATTTATGATCTGGTTATCTGTGTTTTCATAATTCAGCCTTACCATTCGGTGTCATGACCATTTGGCATTGACCTTTCAGCATTTTCCAATATTTTTCGGCATTTTCCGGTGTTTAGACAAACCCATTGTGCACTCTCACTAGGGAAGCCTGTGACTGAGTGTGAGGGGTAGTGCTTTAGCAGCTTGGCCTACATTACATCGATTTTTTTTGGGTAAAGATGTATATTAACAATAACACCCTCCCTTTCAATTTCTCGGTTCTTTCCGTCTAGATTGAGCAATTCACTGCCAGAATTTTTTTGGAAAAATTATCAATTTTATTATAAAAATTTAAAAGAGACAGGTCTGTTACTCAATCAAAGAAAATGGTCTACCTATAATTTCCTGATCTGTCTAACACAAAAACCAGCATTCCAAGACTATGACATCTAAAGTTATGACATCATCAATGACAAAGTCACATCACACACTTGGGGCAGGCAGTGAAGGGGTTAAACCTCTTTTCTATATTAAAAAAAATAAAAAATGTTATGGTTGTGGCACGCATTCGTATTACCAGGTATTACGCTGACCGGGATTTATTTCACACCAGGAAATATTTTTCGTGACACCGGTGGTCAATAGACAAAACCTTGTTATTTTACAAAACTAGAAATCTCATAATTCCTGTTAGTGTTACAAGGAGTTCAGTAAGACCGAAAAGATACGAAATACGGTCTCAGACATCATAACAAAGTTTGCGGAAAGATGTAGCATCTGTAGCTACCTCCTCCCTCATGTTCTCAGCTTTCAATCTCAATATATTGTTCTTTCTGTTCTATAAAAATAACCCTGATCTAGCCTTAAGTTAACCCAATCCCTTTCCCAAGCTTGGTGAAATATGTTGCTTCATACTGAACACTTTCAATTTGTGTTTTGGGCATTGCATGTGTATGTGTGTGCGCGTGTGTTTGTGTGTGTGTGCGCGTGTGGTTTTTTTCTCCACAGTTGTTTCCATAGTTGTGAAGACCTACCTGTACTAAACCATGGCTGAGGGTGACATTTTGGTCAAAATAATTCTGGGAGTCGTTGGTATCGGCGTTCTTCTGCTGGTCATTCTTCTTCCAATGAGCTTTTCTGGAGTCGAATACTATGAGGTAACTAGACAATGAATGGTAAAGCCCTTCTTCAACAGTTATGTTTATTGCTTTTCTTGTCTTTTGTGCTAACTTGTACATGTATCTATGAGTACTAACAGGTCTGCATGTTGGTTAGGTACGCGCGTATCCCCCCTTGAAATCGTAGAGATTGTACTTGTAGAGAAATCATGTCATGCTTGCGTCATTTTGAGGGGTACGCAACCCCCCTTAGTACTCTATCAAGTGTGGTAATCACAGTTTTAAAATGAATTTCTTTCTGTAACAGTAAAAAAAAGAAAAAAGCTTTCTTGTTAAAGTACAATTTTATAAGCACATTTCCCCTAATTCAATGCCAAGTGATTGTGTTAAAATTCATTTAATCATCATTTCTCTCTGTGAAAGATATCAATTAATATTTTTTATTCATGATCTTATATAACTTGGAGCATTGTACTTATAGTTGTTGTTTTGTTGTTATGATTATTCCCTGTCCCATCAATGTGAGTGTATTATAACTAATATGAACTATGCGTTCTTTCTACTTTTCAGTATGGCTTCAAGCGCCAGAAAAGTACAGGTTCAGTGAACACAGATGAGGTGTACTCAGGGGGAAAGTATTTCATAGGACCCGACTTTGAGTTCAAGACCTTCAAAGCCAGTGCCCATTTTGAAAATCTGGTGGATGTCGCTGTTTTCACTGCAGACAAGCTGGAGGTAAGGGACACTCAGTGGATAGTATCGCAATGTGTGTTTGGACCAGGGCTCCCAATTTTCCGCAATTTCACAGATTTCAGAGTTATTTTCTGGTATTAAAAAGATGAAAGACAGATCTCGAACCCTTAGTTGAGCAATGAGATGAGATCTTAGGTAAAACTTTGTTGTTTTAACTGTAAGTTGGTCACATTTAGCTGATTTAGGAATTATATGTTGTTTTGACATAGAAATCCAGCATTGAACAGTGCTGAACAATTAGAAAGACAAATTAGGGGTGCCAGAGATCTGCATTAATTTCAGAGATTTTTGTTGTTATTAGGAGCCCTGTTGGACTTTCTTCATTGTGTCTCTACTTTTTCCCCTTCTATCTGCTTAGTCTGTAATGCGTGATGCATCCCTTTTATATAGTTTTTAACTGTCCGAATGTACATCTTAATTTCCTTAAAATTGAATTACACGCATATTGAATTGAATAGTACAAGTCTGCTGTACAAGCCCACAGTGGTACCACCACCCTACCTACTGTCATTCCCTCTACTCAACCTCCCTCCTCCCCCCTATCCTGCCTAACCCTTTTCCATGCATACAAAGAGACAAATCTCAACCATCCTTCTCCTCCTTCTCCCCCACCCGCACCCTTTACACCCCATCATCCCTTTCTCTAACATATTGATTGTTTATTGTAAAAGTCAAACTCTGGTAAAAAGGAAGGAGGCGCTCCCTTGCCCTTGCTCTGAATCCTTTAACTCATTCAAGTCATTATGTCCGGAATTAATAGATAGCTATCAATTTGATGCATTTGCTTCATCTGTGTGCACACCATACCTTGGTCACTTCTAAACTCGCTTCGCTCCCTTAGACCACAGTTTTGCCTCTGACTTTGCTTTTGTAGTGGTTTGTTGTGGGGAAACCAATCGGTGTAGAAGTTTTTCTATATAAAGTCTGATCTACCACATCCCTATGTCTAAACCTGAAGTAAAAACCTGTAATCTTCTTTCATTTCTCCAATTGTTTCATGTTTTGTTTGTGTGTATGGCTGGAGTGATTTGTGAGTTTTTCTAATAATTCAAAATCATTGCGATGCGAATGAGTTGAAGGGATTTTCTAAGCGTCTTCAGGAATTTAACCCTTTTGCCGCCGATGCTGCATTTCTGCACCACACTGATTTAACAGCCATGTCACAAAAAGGCATGAAATTAGGATCTGTTATCCAATGACCTTATGTTGCTAATTTGGGGAAATAAGGAAAGGCCTTATTTGATACATGTCAAACGAAAAGCAGAATATTGCAGATGCCAACTTTTCTTCACTCAGGTAAATTTGACGAATTTTGGCCGAGAAATGGTTGGCGGCAAAAGAGTTAAAGTAAAACGATGTGAAATGTAATGAGATAGGCGTAATATGGTGTGTGTTTTTGCAGATAAGGCTGGATGTGAACTTTCAGTATTTCCTGAAGAAAGAGGACCTTGCCACCCTGCACCGCAACTATGACCTGTACTATGAAAAGGTCATCAAAACCAGCGCCATTGATGCCCTCAAGGTGGGTGACCCTAACTTTGTTACACCCACACCCACACACACACACTTGCTCCCTTCTTTCCCCTGTTTTAGGTGTGTAATTTGTGATAATCAAGTACTGAAAAGCTTAACTGTCTGTGCTAACACTAGTAACTATTGTTTTCTTCTTCTTCCCTTTTTTTTTTTACGGTGAGCTTCTTAAATTTTTATGTTAAAACTGTGTCCATGTGTTTGAAAATAGAATACATGTATGATATACAATAATAAAACATTTCTTGTGTTTTGATACTTATTTTTCTTTTTTTTTGTACCTTTGTGTTTTTCTTCAAATAATTAAATTAATTTGTTAACTAAAGCAAAGGACTGTACATGCCTGAAGTTTTTGCTGTTAATTCATTATCTATTAGAGAGAAAGAAAGAAACTCACTAACATATCTTAGTAATCACCGTTAAAGCAGGGATACATGTGTGTCAAGGTACAAACTTTGTGACCATTTATTTCTAACCTCTGACTACAAAGGTATGAAATAACCATCATTTATTTAAAGTTAATCTCGGGCAGTGATATGCACTGATCATAATGCAGACCCTCAAGCTGTTGTCATAGAAGGCTCTGATTGTGTATCAATTGTCTTTCCTTCTCAGGGGGAAGCGCCAAACTTCAAAACTCGTGAGTTCATCACCAACCGCAAAGCCTTGGAAGCAGCTCTGTTCAAAGCTGTGCGGGAGCGACTGGGAGGCATCTGTTGTGCCAAAGACTGCAAGCAGTTTAAATTTGGTAAGTGCTTAACTTAGAGGCCGATTATCATTACATCCGTAGTGTTACTAATTCGAGACTTTACTGGTGTTGCACTGCCTACGGGCATTGCCTCCAGGATCGTTCCCACCATCTTTATATCTACTAATGTCCCATATGTGTCTGTTCCAGACCGGAGGACGGTAAACATTTTCATTCAACATTGAAAAGAAAAATTTCCGGCAAAAAAAAAATCGGGAAGAAACGCACTCTTGTTTCAGTTTCGTTCGGTCGCGGTATTAAGACAATCCTAACTTCCGCCATATCAATCATGGCCGGCCGTACAGTTCAGCGCGGCGATTACTTTAGTGACAAAGGATTCAAAAACAAGTGGAGCTGGAAGTGGGCTGAGCACAAAATCTACGGAGAAACACTTTTGCTCCACATTCGAAAAATGGAAGAACCTGGAATTGCCATTTGTCTTCGGTGCTCGGTCAAAATCACGTACGACAGCAGTGGCGCCAAGGCACTTGAAG
>CM065682.1:43651320-43667035 GCA_017654935.2 Phymorhynchus buccinoides | reverse complement strand
CCTTTACAGGGAGGGTGGCACATCTTGACCTTTACCCAAGGGGTATACGGTTACATTTTTCCTAGTTATTGAGGAAATTATAAGCAGAGATACAAAATATTTTAAAAAACCCAGAAGGGAGGCATTGTGCCTGAATTTGCATGCAGCTGTTATATGTCCTTGGGCAGACAATTCACTTTGAAGAACATGCAGAGCTCCGAGGGCTGCTTAGCACTGCCAACCCATCGTTCGAAGAGGGCCTTAGATTTCGCCTCTGTAAAAGATGAACGGAAACAAAAAAAAGGCATTTAAAATAAAGAAAGAAACAAGACAGAAGGAATGGGGATGGGAGGAGGGGGGAGAAAAGACAGAAGAAAACAGACAGAAAAAAAGTACAACCGTATTTTGTTGTTGTTGCTCCAAAAGGATTGAATAAACAAACAATTCAATTCAATCGTTTTTATTGTCTTCACAAAAACCAAAGAAATTCGCTGCCTGGCATGCACATTTCTCTCTCTCTCTCTCTCTCTCTCTCTCTCTCTCTCTCTCTCTCTCTCTCTCCCTCTCTCTCTCTCTCTCTCTCTCATCTATTGTGTGGTATATGACTGCAATTTGTATATACGTTTGAAACATTTGTGTAGAGTTTTCTGTCATTTTCTCCCCTTATAATTACTTTTTTTCTTTTTTTCTTCGCTTTTGAATTTGTAAGTTACAATTACGGGAGTGGAAAATACATTTTTTTGGTACATCTGTATTTTGAAACTAGTTTAGTTTGTTGCTCTTTCATTATAATACTAATATGTCAGACACAAGCGCACCATGGTTGACGAAAGACGGGTTTCGAATTGCACATCTGAACACTATTGTGACTGGCACCGCATCAGTGAAACCACTCTGCTGGCCTGAGGCTGCACTGGAAAAATTATTGTTGAATGACTGCTTGTGATCAAACATTGTTTAAGAGCCTAAATGAAGTCTGAAATGCACCAAACGTTCTGTACTTTATGAAAAATGGATGCTTAATTCAATTTTATGCTTTGTGAAAATATTGCATGAACGATTGACAGCCGACATGCTGCTTAACTTCGAGATCGAACTCCGCGACGAGATCGAACGATTCTGCCGATAACAACACTTTTTGTTGTGACATTCTCACTCTAGAGTACTCGTACTGGGCACTCACTGTTCAATTTAATCAGTACTTACATTATTTTCACTACTTTCATCCTTAAAACCTGACTGATTGCCAGCATTACTTCCGTCCTCATCAAGTTCGAGCAACCAAACAATCTCCTCGCCACTCAGACCTCTAAATTTTGACAATTTTCGTGCAAAAATCTCCTCAAGTTTCGAATGCACACGGACGAGCAATTCCATTTCCGTTTCAGTTTTCCGGGGAAGTAACTGTAAAATCAAACAAGAAAAGTCCTAGGGAGTTTTGTACCTTAGACCGTTCTACCTACGATTGGAGGTTCCCGGCAGATAGAGATGTTCTGCGGAACCTACGATCGGAGGTTCCCGTCACGGAAGTGTTTTAATCACGCTATGAACAAATTAACAGAAATATCTTTAATTCTAACAAACACACAAAAAACTTCCACATTAATTTATTTTTTGGGTTCTCAGAAATACGTCTATCTCCTCATATTACAGATAATGATATTTCTATACCAGGGTATCAATGTATACGCAGAGACCCGAAGGGCTCTCTTGAAACTGGCCTATTAGTTTATATACACCAGTCCATGCCATATAAAAGGCTTGAAACGTTAGAACAGCACCATGTAGAATCCATTTGGGTTGAGGTAAAAATTAAAGACTCTAAGCCATTCATTATTTCATTCATATACAGGAACCCTGCAGAGAACAGCATGTGGATAAATCACTTCAGTTCTATGATGGAGGCACTCAATGACGATCCAAAGGATTTAATACTATTAGGTGATTTTAATATAGACCTACTAAAACAACACAATCAATGGAAAAGTTTATGATTCATTTTATTTAAAACAGCTAGTTAAATCACCAACACGAGTAACCCATTCTTCAAGCACATTAATTGATCACATCTATGTTACAGATCCTAACACAATTACTGAAACTAATGTTCCTGTGTTTGGTTGTAGTGACCATTTCCCCATTTGTATCACCTGGTCCAAGAAAGGGGTCAGGATTCCCAGATTAAGCCATAAAGTTATCACGTATAGAAATGTATCAAAGTTTAACAGCGACAGTTTTATTCTAGATATTTCCAATTCACCCCTATCTAACGTCTATCAAAGTACAGACCCAGAAAAAGCTGTTGAATTTTGGCACAATGTCTTCTATACAATATATAATAAACACGCTCCTCTGCTAACTAAGAGAGTCAAATACCATGTAAAAAACCCTTGGCTAACTAAACAAATACAACTGAATATATACTACAGGGACTTTCTGTTATTAAAAGACCCCCGGGAAGATTATAAAAAGCAAAGGAACTACGTTACATCATTTATTCGTAAAGAAAAGAAGAAATATTTTGTGGAATTAATTAGCCAAAAGAAAGACAATAAAACTATTTGGAAAGCCATCAATCAACTAACGAACAGAATTACAAACACACACCTAAACTCTATTAACAACTTATCTGCTGATGAACTGAACGTTCATTTTTCTACTGTCGCTAATAAGATTATAATTCACGATCTATCCCAAGATAATGATCTCGAAATGTTAAAGGAGTTTGCGAAAAATAATAATATAGATTCTCAAATGGAAATCACTCTCATGAGTGTTAATGAAGTATTCTTTGCTTTGAAACACTTAAAGCAGTCTACCACCCGAGGGATAGATGGATTAGATAGTAACATACTTAAAATTGCTGTGCCAGTTATTTCAGATGCTCTCACTTACATTTACACTTACATCTCTGCATTACAAAAAAATACTTTCCCAACAATTCTTAAGCAAGCAAAAATAATTCCTTTCTACAAATCTGGAAGAACTGACGACCCATCTAACTACCGACCCATTTCTATTTTGCCAGTACTCTCAAAACCATTAGAACAGCATATTTTTAAATGTTTATTGTTACATCTAAACAAATACAATTTGATTCACCCAAACCAATCAGGATTCAGAGCTAAACACTATTGCCACACAGCCTTACTTAAACTCACAGAAAGATGGCTTTCCAACATAAACAAATCTCACTTTTCTGGAGTTATATTCGTTGATTTTGCCAAAGCATTTGATACTGTTAACCATAATCTTCTCATAAAAAAACCTTACATGCTACAATTTATCTTCCAATGCTCTAGGCCTTATTTCATCGTTCTTAAACAATAGGCATCAAACAGTTTATTTAAATAACAAACTATCGAATTTACTTCCAACTAAATACGGTCTTCCACAGGGATCGATACTTGGACCTGTACTTTTTACATTATATGTAAATGATTTACCACTGGCCGGCCATAAAGACAGCATGCGATCTATTTGCAGACGACACGACTATTGACACAGACAATAATGACCCGACCGAAGTATTCAAAACCCTACAGCACAACATAAATCTACTTTTAGAATGAACATACCTTAACCATTTAGTTCTACATCCTAAACAAAACTATATTCATGCTGTTAGCAACTCGACAGAAACGGCAAAACATAAATTCTTTATCATTACCTCCCATATACATTAATGCAGACAAAGTTGAACAAGTCTCAAGCCATAAGCTGTTAGGCGCAACTATTGATCACAATCTTTCCTGGTCCCCACATATAAATGACATTTCAAAACAATTGCATCTAAAGTCTATCAGCTCAACAAGATTAAACATTTTTTAAATGTTCATACCCGTAAAATATTTTTCTGCTCATTTATTCAATCTATCGTTGATTATGCATCCACACTTTGGGATTTGGCAAGTCAAAATTCACTGAAATATTTATTCAGTGTTCATAAACGTGCTGTGAAGGTAACTCTAAACAAATCGTCTTCTTTAACCAGTGAGGACTACAAGTCTGCTAACATTCTTCCTCTTAATATAACAAAGGAATTTTCATGCACAAAATTTTAAATGGTAACTCCCCACCTTCGCTAACAGCTAACTTTACTATCAATGAGTTTCGACACAGCCATAAATTAGATCTTCCTCTTCCCACTATCACCCTTTATAGATCAAGCTTTGTCTACTCTGGATGCTGGCTGTGGAATAGACTTCCTATCTCCTTGAAACATTAATCAAATTTTAAGAGGTTTAAACAAATATTTTACGATTTTCTGATGAATAACTCTAATACCTCAATATTGTCCCCTGAAATGTTTTGAAAAAGTTCGCACATATTCCCATTCCATTCTTTTGGTTTAAACAACTTTTTATTGACACAATTTCATGCAGATACAAATATATAATTTTCATCATTCTTTTCATCTAATTATTGTCTTTGTGTATTGTTTTTTTAAGTTAAAACTTTATCAATTATTTTGCTTTACAATATACCATGTTTGCACGCGTGCGCTACTATAGGCCTATAATTATATGTCAATTTCGGCTTGATATTTGACATAATTTGTGTGTGCATAATTGTATTAAGGAATGTATTTACATACAAGTATATATGCATATCTCTCCAACATTCTCGTATACCTTACTTTATAACTTACTTTTTATATTTATGACACTTTTGATATTGTTTTATTTTATATGTGAAATGCGATGAGATTCTCTCTCTCTCTCTCTCTCTCTCTCTCTCTCTCTCTCTCTCTCTCTCTCTCTCTCTCTCTCTCTCTCTCTCTCTCTCTCTCTCTCTCTTTTCCGAGTTTATTTGTATCTTCATGTTTATATGCTTATGATACGCTGTGTGTAGAGGAGTGGGGGGGAGGTGGTGTGTGTGTGTGTGTGTGTGTGTGTGTCAAAGAGAGGATGGGGCAGACAATTGTTTAGTTTAAGATTGTATATTTTCCTCTCATTTGTTTTCTTTTGGTTGTTCTTTGTATTTATGTTTGGTTTCTTTTCTTCGTTTTCTATTTTTCTGCATGAGGACTGGACAAAAAAAGCAATGTTGCTTAATCTTTTATCCTCAATAAAGAAAACTTATTCATTCATTCATTCTCTCTCTCTCTCTCTCTCTCTCTCTCTCTCTCTCTCTCTCTCTCTCTCTCTCTCTCTCTCTCTCTCTCTCTCTCTCTCTCTCTCTATCTATCTATCTATCTATCTATCTATCTATCTATCTATCTATCTATCTTACTGTGAGTGTGGACATATAGTTACAAACCTAAAAAAGGGATTGGGGCCTACATCGTCAACGTAAACATTTGTGAATAATGAAGAATATTTATTCATTTCTGTCTGTCTGTTTGTTTTGTTTTTCTGATTGTCTGACACACACACACACACACACACACACACACACACACACACACACACACACACACACACACACACACACACACACACACACACTCTCTCTCTCTCTCTCTCTCTCTCTCTCTCTCTCTGATTTCATGTCTTTCCCTCTGTGGGTTTTTGTGTATGTGCGCGCGCGCGCGTGCGTGTATGTATGTGTATGCGCGTACGTGTGTGTGTGTGTGTGTGTGTTAATATAATATGCATATCCATGTGTGTATGTGTTCGCGCGTGCGCTTGCGCATGCACTGTGCATATGTGCAGGCGCGCGTGTATATGGTGCATGCATTAACAATTCAAACACTAACGTCTGCGTTTCGCGCTGGGTTTAAAGAGAGAGCAGCAACACAGCGGTCACCATTGTCCTTCGATCCATCGTCCTGAAAAACAGAGAGAAGATGGATTAGGATTAGGATTTGGGACTCAAAACATAGCCGTAAGGCTTTCCTGTCCCATCTTTCATTTTGCTTAATTATTTGTCTCGGTCTGTCGCACACTCAGTTTTTGTTAATATTATTCATCGTAATCATACATAACTGCCTTATAGTCATTCCATTCGTCGAGAAGGTTTTTAAAAATGTTAGTATTTTGTGCTCTTTTCATGTTCGGTGGTAATTTATTCCACACAGGTGCAACTCTGTTAGTAAAATAAAATTTTCTATTATTAGTCCTGCAATATTGAATAAATATTTTGTCGGTACTGTTCCTTGTTTTGTCATAATCTGATATTGTGAATAAATCATGTACATTTAGGTCATCTACACTATTAAATATTTTATAAGTTTGAATTAGGTCGCCCCTAATTCTCCTTGCCTTTAATGTAGGTAAATTTAGTTCTTTCAACCTGTCTGAATAAGAAACATTTTGAAGACCTTGTACTAACTTAGTTGCTCGTCTCTGTACTTTTTCTATCAAAGCTGACTGTCTCTTTAAACCAAATACAATTTCCATATTCTAAATGAGGTCTTACTAAACCTTTGTACAAGCATAATTTGATGACACAAATAAAAATGATGCAACCCAAAATATCGCTAATAATTCTAAAGATATTAAATAAACAAGCAGGGCATAGAACAAAAGACCACACTAAGTGGGAAAATACTGTAAAATGAAATTTTATTTTCAGCAGATATTTCGAGCTACTGTTTTTCCATGCTGGTCTCCTCAAGTTTTCAAGGTAATGAAAACAAAATTCAAAATCGCTAATACTTCTAAGTATGGCTTGTACCCACGTGTCGTCATATCCGGCCACAAGGAGCAGGCCATATTATGGGAGACCGCCATCTTAGTCAGTAACTTTGTTTGAAAAATGATGTTTACACACAAATAAGGACTAAGATGGCGACACTTCCGTTGGAAGGGTCGAGATGCGCACGCAGGTGGGTGGGAGCCATACTAGATAATAAATAAGCAAGCTATCATGTTGATTTTTCAAAGTAGTGAAGACAATTCAATGCATGATGAACGTTTACTACAGTTTCTGTTTTTCTCCAAGATGCCTTAGAAAGCTCCAGAAAATCACATTTTCCTCAGTTACCCATGTTCAAAAATATCCCTTTTTGAGAGATGATTTGTTTTATAAGCGAAATAAAATGACTACGAGTTTCTTTTCTTGTGTACGCTACTAGATAAATAAATGGTTTTGCTTTTCTCTTATACGCGAAAGTATTTTTCTTCTTCTTTTTGTTATGGTTGTTGGGTGTTTTCTTGTTGTTATTGTTGTTGTTGTTGTTGTTGTTGTTACTGTAGCTGAATATGTCAGAAAACAGAGATAGTTTTTGTTCAACTAATGTGTTGATGCACTTGTGCAAAACATTCACCACATTTAATACTCATGTGCATATATGTCTACTGTCCACTGCGGAAAAAAACGTAAATTCGCTAAAGCAAAGAATCTATACATTCAGGTATCTTCCTTTAAGTGAAGCATTTTCTACATCAAATGCAACAAATTGTAGGCCTACGTGTAGGAAACATATTCTCTAATCAATAACATTGTTCACACTGCGCGCGCGCGCGCGCACACGCACACACGCACAGAGAGAGAGAGAGAGAGAGAGAGAGAGAGAGATATCAGTTTTCTGTTGTATTCACAATCTTACCGCATTAAACACTGTGGTGAAGAAAGCTATTGAATTTTCAGTTTGTTTTTTCAACAACCGTTTTAAACTCACGCAACTTGCTTCTCCGCTTTTCGCCTATGACGTATTCTTTATTGTCTCCAAACCGTTTGTTTTGGTTTATATAAGGGCCCATGTTTTGGTCACAATAAACCATTTCAGAATGACAGCTTCGGACAAGATTTTAATTACCGAAATAGGGCCTGTAACCTTCTCCGGGGAAGACTGTAAGTAGCTAATATGTCAGCCGTGTGGTTTTGTTATATTAGCCTATTCCATAAGACTTATGTTGACGTTTGTATCTTCTGGTTGCAATCGGATATGTTTTACCTTCGATGGCGCAATAAGCAAGCGTTTGTCACTATAAGTACGGCAACAATTCCCCCGCCACATTTTCCACGATCATAGCTCGATTCTTCTTCTTCTTCTTCTGAGAGAGAGAGAGAGAGAGAGAGAGAGAGAGAGAGAGAGAGACAGAGAGAGAGAGGGAGAGTTGTTTTGTATATGAGTTGTTGCTGGTTTGTGTCATTCTTAAATACTATTTTTGTTATCTACTTGTTGATGAAGAATTGATTGTAAAGCGCTTTGGGCTCATTTGAGGTAAAGCGCTATATAACTGTACTATTATTACTA
The DNA here is from genome assembly GCA_017654935.2 of Phymorhynchus buccinoides. Classification (NCBI taxonomy): domain Eukaryota; kingdom Metazoa; phylum Mollusca; class Gastropoda; order Neogastropoda; family Raphitomidae; genus Phymorhynchus; species Phymorhynchus buccinoides. Next base: position 43,658,910 of record CM065682.1, on the reverse strand, counting down.
TTATTATTGCTATTATTATTATTATTATTATTATTATTATTATTCACTGTTTCTCTCTTGGTCTCTCCCCTCCACACAGTGACACCCCACCCCCATCCCCGAGTCCCCCACACATTGTCACTGAAAGTCGCACTGTATTGCACAGTGTCGCTCACGAGCATGTTAACATTATGAAGTCATTGTCAAGGTCAAGGCTTTCAAGATAAAGATTATTAAGGTTACGGGTAACAAGTAATTTCTATCACCATAATCCAATAGGCCGAATATACTGGGGGGGGGGCATGGAAGATAATAACCAATTTGGCATATTGAAGGTCAAACTTCAACATGGAAGATAATAACCAATTGGCATATTGAAGGTCAAACTTCAACATGGAAGATAACAACCAATTGGCATATTGAAGGTCAAACTTCAACATGGAAGATAATAACCAATTGGCATATTGAAGGTCAAACATCAACATGGAAGATAACAACCAATTGGCATATTGAAGGTCAAACATCAACATGGAAGATAACCAATTGGCATATTGAAGGTCAAACTTCAACATGGAAGATAATAACCAATTGGCATATTGAAGGTCAAACTTCAACATGGAAGATAACAACCAATTGGCATATTGAAGGTCAAACTTCAACATGGAAGATAATAACCAATTGGCATATTGAAGGTCAAACTTCAACATGGAAGATAATAACCAATTGGCATATTGAAGGTCAAACTTCAACATGGAAAATAATAACCAATTGGCATATTGAAGGTCAAACTTCAACATGGAAGATAATAACCAATTGGCATATTGAAGGTCAAACTTCAACATGGAAGATAATAACCAATTGGCATATTGAAGGTCAAACTTCAACATGGAAGATAATAACCAATTGGCATATTGAAGGTCAAACATCAACATGGAAGATAATAACCAATTGGCATATTGAAGGTCAAACTTCAACATGGAAGATAATAACCAATTGGCATATTGAAGGTCAAACTTCAACATGGAAGATAATAACCAATTGGCATATTGAAGGTCAAACATCAACATGGAAGATAACAACCAATTGGCATATTGAAGGTCAAACTTCAACATGGAAGATAACAACCAATTGGCATATTGAAGGTCAAACTTCAACATGGAAGATAATAACCAATTGGCATATTGAAGGTCAAACTTCAACATGGAAGATAATAACCAATTGGCATATTGAAGGTCAAACTTCAACATGGAAGATAATAACCAATTGGCATATTGAAGGTCAAACATCAACATGGAAGATAATAACCAATTGGCATATTGAAGGTCAAACTTCAACATGGAAGATAATAACCAATTGGCATATTGAAGGTCAAACTTCAACATGGAAGATAATAACCAATTGGCATATTGAAGGTCAAACTTCAACATGGAAGATAATAACCAATTGGCATATTGAAGGTCAAACTTCAACATGGAAGATAATAACCAATTGGCATATTGAAGGTCAAACATCAACATGGAAGATAACAACCAATTGGCATATTGAAGGTCAAACTTCAACATGGAAGATAATAACCAATTGGCATATTGAAGGTCAAACTTCAACATGGAAGATAACAACCAATTGGCATATTGAAGGTCAAACTTCAAGGCCAGGGTCAACAGTTTTACAATAACTCCACGGGATACATCAAGGGCAAGTGATGCACCGTGCAATGTTTTAAATGATTCTGTGCAGTGGTTCGCGAGATAGGACTATTGCCAACACAGGGAGACAGACAAACAACAACAAAGCAAACAAGTGCAACTCCGAGAGGCTGCAAAGTCCCCTCGCAGCATCGCCGAGCTACGCCGAAATCGGAATGTGTCGGTTGTACACATACATAAAAACGCATCAAAACAGCACGTAGCTACATAAAAACGCATCAAAACAGCACGTAACTGAATAGTTTTTTATATATAGCCTTGGGGTTCGGACCCGTGATTTGAGCGCGCGCGATCATACGCACACGAGCGCACAGAAACATTCATGACAACTGTGTTATAGACCATTCATCAAGAAATGTTGTGAAAAAAACTGCATTGAAATACATGCAAAACTTCGCGAGATATTAGCGATTATGTGTTTTGGGGTTTGAACCCCGTAACTGGCGCGACCTTGACCTTAATTTACAACTAAATACATCAGTGGATAGCTTGCATCTTGGCAAACTAGTATACCAAATTTGATGATGATACACTGAATAGTTTTCGAGAAAAACGGACGAATAGCCGGACGGACGGAGGCACGCCGGACGGACCAGACAAAAACAATAGCTCCCCGAACTCGGCTCGGGGCTTAAAAAATACGATTGATCAAAATAGTCTGCCCACTCAGGAGAAAGACTTACCGCACAAAGAATTTCCGATGGCAGGGGGTGGGGGTAATTGCAATAATGGGGGGTGGGGGGGAGAGAAGAGGGTGGTTGTATTTTTCATGTCATCTCCAAACTCTAACTTGTTGGCGTTCATTTGGAAAATGTCATAATAGCAGAATGTTGTCACATTATGTTTTCTATGCTGCTCCGGCAATTTCTGACAGAACAAGCAAATGGTCTGTAGTAGAGGGATTTATTTCGTTTACTTGATTTTATGTTCAGAAATTAATTGTCTTCTGTCACGTTTGGTTAGAGGAGCGAGGGGAGGAGGAGGAAAGGCGTATGCTGTTATATGCGTGTGTCTCTGTGTCTGTCTGTCTGTCTACGCAATGCCTTTTGAACCGTTGCGCAGAATCACTTGCACTGTAATATTTTCCTTGCTATTGAGGTGTTCTGTTTGAGTAACTTTACCCTTTTATAAACCTCGACCTTAGACTTTGACCTCAAAGTAAAGGTAAAGATGCATTTCTCGGTTAATTCTATTTTTCCGTTTTTGCCTTTCTTACCATACATAAAGCTGTATTTTAGGAACATGTTCAGCTAATAACCTTTTTGGAATACTAACCCTAGCCCTAAACCTAACCCTACCCCCCACTATGTACTGCAGTACACCGCGATTTGTCACAGTTGTGGTTCGTTGCGTTTTTCCGTCTTATAGGTGGGGGGGGGGGGGGGGGGGGGGGGGGGGGGGGGGGGGTTTAGGGTTAGGTTTAGGGCTAGGGTTAGTATTCAAAAAAGGTTATTAGTTAAAAATGTTCCTAAAATACAGCTTTATGTATGGTCAGAAAGGCAAAAACGGAAAAATAGAATTAACCGAGATAGGTAGGGGGGGGGGGGGGGGGGGGGGGGGGGCACATCTTGACCTTTACCAAAATATTACTGTCTCGGTCATATCTTTGACATCTTCGGGGTTGTAGTGCCCGAATTTGGTAAGTTAGTGTATTAGCCTGAGATGGTCATTGGGGGAGATTTACGAAAGCGTGTATTGACAATATTAGAAGCGCTGAAAAAATTACGAAGGCGTGTCAATTCGTCGTTCATAAGCGCGGATTTTTTTTTAGCATTGTCAGCACGGATTTCCAACCCCCCCCCCCTCCCTCCTATTCATGCTTCCCATTTCCCTCCCAACATTGACATACCTTCGGGTTGAGAGAGAGAGAGAGAGAGAGAGAGAGAGAGAGAGAGATGTTTATACATTATGATGCCATACCGTTTATAAGACATTAAATGCCATTATGACAAACCTGCCTGATTGCTGATTTTTTAGTCATGAACAGCTGGCCGAATTGCATTTTTTCGTGTCTCCCGTGCTCCACACTCATTTTCTGGTATTTAGAGAAATAATGTTTTACGCCCTCTGCGGCCTTTCGGCCATGTGGGGCATTTTCTGGTAGTTGTTCACCTTCCGCGCTTTTGATCTTGGGTCTGAACGTGCTTTTGAAACATTTCCGGTTTAGAAATTCGCGCTTTGGAATTTCGAATGTTGGAATGGGGTGCGAAACGTATGGAATCAAGGGAAGGGGTGGGGCCAGTGCCAGGGGAAGGGTGGAGGTCATGGGTTTGTTGCTGTGTTCGGCGACAGCCTTTGCATTTTACAGGTTTTGAGATGTTTAGAAAACAATGGTTGTCGATGCACAGCTGTTAAATTCGGGGACTTTGTCAAAACATAATAGCGCAATATACTGGGACATGCAACCAATGTCATATGCATTGGTGCATGTAGATTGTTCGAGTGTTAAAGTTGTCGTACAATTCAGCTGAGATTGCTTTATTCTGTAGTGTTATATTGCATCGTGATTATTGTATTGCATTGCATTGCATTGAATTATATTAGTTTGTGTTATTTTTCGTTGTATTGTATTGCAATTTTATTGTATTGTGTGGTGTTGCGATATGCTGTATTGCGTTATATTATCGTAAAATGTAGCGTGTTGTTAATAATAATAATAATAATAATAATAACAACAAGTGCAATGTCGAGCGTCTGCAAAGTCCCCTCGCAGCATCGCCGAGCTATTCCGAAATCGGAATGTGTCGGCTGTACACATACATAAAAACGCATCAAAACAGCACGTAACTACATAAAAACGCATCAAAACAGCACGCAAGTGAATAGTTTTTTTTATATATAGCCTTGGGGTTCGGACCCGTGATTTGAGCGCGCGCGATCATGCGCACACGAGCGCACAGAAAAATCCATGACAACTGTGTTATAGACCATTCATCAAGAAATGTTGTGAAAAAAACTGCATTGAAATACATGCAAAACTCGCGAGATATTAGCGATTATGTGTTTTGGGGTTTGAACCCTGTAACTGGCGCGACCTTGACCTTAATGTAAAACTAAATACATCAGTGGGTAGCTTGCATCTTGGCAAACGAGTATGCCAAATTTGATGATAGACTGAATAGTTTTTTTAGAAAAACGGACGAATAGCCGGACGGACGGACGGACGGAGGCACGCCGGACGCCGGACGGACCAGACCAAAAACAATAGTTCCCCGAACTAATAATAATAATAATAATAGCAACAACAACAACAACAACAATAGCGAAGCATTAGTGTAGCACGCTCTTCCACCCAATGTGGGGCTCTTTAACAAAAATTCAAAAGAAAACGATTCAACAGACATAATACTATGATCGCTCGAATTACATATACATGATGTAGACGCACGCGCTCAAAATACAGAGAGAGAGGGGGGGGGAGAGAGAGAGAGAGAGAGAGAGAGGGAGAGAGAGAGAGAGAGAGAGAGAGAGACACACACAACGTTGTGTACAGGGCGGGGTAGTACAGGGTGTAACCGGCAAAAGACATATCTGCCGCTCGGCGATGCCCTTGTTTAACGTGTGTTCACTTCACATTTATATTACACGAACAGAATTAAAATCAACAACAAAAACAAAAAAACAAAAGAAAACCAACCAAAAAAACAAAAAACAGAAAAAAACAACCAATACTAGCATGCAATCGAAAACCTGCTATAAGAAGTATCCTGCTGAACTATGTAAAATATTTTGTCCTAGGTTCATCAAAAATGAATTATCTTTTTGTATAGCAGTTTTTATTTCAATATTTGTAAAAACATCTGTAGGTAGAATATTTACTTTAGAGCAATTTAATATAATGTTCAATAGAAATTATGCTTTGACAAATACAGCTAACATCCTTGGAATACTTTGTTTTGTATGCATTAAGTCTCAGCCTATGTATTAAGCTAGTTACATGTCTGTTACCCGATGGGATGTATGTTTTAAAATGGTAGGATTGTATGTTATTTTCATAACGCGTACGAATGGATGGACCAACGGTTAGTTGGACTGGCAAATACACAGGAAAAACTGAGAGAGAGAGAGAGAGAGAGAGAGAGAGAGAGAGAGAGAGAGAGAGAGAGAGAGAGAGAGTGCGTGCGTTGCTAAGTCCGTTATTATTGCAGGTCTAGGCCTACTGTAATATGATTACTCTGTTCAATTAGTATTAATTTTGCTGATCTGTGCTCTTTGATGGTCACTGGTGAAGACGATAGTTGTCATGTCTGGGATGCTTTAACCTTTAGCTCTTTGAAGAACGCCGAGTCGCTGACGCAACACAATGCACGCCCACCCAGAAAAGGACAGACGACGGGTCTAGGTTATCATACTGACGATCAGTGGTGTTTATTACTTTATCTAATGATAACACGACGATGATGATAGTAACTACAGCAACGACGACGATGACAAGGAGGATGGAGAGGAGTTACGTAAAAGTGTTGGGCCCCATTTGGAGAATGTGTGTGTGTGGGGGTGTATGTTGGTGTGTGTGGGTGGGTGTTTGGGACTGTGAGTGTATGGCAATATTTTGCTATTATTATTATTATAAAGTGATGTTATTGGTTTCATTTCTATCTCTATTGTCTGTTTTTAGCTTAGGGGGATCTTATGATATGCTCGGTGTGTATGTGTGAGTGGGGTGGGGTGGGGGGCGGATGTGCAGTGATACACTGATAGCCATACTGGTTTGTGATATTGTTAATTGTTAATGTTTTCTGTGGTACATGTTATCATTATTACTGTGATGTCATTATTATCTGTGAATATTACTTGCAGCATCTAAAGGGGATCGATCATTTGATGCTCAGTGTACTTGTTCAGGTGTCTGTGTGTGTGTGTATATGTGTGTGTGTATGTGTAATAATATTTTACGGTCTCTAAAAGATAAATTCAAAGATTCATGGCTACAGTCCCTTCAATCGAGTAACAAATGTTTCTATTATAGACATTTATAAAACACAATTTCGGAGAGAAAAATATATTGTGACATTGCCTGATAAATATATTATAAGTTTAATGAAATTTAGATGTAGTTGTCATAAATTACCAATTGAAACAGGACGATTTGGACTTGAACGACAGGACCGTTGGTGTGACAAATGTGACATGGGTGTTATTGGTGATGAATATCATTTTGTAATTTGAATGTCCATATTTTGAAGAACATCGAGATATTTTGCCGAGGTATTATATAAATAAGAAATCAGTTTTTTTTTACTTTTGTCAGTTTATGTCCAAGCCAAAATTCCAATTGAAAATTGCAAAATTTATAAGATCAGGAAAAGTTGTTTGACAATAGACTGGAACTTAGTTTGTTTGACGAGTGTTTATTTTTTGCTTGTCACTTGTTTTATATTCTGTATATCCTCCATGCCGCCAAGACTGGTCAAAGGATTATTATTAAATTGAAATTGAATTGTGTGTGTGTTTGATAATATGTTTTATGTCATTTACACGTGCTTGTATGTTATTTTACAAATGTCTCTTCTGTTAGGTTATAGCAGTCTTATTTTGTCTTAATTTTTACGTGCATACCGAAAAACAAATTTCTTCACTTGTTTGGAGACAATAAAATTGTTGAATTGTTGTTGAGAGGGAGGAAAATAAAGACTTGTGATACTGGTGATCATGATGAGTTTGTTTCGTCCAGGTGTTTCTTTTCTTTATTCGTTCCAGTCTCTTATTCTGGGTTTCAAGTTACTGGCTATTCACTTCTTGGTCCTAATGGTTCGTTTCTTGAATTGCTCGATGCTCTTGTTCTGTTAACCCTTTCACCGCCAAAGTCGCATTTTTTGCACCACAGTGATTTAACACATATGTCACTAAAAGGCATCAAATTGGGGTCTATTATCCCTAAAACCCTATTGTCTTAGTTTTGGAA
>CM065682.1:43633320-43650820 GCA_017654935.2 Phymorhynchus buccinoides | reverse complement strand
CAAGGTTCAGCCTGTATTAATATGTAGGCCCTATGTTCTTTATAAGTTTTACTGAGGGTTAGAATAAAAATACGAAGAAACATCACCAACATTTTAAAATCGCTATAAACTATCATTTGGAGAACAATCATGTTCTTCATAATTCTAATTAATAAATTTTCGCTATGCATGATTGTCTTAACGAGAGGACTTTAATGACGTGTTGTGGATAATTATAATGTTAGAATATATTTTCAAAAGTAATAATAATTAACCCTTTCACCGCCAGCAATATTTCAGCCAAAAATGTCCATTACATTTACCTGGGTAGAGAACAAAATCCATCTGCAGTAATGGGGATTCTTCTGTGACAATATATAAAATAAGGTCAATCCTTACTTCCTAAAGCTAAGACAATAGGGTCTTTGGATACTAGACCCCAATTTGATGCCTTTTAGTGACATAGGTGTTAAATCACTGTGGTGCTAACATGCGACTTTGGCGGTGAAATGGTTAAAACATTCACCCATTGAACAATTCAAAGTTGTAGGTACACATCGTTTGGACACGGTTCCATTGTTCCTGCATCATTTTGGCTTCACGTTAATGTATGTATGTGTACGACTGGACCCCAACGGCTGGAAACCATCAGTGACTGGCCACCCTTCGAATAGCTCAGCACGAATCACAGTTCTCTTGTGGAAAGAAGTATTTTTGTTGTTTTTGCTTTTAACCTTGATACTCTGTCTGTCCAAAAAAGGTCTCTGTCTGTCTCTACCTATTAACCTTCTCGCCAACCCTCTTTCCCTTAACCGCGAACTGGCAGTGTGAACAAGTGCTTAAGTCATCCCAAAAAACTGAGGTTACTTTGCTTAGGCTCCTTTTTTATTTCTTCTGTTAGATGCTCTCTCTCTCTCTCTCTCTCTCTCTCTCTCTCTCTCTCTCTCTCTCTCTCTCTCTCTCTCTCTCTCTCTCTCTCTCTCTCTCTCTCTCTCTCTCTCTCTCTCACACACACACACACACACACACACACACACACACACACACACACACACACACACACACACACACACACACACACTCTCTCTCTCTCTCTCTCTTAATTATGGCTTAATGGTTACATGTCGTTTTACTTATATATGTCAACTACAATATTCTTTCACCTCCAGTGAAATGGGTCAAAGGCCTAATCATTAAACCACTTGTTCATTGTTCTCTCTCTCTCTCTCTCTCTCTCTCTCTCTCTCTCTCTCTCTCTCTCTCTCTCTCTCTCTCTCTCTCTCTCTCTCTCTCTCTCTCTCTCTCTCTCTCTCTCTCTCTCTCTCTCTCTCTCTCTCTCTCTCTCTCTCTCTCTCTCTCTCTCTCTTCTCTCTCTCTCTCTCTCTCTCTCTCTCTCTCTCTCTCTCTCTCTCTCTCTCTCTCTCTCTCTCTCTCTCTCTCTCTCTCTCTCTCTCTCTCTCTCTCTCTCTCTCTCTCTCTCTCTCTCTCTCTCTCTCTCTCTCTCTCTCTCTCTCTCTCTCTCTCCCTGTTGGTCGATTCTGTCGCGTGCCCGAGCAAGGAATCAATCAGCTCATTGAGGATAGGGAGGTCTCATCAATAATTCGAGATGATCAGACACCAGGGCAGAAAAAAGAATCATCGTGCGAAAATTAGCCCATCGTCAGGGAAAAGGGGCCAAACGCGGTCACACTCCTTTTACTCCTTAGACAGCAATTAAGAACGGTGACGGCTGGTTCCTGGTTGACTGGTTGGTGAGTGGATGAGGTGGTTGGTTAATTGGATGTACACTCATTTCGGCCCTACTTCGTTTCGGCCCACGATAATGTTGGTCATTTTGGCCCAAGGCAGCAGTCAGTTCGACCCAAGTTAATTCTCATGTCGACCCAAAGTGTTGATTTATCTTTTCGGCCAAAAGGAATACGTCATTTCGGCCCAAAGATCTGGTCATTTCGGTCATTTCGGTCCACACCAATAGATTCAATAGTGCGCGCGCGCGCGCGCGCGCGTGTGTGTGTGTGTGTGTGTGTGTGTGTGTGTGTGTGTGTGTGTGTGTGTGTGTGTGTGTGTGTGTGTTTGCGTGTGTGCATGCTTGCGTGTGCATTTATTTAAATGTTATGCGTCACTGCAGCAAATATATGTCTGTGTAAATCATGAGAATGGGCAATAAAACGATCGACTGACTTGGGTTGATTTATGAAAGTGATCGAAGGTTTGGATGATTACATGATTGACTGATTGGTTGATTTATGAAAGTGATCGAAGGTTTGGATGATTACATGATTGACTGATTGGTTGATTTATGAAAGTGATCGAAGGTTTGGATGATTACATGATTGACTGATTGGTTGATTTATGAAAGTGATCGAAGGTTTGGATGATTACATGATTGACTGATTGGTTGATTTATGAAAGTGATCGAAGGTTTGGATGATTACATGATTGACCTGATTGGTTGATTTATGAAAGTGATCGAAGGTTTGGATGATTACATGATTGACTGATTGGTTGATTTATGAAAGTGATCGAAGGTTTGGATGATTACATGATTGACTGATTGGTTGATTTATGAAAGAGATCGAAGGTTTGGATGATTACATGATTGACTGATTGGTTGATTTATGAAAGTGATCGAAGGTTTGGATGATTACATGATTGACTGATTGGTTGATTGTGTTTCTGCTGATATAACATAGTGTTAGGAATTAATGGGAATGGCCGAGATGACTATTGGCCGAGATGACTACTGGCCGAGATGACTATTGGCCGAGATGACTACTGGCCGAGATGACTATTGGCGTGGGACAAGATGATTATTGATGCGGTCCAAAATGACTATGACCTTAGGCCGAAATGACTACAGCCTTGGTCCGAAATGACTACAGCCTTGGTCCGAAATGACTACAGCCTTGGGCCGAAATGAACATGGGCCGAAATGAGTGGCGTCCGTTAGTTGAGGAAGTTTCTGGGGCTGCTCATCTCTACCTCTTTCCTGCACTGAGTTAGGAGAATTGGTACAGTTGGCGTCTTGATAGTAGGCCTAAGTTGAGTGGCTTTTATGGAAGGAGGGTTCTTTTATATCTTCAGTTATTAAGTTTGTTGGTTGGTGAATTTACATCTCTGCGGGGGAGGTTATATTTTCGTCTCTTTTTCTCTATTTTGTTTCGTTTTTCCCCCCATGGATGCTTTTTCCCCGTGTTCATAGCATAAGAGTGTATTCCTGTCTGTCGTGTCTGACAATGACTGCCAGATAACAGAACGGGTAGCTGCTATTCTGGCGGGCTGGTCTAAAAGTTATTTAAATTGGAGAAGCATGGTCCAGGGTACATCCCTACTCTCTCGGCCAAGGGATGTGAAGAGAGTTGGCGTTGGGGAATGTCCCCAAAGGCCAACCAATCCCGTAGGCTGCAGCACCTGAGCCAGTGTAAAGTCCCCCTAGTTTGAAAGTCATAGTCTTCCACGAAAAAGAGTAAACTGTATCATGGTTTTCTAATATTGTAGAATATTAGTTATTAGGACTTTGGAGTGGGATATTAGTGTGATAAACAGCAAGGCTCTTGAGATAGGATAAAAGCAATATCCCATTCCAAAGTCCTAATAACGGATATATACTGATATGTATCAACAGAAAAGCAAAAAAAAGAAGCAGGCTCAGATATACAGAGAAATGAAAACGCATTCATTATCACAACAATGGTCGCAGCACACAAACTGTAGCATGCATTCTTGTGCAAAGAATATAGTTCAACAAAATAGAACATTTTAACACAAATGTATTTCATAAGATGTGGTGACAAAATGTAACGTAAAAAAATAAACACAAACAGAAGCAATGAACTGAAACACTAACGACAATTGCTGTTATTTTAACTTGTAAACACCAACAATAAAACGGACACACTTAATTAGAGCGAGTCAATTTCAACACACCGTGAAAAAGAGAGGAGTCAGCTTTTACAAGAATGTCAATCACAGGCCCGGAAAACACGCATTTTAAAAAACTGGGATGGGTAGCTCTTCACACAGGTTCAGTCGGCTCATTTTTATTTCCGGATTGAAGATGAATTTGAGCTGTTCTTGCGACAGTACTGTGTCTACATTATCAACATGGACTCCCCTGTGACAAAATTACATAGCTCGATTCGTCTGCTAATATCGACGCGCATGGCTGGTCATGTAATGTATTAATGCTAGGGGAAGACGGGGTAAAAAGCGCATGGGCGGGTAAGAAGCCCACCCCAATTATCTCATGAAATGAAGCAAATTTCAGCCTAATTTTGCCCATGAGACGAGCGTTAATGTCTAGCATTCGTCTCATGGGCAAATTTGACTGAAGTTTTCTTTATTTCATGAGATAATTGGGGTGGGCTTCTTACCCGCCCATGCGCTTTTTACCCCGTCTTCCCCTATGTGAAAATAAATAACTGTGACCTCAAGTTTCTAATAGCAACGGTGTATTCCTACGCCTTTTTATCAGGTGCGTTTACGCTAAGTCTATGGGTTAATATACGCAAATGATATGTGAAGTTATGATTTTATATCCTACTCTTGGCGGCCTTCTTTGCTTATCTTGAAGATGGGTATATTATCAGTTATTAGGATTTTGGAGTAGGATATTGGAAATTATTCAAATTTATGTAAATTTGCTTGTGTTCCTTTCACTAATTCCCATATACAGGGTTTTTTTCCCATCCGATTTCGCTGAAATTCGCACGAGCATGGAACGACACTATTCTAATGCCAGATGTCCAATATTAAACCGATTGGCTAAAATTCGGCCGAAATATGGCCCCAAATGGCAAATTTTGGCAAAACTTTAATCTTTAATAACTTGGAAACGGCTTCACGGAATACTTTCATGTTTTCAGTGTTTACTAAAGGGTAACATTGCAATACTTTCGTTATAAATTCGAACCGGAAGTGGTGACAAAAATGGCCTATTATGGCAAAATTGTAATATTGAATAACTTGCAAATGGCTGTTTAGGGGGAGAATCCTGTCATGTTTGCTCTCAAAGGCAAACATAAGCCTTATTGTTATAATTGTTGTTGTTAGTGTCATTATTGATATCCCACCCATCTGTCCAGTCTCATATATATGTCCTGCTCATATAGGACAAGCACAATTTCAGTCCATCTGTGCTTGTCCTATATGAACAGCAGCGGAGATGCGATGGTATTACACAAGGAATTGTGACACAGGAAATAAAAATAGAATGACCAAGACAAAATATAGTGTTGGACGCAAGTACATGAGGGATGTTTGAGCCCGCTCAGTTGAAATATTTTCTTAGAAATGTATTACTGAGTATCTTTATGGTTCTTCAAACTTTACATTAATTTTACAAGACTGTTAGTGTATAACATCAGTCATAGCAAAGACACTGCAAAGAAAATACTAACATCCGATCCCTTTTCCCTATATGAGTAGTGAGGACAGAAACACTGGTTATGTCTCTTTTAAACGTGACACATTTAGGTTAAAAACACGTCGATAGGCCAGTTGAATTCTTCGTTCAAATTCCAGTCTGAGTCTTTGGATAGCCGCGCCACTGTGAATGGTGTAACTACCCCACTAACGATAACTCTATCAGTCCGGCTCGCCGTAACTCTTAAGTAGTCCATTTTACCCTTTTAGAGTCTTTGTTTATAGTACCATCCGCAAGTGCCACAACGCAGGAAAGCAGGGTGAGGGAGGATGGATCAGAGGTGAATCCTCCCATGTTTGCTCTGAAAGGCAAACATAAGCCCTCTAGTTAGTCCCCGAGCCGAAGGTTCGGGGAGCTATTGTTTTTGTCTCGTCCGTCCGTCCGGTGTCCGTCCGTCCGTCCGGCGTGCCTCCGTCCGTCCGGCTATTCGTCCGTTTTTCTCAAAAACTATTCAGTCTATCATCATCAAATTTGGCATACTAGTTTGCCAAGATGCAAGCTATCCACTGATGTATTTAGTTTTACATTAAGGTCAAGGTCGCGCCTATTACGGGGTTCAAACCCCGAAACACATAATCGCTAATATCTTGCGAAGTTTTGCATGTATTTTAATGCATTTTTTTCCACAACATTTATTGATGAATGGTCTATAACACAGTTGTCATGAATGTTTCTGTGCGCGCGTGTGCGCATGATCGCGCGCGCTCAAATCACGGGTCCGAACCCCAAGGCTATATATAAAAAAAAAAAACTATTCACTTACGTGCTGTTTTGATGCGTTTTTATGTAGTTACGTGCTGTTTTGATGCGTTTGTATGTATGTGTACAGCCGACACATTCCGATTTCGGAGTACCTCGGCGATGCTGCGAGGGGACTTTGCAGCCGCTTGGCGTTGCACTTGTTCATTTTGTTGTCTTTAAATGGGCAAAATATGACTGGCATATTTGTCTTAGAAAGGCGCTTATAGTGAACGTTGGAAGTATTTGTTATATATTTTTTGTAATGTAGTAGACTTGTTTTAAAGATGTATTCTTGGTTTAAATAGCATTTTTATTTTTCAAAGTCACATACAAAAATCAATATTCATTAGATAGGGCAACAAGGGAAAACGCGCGCGCGCGGTGTGTGTGTGTGTGTGTGTGTGTGTGTGTGTGTGTGTGTGTGTGTGTGTGTGTGTGTGTGTGTGTGTGTGTGTGTGTGTGTGTGTGTTCTTCAGTTTAACGTCCTTCCACTAAAAGTAATTCAGAAATGTGTGTGTGTGTGTGTGTGTGTGTGTGTGTGTGTGTGTGTGTGTGTGTGTGTGTGTGTGTGTGTGTGTGTGTGTGTGTGTGTGTGTGTGTGTGTGTGTGTGTGTGTGTGTGTGAGTGAAAAGGATGGGGTGAGGGTGGTGTTGGTGTTCGGACAAGGGAGAGAAGGTGACGAAAGCTTTCTAGCGTGAGGAAGCAAGATGGAAAGTAAACTCTGGCTGATTTTCTCTACTCCGTCTGTTTGTTTATTTCCTTCTTTTCGGTCTGTCTGTTTTCTCTGAACATCAATTGTTCCATAGGTCTATCTGGTTGGCCGTCTTTGTCTATCAGTGTCTGTCTCCGTTCCCCTCTGTCTATCTAAACGTCCGTCTAGCTGTCCATCGTTTTGTAGTTCCCGAGCGAAGCTTCGGGAAGTACTGTTTTGTTTCATCCGTCCGTCCGTCCGTGCGCGTTTTCTGAAGAACCGTTCAAGCTATTTTTTTTAAATCAGTTTTACTATTCAAGTTTAGCAAGATATTAGCTATCGACTGATTGCTTCAATTTTGTTTTAAGGTCAAGGTCACGTCGGTTATGGGGCTCGAATCTTAAGACGGTTAATCGTCAATATCTCGAGAAGTTTTGCATGTATTTCAATGCGCTTTTCCCCCATAAAAGAGCTATGATATCATAACTATGGTGCGCCAAATTGACAAATTTTTCTGTAGGTGTTCGATGAGCTTGGAAACTGTAGATAACAGTCCGACTTAGTTTTATAGCCTTACCTATTTATTTGATAGTTTTACAGCTAAAAAAACTCGATTCCAAATTATCCGAGAATTATGTTCACAAGCCCAGTTAACACGTTTTAATCGACGCTTTAAGCGAGAAGAATGTAATAACACGAAACGTCGATTCCATATAATCCGAGAAGTATGTTCACATGTCCAGTTAACACGTTTTAAACGTCGATTCCATATAATCCGAGAAGTATGTTCACATGTCCAGTTAACACGTTTTAAACGTCGATTCCATATAATCCGAGAAGAATGTTCACATGTCCAGTTAACACGTTTTAAACGTCGATTCCATATAATCCGAGAAGAATGTTCACATGTCCAGTTAACACGTTTTAAACGTCGATTCCATATAATCCGAGAAGAATGTTCACATGTCCAGATAACACGTTTTAAACGTCGATTCCATATAATCCGAGAAGAATGTTCACATGTCCAGTTAACACGTTTTAAACGTCGATTCCATATAATCCGAGAAATATCTCTTGAAATTTTACGAGATTTTTTTATTTTTTAAACACACAAAAAACCAACACCACCAACAACAACCATTCAAGTAAAGACAGAAAGAAAAAATTAAAACAAACCAAAACGACTGCTGATATTTTGCAATATGTTGTCAAACCAAAAGAGAGTGCAAAATCACCTAAATACCAAAATTGAATACTACAGTGTTAAACGGACTAAACTCAATATTATGTTCTGTCTCCAAATCCAAATCCGATATACTTTATTATCTCAAAACTGAGAACTTCATGTCAGGTGCAACAACATCACAGAAACACGACACTACTGAAAAACATCAAAGCGTTTGAAATGCAATTATAGGAGCAAAATGCTAACTATAAAATTCATATCACCAATTAAAAAATATGCACATCCATGTGAACAAAATGTCTTGCAAATAAAAGAAGTTTAAAAAAAGGAAGTGAGTGTTGCGATCTCTGTAAAGGGTGTTTTACTAGTGATCGCGACGTGTTTCTTAAAAAAACGCATCCGTCGGGGTGCCCCTTTCAACAACATATTGCGAAGAAATCAAACGACCGATCAGTAGGGCTATGGCGGATAGATTATTCCGTATCGTGCAAACATTTCCTCACTGTAATTTGCGTTTTCCTCATTTAATTAACTCTTTCTGTCCTCAAACGTTTCCAATCTGGCCAAACTAGAAGGTCTTTCTGTTTCTCCAGCTTCGTTCTGTTTGAATCTACAACTGTTTTCAAATCAAAGAACAGAAAAGAGAGTGAGCGCCATTGTGCACACTAGTACTACAGTAGTAGCCCCCCCCCCCCCCCCCCCCCCCCCCCCCCCCCCCCCCCCCCCCCCCCCCCCCCCCCCCCCCCCCCCCCCCCCCCCCACAAGAAACACAAGGTATCAATTACCAGTACAGGAACTAACCCTCAGGGAATTCTACCATATATCAATCTAAACGATAGTAGGCCACGACAAAATGAACTAAACTTGAGAACAAAAATTCTCCTTGAGTCTTTGGCTGTTGAAATAAAAAGAGTTGGTTTTGGATTTGGATTGACTCTCTCTCTCTCTCTCTCTCTCTCTCTCTCTCTCTCTCTCTCTCTCTCTCTCTCTCTCTCTCTCTCTCTCTCTCTCTCTCTCTCAGTGATAAATATGAGTTATATCATTCTTTTAAAGATCTTTTTCAAGCTGAATACTATCTTAAAATAATAACATGTAAGCGCCATAGAGATTTATTTGCTCGATTTCGAACTAGAAGCATGGGCCTCAAAGCCAATAAAAGATGGTTTCTAAACTCTGAAGTCGACTTGATTTGCCCGACGTGTTCCAAAGAACCTGAAGATGAACATCATTTTATATTTCGATGTAAAGAGTATAATAAATTTAGAAATGAATGTGTTGTTTTCAATTCTCACTTTGGTCAAACCCATAATCTTACTGCTATTTTGTCGTGTGAGAAAGAAGATATTCTGACCTCATTTGCTAAATATGTGGCGGATGCATTTCATTGTAGAGAGAAAAAACTTGAAACATTAACTTAAAACGTTATCGTGAAAATTATGTTTGATCAGAAAAGTATTCATTTAATTGCAATTGTTGGATGGATGGTCGCATTTCTTATAAGTTTTCTATATATTAATTGTTTTTGTTACCTTTTTATGTACAATGTATTTACTTTTTGTGTGTTAACTCTATTATATTGTTTCTTAGTTTATCTACAATATTGCGCATGTAACCCCTTGGCATAAGGGTTGTATATTATTGTCAATAAATAATTGTCATTTGTCATTTGTCATTGTCATTCTCTCTCTCTCTCTCTCTCTCTCTCTCTCTCTCTCTCTCTCTCTCTCTCTCTCTCTCTCTCTCTCTCTCTCTCTCTCTCTCTCTCTCTCTCTCTCTCTCTCTCTCTCTGTTCGCTCTCTCTCTCTGTGCGTATGTGTGTGAGGCAGTGGCATAGAAACGTTTTCAATCCAGGATTGCCAACAAACGGAGTGGGGGGTGGGGGTGGGATCGCAAGCGCACGGACAAGGTGGATGGTTAAGTTACACGTCTTAGTAAATGCTACAAAAACACTTTATAATCAATATTTTTAACCATAATCAACAATAAAATCTTTGAATGAAAGAAAACATTATGTGAATTGAAAGGAGACAAGACAACAAAAAAGACATAACAATTACAATCATGTTTTGGGGCGGATCAACCAGTCATGGAAGAGGGGAGGGGGTAGTTCCAAGTGATCAGTTGGGGTGAGGTGAGGTGTCTGCGGGGCTTGCCTTCCAGAAGCTGAAGACAATTTGAATGTAAAATATGCAATTAAGGCTTCTCGTAAGAGCTCAAACGTTTTCTGTGTCTTTTTCTTTTTCTTTTCTTTTCATTTTCATCATTTTGTTCCGAGGGGGCAGAACGCCTGTAACCCCTCTCAAATCCATATTTGATGTAGTACCCAAGTCCAAAACCATGTGGCAATAAAGCAACGATGAGGCCTATATCAAAGAAAAGAAAAGGAAAGGAAACATATCTGGGCCATCAAAACGTCACATCACATTGTAGCAAGTCTGTGTTTGGTGATGATTGAGTTGAAGAAAAGCCCAAACCATAAAAGAACAAACTTACAAGAAGTGTAGTTTACTACTTATAGGGTAGGTCTAGATCAGATATTTCATGGTAAATTGGACACATCATTATTGGAAATCAAACCAGGCCATGCTACGGTCAAATATTATGATAAAAAACATCAGTCATAATCGATGATACTTGTTCAAAACAAATCGGTCATTATCCACCTAATAAAACCAAGCATATCAAATTCTACCAATGATGTAAACCTTCAAAACGTGTCAGTCAGTCCTGTCTCATTAGCCACGACTTCCAGATACAAAGGAGGCAATTACTATTCTGGAGGGCTGGGCATAGTGTTAATAATAATTATAATGCAAAGAAGTCTTGTCCAAAATATCCCCACTCTCCTGGACAAAGAGATTTTAGACAGGTGGCGCTGGGGAAGGTCCCCAAAGGCCAAATAATCCTTTTTGCTGCAGTACTAGTAAGAGCCAATGCAAATGCCTCCGAGTTTGGGATTCAATATTATTCATAAAAGATTAACAATTTACCATGATTTGCTATCTCAACATTCAAAATGTGACAGAACATGGATCAAAGGTAAACCTACCTTTGGGAACAACGAATTAACCAGTGAAATTGGGCTGAACCATGCAGGCCCTCAGCTCGAATGAGCGCTTTCAATTTCAATCACATGAATTCGCATTAGCAACTTCACTACAGTTTGGATTTTTGTGTGTGTCGTCTGTACTTTTCCATCTTCAAGGGTGTGGAAGTGGTGGGATGGTGTAGAACGTAAGGGGAGGGGCGACAGAAGCAGAATTGGGGTGCAACTGATTTTTTTTGTACAAAAGTCGCAGGGGGCATGTGGGGAAGGGGGAGGGGGGCAGAAAATATGGCTAAGGGGACAGTATTTGATAGGTCTCGTACTTGTACATTTAAGAACGGTCATAATTTCTGTATCAGAGTTGTAAAGAATTCGATATAAATTATTGTATGAAAAAAATGGAGCCTTTGAATCCTTCCCCCCTCTCTCACTCTCTCTCTCTCTGTCTGCCTCTCCTTCTCTGCTTCATTTTGGGGGGAGCATGTCTGCCCCCACCCTCCTCAGATGTGCCATGAGAAGGGGGGCAGTGTTAAAGCCCAATTTGTAACAATTGCCCAAAATGTAACAATGTTACATTTTGGGCTGTCAAGGCTGACCCAAAATGTAACAATTGTTACAATTTGGGCAAATTGTTACATTTTGGGCAGCAAGTGCTGCCCAAAATGTAAAAATTGTTACATTTTGGGCAGGGAAGTGGCATCAAAATAGAATAAAGAAGGAAAAAAGACACAATACTAGGACACCCAGTGAAAGTGTCTGTGGGTTTACCACTCCGTATTTCATCACTGCAGAGCCCACCAGCAAAACCACAAATACCAAGAAGCATATTGTGCATTCAAACATTGACCACATAGGACAGGCAAGACCAATGCACCCCCAGACAAAGCCCCAGACTGTCGCCTTACGGTCTTATATGTCTCATAAATAGTCCCGGGAAAAATGAAATGTTAGGTCTTTACCTAGTGTAAGCGTGTCCAAAGACGGGAAGTCTAATTGTTTTTGCAGCCAAATCAAAACAAGCTAGGAAAGTAACATCTGGCTCACTCGTAACAAGATGGACTCGGACACGAATTTTTCACAGATGATGATGATCTTTAATGATAAGAATTGATGGGCCCTTGGTTTCGGTTTCTGTGTAGTTCTTGCACAATAGTCTTGAGTGTTTGTTTGCTTCCCTACTTGTTGCTCCGTCCAAAACTGTCACTCTATAGACACTTATCTGCTGGGTAATGACTCCGCTGCGTAGACATCTTACACAGACGTTCCTCTAGATTGTCCTCCGAAGTCGTTCACACCATCCCTCGGGATGGTCAGCTTTATTTCTCTGTTCAAGAGTGGAGGCGTGACTCCTGTGGGCACTTGCCACGCAAAATGTCGTAACGACATTTTGCATCGGGGATGGCCGCGCAAAATGTCGCAACTGCAGCAAAACGTCGCAATTACGACATTTTGCGACGATGCGACATGTTGCGGGTGCACAGACGTTTCTTGCATTCGTCAAGCTCATTCTAATAGTGTTGGATCATATGTCGTGAAAATATAGTTTTGTCAAGCAGACTGCATCTCAATCGTCAACGTCAAACTCTGTTTCCTCTCAGATTCAGATTTGTCTTTTTTCCTTCTTTATTCTATATTGATGCTACTTCCCTGCCCAAAATGTAACAATTGTTACATTTTGGGCAGCACTTGCTGCACTTGCTGCCCAAAATGTAACAATTCTGCCCAAAATGTAACAATTTGCCCAAATTGTAACAATTGTTACATTTTGGGTCAGCCTTGACAGCCCAAAATGTAACATTGTTACATTTTGGGCAATTGTTACAAATTGGGCTTTAACAGGGCAGCCACCCCCTCCCCGTGTTTCTATGTCAATGATAGACTACAACTTTTGAGGATTTTCTGCAGCGGTATTCAGGGTATTATGAGGACAGAAACAACAAGAGGCAAAGCCTTCAAGGCTCACGTCTGATTTGTATTACTATAATACTGTTATGTAGACACTTGTGCATCTGAGAACAGAATTAATTTGTATTTTACTGTGTAAATTAAATTATTTCTGTGCATTAAATTACCCCTACCCTCAGTGTCTCAATGTAAGTGGTGGTACCATAGCCGATGAGGTTTAACCGAGGCATGGTTACCGCTACACCTATCTCTATTGTTAAAAACTCGGGACTTTACTGGTGTTGCACAGCCTCCGGGCATTGTAGCCAGTATTATTCCCACCATCTTTGCATTTACAAATGTCCCATATGACCGAGAGAACGTAAAACACCGTTTTTCATTCAATTACCCCTACCCCTTTCCCTCTTTCTTTAAAATTTAATTATATGTATGTTTATATATGCGCATGTAACATAGTGGAGCCCTATTTTTATTTTTGGCAAACAAGTAAAATTGAAAAGCATATTGACAAAGCTTTCAGAAAAACATAGTGACCAATCGCCCCCCCCCCCCCCCTCCCCCGCCGGGGTAAGGGGGGTCTACGGACACCTGTAGGTCTAAGCCTCTTAGAAAATTAATAATTGAAGTTGCGGAATTCGTAAGGCCATGCTCCTGATCTGATACTGTTTTAAACTGATTGTTTATGCGATAGAAACTTGTTCCACATCATCAACATTTCTGTAAGATACTTTAGTCCTAATATTTTATTTTCGTTTCGTTAATTCCCCCCCCCCCCCCCCCCCCCCTCTGCCACAAAGCAAAGGTGAAGGTCGCAGCCTGCACGCTCATCCATCCGGGTTACATGGCATGATACGGTGACATGGTGATCAATCGTCTAGGCCTAACTTGATCTGGATTCGTACGTCGAAGGCAGTGAAATCGACGAACACTGGATTTTCCGTATATTTTTTTCAAGACTGAAATGATTGTGGGATAAATGTTAGGTACGTCGTCTTGATTATGAGGTAAGGCTTGATCTGTAGGCCTAGGCCTTGTTGTGTGTGCTATCGCCGGAAGTGCAATAATAAGTATTGCATGGGCAGAGATGATGCGCGAATGAACACGAACAACAGTTGTCAAAGGCGCAAATAAAACGAAACAACCGGGCCGTCAACGCCCACACTCGGTACATCCATTTGTTACAGAAAATATAAGTTAACGACGTTAAAATGTACCTATTTGTACACACCGGAAGTCATGTTTATTTTTAAACAGCGTTTTTGTATATATCTAATGGAGAGTCAGTATGAGTATCTGATCTGTACAGCACAACAGTAATCTCTGCAACAAATGATTGTATTTCTTAAGCTCTTTGTAGATGCATCTGACTGCTTTGATCGTTGTGAGTTGAAGGCTCATATCAAAATCAAGTATCCTGCTAACTTTAACCCTCCAACGCCTTGTATTTTTAGAGAAAATTAGAGAAAACGACAATGTTAAAGTTTGGAGATTGCAAGGTTAAAGGTTGCACAACAGTAATCTCTGCAACAAATGATAGTCTTTCTTGTGTCCTTTATTGATGCATCTGATTACTTTGATCATCGTGACTTGAAGGCTCACGTCAAAATCAAATATCCTGCTAACTTTAACCCTCCAACACCTTATATTTTTAGAG
The DNA here is from genome assembly GCA_017654935.2 of Phymorhynchus buccinoides. NCBI lineage: Eukaryota > Metazoa > Mollusca > Gastropoda > Neogastropoda > Raphitomidae > Phymorhynchus > Phymorhynchus buccinoides. The sequence continues at coordinate 43,636,193 of CM065682.1, read as the reverse complement.
AAAACGACAACGTTAAAGTTTGGAGTGCAAGGTTAAAGGTCGGGCCACGGACGCAACACACACACACACACACACACACACACACACACACACACACACACACACACACACACACACACACACACACACACACACACACAACCGAACACGTACGATACTATAGACTCACTTTGTTTTTAAAAAACGACGTGAGCCAAAAATCAGTACCTCACCATTCTGGAATGAAGTAGAGGGCTAATAAAGCACTTAGAAAATAATGCAACTATGTCCCTACAATACAAGCTAGTTAGGTTTTAAATTAACTCTCTCTCTCTCTCTCTCTCTCTCTCTCTCTCTCTCTCTCTCTCTCTCTCTCTCTCTCTCTCTCTCTCTCTCTCTCTCTCTCTCTCTCTCTCTCTCTCTCTCTCTCTCTCTCTCTCTCTCTCTCTCTCTCTCTCTCTCTTTTCAGTTCTCTCTCTCTCTCTCTCTCTCTCTCTCTCTCTCTCTCTCTCTCTCTCTCTCTCTCTCTCTCTCTCTCTCTCTCTCTCTCTCTCTCTCTCTCTCTCATTTTCGCTTGCTGGCTTGCTGGAATGTTTGTGGGGTTGTTTGTTGTTGTTTTTTGGGGGGACAGGAAGACATGTCTACACAGTGGCGTAGGAACAGGGGGTGGGGGTGGGGCGGCAGCCGCCTACCCCCTGTTCCTACGCCACTGTGTGTGTCAAGTCAAGTCAAGTCAAAATTATCTTTATTGACAATAAAGGAGTAAGCTACAAGGTTTTTTTCATCCTGTCGTTATGAAAAGAAGATAAATACTGAATCAAATAAAATATAAAGATCAAAAATGAAAACTGGTGTAAGAAACCAACGGACAATACATAAATATCAAAAACAAATCATACATAGATCATGACTAGCAAATACAATATTATGTACCAAATATAAATACAAATGTAATCATAGTTTGAAAGGGAGAGAGCAAGAGGTGGGACAAGAAACAAATATTGAGACATAGAGGCTGATAGAGACACCGTAAAGAAGAGAAAAAAATGATTAAAAGGAGACACAGAGAGAGAGAGAGAGAGAGAGAGAGAGATCGCGGACGTGCAAAACTTATAACTTACAAATGCAGAGAAAAACCCGTAAAACCACTCAGGTGTAAAGCGAAAACAATAAATGAGACAGATCACTTCAAATGGAACATAACACATGTAAAACACATAGCATTGACCCACAAAGCCCTCATGTTCATAAACATCATTGATTAGTTTACAGGGTATATAGCAAATTGATGGAATATATTATGTAGATATGACCCACAAAGCCTTCATTTTGACAAGTAGCGTTGGTTATTTTACAAGGCTTCAATCATAGTCTTTTCAAGTGCCTTTTTAAAAGCTTGTCTTGAAGGACACAATTTTAAAGAAGATAGATTATTCCATGCTGTACCCCCTGAGTAAACAAAACTAGACTTGCATAAATTATTTCGGGGTCTGGGAAAGGAGAGTTAGTAGCCCCACATGGCCGAAATGCCGAAGAGGGCGTAAAGCCTTAATACAAAAAAGAAAAAAAGAAAGGAGAGTGAATGAGTATGTCGATTTGGGTTGATGGTAAAACTGTCAATAATTTTTTTAGGAGTGACTCCATTCACCATGTTGTACACTAGCGACCAAAAGCTAAGGCCCAGAAAGACAACCATCTCCGAAAACTCACGAACTCAATAAAACGCACCCAGCTCATAACAAAACTGAATTTATTCTTTTAACATTAAGTTCATTCCAAAAAAATCATTAATCAGAACGAATTCAGTCAACAAAATGCCCTTTCAACAACTTCCCCCTCCTCTTGAAAAGTCACACATTCAGAATAAATGAACTTTGGAACAGTCAGTAATGTGGGGGTTTTGTGTGTGTTTTCTGTCTGTCCCAAGGATATCTCCCGCACCGCTTAACCGAATCGCTTCAAATTCAGTAATGTGTACTGACTGTTCCAAAGTGCATTGATTCTGAGTGTGAGGAGGGGTAAGTTGTTGAAAGGGGCATTTTGTTGACTGAACTCGTTAGGAGGATAATGTTAGACACCTTATTGGAAACCAGTCAGAAATCACGTGACTGTTCAATATAGCGGTTTAACCCCACTTTAGTGATGCAAGACGTAATTGCTTCTGCCTAAGGAACTGCCCCATTAATTTAACTGAAACTTGTTTAGCCATTCAGAATAGAAACAATACATTTCTAATCTATGTGACGTCATCTTTGGCCTCTGAGAGGCCATAGGACAAATTGCGCGTGTTGTGCTGTCTTTGGGTTTCTTTTACGCGCAAATGACATAACAAGGGTGATAATACAAATGACATAACAAGGGTGATAATACAAATGACATAACAAGGGTGATAATACAAATGACATAACAAGGGTGATAATACAAATGACATAACAAGGGTGATAATACAAATGACATAACAAGGATAATACAAATGTGACATAACAAGGGATAATACAAATGACATAACAAGGGTGATAATACAAATGACATAACAAGGGTGATAATACAAATGACATAACAAGGGTGATAATACAAATGACATAACAAGGGTGATAATACAAATGACATAACAAGGGTGATAATACAAATGACATAACAAGGGTGATAATACAAATGACATAACAAGGGTGATAATACAAATGACATAACAAGGGTGATAATACAAATGACATAACAAGGGTGATAATACAAATGACATAACAAGGGTGATAATACAAATGACATAACAAGGGTGATAATACAAATGACATAACAAGGGTGATAATACAAATGACATAACAAGGGTGATAATACAAATGACATAACAAGGGTGATAATACAAATGACATAACAAGGGTGATAATACAAATGAC
>CM065682.1:43557820-43625320 GCA_017654935.2 Phymorhynchus buccinoides | reverse complement strand
TCTTAGCAGACAGCTGAGCTTGCTTTGGTAGTTGGCTACAACTTGGAAGTACAAGGAAGAGACTCTCACTCAGTGGTAAAAAAAAAAACCAGGGCCATGCAGTACTGAAATTTTCAGTCGGCCACCCGGCTAGTGACTTTTGAAATCTACTAGCCCACAGATTTTTCTACTAGCCAATCCCGCGGCAATGGTATAATATTAATAATAATCATTAATACTAGTATTTAGTAGTAAACTCACTGCAGTTATTCCTGTGTTGATTTTGTCCAAGTATCCCTCGATTTCTGCCTTCTTATGCAACGTGAACGACTCTTGACAAGCCATGGTTGTCCCTTTGGCTATGTCGGAAAGAAAGGAAGTGAAATCAGTCTTTTGTGTTTTGCTACCTCCTACTAGTACGCCACAGTGTGACAGTGCTTGTCACAGTGCTTGCCTTCGACTAGACTACTTCCTGCTTGTGTCGCCTGCTATTCGCGATCACTCAAGCATTCCCCGTGAACTCATTGCAGAGAGAAAACTCTAATGTTCACTTCCTGCTTAAGACTCTTTTTCTTCTTTGGAAATCATACTGTGTTGCGCACAACATTTTAAAGTTGTTCAAAGTTAGGCCTAACTATGACCTATTTCGCCTGATTCATCACCGATTTATTTTTCCTTCTACAAGGGAGATTACAATGAAGACACTGAATGTGGCTTCCCTTGGGCATACACTCCCCTGCTTTGACGGGCCATACATTAATTGTGCACACACACACACACACAGAGGAGGTCGAGAGGACGTAAAGCTTCAGATTTCATTCACACACACAGAGGATCACACACACGCGCGCGCGCGCGCGCGCACACACACACACACACACACATGCATCCGTCTAATAGTATGACACACACACAAACTAATTACTAACTTATTAAATAGCACTCACTCACACACACGTGAACACACAAATATGCGTACACACGCACATACACACAGTATGTGCGCGTGTTCAATTCTTCATGCTACATAAGTCAGTTTGAACTTTTATAGGAATTGTTCGGAAATAATTAAGGGGAGTAATTTCATGTTGTGTACGTGCATGGGAGTGATCTTGCCTAATTCAATCGGTCAAACAGGGGAAGCTATTCTACCATCATGTAGATCCCCAGCTCTCGCCTCGTGTGTTTGAGTAGATTCACATCACTTAGAACACTGCGTCATTCTAAATTTGATGTGTGTATGTATGTCTGTGTGTATGTGCAAATGTACGTGTGCATTATTTTATGCCTTGTGCGTTTCTCTACTCAGTATTTATAGGCCCTGTATTATTGATTTTCGGTTTCTTTTCGAAGTTTTTTTTAACACGGGCATTGTGATGGAATGTGTCACGCGCGCCCCACTTTCTCCTCTACACCCCCCCCCCCCCCCCCCCCCCCCCCCTTACTATTTCACCCCGCCACTCTTTAACCCCCCCCCCCCCCCCCCCCCCCCCCCCCCTCGTATCGGCCCGTTTACCATCCTGTGACACTCATCACCCGTTTACCATCCTGTGCCTTTTCATCCAGAATTCCCCTGACAATCGGCGCCTTTTCATCTCTGTCTCCACGTCATACGGTTTTGACACGGACATAGCAGTCCTAAGCATGTCACGTGACAGCTGTTCATGCGTGATCTGTAGCGTTCTCTCTTGTCTACTGCTACTAACCAATGAAACTCACTTGAGTCAAATGGGAAATGCATAGTGGGAGGCAAAACGTATAACCTTCTTAGTCTAGTCACAAGCAAACTAAAACCTGGCTGAGTCAACACTGTAGGAACAAACCCTCTGCTGTTACCTGCCAGTAATACTATTAGCCCCAGGGCCGGACCTAAGTTTTTAAGGGGTGGGGGCTAATTCATCGAAAGTGCGAAGCACCAAGATCCCTAGGGTGATCCGGGGGCATGCTCCCCCCCAATTTTTTTTAAATCCAAGAAGCAAAATAGTGCAGTCTGAGCATGAAATAAAGGACTAACGCCATTACTGTTCATACCCCTATTGAAACATGTTTTGAACCATTAAGTACCTATCAACCGGTGGTGCTTATGAGTACTAGGTATAGCCCCAGACAGACTAAAGTCTTGTATAATCCTTTTGGATTTCATTTTTTTTCATACATATGTTGCTTTGGCGCCATTGAGCTTTCTTATTGCTGCATAATCTGTTATGCAGATTTGTGAGTAAATAAAATACAAGTGTACAAATAATTCTGAACCGTTTGGTCTGGATCTGGATTCATTACGCTGTAGGAGCCTATGAAGACTATATACACAACGGATTGGTCAGACTGATGAGAGTGGAAGTTCTATAATTTTCATGTAAAAACCTAGATCAAAATCATTTTAAGTTTCTCTCTCTCTCTGTGGACTCTCTCTCTTATTTTTGTTACCTTCTTCGCCATTTTCACTTGCAATAATGGTAAAACATGACTCAATTTAACTGGAAGAAGAAGATTCAGCATCATGTTGGGTCCCGCTGAGCAGGTCCTGGCTGGCAGGGTCATTTATAGATTAGGATTCCTGCCATCTAATATGACCCACCCACATGGCTGCCGTGGAGGAAATATCATGTCGTCTCATTTAATGTATCAAAAACATAATTATCTGTTGAGTTGCATTCACTTCCTTTCATAATGAAGACAATTTATAGAGACTTTGAGGATTATGAAATGCATTACTTCATCAGAATAAAATATCTAGGGTCATATCATGGGTACAGTCTGACCCGAGAGAGGGGAAGGAGAGAGAGAGAATCAAAATGAATTGAAACGAAACTTTATTTACCCAGAGTAATGAGATACGCATTAAAAAACTTTTTTACACTCAGCCTTGCCTCTCAGAGAGAGAGAGTTGCGTGTGTAACTTACATCTTTTGTTTTCACGTTTCAAGCTTAGTACTTTTGCAAATTGCTTGAGTTTTGTTCATTTATTTGTTATTATTGTTTGTCTGCAAATATCATGATGATAGGCCTAACAAGTAGGTACTTGATGCCATTTATACTGTCAAGCTGATATTGAGGAATATATGCCAGAAGTTACTATCACTCTTCTCGTATAAAATCCATAAGGTACTGTAGCCTACTATCACAAAAGGAATAATAATAAAATAATCAAAGTGTTTTATTTGGCCACACACCACCAAAAAGAAGACTGAGAGCATATTCTGGCTTTCACTGGAGAATGATAGTACCTTCTGGCGTGTAACCGCATGAAGTTTGCTTGTTTGCTTTTAAACGCATGCAGCGATGTCTTTACTGGTGCCTTAGGTGTTGCTTCTCATCAGTTCTATCTTTTGCTCATTATAATCTTCACTCCAGTACCTAGCATTAGCCTTAGGTGCTCGATCTGTCCAAGTGTTTGAATATAATAGTTCAGTAAGGTACCAATGTTATCCGGAAAACGCAGGCAATTGGCAAGCATGCTTTTAGCATTGTCTGCCTAAAATTCTGGGATTCCTTCCATAGATAATCTTAACCTTTACCAGACTTCAACGACCCATTGACACACACAAAATGTCATATCTCTAAAACTATTTAAGCAATCTTCATGAAATTTCATGACTTTGTCAAAAACGTAAATGGCTTTAAGTGTGTTAAATTTCATTAATGTGTATAAAATATAAATGACGTAATATGACGCGTCATTTTAACATACTTGTCCAGATGGCGCAGGTCTCCTACGACCCCTACTTTAAAGAGCAGAAATATGTCACTGCAGTGCATTGAGTAGGGGTCGTGGGAGACCCGCGCCATCTGGAGAAGTATAAACACATGATGACTCTTTGACAAGTATGGGTCCTGGAGGACCCCCATCATCTGGACAGGGATAAACTGTTAAAATGCATGTAAAAATCTGTGGGTACTGGGAGACCCCCATCATCTGGAGAAGTATAATCACAAGCAACATCCGGTAAAGGTTAAACAAGGAGAAAAGCTGATAACCTCATGTGGCATCAAAACGTTTCTAAAAAATCTACAATTCCTTCCAGAAAGATATAATTTTTGATTATGTACTTTTGGCATTTTCATAAAGTTTCTCTTAACTATCGATACGGTCCTGTTGGTGTATTTTGTTCCCCTTTCCAAGGTGCATGCCGGATCCGAGGAAAAGCCCTCTTAAAATCTATAGACTATGATCTTCATACAATTGTATTATGTTGCTGATGGTGCAGAACTGGTAACATTCAATATTTCTTCCCATGTACTCTTCAGCACAAAAGATGCAACATGGCTTTTTCCAATAAAAATAATTAAGAGTCCGAGTTTGGACACTTCCGAGTTTTTACAATTGAAGAGTGCATGGGAAAAAATTGTGAAGATTACCGCAGACCTTTTGCATACCTGATAAATGCCCGTTTATGAACTCAAATGCGATGAATATGAACTGAGACTGTTTTCTCCTCTGAAAGATTTTGTTTCAGATGGTTTGCAAAACATGTTGATTTTCTTCTGATGATGACCTGCACTTCTCTGAAATAATTTTTCTAAACAATTCGAATATGCAGGAATTCATGTGTGTGTGTATGCATTTAATTGATTTATGCATATATCTGTGCATGCTGGTGTCTGCGTGCATGAATTCATGTGTGTGTGTGTGTGTTCAATGGAAATACTGTACAAATGCACATGAATGCATATAAATGGACAGCCAAGCTACACTTTCTGCAGCACACACTCACACTGCTCCAAATGAATGAGTCCACGCAGTGACTTTCATTTGCGTTTCTTTAAACACCACAACATTTGACACAGGAAATAAACTGGTCCACAACAGAAATCTACATTAAAATGCGTCCCGTAGAATTGTTTCTCACGTCTCTGCTTACGCAACTTTTTTTTTTAATCCCCCAAACCAAAACACTAATAATGAAGAAAGTAAAATGCATCACAATGTGAGTAAAGGAAGTGTAACTCAGACCGAAAAGACAGTAGTTCATTCATCGACTAGTATTTTCACTTGGTTATGTATCACAACACATGAAGGACATTTTGTCACATAATAAATTGATGTTCTCCGAGTACAAGCAAAATTAGAATTCTCAAGTTAGGTTGATTGAGTACTTATAACTCATTGATAATTGACCATTTTTAACTCTAATTATTTCTCATGTGATGAAAGTAACAAAGGAAAAATAGTTAATGCCTTTTATTTCCAAAAAAGAAATAGCTATGTGCGAGTGAAATTTATATGTCACAGATGATCTAAATATTGCCTTATTCTTTTGTTTTCTGCTTATATTGATGATGATACAGTGCTTTGTGATCTCCACAAAAAAATATATTACATGTATAATGAATTGAACGACAAAAACAAGGAATGTGTATGAGTTACAGCAGTGCTGAATGTCATAATCATTGATGAATGTTTTGTTCTCATTTCAAAGTATTATAGAAAATGACCACAAGAACTGACATAGTAATAAATTACAACCTGACAAATGGAGTTGAAATACATCCCAAGCTTTTGTACTTCCTAGTTTGACGAATAATTAATGAAAATTTCACTCATGGATCGAAATAAAAACAAATAAGAACAATAATAATTTCATAAATCTATGACAACCCTTTTGTTAACACAACTTTTTTTTTTAACACTAAGAATGAAATGTAAAAAGTCAATATCGAAAACTGTAAATTACAAATGAATAATGATTTTTTTTAAAATGAAATAAAGATTTACAACACTCAAAAAAGAAGAAGAAATAAATTACTAAATAATAAATAATTAATTAAATAGATCAATAAATAGATAAATAAACAATTTAATAATTAACTAAATAAATATGTATGTCTTAAATCAGAAAGCATCTTATTCACATTATCAACCTAGAACCCTCTCCTGACACACTTTTCGCTCACAGCGCGTCTCCAGAACAACCCATGAACACAGGAACGTTTAGGGATACAGGGTGGATTAAACATTATACATATACATATGTAACATGTATCAAGTGTGGATTAAATACTCACCATAGCATATGTATGTGAAACACCACAATTTCCGCAATGAAACTATATGGCGTAGTTCAACGGATTACGTAATAATCAATCTAGTATCTCATACGGAAACACACATGGCTTTTTCTAGGTGATCGTATTGCACGAAAACATACCCAAATCTATTTTTATTTTTTTATATTTCATGTTACAGATTAAATATGCGTAAGAATGCAATAAATTGAGGATGATCAACAAATTGTTTTTAATATAATACTTAAGAAGTATTGCAAAGTACACGTGCTGTGATAAACTGAGATCGAAACAGACAGAAGAAGAAAGAGTAATGTGAAGAGATGCCAAGGGGTGGGGAAAAGAAAAAAGAACTAGGAAGGTGATTTCCTAAACAGACAAACGAAGAAAGTTGAATGTCTTTGTTGACAATCAAAAGCACGAGATTTAAGTTTTAAAGTTACGTGGTGTTCTCTTAAATGAATCTGTAGGTGGGTTTTTTTTTCAATATGAACGGTGAACACAGGTTAAATATTGAATTCACAAAATGGACAACAATGCATACCCAAATGATGCATACACCCACAATTGCACAAGGTTTTCAATACTCATGCGCAATGACAATAATGCAAAATGGTGGAGAGGAGGGGAAGAAAAATTGAAAATAAAAACCAAACGAAGAGGTATATTGCAGCAAATAATAAATCTGATTCAAAGGACATCATTTTACTTTCCAACACAACCCACTAATCTGGCAAGAACAAAATCCCCACCAAATTAACAGCACTTATCTGTAACTGACATCATTTTCACACCATAAAGAATGTGTGTGTGTGTGTGTGTGTGTGTGTGTGTGTGTGTGTGCGTGTGTGTGTTTACAAGATCTTTAATCATGGTTTTTTTTCAAAACATGGTACTTGTTTCTAAAATCGATAAAATGTTTATATACCATTTCTACAAAACATTAACTAAAATGCAAATGATGATGAATACGATGGACTACAATACATTACATAATATGAACAGTGCTTACCTCAACCCCACCTTTAACCATTCTTAATCAAACACTACTGGTTTAGCTTTTTAAAATGTATAAATTCCACTCTTCTTTTCTTATAGTTATACAAGCATAAAATTATAACAGTCAAATGAGATTCCTGACAATTTCAAAAATACAACAAAATAAAAACATTACAAAAGTAACTTCTTTATTCACTTGAAAATGCTTAAAAACACCAACCCTATTCCATGTGACCTTTCTAACTTCCCTCAAAACATACACTCTCAGAACCTATAAAACAAATCTAAGCAAAAAAACACCAACCCTATTCCATGTGACCTTTCTAACTTCCCTCAAAACATACACTCTCAGAACCTATAAAACAAATCTAAGCAAAAAAACAAATGCACAACTTCCTGAGACTTTTTCCTTTTATTTACTTTTTAAAACCCCTTCTTATTATCACTGTGTTGGATTCTCACAGCTGCACATTATATCTAAAGGTAAGCTAAATTTGGATACATATATACATGTGCATACCACTTCCATGATCTATTCATGAGACTATATGTGACCCAGCACCACGAAAGGGACATTAAGTCGCTGGGCTAGTTTCTCACAACAGGCTTGCAAAGTCAAAAATCTTATTTTTTATCAATTTTGAGTTATGTGTATTTTTGTGCTCTCTAACATCTCATCTTTCATATTTATAAAGGACAATCTTTGTTATGGTATATAAGTACTCCAAAAAAAACTTTTAAATTAGTAGGTTGATGCATTTTCTTCAGCTCGGCTAAACTTTAGACTGTAATTTCTCAAAATGGCCGACAGTCACCCTACCAACTTTAAATGCTTATAACTCTAAAACGGAAAACGTTACAAGAATGGTTCTTGTATCATTTGAAAGAGAATTGTCTGAAGCGTATAGCTGTACCATTATCTCAGAATTGTCATTTTGACACTTAATGTCCCTTTCATGGTGCTAGGTCACATATTATGTGCCTTAGGAGAAACAAATTCAGAAACATGTAATTAGCATGTATCATACTTATTAGCAATGATCTATAGCCTTACAAACAAACAAACTGAAAACCTGAACCAAACAAACAATGGACAGTCAGTGCCATGCAGAAAACTGCTTCTTTCAAGTATAGTTATAAAAGCAAAGCAATTTGAAACCACTAAAAGCCTTCATTTTAAGAAGTACATTTTTGTCAACTTAAAGTTTCATCTAGATTTACATACTTAAAAGGTGTCCACTGACATGATAAGCATCTCTAGTGCTTTTAGGAAGTGCATGCTAAGAAAACAGCATTCACAAATTATCCTTTCCTTTTTCAATGAAATGTGCTTTTTCCCCTCCATTTGTAAAGATGGTTCTTTGTGATTAGTGTGACTGTTATCAACATGCATGTTTGTATTGATTTATCTTTTTCCAATTTCTCCTAAGTGTTCAATTTGAAGCAACAACAAAATAATTAGTTATGATTTATTAACATGAACATAAAAAAGTATTATTTGCCCTTACTAATACACCCACACATATTAATACAATATAATACAATATAACATATATACACAAATAATCATGAAACTATTACACTTCAAATACCATAAACAAATAATCAAATGACTTGAACAACATTTACCATGGAATGATATCGGAACAGATCTTTTCTACCTTCAGAAATATCTATCCTTTAAAATTCAGCATCAAGAACAATACTCAGCTGCACATACCCTCAAAAGTCTCTGTACAATTTTGTTATCACCCAAACGAGATCCAAGCAACCCACATACACTCTTTTTATCACTTTACCATAACATTGCAATATCCCCACGACAACTGCTTCAGTACAGTTGTACTGTTTTGCTTCAGTACAGTTGTACTGAAATCATTAAAATTCAAATCAGCGCCCAACAGAGCTTGTTTCTGAAGTGTTTGGCAAAACTCTAATGCGTTTCATTGTTGCATTCTCTTGCCTCCATCTTCATCACAATCCAACAGATTAATAAACAGGCCTCAACCCAATCCAAAACTTCTTTTCTATAATCTGCCCCTTCAAAGAAAACTGTCATCCACTTCCAAGCTTAAAAATGGAATCACAAGTAAAAGTTTGGACCAAGAAAAGCTTGACAACAAATGCTTGCCTCAGATCGCTCTAAAACCTTCACACACCTCCAAGTTTGATTTTGGGTGCATACCAAAAAATGGGGCTCCATCAAAGAATTTACAATGATCAACGATTCACATTGATATGATTTGAACAGCATTGATGAATTAGTTGTACCACATCACACATTGACATAAAATCCCTTTGAAATATTAAAAGAGTGAAGACAGAAAGGTGGAATCTACAGGGAGACTGACAACAGCAAAAGAGGGAATAATAATATGCAACTCTCGGTTTTGGGGGGCTGGTTGACTGGTTGGATGACTGGTCGGTCGGTTGGTTGGTTGATGGCAGGCCTGTTTTTGCTCCTTTTACACTCGCTGAATTTCAAACAACTTGACGTTGGTGTCATACCATATCGGAGGATCCACATTTCTGAAAAACACACCAAAAAGAAACAATTTGCAAGAGTACCATAATGTACATGGTTGTCATTTTTTATTTTCAAACTAACATCTCCAAACAAACATACAAGTCAAGTACTTTTAGAGTCTTCTTCCGCAGTGAAGTTTTTTGTTTTGTTTTTTGTTGTTGGTGGTGGTGGGTTTTCGTTTTGTGTTTTGGGGATGCGAGGTGGGGTGTATGCTTTCTTTCCTTAATTTCTTTTTTCAAATTGACAACTGTTGAAATTTGTATTACCTTTCGCTTCAAGAGTCAGTGAGGATCAATATCGATTTAGCATTATCAACCTTCACATTCCTTTTGGCGATAAAGAAATGAAATGTCAAGTGGGCTCTCACACTGAACAGGAACACAAAGGTTTATGCCGTTTCAAGATATTTGTCTTAGGACTGATGCCTTTCAAATCAAACTGATATACCTCATGATAAACAACTCTAAACTTTTATAGAACAATCAATCCACAATTCAAGACTTATCGTGCTTGCCCTTGTTGCTATTGCAGCACCATCCAAGTTTGATTTCTGATAAAAGTTCTTCCGCTTCAAGCCTTGCAGCATTTTACATTGTGGGTACCTGAGATGGGAGATGCCCATTATTATGCCATAGGCCCGCTAAGCCACAGGTCTGCTAAGCCACAGCCTGGCCTTTGTTGTAAAAATCTTATCTGGCGCGCGACACTGTGTGTGTGTGTGTGTGTGTGTGTGTATGTGTGTGTGCGTGTGTGCGTGCGTGTGTGTGTGCGTGCGTGCGCAAGTGTGAAGGTGGGTTTGTGTGTAGACATAAACTAGCTCAAGAGCCTATATAGATTGGGTTAGGGATACGGTTTTCTACTTCGTGCAGCAAAGCGACCGGGTTGTAGCAAAAACTAACCTGAGATTAGGCTTAGGCTTAGGCTTTTTTCTATTTGTGCAACAAAGAGACCGGACAGATGCATAGCGGACCTGTGGCATTGCGGTATGAATTTGTCGCATTGTGGCCCTGTGGCCTAGCGGTATGGACCCACCTGAGATAGATGACTCCCCACAGGTAGGTCCTGAACCACATGGTGGTGCCGCTGTTGGCCTGGTACTTGCGGATCAGGATGGGGTGGGGCACGGGCAGCAGGCCCACCAGGGTGCCGTGCTGCAGGAACTTCAGGATCTCCGTCTCGTCCGTCAGACCCCTGGCACAGTCACAGAGCATGCGCAATACAGTGGAAACCTGCTACTCTTCCCTTTTGTTACTTTGGTAACTAAGTGTAGAGTGGCACAGTGGTAGCGTGTTCGCTTCGTGTCAAGTAAACCCGAGTTCGAACCTGGGTACAGGGGATTTTTCCTCTCACTTTGCACTAGGCCTTGCAGTCTGAACGTGGAGTCTTTCGGATGAGACGATAAACCTGTGTGCTCATGCACTTAGCACACGTTAAACCCAGTGGCAACGAAAAAGTTGTCATTTGGTCAAAATTTACCCCCCTCCCTTCCTTCCTCATCAGTCACACAAAAATTGCATGCAAAAAAAAAAAAAAAGGGTGGCGCGCCTCTGGCTCCAGGTGGGAGCAACCCGAATTTCACAGAGACGCCTGTGACTATAATGTACCTAACCTAACCTAACCTAACCTACCCTAACCTAAGTGCATGTGCACTTGATGGTTTTCCAACTGATAAGGTTATATGCTATTGTTTTGAGTGTTGGTCAGTATGGTTATAATAGATAAGGGTGCTTACTTGTCAATGCAGATCTTCGTAACTTTTAAACATCTTAGTCCTGATAATCTGTCAGAAAAGGGTGCTTACTTGTCAATGCAGATCTTCGTAACTTTTAAACATCTTAGTCCTGATAATCTGTCAGAAAAGGGTGCTTAGTTGTCAATGCAGATCTTCATAACTTTTAAACATCTTAGTCCCGATAACCTGTGAGAAAAGGGTGCTTACTTGTCAATGCAGATCTTCGTAACTTTTAAACATCTTAGTCTCGATAACCTGTCAAAAAAGGGTGCTTACTTGTCAATGCAGATCTTCGTAACTTTTAAACATCTTAGTCTCGATAACCTGTCAAAAAAGGGTGCTTACTTGTCAATGCAGATCTTCGTAACTTTTAAACATCTTAGTCCCGATAACCTGTGAGAAAAGGGTGCTTACTTGTCAATGCAGATCTTCGTAACTTTTAAACATCTTAGTCCCGATAACCTGTGAGAAAAGGGTGCTTACTTGTCAATGCAGATCTTCTCGACCTGAGGCACCAGCACCTGCAGCATGCGCATGATGGTCTGCAGGGGCAGCTTCTGCTTCCAGGACTGCACCTGTCATCACCACACAACAAAGCATGTATCAATTCAAGAGTAAAGGAGAATTATGTTCACCAATACATGCTTTTGTTTTCAGTTTAAAGTCAACTTTGTCGTTTGAAGATTGGATTGAAGAGGGGAAATCTTGTTTTGTTGTTTTGCTATCTTTCCCGTTTGATTTTGTTGTTTTTGCCGTTTGTATGTCGTATGTTGAAAGACTCCCCAATATCTTCCGCATTATAGCCATATGGCCTGGGAACGAAGAAAAAGAAGAAGAAGAAGAAATTAACACATAAGCCGTGACATTCTGACAAGCAATCTGACCTGGTTAGCTCTTCCTTACACAAGCCACGGGTATGAGTCTTGGTGTGAAACGTGGCCGAAATGCATGGTCCTATTCATTAAAACCTTCAAGCACAGATTGCTGAAAATGCGTAAGAGTCAAGAACTAAAGCACATTTTTGTCAATTTGTTTAAATGTAGTTGAGGTACAAATTGTGATAGTGCATGGGAAAAACAGACATACTGGAATCATTGCATAAATTGAGATTTTGACTTTACAAGATGGAGCAAAGATTCCTAATAAATACACAGAAAACAGAATCGAGCTATCTTGTCAAGCTTAGATTTTATGGCCATTTGAAGTTCGACATTCATTTGTAGAAATCGGACATAGAAGACATCATTTTGCGTCTTTGTTTCTGACTTGATTTTTTAAAAATAGTCAAATAAACAAAGAAATCATCCAAATTTGTCTTTGATGTTGTGGATACTGGTAGAATACATAAAAATAGACATCAATATGCCTTAGACAGAAATTTGGTATTTTGGGGGTTGTTGACTATTTTGGGCTTTTGTTTTTTTAAAACATTCTGAGCGACTTATGTCTGGTTTTCCCTCGCACCATCACAACTGTGTAGAACGCTGGACAAAATGTGTAGAGTAACCAGGCTTGATGCAATGCATCCTGAGTCTAAAAGTAAAACAAATCCACCTACCCCAAAAATAATAATTGTAATCTGAACTTACCCACTCAGGAGAGGCGACCCATGCTCCTGACTGACCGATTCCGGACATGGTGCGTTTCACCGGTCTGCGGCCAGAGCCTTCAGGAGAGGTAGCAGTTGGGCTGCTGACCGGGCTGGACACAGAGGGGGTGGGCGAAGGCTGTGTGCACAAAATATAGGCCTATTTCATTAACACTGAACAAAACAAGGAAAACCCCCGAAAAATGTTGTACCAAAAAACAGCACAAATCAGGACAGCTAAACTGCCAGAAAAACAGAATCAATTCCATATAATTTAACTTGATTGTCAACACACACACACACGCAAAACTGCAATCCCCCTAAGTCGGAGTGTGGCTGCCCATGTGGGGTAATCAAAAACGGTCACACACGTAATGTTCTCATCCCTAGCTGGCGCATTTGTACCATAGTGTTCAAGTGCTTCGGCTGTTGGGATGATCCCTGGAGTCTTTTAGCCAGGGTAGGACAACAACAACACATGACTGCAAACACCCCCAACCACCCACCCACCTTCACAAGTCACACAATTCATTGTAAAAAAAAACATGGATATACATCCCCTAACCATCCCCTGCCCCAATCACCCTCCTACACACACACACACACACACACACACACACTAACCAGGCTTTTCGCTTTCTCCAGTGGGGGTCTGCCAGAGGTCTCAGAGTCTGCCCCACCCTCTGCATTGGCAGCAGCACCGCCAACAGCACCAACGGCGGTGCCAGAGGAATCTTTTTCTCCCTGAGGAGTCATGGGGTCCTCAATCTCGCTGGCCGGCTGCACGTTGTGAGCCCCTGTGTTCTCCGCGATCTCCTTCAGGGTGGGCTGGCGGTGGTTCTCGTCCGGGGCGGATTTCTCCGTCATTTTGTCCAGGCCTGGTGACCCACAGGAACGCAGCTATAGTTACCCATTGGCGTTATTAGTTTGTAACCAGGATGGATCAGTCCATCAGGTAGACCCCCAAAATAGGGGTTTTCATTAGGCCCACCAAAACAAAAAGTTGGTTTCCTGTTTCCCGACGGACCCTAGTTTTTGTCCGCCGACCCTGAACTTTTTTTTTATGAATGGGGGGGGGGGGGGGAGGAACCGAAAGTAAGCGAGCAAACAGAAACATAAAACATCATAAGTGCAAAAGTAAGTATACACTGTTTTGTGTCATTCAAATATATAAATATATTCACACACATGGACCGAACACAAGATTAAAAAAATAAAATAAATAAAAAGCCTAGTACTGTATCTACCCTATTTTTCAATCTGATAAAACCCCAAACACATTCTTCTTTTTTTTGGCCTTACCACCTGGAGAGCAATTGCTATCATGACACTGGTAGCTTTCTGTCTGTTATCACATGATTTGTAACTGCACCCCTTGTTATGAAGCATGTCACAAATGTCCATTAGAAAAACTAACATGAAAAAAGAAGTGCTGTACTTTTCAATTTTTCACCCAACCATATCTAACAATTGCTGAAATTTGCTTAGTAGATTCAGTTTTTCACTATTGTGTTGAAATACAGTATGTGTGTGCATGTGCGCATGCGCACTTTGCACATTAAGTTGTTACATTTATTATATGTAAATTTACTATAAAAAAAACCCCACTTTTTAACCCTTTCAACGCTAGCCATTCCTCAGTCAAAATTTACCATTAAACTTACCCGGGTAGAGAAAAGATTTTGTCTGCAATATTGGGGATTCCTCTGTGATGTGCATACAATAGGGCCTATCCTTACCTCCCAAAATGAAGAACATAAGGTCACTGGATACCAGACCCTCATTTGATGCCTTTTAGTGACATGGGGTGTCAAATCATTGTGGTGCTAAGAGGCGACAGTGGCGATGAAAGGGTTAAAGTTTTGAAAAATGATTTTTTTTTAAATTAGTGTTCACCGATTAAACATTTTTGAGCTGGCAATAATAGTATGGGGAAAGACAAGCCCTCTGATGAGTCTTAGTCTCTGGTATCAAAACTAAGCAATATAAAGATATAGCCAAATAAAGACAGGCATCAGCTATGTCAGTTTGGATGAGGGAAACATGTTTGACAGTTTTTATCAAATCAATGGAAAGTTATTTATGTAAGAGCAACATTTAACAACATGTAACATTTAACAAATATCTTAACACCTAAATTCCACTGATATACAGTGTGTGCGTGCATATATGTGTGTGTGTGTGTGTGTGTGTGTGTGTGTGTGTGTGTGCACGCACGTGCGTGCGTGCGTGTGCGTGCGTGCATGCGTGCGTGCGCATGTCTGAAAGGGTGTATGAACATGTATTTAAGTGCTTGGACATGTCTATGTATATTTTTCACCAGAGAATATCATTGAGAACATAGTTGAGTGTCTATCGAATTAAATTCTTTCTGTTAAATATAAGCATACCAGATCAAATAAAACTGATAATCATGTTTACTAATTACAAATACAAGAAGTAAAAGTAGTGGAGATTACTTACACACACAAGAAAAGGATAAATTTGCTGGGATATGTGTTATAGATCTACTAAACCAGACAGTTCCAATGGTTTATGATTTGTGTCGTAAATTATTAAATAATCATATAAAACAGCACAGCACACCTATTGCGTAAGTTAGAGTGAAAATGTTTCCCAATTAGTTTAGAAAATAGTTTTTTGTTAGAGGCATTAGTTTTGAGATTAATATATACACAGAGTAGTAAGAAGACTGCGAAAGGAACGCAACAGTCTGCAATCGTTATTTATAAAACCATTATGAAAAGGAAGGTAAAGAGGAAAAGGAGGCAAGAGAGAAAGCTTGCGAATCACACCTCATCCTGGATTAACAAACACTCACTTGTCCTAACCTGTCCTAAACTTCACCTTTTATTATTATTCAATTAAAAACGCTTTGTTCAATTCTTGACAAAAATTCAATTTGTATCTCAGAATGTCATTTTTTCAAGTTTGGGCATCATTTTCACAACTAATAATTCATAGTAGCTTTAGTTGAAAGTGCACAGTGCTTTACTCAAAGGAAAAGGTATTCAAGTGACCTTCCCATAATAATAATAATAATTGTACATTTATATAGCGCTTTACCTCAGATGAGCCCAAAGCGCTTTACAATCAATTTTTCATCAACAAATAGACAACAAAAACAGCATGAGATTGAAAGAAAGAAGGAAACAGCATATTTCATCTAGAGAGTGTGAAAAAGCATATTTCCGAGAGAATGAAAAAGCCAGATAAGGAAGCAATTTCTTCCAGAAAACTGAAAAAAGCATTGTTACAAAAAAGTTTGCACATGTGAACGAATACGATAATTGCAAGCTGGCGTTCATGCAAACACAAACTCAAACACAAAACACAGTTAAAAGGAACTGCCAACACTAACAATACTTAACCCCTTCGCTGCCGCCTACTACTTGCGCATGCGCCGCCGGCTTGCCGCGCGATTTTTGAATGCGGCAATATCGCTACTTAGCGGCGACGTATATATACGTCGGTGGCAAGTACTGAAGCGCTATAGAGGACGTATATGTACGTCGCGGGCAGCAAGGAGGTTAATACAAACATTTTCAAACTTCCAACTATTTAGCAAGTTTGTCGTGCAATGCATACATTTCAAGAAAAAACAACAGCAAAAGAAACAAGCTGCAAAGCTTCAATAACTCAAAAGGCAGCTCGTAATATCAATCGGCACCAATTGGAAACAAATGGGCAGAGCAAAAAAGGAACAGGACAGTGCTGAAAGCAGCAACAGAGAGATAGGAATACAAAGCAAACTAGTATGACACAGCTACCAGCTTTCCAGACAATAGACTGGGAAGGGCTATAAAGTACTGTAGGAAAAAAATGACTAGTTACAAAGCGTGAAGGTTTATTGAACTGAATCTTAATATAACAAAAATGCTTGACCTTAGTCTGTTTAATAGGTGTAGAATATGCACATTGATTCCTTCTTCTTTTTTCAAATTGTACCAGCTTTCTTGAAAAGGCAATATGTAAATCATTGTTCTAAGACCCTGAAGAACTTTGTTTGTTGCAAATTTAAAATAACCACTACAGCTTGCCATAGCACTTTCTAGAAAAAGATATTCCCCAGCAACACTAACTTATTTCATTTCTCACTGATAGAATCCAGGATTGCTGATCATTTTAGCAGCTTCTCTGTGCCCACTCATAAACCTCCCCACCCACCCATCCTCCCCAACCCCCATATTCCTCCATTCCTCCATTTTCTCCCAGCTTATTTACTTGGCTTCATACTGGACATGTGGGCATTCATGTATGTATTTCGAAAGACCAAATTTATACAGCTTGACAAGCCTCATTGTTTGACATCACATTTAAAAAAGAAATCAGAAATGACAAAAGAATGGAACGAAACCCGACCTCCCTAGAAAATTGGCAGCTGTGCAAAAGTGTGCAGAAGAGCTCCACTACAAAGTGGTTTGGCCATAGAGGCAGAGAGTGAGGTGTGTGTGTGTGTGTCTAATACCCAAATGTGATGGAGTGGAGGTGGGATGAAGAGAATGAGGAGACAAGGGTCCATTGACGGGGACACTTATGGGTCCTGAAACATGTCAGCAGCCATTACAGCTTCAGCGAGGCTACAGCCGCCAAATCACCACCCACAAACAACAACAGCCACCATCTGCCATACAACTAGCTAACACAACAAACAGCTACACAAAAACGATAAACAAACATATATATACAGTTAATGATGGCAGTTCTATGCCCATCTTTTATTCCATTTATTTGACAAATATATAATTTTAAAAAACACAACCTCAGCTGTGAAAACTTAATAATGAAGGTTACTCACAATAAATAACCAACCATTGTAACAAAGTGATTCTTCATATTGGCATGAAGGTCTCTTTAATGATGCAGTTGTTTGGTGATTTTTTTTTTATCGGCCCTGAATGATTCCTACCCAGAGTTTTGCAAACAGACTAAAATGGGAACAAGTTTCATTCAGAGAATGTATGTGTTTCAATTAATGCTGCTCAAATTGTCTGAACGCTGAAGGTACATGCATTTAACACTCCCAGACAACACAAGGCAAAGGAAGTATTCAGTATCTAGGTATACTAAAGCAATGTCCCATAGAAAATGGAAATATAATAAAATTACAGGCACAAGAAAGGTAAAAAGCATAAAAATGTTGAACCCTGTTTCAGTACAATTTTACCTCTGAAATAACTGGTGATTTTCTAAAATATTTCCAATCATTGCACTATGCCATGAAGATTGCTTTATATTAAAACAAAAATTGCCTTTCAGTTACAAAGGAAAAAAGAAGAAACAAACTAAATAACAGACTGTTAATCTCTAAGAATCAAACTCAGATTGAATTTTTCAGGAGTGAAAAAAACAAAACATGACAGGCAAGAAAAATGCAAAGAAAAAGGAAAAAAAATGTGATGGAAACCAAGAAAGACAATCAAGTGAATTTGTATTACACTAGAACAAGAACAGAATGAAAACAATGTACACACATAGAAAGATCACAACTTCAAGCTTCACTGACGTAATTAATTTTGTCTTAAATCTTTAAAATGTCAACACTTGGATTAAACTTATGAAGAGATACAGAATTCAAATCTACTCTTTCAACACCATTCAATTTCTTTTTAATTGCGGGAAAAAATGCCAATGGAAGCATTTAAAAAAGACTATAGTATATCTATGGCAGAAGCAGAAGAAAAGATCCAATGGAAACGCAAGACGTGGAAAGACAAAGAGCACACGTGGAAGACAGTACAGAAACTCGCAGCTGATCAATGCTTACCCCTTCACACATACATACATACATACATACATGCACAAGCACAGTTACAGTGCACACATTACTCCATCTACCCACAGCATCCATGCCATCCAACCAACCTAACGACTGACACCCACCAATCACACATTGCTATACCATGGGTGCAACTCCCCCAAACTGAAAGGCAGGGGTCCAAGGACCCATGGCCCCGGCAGGGGACAGGGGCAGAGCCCCATCGGACGATTCAGGGGGCAACTTAAGAGAGAGAAAATGATAAGAGACAGTTTGAGTTTCATAAGCCTAGTAAAATTATTACATTGCCTTTGTAAACTTCCAAGATGTAACAACTAAGTTCAAAATGCCCCAAGTCGCTTGTGGTGAATTTTTGTTGTTGGATGAATTAAAAAAAAAATGAAATTCAGTATCTGGTAAATTTAAAAATACTGAAATCAGTGTAAAACTGAAAGAGTAGCACCCATGCTATACTCTTAATCATACTGATCGCTTCTCGGCCTTTTGGCTAAGACAGTGATTCAGGAACATAAATTTTTGTTTATACCGTGGTTGGTTTGTTCAGCCCGTCGTATATACATGGCGAAAGCCAATATGCGACGTTAAACTGAACTTCCATCCCATGCGATACTCAAACATACAAAAGGGCTTTATCACACACATGCCTGCGTTTGCCCACAACACCCAGACAATGATAACAATCAAACACCTGTTCAAAAGATTTGGGCTTCGCTATCTCCTCCAGACACATACAATATCTTTATTTCACATATTCATGTGCCCATTCTAAACACCCACACAATCCCATCAACCGTCAGATTGACACACACTTTTACGTCAAACATTTGGGCTTGTTTGTCCCAAAAGAAAAAGAGCACCCTAAACTTAGAAGGAACCCAATCAACTGAACAGACTCACACAGGTTTATTCAAACACTTGGGCTTACCCACCTCCACACAACAGAGTCAGCCAAAATTCAGAGACTGACATGTTACACCTGTAGATACAATATTTCAGCTTAACCCCTCGCAGCTCAGCACAACACAGCAATCGAGTCAACATACTGACATACAACTGTTTGACCATTTGAGCTTACCGCTTAGACCACAAAAGAGCAGCTCAAATATCACACACATGGTGCAGTCAACACTAAAACTCACGTGGAGTGGCAGCCAGTGAAACCTTCAGGGTTCCAGGTTCGGCCTCGGCGGCAGGCATGGCTCCTTCCATGGTCTGAGGCTCTCGAGAGTCGAGCGGAGGCGGGGCAAACTTCTTTCCCCGCTTGGTTATAGCGCGGGCGATGGCCGAGTGGTCGACTGGAAGGTTGGCCAGCTGGTGGAAGATGTTCCTCTTCCGGATGATGGTGTATACCAGGTTAGAATTTCCTGCAAAGAAAACAAAGTTGTTGCTTTTTCTTCACTAAATCTTCAAGCTACAGAGGCAGTTTATTCGCAGGTGCCCAACTGCCTTGGCTTATCTGTTTGACAACACATGCTGATGTTTCTTACCTGTTTTTCCAGGAAGAAACAATATATGGGAGGAGTCTTATAAGAGAGGTAATTTTAATACTTACAAAGAAGGGCAATGTCTCAGAGAAGTAGGTCTTATGTGGGAGGGAGTCTTATAATGGGAGGTCTTATTAGGGAGGTTCCACTGTACTGGTAAAACAGTGGTGTACTTCAATGCTGCTCATTTCAAATCCTGGTCCACAACCACATCTGTTAAAAGCCCAACACCAGCTAACGAATGAGCTCACTCAACATTAAGTAATCAAGAGCAATCCAATAAATGCTGTGATAAAAATAAATTACATAGTCTCTTTCTCTCATCATTTCCATGCTCTTTACTGACACACAGTATAGTGTTGTCTAAAAGAATCAACATTCTATGCAGTATACCTCAGCACTATTTTGTTTTTACCAGTACTTTACTTCCCATTTACACATGGAGTATGCACAAATACAAATATGCACAAGCATGCACACGCACACACGCACACATCACACACACACACACCACACGCACGCACACACACACACACATTGCATCACAAAACACACACAACCAACAAAGATTAAAAAAATTAAAAATCCTCCAATGAGATAAAGCAAGAAGTTACCATCAAACTGGTACTGGATGATGTTGTTGAAGACCTCCAGCAGGAAGAAGACCAGGTGGTGGTTGGTGGGACTGGCGAACAGGAACCACGGAGTGCTGAATGCCTGTAGTCACACATTTATGTACAGTGTACTACTTTCATGGGTGCTCCTGGGAAATTTCAAAAATCCTGCAAGTCCCGGCGGAGTGCAGGGGCAGCGCACACACACACACATTTACTGCTCTTTTTTCACCCCTCTAGACTAGTACAAGTGCTACATTCCTTTGAATATATATATATAGGCCCTTTTCATTGTACAAGTGTGTGTAAGAAAATTGTTGCTTCTGAAATTCTCATAATCCGGCAACGCCGGTTCTAGGCAATTTAAAAATCCTGCAATTCGGGACATCCTGCAAGAAGGACCATCCATGTATTTTTTATGTGAAATTCATGGGACAAAGAAATGTTTTGAGTGTTTGCCATTATTTGTGTTAAGCATTAAGTAATAATAAAGAGGGGTTTCGTCCGTTGAAACACATTTTTGTGCATTAACCAATATTTCATGTTATCCAGTTTTGTGTTAAGTGTACTCCACTGCATTCTCATACATCTGCAGACACGCACACACACATGTATACATACACATGTACACACACATACGCACACACATAAACATGAACATGCATTGCACAAGCACGCACATTCACACTTACACACACACACACACACACACACACACACACACACACACACACACACACACTCACATTCATGAATGAATGATCATTTGTATTGCGCTTCTCTTTAAATCAGCTAACTCATTGCACTTGCATTAGTGATTCACACACACGAACACTCAAACATTAAACCCAATCTCCCACATTCCAATGTACTTTCAGTTTACTGTATCCTTTCAATACTGTTGCTATCATAAGTGTTAATTCTTTCTTTGTAGTCAGGGGGTCAGAGTCAGTGTGCAAAAAGCACCTGCAAAATTTTAGCAGATCACCTGGACATTTTTAGGGGATCACAATTGACACAAAACTGCTTTGCCATGACGCGATACTCAATGTTGTAATGTGTATGTTGGGAAAACCGTGCATCAGGTGACTTATTCTACTTCTTCTTTTTCTGCGTTCCCAGGCCATATGACCATAATGGGTAAGGTATGTATGTGTCCGGTTTTCAGTTTTCACTGGTCTCCCCGCTGCATACAGCCACCACATTCCAATTTCCAAGGAGCTCAAAGCTTAAAGAACATTTTTTGGGAAGATTTGTTTTCGAAAAAAAAGGCAGGATAATGGGCCAATAAGTCAGAAAGATAGTAGAGGACAAAAAAGCAAAGGGAAAAGGCAGAGTCAAACAGAGTGAACTATTAGAGGATGCTACAAGCACAGAACTTCCAGAAGGTGGGGGAACTATTTGTACGAATGACACCCCCCCCCCCCCCCCCCGGTATCCCCACGGGAAGGCATCAGGTGACAATAGCAACATTTTAGTGATACACTGGCCTGAAATCCAATACGTCAGGTGGGAATTTTGAGCATCAGAGAAACATCAGAGTGCATAGTAATTAACACGGTGTTTTTTATATATAGAAAGCTAGACAGACGGACAATGAGACAGAAACAGAGAGCAAACCACTGACCTCCAACAAGTGAAGCAACTTGGTGCTTGCCACCATGGATAGAGTCTTCAGATATGGGGACACTGAAACAAATATGAATGTGACAGTTCAACCAGTTTATCAGTATGCCTATAGTGCGCTGTTTCTACACCAATTTATCTAATATCACCACCATATGCAAAAATATGTGAAAAAGTGGGGAAACATGCACTCAAAACACACACATGTGTACACAGTAAGGCACCCTCTCCCCTCACACGCACATACACAAGGAAGATCCCCTTCCCCCCTCACACACACACTAACTAACTAATTACTAACTTACTACATACACACACATACATGTTCGCACACACAACACGCACACAATACCCAGAAGTATTTACACAAAAAAGTTCCACTGAACACATTACGTAGTGTCATATAAAACCGCACACAATACATGATTCTGATTCTGATTCACACACACACATACAGTGACACACACTTGCATATATGCAAACATGCACATATACAAAAATGCACATACACACATACAAACACAGAGACTAAGAAACAAGACAGAAGCAGAGAGGGACACAGAAAGGACACTGAACACAGAACACTGAACAGTGTTCAGAGAAACAGAGACAGAGAGAGGTAGACAGAGAGAGACAGAGACCAAGAGCACTGACCATTGACAATGATGGTCAGCAGACAGTCAAACAAGGGCTGAAGTCTCTGGTGACCTGTGGTGATGATCTTGTGGAACACCTGTTAGCAAATTCATGTGCATTTCAGAACATCAGCAGGTAAAGATGAAATACACAAATGAACTAAATTTTATGGATAAACATTATTAGCAAAACACCATAACTTTTTTTTCTTTTTCTTTTATCAACAAAAACAACAACAAATGCTCAGAATTCTATTTTGTTTGTTCCGCTGACCTAAAAAGTAAACACAAGAATATCCTCCATTGTTGTTTTATGACTGGCATATTTATATTGCCAACACGCATAGTTAGGCACAGATTTTATAATCTATGCAAAATTATATGTCTGTGGGTTCATCTAAGATTTTGGACCTCAAGAACGAGAGAGACAGATAGACAGGGGAAGGAAGAGAGACAGACAGAAAGACAGACTGACAAACAAAAAAGAGACACAGAGACAGTGAACATAGAAGGAAGGCAGACAGACAGATAACCAAGGCACAGCGGGAAAAAAAAAGAAACAAATCTGAAGAAAAAATGATATGAAAAGAGGACTGTGTTGGATGAAGAGAAAAAGAGAGAAACACGGCAATGAGACAGAGATATAAGCCAAATAAAATGACAGAGACAGACAGTCAGACATGCAGGGAGCACACAAATCATCCACATTCTGACTAGTCTTTGTTTTCCTCAGACAACTATTTAGAGCTTTGACCAAGCATTTGTCCTAAATTATCTCCTTTCACGCAGATTATACCCCTACTGTATGGTAAGGGATATGAAAAAACATTACAAGTACTGTACTAAACAAAAAATATGGGATGAAAACCTAACCCTAACTCTAACCCTAGGTGATGAGTACTATTACTAGAAATAGGCATGAACAAAAAAGGAGTTGAAAAATGGGGTGATGTGAGAGAGATATGAGCAAAACAAACGCGTTAAGCTTACAATGATGAGGAAGTCGGCATGGGTGCCGGTGAAGACAGGGATGTCCATGGGGACCCGCACGCTGTAGGGTTTGTTGAGGCGCACCCCAAAGTTACGCTCCCCGCTCAGCAGCAGCAGGATGAACACGCCAATGTGCATCAGGCCAACGCGCGCTGTCAAGGAAACATGTGAAAAACGTATCAATAATTCATAATCGCATGGGTGCATGCAGCGACCCAAACTTTTGCCCGAACTATTTTTTGGTCAAAATCCAATGTGCAAGACCATGGTTTCATATTGTTGAAACTGCATCGAATTGCCTGAATTCAGGATTCAGGCACACCCACCTGCACCTGTGTTAAATCGCAATGCAGATACATGAGAAGGGAGCATGAGGCTACCCAAAAGCTATGAAGTAAGCTTCATGTTTTGCATTGTTTAGTCTGCTTTATGTCACAGATACATCCATTTCCTTTTTTTAACTCAGCATCAGCATATTACTTCATCAGCATATTACTTTTTTTATTATTCAAAGTTATGTGTGAAAATAGTTGTGTGAGAGGGTGAGAGGGTAGACATCTGAGATTAATGAAAAACACATGGGTGCAACTACACAAAATGAAAAAAACCTGAAAGGCCGGGGTCCAGGGGTAATGTCCCACTGCAGCTGAAGCAAAAATTGATTTATGAAGGTATTATAGTTTGCTTTTTCCACAATTACACAAATGCTTATCTTAAAGTGTTTGAAAAATACAGTAGACACACACAGATCTTGTTTGCAGGGCTCCCAATTGTCCCGCAAAACAAGGGGTCCCAGGGACTCCTTCACTTACAGTATAGAGGGTCCTAGAGGCGGGATAGAGGGTCCCAGTGTCATTGCGAATGCCAAAAATAATTTTTCTAGTGCATCCCTGGGACCCACTACACATTCTTTTAGAGGGTCCTGTAGAATTTTAGTGCTCCATAGACCCCCAAATGGGGGTCCCTGGGAGCTCTGTGTTTGACAAATTTTAAAAAAAGGAACTTCCTTTTCTGGTAAAATTCAAAAACAGTTAATCCTTGTATGCCAGGAAAAGTTGCACCCATTTAAACAACAGCAAAAACAAACAACATAATCTTCACCAGTCACATTATTTTAAAACAATTACCCCTCTCCTCCCTTTCACCAACCATACCCTAAAGACGTTTTCGGCATAAGGGTAAGAGGCAAAGAGGCAAGAAGGAAAAGAAAAGAAATGAAGATGGACGCTCATTTTTTCTTAATGGCATTTCAAAAGGAATATTTTACTGCTGTAGAATACATTAAAGTCAACACGAAAACGTAAATGACTGCTGGGGGGGGAAAAAAAAAAAAAAAAAATGACTGCTGGTTGGTTTTTTTAGTCATGAAGAAATAAGACGAGAGAAGTTTGAACGTCTTCTTAAGTTCTTTTCTCTCTAAAAAAAGAGACCAAAATCGATTAAAAGTCTACTTACACTGGTCAGCTCTGGCGTCGTTGAGGTTGTACAGTATGGGAACCAGGATGTCCAGCACATCGCTGCTTTTCAGCACAAAGAACATGAATTTCTGAAACAACATCCACCAGCACATTCATTTCATGTAGCAAACACCTCCTGACTCAAGGACATGCATACATACGGAAACAAAAACACACACACAGAAAGTAAGAGAGAGAGAGAGAGAGCACACAAACAGAGGCCTTCCACTCCAGCTAGAGACTGACCTTGTTGATGTCGCACATCTTCCAGAAGAGCACAAACAGCTCCTGGTAGAACTGGATGCGTTTGCAGGACCCCGGCAGGTAGGTCTGAGTCAGGGGGTTGTTCAGCAGCCGCGTGATGCCCTTCAGGATGAAACTGAAGTCCTGAAACAACCGGAGAATAGGAGCGAAGGCAAGGATAAATCATAGGGTGAAAGCACTATCGGCCTAGTTTGTTTTCCTTTTGTGAAAGTATCTTCTGGCTTTCACATGACAAAAACATTACCCCAATATTATTCAAGGAAAATAATAAAGGAATTTACTCCGTTGATATGCCCCTCATATCCTCTTTCTTTCTTTATTTTTTTTCCACGTATAGTTTGCCTACATTATTTTCCAGAAGCATACATTTCTAATCATGAAATTGTCATGCTCCAATAGCTTCAAGCGAAATTTGTTGTTTGATACAAAGCCATTTCAAATCAATTGCGCAGCTGTTGCAAATCAGTGTCAGATTTTTTTTGAATATTTTTCATGAGATATTTCTGCCAACATTGGGTTAGGTATGATGAAGTGTTTACAGACCACCCTTGGCATTCTTTTCTGATTTCTTTTATAAAAATATCATCTTTCAAAACAAAACAAAAGAAATGCTTCATACTTTCACACAAAATCATTGTGTTAAAAAAACACCCAATCTTCACAACAGTAAATTTGTGCCAAATTAAAACTGTCACTCCATAAAGCAATCTCTTTGCTTAGATTAACCCTTTCACCGCCGATGTCGCATTTTTGCACCCCAATGGCTTAACACCCATGTCATTAAAAGCCTTGAAATCAGGGTCTGTTATCCAATGATCTTGTGTTCTTAATTTTGGGCGGTAAGGATAAGCCCTATTCTAAACACGTCACAAATAAATCCCCAATACTGCTGATGAATTATTTTCTGTACCCTTGTAAGCTTAATGGAAAATTGTGGCTCAAAAATGGCTGGCAGCAAAAACGGTTACATTTATCTCAACTACACTCTACAGTATGTATAATATACAGCATGCCAAGGAATCTTTTTTCCCTTCTAAGCATTCATAGCACATACACAAAAACCTATCTCCCACAAAAGACCCTGGAAATGCACTCACCTCTTCTCTGTGAATCCTGGACAGGTAGTTGAGAAACAGGTTGTCTGAGCCCCCAGCCTGTAAAGCACACCTGAACCATCACTCACTGTATATCAAATCAGTAAGCATGACCAAATTCACATGCAATAATATATAAGTTTTATGTCCTCCGGCACTGGCACAGACGGGACATTTTGAAAAGATAATGTTCAGATACAAGAACAAATCTTATAGTTTTAGTCACTTCGTGGTTCCCACAGGTCTCTAAAAGAAAAAAAGATGTCTGACTTTTCCAGAACTATTCCAGGACCATGCTAGTAAATTTCAAGGACTGAAAATTCTGCATGCAAAATCAATTAAAATTACAGAAAGAGGCGTACTAATGTCAAACTAATCTGATTATCTAAAACAAAACAAAAAAGCACACACACACAAAAAGAAAAGTTCACATACAATGGAATGATTGCTGTAACTGCAATATTCAGCGGTAAAAAAAAAAAAGGATTAAAAAGGCCTTGCCAGTTTTAAAAGACTTTTCAAGGTTTCCATGACTTGTGGGAGCCCTGCCACCGACTTACATACTGTTTTATCTAAAAACCTTTAGGTAAAACCAAAACAAAATATGTAGATCATGATCCATTCAACAAGAGCCTTCGTACATTCACTACATCCCAACTTACAGTCAATTCTTTTCAAGAATATTATCACAAATAAACATTATACTTTGTTCATTGTAGAATATAATGGATGAACTTGTATATCTTGCACATTTTCGTAGCATTACAAAACCAGAAACCCTGGCACGTAGCCTGCAGCGGAACCCCTCATAAAAAATACAAAAAGCTTGACTTACAACACTGCTCTGCAATGAAAGTCCTGGCACATAGTTTGCAAGCGGAACCCCCCACGAAAAGAACCCAAAGCTTCACTCACAACACTGCTCTGCAGGCAGAGGGCACTAAAAACAATGGCACATAGCCTGCAATCGTGACCCATTCAACGAAAAGACCCAAAGCTTGACTCACTACATGCTCTGCATACAGAGGCCACAGTAAAAACCCTGGCACATAGCCTGCAAGCGGAACCCATCATCAAAGGAACCCAAATGCTTCACTCACATCACTGCTCTGCAGGCATAAGAGTACAGTAAAAACCCTGGCACATAGCCTGCAAGCGGAACCCCCCACGAAAAGAACCCAAAGCTTCACTCACAACACTGCTCTGCAATGAAAGTCCTGGCACATAGCCTGCAAGCGGAACCCCTCATAAAAAAGAACCCAAAGCTTCACTCACAACACTGCTCTGCAATGAAAGTCCTGGCACATAGCCTGCAAGCGGAACCCCCCAGGAAAAGAACCCAAAGCTTCACTTACATCGCTGCTCTGCAATGAAAGTCCTGGCACATAGCCTGCAAGCGGAACCCCCCACGAAAAGAACCCAAAGCTTCACTCACATCGCTGCTCTGCAATGAAAGTCCTGGCACATAGCCTGCAAGCGGAACCCCCCACGAAAAGAACCCAAAGCTTCACTCACAACACTGCTCTGCAATGAAAGTCCTGGCACATAGCCTGCAAGCGGAACCCCCCAGGAAAAGAACCCAAATCTTGACTTACATCGCTGCTCTGCAATGAAAGTCCTGGCACATAGCCTGCAAGCGGAACCCCCCACGAAAAGAACCCAAATCTTGACTTACATCGCTGCTCTGCAATGAAAGTCCTGGCACATAGCTTGCAAGCGGAACCCCCCACGAAAAGAACCCAAAGCTTCACTCACATCGCTGCTCTGCAATGAAAGTCCTGGCACATAGCTTGCAAGCGGAACCCCCCACGAAAAGAACCCAAAGCTTCACTCACATCGCTGCTCTGCAATGAAAGTCCTGGCACATAGCCTGCAAGCGGAACCCCCCAGGAAAAGAACCCAAATCTTGACTTACATCGCTGCTCTGCAATGAAAGTCCTGGCACATAGCCTGCAAGCGGAACCCCCCACGAAAAGAACCCAAATCTTGACTTACATCGCTGCTCTGCAATGAAAGTCCTGGCACATAGCTTGCAAGCGGAACCCCCCAGGAAAAGAACCCAAAGCTTCACTTACATCGCTGCTCTGCAATGAAAGTCCTGGCACATAGCTTGCAAGCGGAACCCCCCATGAAAAGAACCCAAAGCTTGACTCACATCGCTGCTCTGGTCCATGGCGGTGCCCCCGCTGGTGCCGTCGACGGTGAGGGTGGTGGTGGCGGCAGCGGAGGCGGAGTCGTTCTCCATGGTGACACACAGCACCTGCAGGGCGATCTCCACCAGGGGCTCACGGTAGTCGGAGAACATGAGGTGGTTGTAGGGCACCCCGTAGCCCACCGGGTCGTAGGAGCACAGGCAGTTCAGCAGGGAGGTGAACAGGGGCAGAGCGTGTCTGCACACAACCAGGTACACACACCCTTTGAGCGCTATTGACCCCTTGACTGCCAGAGAAAATTAAAGAAAAAAATCATTGGGCAAATCATGCCATGAAAAAACAACTGAAACTGATAGAGCCAATCTGGCAAAATGGTCTGGGGATATAACTCTCTTGACTGTGGTAGAGCAAAAGCCAGCATACCAGGGTTGTTCCTCTTCATCTGATGACATCATCAGTGATGTCATCAGGTCAGCTCATGATACGTTGGTGGCAGTCAAGGGGTTAACCCTTTCACCACCAATGTCGCATTTATGCACCACAATGGTTTAATACCCATGTCACTAAAAGGCATCAAATGAGTTAAGGGCCTGTTATCTGAAGACCCTATTTTCTTAATTCTGTGAGGTAAGGATAGCCCTAATGCTATGCATGTCACAGAGGAATTCCCAATATTTTAGATACATTTTTTTCTCTAACCAGTTAAGTTTTATGGTATTTTTTGGCTGAAAATGACTGGCGGCGAAAGGGTTAAAAAAAATGCTCAGCGCACATCATACAAATTCCACACATTCTGTCTGCGTTAGTATTAATTTCCCCCAGAGAACTATGTATACCTAACACCAAGCACTTGTCCCAAAAGTTTCCCCCAGAGAACTATTCATACCTAATACCAAGCACTTGTCCCAAAAGTTTCCCCCAGATAACTATTTATACCTAACACCAAGCACTTGTCCCAAAAGTTTCCCCCAGAGAACTATTCATACCTAACAACAAGCACTTGTCCCAAAAGTTTCCCCCAGAGAACTATTCATACTTAATATCAAGCACTTGTCCCTAAAGTTTCCCCCAGAGAACTATTCATACTTAATATCAAGCACTTGTCCCAAAAGTTTCCCCTAGAGAACTATTCATACCTAACACTAACAGTAATACCAAGTACTTGTCACAAAAGTTCCCCCCAGAGAACTATTCATACCTAATATCAAGCACTTGTCCCAAACATTTCCCCCAGAGAACTATTCATATCTAATACCAAGCACTTGTCCCAAAAGTTTCCCCTAGAGAACTATTCATACCTAATATCAAGCACTTGTCCCAAACATTTCCCCCAGAGAAATATTCATACCTAATAGTAATACCAAGCACTTGTCCCAAAAGTTTCCCCCGTAGAAGTATTCATACCTAGCACTAACAGTAATATCAAGCACTTGTCCCAAAAGTTTCCCCCAGAGAACTATTCATACCTAACAACAAGCACTTGTCCCAAAAGTTTCCCCCAGAGAACTATTCATACCTAATACCAAGCACTTGTCCCAAAAGTTTCCCCCAGAGAACTATTCATACCTAATACCAAGCACTTGTCCCAAAAGTTTCCCCCAGAGAACTATTCATACCTAATACCAATGAGTGTGGCTAGAGTTAAGGAACAAGCGCTATGATTCTTGAAAACCCAAAAACCTGAAATCATAGATCGTGAAAACCAAAAACCTGAAACTGAACTCCTAAAAAAATGTTGAGGTGGGGGTGACTGACGTCCAAACAAAACACACAAACCCTTCTTGCACAAGAACAAACATGATCTTTACTTACCTATTTTCAGTAGATGTATAATACTGCATCCATTGGTTAGGGGCATTGTGAGCATCCGCTGAAATCAGGAAATGCAGAAGAGGCATTATTTTCTTTTTCAACCTCTTTTAAATGTATGAATAACATAAAAAAAAAAGTATACACAATAACTTCAAGAATGGGGCAATATAACATATCGTCTGTGAAATTCAAAAACCTCGTATCTCAATTTTGGTAGTTTTGAGAAAAATGAAAAAATCTGTTTTAAAAATGAACTGCGTTTACCACAATTGATTAACTATGATGAATTCAAGACATTGCGAGTTTAGTCCTGCATAAAAAATTTAATACTTGAAAAGAACAAAGATACAAGGTTTTTGTCCTTAACTAGATCTGAATTTGGTACTTACGAGGTTTTTTTCAATTTACACAACCTCATTCACCCCAGATAGAAAGTCGTTAGAGATACAAGTTTTTGGTGGAAGGTGGCGGGAAAAATGAGAGAGTTGACTATGTATCTAACTAAAAAATCGAGACATGAGTTTTTTTTATTTCACCGACGATATTGAGGGGGAGGGGGGGATGGCAGTTGAACAAATCAATCAGATACCCAAGGTCTAAGAATCAATAAAATCAGCTCTAACTAATCCAAGGAAAGGAGGACAATATGAGAGACAAACATAAAAAGGACCAACAACAACAAACAACAAAACACACATACTCACACAGACTAGAGAGAGAAAAAACACAAAGGAAAAAAGGAAAAAGAAAAAATTGGCATAGGCATAATATCCAAGAAAATACAAAATGATTTCATACGTTTACTGATGAAAACATTTGCACATTTTGACATGATTAAATTACACGAACACACACACACGCACCCCCCTTCCCCACCCATCCACACACAATCACACTAAAACACAGGCATGCACATACCACACACAAAGCACACACACAGTCATACAAATAAAAAGAAACACAACAACAACAACATACAGCATAGAAATCAAATCAAAGCGCACACACACGTTAGCATTCATAACGCATTCAAACAAAAACGCAATACAAAGCGAACACACACGGACGACATAAATGGAATACAGCAGAAACAGACCTAATGGCAAGAGAGAGAAGAGAAAGAGAGCGGAGCTTTAAAGACACACTGACCCACCACGATTAAGTCCCTTGTTTTTTTTCTGGGTAGATGTGACCCATATACAAATGCCCCTACAAGAGGGAAAACACGTCAAACCCGTGATTTTGACACGTGATCTGGAGGGTCTTTAATGACACACACTGGTTTCTAATTCTACAGCAAGCCACTCTTCTTCTTGCGAAACACGGAGTATTCAAACATGCACAAACTAACAAAACGCCTGAACAACACCTTTCGTTTGTTCTCCTCGAAAGTCTCGACTCACCTACAGGGGGCAGGTACATGGTCTCCGAGAAGCAGGTGAGGCACAGCTTGAGCAGCTCGGTGCGGTTCTGGTCATGGATGCTGTTGTGCGGCGGGGAATGGGCAAAGCCCACGCCCGCCTCCCAGATGTATTCGCAGCTGTCGATCGTGCTGATGTCCTCCGGGTTATCCTGACACAAAGAAAGGAAAGGAAGGAGAGAAATTCAAGAACGGAAATTCTTCTCTCCTGTTCTCTCTCTCTCTCTCTCTAAACTGAAAATTATGTTCTCCTCGACAGAGCAGTCCTCAGGGTTATCCTACCACAAGGAGAGAAATTCAAGAAAGGAAAATCTTCTCTCTCTCTCTCTCTCTCTCTCTCTCTCTCTCTCTCTCTCTCTCTCTCTCTCTCTCTCTCTCTCTCTCTCTCTGAAAATTCTCTCTCCTCTCTCCTCTCTGCCACAAAGAAAGGAAAGGAAGGAAAGAAACTGAAATTCTTCTTTCCTGTTCTCTCTCTCTCTCCTCGACTCAACAGAGCAGTCCTCAGGGTTATCCTGCCACAAAGAAAGGAAAGGAAGGAAAGAAATTCAAGAGAGGAAATTCTTCTCTCCTGTTCTCTCTCTCTCAAAACTGAAAATTTTGTTCTCTCAACAGAGCAGTCCTCAGGGTTATCCTGACACAAAGAAAGGAGAGGAGGAAATTCAAGAAAGGAAATTTCTCTCCTTTTCTCTCTCTCTCTCTCTTCTAGAAATTCTTCTCTCCTCAACAGAGCATTTAAACTGTTGTCAAATTTGTTTTATAAACAACCAAAAAAAGAAAGACAAGCATAACAAAAAGAAAGCAGGGAAAGAAAGTAGAAAGGAGAGGAATTGATGAAAGTAAGTACCGTATTTTTCTGAAAATTATGACTATAAGGCGATACTCATGGTGATTTTGCCCCAGACAAGAAAGGAGACCCCTGCTCCTTATAACATGACAACAGAGCACTAAAATAGTAAGAAAAATGAAGGACAGAAATTCAATAACAGAATCTGCTCTCTCTCTTTTCTTGTAAAATTTTTTCAACAGAGGGTGCGTCTTATAATCAGGTGCGCCTTATACTGGTATAGTCCGAAAAATATACTCTGAACATTCTTCTATCCACGTCACAGCGTTTTGTTTGTTGTCTTTACTGTTTTATGAACAAA
Organism: Phymorhynchus buccinoides; assembly: GCA_017654935.2. NCBI lineage: Eukaryota > Metazoa > Mollusca > Gastropoda > Neogastropoda > Raphitomidae > Phymorhynchus > Phymorhynchus buccinoides. The sequence goes on along the minus strand of CM065682.1, from coordinate 43,592,016 downwards.
TAGAAGTTGAAGAAAAAAACTAAGAAAGAAAGAAAAGAAACCAAGCATAGCAAGAAAGAGATCATAGGGAAAATGGAAAAGAAACTGCAAATATGTTGTTGTAGTATGTGTCCTCATATTTCTTATTGTGCAACATTTGTATTGCTATTTACACTCATACACTATACAAGGCAAAGCACAGCAGCAATATGAAGAGGGCCTTAGTTTAAAAACAACAACAACACACAGACACACACACACACACACAGACACACGCACATGACAATTTTCTTCTCTTGTTTTTTGAAATAGCAATGGCTAAGAGTTGCAACACTGATTTTTTTTTCAATTACTCAAAAATGTCGGCTCTATGAGTTTGAGCATCACCATACATGATACTAATGACAGAGGAAGCTTACCGGGCCAGATTTTCTTGCTGAGGAGACAGTGAAATCGGGACAAAACAGCAAATCCTGCAAAACAACAAATATGACTTGTAAGTTACTGGCAGATTACATAATATCAAAAAGAAAAAACAGACTTCATCAGTACTAAAGGGAACAAACAAACAAAATAAAAAATGTTTTTAATTCATTTTTAAAAAGTGACGCCTGTCCCTCGCGAGGCTCCAGGTGCCATTACAGACATAAAAACCAACAGGCTTAAGAAAGAAGAAAAAGGAGACATACAAGATTAAAACATAAAAAAGAACTTTGACATCGTAAGAACAAGATATTAGAAAACATAAAATTAAATACATGTAGGGAACATATACCTCCAGCCCCTCCATTCTCTCTCTTCCCCTCCCCCCCCTCTCTCTCTCTCTCTACAAGAGGTTCCAGACAAATCAACAAGATAAGGTGTGAACATTGCTTTACTCTCTGTGTGTGGGTTTCTGATCTTCCAAATACATACAGTCAAACCTGAAAGATCTTAACTTAGACCAGATGAACTTGTCTCCTAGATTTGTTTTTATAACTTTAACCAAATTAATAATCAATACTTTCAAGAGAATTGGCATGGTTCTATTTTTCATTCAGAGTTGATACACACACACACACATACACACACACGCACACACACACATGCATGCGCGCACACACACACGCACATGAGCACACACACACACACTAAACAGCTACTTTGTAATGACAATGTTAAAACTCACTGATACTGCATTCAGCAATGACTGTGCCAGTGGAGGGCTCTCATTCTGAAGAAAAAAAAGTAAAACAAAGAAAAAATAAGATTAGAGAAACAATAAACATGCATACTTTCCTTCCTCATAATCGCTTCAACCTGATTTGATACACATTTTGACAAAAACAAAAGAAATTCTTAGAGTACACCAAGACTTACCATATTTCTGTGGCATAAGTAGCTGATGGCAACACTTTTGACAAATTTTAGTTTGGCAAACTTTTTCCTTAAAATTTCAATAATCATGTTGAAGAAGCCAGTTAAGAAGATTTGTCAGAGATTGCTTGCTATAATAATTTCCCAATTCAAACTCAAAGCAACTTTATTATTTTCTTAAAAGAATAAACTCTGACTTTTTTTTCACTTTTTTTTTGGGGGGAAGGGGTAAAGTTTGTATAGTTATATGTATGTCCTGAAGAATAACTACACATAAAATGTTACACACACACACACACACACATTACCTTTTTTATCCATTTCAGTTCATAATATTCATACAAACTATGTGTAAAACAATACATACTTGGGGAGAAAACACCAAATAAAAATATTACCTCTCCCTCCTCTGATTGTCCTGGCAGGGTGGACCAGAAAAATCCTCGCCAGTCAGGGTCTTCAAATATGTAGGGCAAAATTCTGGTCAGAAGGCGAACACAGTTCAACACTGAAAATGAAACAAAACAATGGCAAAGTTGAAGGGAAGAGAAGGCAATGAAAGAAAGTCAATAACTTTGAATAAGCTCTCCAATTGCTGATTGAGTGCATCACAATGATTGATGTAGCAATGAAATTGCATTGATTATCAGTATGCATTATATTATATCTATTCTAAAAATACTCGTGATTTGCTATTATTTTGAAATATGTTGGTTTTCATTCAAAAAGAAAAAAAGTTTGTGTAATCCAAGAGCAAAAGGACAATTTGGAAACTATGACATTCACCATACTCTAAATATCCTGCTTCACAGAATTTGGCTAACAGTATTTTTTTCAGTTGTTATTTTTTCACTTTCAACATTCAATAGAACCTTCTATAATTGTCACATTAAAAAACCTTAAAAAACCCCGACATAAATGGTAAAAGAATAATTTTCAATTTATGAGCAAATGCAGACAGACGAGAATGCAGCAACAACAATAAGCAAAAGAAAGACAACATTTTCAAGAAACTCATATCTATTTAGTACACATGATAACACATGTATATATTTTCATTGATTCGCTAAGTGACTAACGCAGTGTACGAATATCTATGGTGCATGCGTACATCACCACATGTCACACACAAACTTGTAGTTGTACCGTATTTTACAGACTACAAGTACAAAGCGCACCTGAAGACTATTTTCTTACTATATAGTATATATTCAGTCACATTATACGGCGCAGGGTCTCAGTCTGGAAAAAAAGCATCGCTTTATAGTCTGTAAAATACAGTAACACATATTCCGAAAAGCAAAGAACTGAAGCAAATTATTTCAAAGTCACACCAAAAAAACACGTTTCGACAACCTAACCTGTTTGCTGTTCATTCTGAGAGGGGCAGCCACTCTCCGCAGCCAACACCAGCTTTTCTACGGCTTTGTAACACAGCGTGGCCAGATTGGAGGGCGACTCTTCTCGAAGCGCTCTGATCTCCGCCGCTGGGATGAGCGTGAAAACATCCTGTACGCAGGTGACACTCTCCGACCAAAACTGCTCCCAGAACGCTTCGTCATTGGCCTCAATTGGCTGAGAAAGGGAGAACAATCGCAATGTGTAAAACATAACATTAATATAATACATTAATAATAGCCTGCATCATTAAAATGTACTTTTAACAGTTGATATCTGAATTAGAATATCAAGGCAATCTTGTTATGGTCATACTTTAAAATAAGCATCCTTACTTTTGGTAACAAATTTCCTGATGGAAAAAAATATATCTTATGATTATCGCAAAACACTTCTTCAATTGCCAGAATTTTTTCACAAAAAAGTGTTATAAAATTAAAAATCAGCTCCTCCGAAATCGGAATGTGTCAGTTGTATGCAGCAAGGAGATCAGTGAAAACTGAAAACCGGACACATACGTACCTTACCCAGTATGGCCATATGGTCTGGGAACGCAGAAGAAGAAGAAGATGAAGAAGAAGATGAAGAAAAAGAAGACGAAATCAGAAAAGATGCAGTTTTTCAAACACCATCAAATTTTCGTTCTTTAAACATTCACCAAGAAGCCATATTTCATATTATTTGCCTTGATCACAGAATTAGGAAAGAATAAGGTTTGGACTAGGTTAGGGCTAGTTTCATGAAACGGAAAGAACAATACATCAAGAGTGAAACTGAAACTGAAAGCCAAGAACACGAGGGGGAAGGGTGATAGCGAAACTACACCTACGCGACTGTCAAAATAAATTAACATGTGGATAAACACACTAAACAGAGGGCGTTTTGTCAGAGACCATGTAGGCTGGCAGTCTAAGCGATCTTAATAAACTGACATGGGCCTGATTAAGACTGAATTTTCAACGTGTTTCTCATAGTTATAATCAGTGTTTTCTTTTCATTTCTGTTTTTGTCTTTATACGGTTGTTGTTTTCGGAGCTACATCCCTAATCCATTTCCGATTCCCTAACCCTATCTGGACCATACACTTCTTAGAAGTTAGAACCTTAAGCCTGATCGATGAAGTCAGTTCTCATGTTCGGATTGTTCTCTTAGTTTGCTTGGTGAGGTGTTTTTACAGTTTTAACCCTAACTCTAACCCCATTCCTATTAATCCTAACCCTATACCTTTTCTGCCTGATCACTTCTAACCCTATTTCCAACCCTACCCCTACCCCGACCTGTCGAAGCTTACTGTTTTTAGTGTGCATACAATAAATTTCATTTTTGGTCAAAAATTATGGATTGCCATAAAATATGATTAATAAATCTTTCAAAGCTTAAGCAATGTGGGAAAGTAGCAATAGAACTAGTAGTTATCATCCATCCAACTCATGAGACAAGATAATAGATCAAAGTAAAAACAGTACCAACGACTTGGAGAAGGGGAAACAAACTGATCAATGCACTCATCATGGACTTCTCCAAGGCCTTCGATAAGTTGTCCCATTCTCTGTTGGTCCACAAGTTGAGCCACAACAGTATTACAGGACAGGTGAACAAATATTCCGAATTTCTAGCAGTCGATCAGGTGTTCCCCAAGGCTCTGTCCTCGGACCCACCTTATTCCTCCTATATTATATCGATGACGTACCCCAAGGCCTTGCAGCAACATCATGCCTGTTTGCCGATGACATTCTGTGCCATAAGACCGCTGTCACCCCCCTTGATTAATAATAATAATTATTTTATTTGCTATAGCGCTAACATTCCACACTATGAGCATGCTCTGTGCGCTTTACAAATTGAAATATAAATAGAACATCAGACATGAAGTAAAATCAGAAAATAACAAATAACAAATAGCATACACTTGATAAGAAATTACAAGATAACATGGTCCACATACCACAAACGACAACACATTCATAAGATAACAACAGATTAAAACTTACTAATAGTAAAACATAATAGGCATATAACATACACTTCGTAATACTAAATAGCACACATGAAAACGCAAGATAACATGATTTACAAACTTACAAGTCAATAGACTACACATTCAGGAGATAGTTAAATATTGCGAGTTAAAACATAATAACTATATGTAGCAGGCTTTTCAGTAGGACCTTGACAGACTTGCAGACTGAGCTCAGAGGAAATGGCACATGAAGTTCTACCCTGACAAGTGCCAGTCTTATTATGAGTCTATCCAATTCACGAGGAAGAGGTCCCATAGTGAGCCAGTACCTTCTTCATGGCCACACCCTCACCAACACCAAGGAAATAAAGTACTTGGGAGTCACCATCTCCAATGATCTACACTGGGATTCCCACATTTCCAACATTGACAACAGAGCCAGCCAACAAAACTCTTGACTTCAAGTTCATCAGTGTCAAAATCAAAGAACGCTCCTTCCTAGCTCTGCTAAGACCAACACTAGAGTATGTGAGCAGTGTGTGGGACCCATACACCAACAAAAAGACCATGAAAATCGAAGCTGTGCAGCGGAGGGCAGCATGCTGGGTTGTAAATCAACACCGCCAGACATCCAGCATGGAATCTATGTATGAGCAACTAAACTGCCCCCTCATCAAAACAAAGAAGAAATGCTCGTCTCACCAATTTCTTCAAGTTCCACCGTGGAGAATTGGTGATCGATCAACTTCACCAGGAAGCCAGCCCCAAGTACTCCAACAAGATCAACCCATTTCCTGCATACTGAGTGAGGCAGCCTACCAACTGACAGTATGCAGGACACTGTACCGTCAGTGCTAGTCCTTCCCTCGGACCATTGCTGAGTGAAAGTTACTGAAACATGCTCCCATCTGTGGCAGTGTCATAGCCATGGTGGAAGCCTTCAAACATCAGATCTGATCCCCCCCTCCCCTCTCTCCCTACCCGTACCCCCCTCCCACACCTTGTTCTTTCCTTGCCAACTCCCTTTCCCCCTGTTCCATGATGCCTAATCTAGAGTTAACCATCAGAATCTTCAGAACGTTGAAGGCAGATCTGGTGAAGCGAAGAAGAAGAGCAAGACAAAAACAAAAGATCTCTTCTCTCCCTGGCATGCATCAATGATCTACCTGAGGCCATAAAATTGATATATTCCCAAAAAAAACAAGCTCTTTGCTAATGACTGCAGGCCTCCTATTAACGAACTATCTTGTCAAAGACCAACAAGCCCTGCAGTTGGACAGACCTGTCTGTCATCGCCAGAGCAGTGGGAGAAAGAGTGGCAACCCAGACAAGTGTACTGTCCTCAGAATCACACCAAGCAAGACCAAACAGGTCTCTGAAACATCATACACCCTGCATGATCATAATGAAGTCCTACAAATATCGGCGGACAGCAAGTATTTGAGCGTCACTCTATAATGTTCACAACCTGACCTGGTCAAAACACACTGAGGTGACAGCAGGGAAAGCAAATAGAGCCCTCAGTTTCACCTCAAGAATAACGGAGGGGGATAGAAGGGGGACAGGATGGGGGGATGCCTCTTTCTGCTAGAACTCAAGAAGTTCAAGCAAATGTTGTACATGTTTTGTTTTAATGCTAACTTTTAGAGCAGTACTCACCGAGTCACTGTCCTTTTTTTTTTTAACCACATCTTATCATTAGGGGTGAGCACACAGCCTGCCAAAGTGATCAGTCATTGGACTTCAAACGCCTGAAAGAAGGCCCAGTCCAGTACATGGGCTGGATGAAGAAGAGACATGAGATCACTCATTCACTGATCAGAGATGGCTCAGATGCCCAACAGGCAACACAGGCAACACTGCCAACTCTTGCCACTGCAACTGTTCTTTTAGAAAACAAATCATATAAACAAGGTGGATATATCACAAAAGATGTTGCATGTCGTGAGTTACCTGTGTTTTCGTCGTCAGCTGTATAACAGCTTTTCTAAAATTGAGCTTTGTGTCTGTGTTTCCCATATTTAATATACCAAAGCCTATTTTTAATTGCCAAGCAGTCGGGCTACCAAAAACAGGAAGTACGTCAAACATACATTTGAAGGGAGGTCACTCTTATCATCACCTCCACATCCCTGAGACCCAGGGATAGTTTCTCTAGATAACGGTCGCCGCGCGAATAACGCTTACGCCAAACGGGGCCTAAGAAACACCCTAAACGTTTGCTAAGGTCAGATAACTCTTTAAGCTTACTCTTCATTTTTGGGAGAGAGAAAAGGGTTGCTATCATAAGGGTGATAAATCATACCTCTCTATCAGTTTGTACCAGTTTTCGATTTCACCCACGTCTATTTGTGTGCAGAAAATTAAATTTGCACTATATTATGCCATCTAACATGATGAAAATTAAGAAAAAGCACTCCAAAACACTTGCGTCTGTTTAATTTGCTAAAATCATCCCGTATTTCAGTTTTCACGATAGACTAAAGAATATTTGCTGTTGTAAGCTTGTTGTTTTGGTCTTCCAGTTCAAGTCTCGTCAAGCGAAATATACATACATACATCTGTATCGTTAAAAATTCGGGACTTTCCTGGAGTTGCACTGCCTCCGGGCATTGCCTCCAGGATCGTTCCCACCATCTTTATATCTACTAACGTCCCATATGTGTCTGTTTCAGACCGGATGACGTTAAACGGATTTTCATTTTCATTCATTCACGCGAGATATATAAAAAAGCCGGAAGTATTAATATTTCCCATGATCCTTCAAATAGTTTGTGGCTTGCTACCTCGATCACAGCCACAAAACGTTTTCGACAAACGTCGGCAAAAGAGGTGTTTCTTAGCTTCCGTTTTTGCCGATTTGCGCTCACGCTACGTAACGTTAGCACTTGTGAAACGGACCACGGTAGCCCCAGTTAGCCCTTGTGAAACGGCCCCCTGGGGCTACCGTGGTCCGTTTCACAAGGGCTAACGTTCCGTTGCGCTCGCTGAAATCGGCAAAAACGGTCAAAGAAACACCCGTCGTTTGCCGATAGTTCGTGTGGCGTTTTGTTCTTGCCAAACACCGAACAAGCGGCGAACTATCCGGAACTAGTAGGGGGTGACTACGTTTCTTGTTGTTGATTGGTCCATTAAAGTTTGTTTAATTTTTTTTTAAAAATTGACCAACCAGACAAGAGCTTGTAATATTCTTCCGCAAATGTTTTTTAAAGTGTTTCTTAGGCCCCGTTTGGTGTAAGCGTTATTCGCGCGGCGACCGTTATCTAGAGAAACTAGACCCTGCCACAACTACAACATTATTTTGAAAACAATAAAGTGAAGAACATTTATGAGCAGAAACGAAATGCAACTACCATACAAAGGAGACTCTCTCTCTCTCTCTCTCTCTCTCTCTCTCTCTCTCTCTCTCTCTCTCTCTCTCTCTCTCTCTCTCTCTCTCTCTCTCTCTCTCTCTCTCTCTCTCTCTCTCTCTCTCTCTCTCTCTCTCTCTCTCTCCATTATGGCAGTTTTACTATTGGCATTAAAGTCATTTGCCATTTGCTCATTCTCTCTCTCTCTCTCTCTCTCTCTCTCTCTCTCTCTCTCTCTCTCTCTCTCTCTCTCTCTCTCTCTCTCTCTCTCTCTCCCCCCCCCCCCCAGTCTCTCACACACGTTTCATATTAACACCAAACACTTCATAGTCTCCAATATTATATTTAGGTCACTATGCAGCTCATTAAAATCAGGTTTCAGTTTTTTGGTCTTACAACGGAAAAGGGGGAGGGGGAGGGGGGGGACTCTCTCTCTCTCTCTCTCTCTCTCTCTCTCTCTCTCTCTCTCTCTCTCTCTCTCTCTCTCTCTCTCTCTGTTACCTATGTGAAATAAGGTTCATTAGGCCTACCAGCCGCAAAGTGAAGCTGGTAATGTATCACCAGCCGTGAGGTAAAAGATGGTAATGTTTCACCAGCCGTGAGGCAAAAGATGGTTAATGTTTCACCAGCCGTGAGGCAAAAGATGGTTAATGTTTAGCCAGCCGCTAAGAAAAAGCTTGTTTGTTTGTTTTTCTTTTCAGGGTGTGCCCAGTCTGTTTGTTCCTAGTCATCTAGGGGGGGAAGGTAGTGATTGTTTGTGTATGTGTTACACTAAATTTGTGAAATTGCCTGTTTCATGAAATGAGCAGGATTTTGCTTGTTTCGTGAAAATACGCAGAAAATTTGCGTTTTTCATGAAACAAGCAAATGTGTTGCCCGTTTCATGAAACAAGCAAAAATGGCTTGCACATTTCATGAAAGAGGCGAAATATTATTCAAAGACTGAATATTTGAATGCAAGTTTGCCTGTTTCATGAAATGAGCAAGCATGATCTTGGAGTGTGAGCTTTATTCGTGTGATCTATTTTTTAATGTTCAAAGTAATCTCTCATCAATTGAGGCTTCAAAGGTAGAGAAGACTGGCAAAATGACACCTGTGTTTTTTGACACTGCTTAAAGGTGGACCCTAACGGACGAGTTTTTGCAAGAAACACGACGAGATCACCAAAAAAACAGCCTTTTCAAGGATCGGAACACTCACTTTGCTCTGGTTTTAGAAATTAAACCGTCGATTCCTCCTTGGCGGAGATGCCGGAGAGAGTAGCCATTTTGGATGGGGTGGGTGGAGGACACTCAGAGTGGTTGAAGCGTTTTCTTTTTTTGTAGGCAGTAAAAAACAAAACAATTGGAGCTATTTTCTTTGTTGTGAGCGAAACTCTTTTAGATATACTGTATAAAAAAAAAAAAAAATAAAAAATAAAAAAGGCTTGTATTGCGGAAATTACGTGCAAACGATTTGGCGGCCATTAGAAAAGAGACGACATACGCCTTCTCTATGGGTGAAAGAATTTGACTTCCAGCATCAGTCTCCGCCAAGGAGGAATCGCCGATTTAACGGTTTGATTTCTAGGAAACCAGAGCAAAGTGAGTGTTGCAATCTCTGTAAAGGGTGTTTTTCTAGTGATCTCGACGTGGTTCTTACAAAAAAACTCATCCTTTTAAAAAAAAAATTAATGTGTAACATGGCTTTAGGACTTATTCAAAGTCCTATTTTTTTCTGACCTTCAAAGGATTTGTTTCGTGTTTAAATGTTATAATTTTCTATTTTCTTCATCGTTAATTCGATTGTGTGTTTTTATTATTATTATGTTAGCCATGTTATAGGTTATAACCTTTCATTACATTACCCCGCCCTCCCCGCTCTCCCCCTTCTGACTTTTCTCCTGGAGAAGAATCATGGTACCTTCTGGGTCATCATTCGTAACCCTATGTCTTTCAGACCCACAAAACAGGATCGCTGACGCTCACGTCCATCTTCAACCGTTACGCCCTCACGCACAACCTACTGGTGGCCCTCCGCAAAGACTTGAGCCGCGACAAGGCTAACTCCAGGAAACCCTGGATTGAGGACTTCCATCCATTACCTCCTGGCGTGGACCACTATGACATGATCACAAGCCACGTTCGTTTCGATGAGGAGAGTGTGAGGCACTTTCTGCCTGAGGACTCGGTGTTCGTCAGCATCGTCAGAGAACCGATGCAGCGCTTTGTTTCTGCCTTCTATTTTGCTTTGCCTCGGATCAGGGATACTTTTTCGGTAGGGAAAATGACCCTCGGTCGGAGTGAGTTGACAAGAGTACCAGGTAGGCTAATCTCTCTCTCTCTCTCTCTCTCTCTCTCTCTCTCTCTCTCTCTCTCTCTCTCTCTCTCTCTCTCTCTCTCTCTCTCTCTCTCTTGTTTTTATTTCTCTCTTTTCCTGTAACTGGTAGACTAACTGTTGTTGTTTTCCGCCTTTAGACTGAAATGATTTTGTACGAGATTTCGTATCCATTTCATATTTGTATTAATTTTTGTTCTTGGTGTAGATTATTACACGTACGTGCCTGCTTTTGTTTTTTCTTTTAACCAAAATTAATTTGTTCGGGATTTGTTATCTACCTGGTATTTCTTTTCATATTTTGTACTAAGTTAAATTATTTCGCGTACTTGCTTTTTTGTGCGTGTCTTTTTTTCTGGATTTTTGTTGTTGCTTATTGTTATTTCTTTTTCATTTTGCACGCGTGTGTAGACCCTATATGTGTGACAGGGCACGGTCTAAAGCTGTCTGTTTTGTCTTCTGATATCAACTTGCTTTTGCCACATAAGCCTACCCATCGTTCAACATACCAACTACACCACATACCGCTATTACCACACACTGTGGTACTGAAGATATGAGGGAACTTAGGTACGTGGTAATATCGGTATGTGGAAACTTGGCTTTTTTTCCCATTCAGTTCAACTCCATACTCCCGAAACTGTCGGGATAGCAGTATGCAGGTCTAGCAGTACCATGAATTAAAAATACACTTCGAAGAACTAGCAGGTAGGCCTTTGTGGATCAACTGATATGTAGATCCATTGTGTGTCTTTCATTTAACGTCTATCCACTTGTGATATTAGATCCAATCGTTTGTGTACATGTGGTATTGCATTCGGTATTTGGTATATTCAAGTCACAGACTTATCTCTGTGAAATTCGGGCTGCTCTCCCCCGGAGAGAACATCGCCGCAAGTGCAGCGCCTACCCAATTTTTTTTAATAATTTGTTTGGTGTGGGGCACAGGGTGAGGAGGGGGTGTGGGCACACTTGGAAACCTAGCTATCAATTTGGCCATACCAGGCACTAATGACTGAAAACCTAACCCGGCACGAGCATAAACCCACATACCTTGTCTTCCACATGTTCAGTCACACAAAAGCTTACTGCTAAACCCACAACAATTTGATGGGACTACTGATGCACTCGACTGAAGGAGTAGTATAAAGCCTTATTGCGCAAACCAGGCGCAATTGGTGTACATTCCCGGGATAGGCGCAATTGACTACGTTTGAAGCAGGCGCAATTGAGCTGTAATCAAACAGAGACAGCCCTGATAATATCAATCGTTTCGCCACGGCTCAATATATTCTTCTAAATAATGGAGGATAATGTAGGCCTTATTTCCTTCCTTGGGCCTACTGTATTAACTGTTATTCGCTAAGCAACGCAACTGTATTAGAATTTGGTCTGGTTGTAGTTTTGAAACCATCCAGCGTACCATATTAATAATATCATTATTATATTATATAATGGGGGGTTGAGGCTGAAAAGTTTAATGTCTATTCAGGCTATAGGCCTATCGACTCTAGTTCAGTAGTTGGACGATAAACTTCGTAGACTCTAGTAGTAGTAGTAGTAGTAGTAGTAGTAGTAGTAGTAGTAGTAGTAGTAGTAGTAGTAGTAGTAGTAGTAGTAGTAGTAGTAGTAGTCTACTAGTAGTAGTAGTAGTAGCTTGTTTTTGGTAGTGTAGTAGTAGTACCGTAGATTCTACGGTAGGGTGAAAAGTTTACTCGAAATTGAAGTCATTCTTTTCTGAAAGTGATATTATAATTATACCAGATAAAATTGATTTAGAACTTTTTCAGCGTAACAACTTCCGCTAAATGTTCGGCATGTAATTTAGTTTACTTACCGATTAGTCTACACTTGAAATCAAACATACAGGTCTATTTTTGATTAAGGTCCACCATACTATTCATGTGACGGAAGTAAGTTAGGAAGTGATGCAAGCCGAAGTAGTACCTTTACGACGTAACTTCTCTTTTAATATCACGCTTTCTCTCTATCTGTCCAGGGGCGGATCTGAGGGGGGGGGGCATGGTTTCCGGACCCCCCCCCCCCCCCCTTGCCCGAAACGTACCTTATACATGGGTATAAAGTAAGAAAATGGCTCAATGAGAGACTTAGTGCGATTTTTCTCACGCCAGAGGGCATGACGCTCGTGTGGGGCTAATCCTCTCTATATTATTAGTTGGGGATAAAGAGAGAGAGAGAGAGAGAGAGAGAGACAGTGAGTGGTCCTACCATCACTCTCTCTCTCTCACTACGCCCAAGTAAGAAAATCGCGTGATAAGCCCCTAGTGCATTGACTGCCCTCTGGCGTGAAAAATATCACCATAGGTTGACCATTGTTGCTTTAATAATCACTAAATTGCCATTTTTGGGGGGCTTTGCCCCCTGGGCCCCCATTACGCCACTACACCTTAACTCAGGACCTTAGCAGCTCCCTGGAAACCCCCTGGAACCCACCCACCCTTATGAGTCAGTTGCTCCGCCCCTGCTGTCTCTGTCTGCCTGCCCGGGTGTCTGTCTGTCTCTCTCTCGCACACACGCACGCACACATACACACACGCGCGCGCGCTCGCGCACGTACGCACACACGTTCACCCCCCACCCCCCACCCACCCCACACACACACACATTTATGGACACTCGCAAATACAAACACCCACACATGGTATGAAATATAATATGGCACTTTATTAGTCAACCACATAAAAAAAAAAACCATGAACATTATAAAGTCATGTCCACCGGTTATGAAAAGCACAGGGTAGGCTTACAATACAAAATGCGATGCTTTTACTTTAGGCTACTTCCATACAATAAAAAAACATTCGGAACTCTCTCCTTCACACTTTGACCCCCCCCCCCCCCCCCCCCCGCCCCCACGTCATAATAAGTATGAGCGCGCGCGCACGCACACACACACACACACACGTTAAAATAATTCAAAAAAATCCAGGACGAACTCAAAATGTGACTAGTAGTTACAAACAAACTCTTTTAAACCCATTCTTCTTCACTTTCATCTTCATCGTCGTCGTCTTCCTCGTGTCTATGACACATGAAGAAAAAACCACAGACGCACCGAATACGACAGAAAGAAAAACGATTGAAACGATTATAGCAAAGCTTTTACGGTCAAGTTCAGGTGGTTTCGATAGTGGAACGATGACCACATTTTTCATACCTGTACCTATTTGCATCCCTTTGGATACTATTTCAGTTACCGGCCCACTCTGGTCGTGTCGCTTATTTTTTTATATTTTAAATTTTGGAACATTCTTATGTTCACACGTTTACTCAAAATTTTTATCATTTCTAATTTACTTGAATGTTGGTTTGATTTTCTGGAGCCTTTTACCAATATACAGTAAGAGACATTCCATTTGTGGAACAATCTTCTTGTTGAGGGGAGAGTAGTTCCACCTCGGTACGTTAAGTTAGCATATAACTGGCTTTTGGTTTTTATTGTTCGTTTCAAAGACATAGGGACAAAAACGTTTTAAACTATTTTTTTATTATTGCATTTCAAATGCTCTAACTTTTGAGTCCTGGAGGAACGGTGCCAGCAGTGAACTGAAATTTTTCATACATATATTATGCATTGGACACAAACAAAGTTTTATTAGAGCAAACTATATATATATATAAGAGGAAAGTTTAATGGTGTGGTTGTTTTTTCATCTTCAATTCTTGTACGTGTATATATATATCTGTGACTTTTGTCTCTCACACACAGATTCACACACACACACACACAAAGTATGCGCGCGCACACACACACATTAAAATAAACATGCGTTAAAAAAAAATCCTGGACGAACTCAAAACGTGACTAGGCTAGTACATGTAGTTACAAACAAACTCTTTCAAACCCATTCTTCTTCAATTTCATCTTCATCGTCGTCGTCTTCCTCGTGTCTATGACACATAAAGAAAAAAACAGACGCACCGAATACCACAGAAAAACAAAATATTGAAATAATTAAAGCAAAGCTTTTACGGTCAAGATTAGGTGGTTTCGATAATGGAACGATGACCACTACAGGAGACGGACTGGACAAAGCTGACGCTACTGTTGTTGTTGTTGTCGTCGTTATTGTCGTTAGTACCCGAGTATCAGCGAAACGAAGAACTCTTCGTTTTGTTTGGCCCATCCACCTGTTCATTCGCCCGTCCGCCTTCGAAAAAACGGTAAATAAGAAGGGACTCGGCTCAGGCGAGGGAACTTCAAACCCGCTCGGGTTTATCTCCCTTCTTGTTGTTGTTGTCGTCGTAGTCGAAGCAGACGGAGTGGTCGAAGTAGACGAGGTAATGGAAGTAGGAGTAGGTGAAGTAGGAGTGGACGATGTAGTCGAAGAAGTAGATGGACCGCTAGTGGAAGCAGGCCAAGACGAAGTAGGGGGAGTAGATGTAGCGCTTGTAGTCGACGAAGCGAACGAAATTTGCAAATAAAGCCCTGCAATGCAGTAATCAAAGGAGAGTTAAAACCAGTAAGCCTGAGAGAAATATTCAATCTTTCTCAGTTACAGCCTTGCTAATCAACATTCGGCAGTAAACACATTTAAAAGGGCAGATGATAATAACAATAATAATAATGATAATACTAATATTAATAATTATAACAATAATAATAATAATAATGGGAATTTATATAGCGCTCTTTCTCACATGAGCTCAGTGCGCTTTACATTGATAACAATTAAGAATATTAATCTTAAAGGCAAACAAATAATAAATCATTAGAAAGTAAAATAAACACATAAAATAAGAATACAGGAATTGCTTAATTAAAACTAATGTCAACTTTCAGAAGAAAAAGAAACAACATGTAAACAACTTCTAAAATGTGTTTGTTTCGTTTCTGTATGTGTTATAGGAAATAAACGAGAGAGAGAGACAGGGAGAGACAGACACACAGAGAGACAGAGAGAAGGGAAGAGACATACAGAGAGAGAGAGAGACAGGGAGAGACAGACACACAGAGAGACAGATAGAAGGGAAGAGACATACACAGAGAGAGAGAGAGAGAGATTCACTTCTCTTCAAAGTGACGGTCAAAGACAAAGAAGGCGAACTAACACAATGGATAAGCCGAATTGAAACGTACGTGAGGATTTTTGACACACCTCTACCGCTAAACAGAGGTTTTTTCCCGGCTAGAAGGCAAAACAGGAACCGGTGAGGTTAACACAAGCCACAGTATCGGAATGTTATTTTGTAACCTTTTTCGCCCATCTTTTGTACTTCGTCGGGTAAGGGATAGGGTTTGAATCAGTTTAGGGTTATTTTTATGCCACAGAAAGTTTGAAACAATAAAATAGCCAGCAAAGAAAAACGAACGGAAATTGCCACAAAAGTGGCCCTTTCCGCGGCTAAAGGGTCAGCCACACGTCCACTAAAATCGCACGACTGTACGATACGATTCGATCACGCGGTTTCCAAGAACAAAATGTGATTGGCGCATCGAGATCGCGTGATCGAATCGCATCGTGCAGTCGTGTGATTTTAGTGGACGTGTGGCTGGCCCTTACCTCACAGAAACAGAACGTAAACCTTCTAAATTCTGCGTCGCCATTGTTAGCGATGCGAAATTCACGAACAAAAATGGCGACCGTTAAATGCCAAGATCGCATTAAAAATAAATTAAACATTATACAGTAACGCTTTGAGCTGTTGTTTATTTTCTTGAATTATGTTTATTAATCTTTGATTCTGACGAAAATAACCACAAACTGATTCTAACCCTTACCCAATGAAGTAAGCCTACAAACGTTGGGCGAAAAAGGCTTTTTTTTAAAAATCCGATACTGTCGTTTGTATTAACCAAAGGTGAATCAGTATACTTAAGTCATTCATCGCTAAAAAAAAAGTTTTGTGTCTCTGGGCTTAATTAACCACAGAATTGGGGGCGTTTCACAAGGGCTAACGTTACGTAGCGTTTGCTCAAATCGGCAAAAACGGTGCTAAGAAACACCCTTGTTTGCCGATATTTGGGCAAACGTTTTGTTCGCTCTCGTTGGCTAGCACGCCGCTAACTATTAGTTGCATCATGGGAAATACACAACTTTTTTCTTACTTCCGGCTAATTTAGTTATCGCGAGAATGTAACTTTTTGTTTACAAAATGAAAGACAAGTCAAGAAAGTTGATACAGACAAATATTCTTCACTCTACAGCGATGGGATGATTTTAGCAAATTAAACACAAGTATTTTTGAGTGCTCTTTCTTAATTTGTCCATCATGTTAGACGGCGTAATATAGCGCAAACTTAATTTTTTGCACACAAATAGACTGACAATGAAATCGAAATATTTGTACAACCTGTCCAGGAGGTATGATTTATCTCCCTTTTGATAGCAACTTCTTTTCTCTCTCTGAAAGTGAAGAGTAAGCTATAAGAGTTATCTTTACTTAGCTAACGTTATTCGCGGTTATTGGTGTTTCTTAGACCCCTTTTGGCGTAACAGTTATTTGCGCGGCGACAAACTAGACCTAGAGCAACTAGACCCAGGTCTCCTTCAATCAAAGTACTAAAATAGACCTAAGCCAAAGGGTACAATCACCTAAGTAATAAACAAGGCTGACACTACCCTCTGGCTGTAAACCCTCAGAATGACACTTACCCACGACTAAGCCGGCAAGAATCACGAACATGAGAACGTTTGTGCACTTTGAGCGTTCCATTGTCAAAAATGTTCGCAAAATTTCACAATTCCGTTGCTGTTGAGTCTTGTCCTTTTTTCTGTTCAAAAGCACCTGAAAAAAACAAAAACAAAATTATATTAAAAATGTTCCTCAGAAGTCTGAGTGTGGCTGCTCACGTGGCGGGGTAATCCAAAAAAAAAGTCACACACGTAATGTTCTCATCCCCAGCTGGTGCATTTGTGCCATAGTGTTCAAGTGCTTCGGCTGTTGGGATGGTCCCTGGAGTCTTTAAGCCAGGGTAAGACAACAACAACAACATATTAACATTTAATTACATTGAAACACCTTGAAAAATATTTGCTTCCGATCCAGGCCCTACAGGATATCTTCTTGTTTTAATTAAAAAGAAAATATGAAACGAAAAAGAAACCGAAAAACAGTGCTAAGAAAATCATTTGACAATGCAGAGGTTCACTCCTTCCGAGTTCTTTCTAATTGTTGTTACTGTCGTTTGATTTCAACAAAATACCTTCTTGGGTTTGAAAAAAAGAAAAAGAAACGTATAATTAATTTACTGGTGTATTTACTACCTAGCAGTTAAACACCAAAGCCCTGTGCAGAAACCGTAGTTCTTTTTCTCCACACAAAAAATGACATTTTATTTTTCAAATGGTGATTCCATTAAAAAAAAATCTTATTTCAAGGAGCCTATTCTATTGTAATTTGTTCTATTGTTATTGCGTATCTTTTTGTTAAAACACTTGCGCCGCAAGCCACTTTTAAGCACAAAAAAAATATATCAAATTTACCTGGGAAAAGAAAAGTTGGCGTGTGCAATACTGTGAATCCCCCTATAACATGTATCAAATAAAGCCTATCCTTATCTCCCAAAATTAACAACATAAGGCTATTGGATAAGATATGATAAATTATATGCCTTTTAGTAAAATGAATGTTAAATCAGTATGGTGCAGAAATGCGACATCGGTTATAAATGGAAAGTCTCCTCAAACAAGAAAAGGGCGGCATTCTTCGTGTCTTCCGAGGTAGTGTCACCAAAAAGCCTGAAAAAACAAAGAGCTCGCACTCCCAGCTGACTGAGGCCTTTTTTTTTATACTACAGCTGGGGATCATTGGGAACTCACTCACTCTCTACAACAACACTAATACTTCCCACCTTCCACCTTTTCACCTTCCAGGTGGGAAGTAAGAAAATTGGCTTCATTCTTTGCAAGGTTTGTAAGCTGCGAAGTTATCATCACTCTTTTGTGACACATTTAGGCAATTATCTTTTGTCAAATTTGCCCATGAATGCTAGACATTAACGCTCGTCTAGAGAGGGCTTCTTACCCGCCCACTTTTACTAGAGATGGACACACACAGAGGCAACAAAAAAGGTTCGGCACTCTTCGTGATTTCCGAACATAGATTCGGCAATTTCCGACGCACTCGAGCGAAGCAGACGACCCAAATTTTCGATCAAATTTCACACATTTTGCTTTCAAAAGCAAAATTTTGAACCAGACATAGCGGAATCGCGTCCCAACGCGTTCTTCTGGAACTGTATGGCAAGCAAAAGTCCGACATTTACGCGGTATCCGAGTTTATACGTTCTTTTACACTTCGGGCCTTAGCGTATTATATTTTTAAAAATTATAGATTAGAACTCTATCATTCAGAAACTCATTTTCCTTCTTCTCTCTCAACTGTACCGATAGTAATGTCCCATGTGTCGTGCGGACCGGGAGTACGTTAAGCATAAACTTTGGCAAACAAGTCATAAAAAGGACAGAGCCGTTGAAGGTATAGAAAAACTACCAAAATATGATTTTGCCATGCATCGACAAATATGTACATTACAGTTCAGAAGTAGTGAATCAACGTTCATACATTTCAAGACATTGTATTATATATTTAAAACGTAACTCTTCTATATTTTACAAATTGTATAGTTTAGAAATGCTTAGCGGAAGCTATTCCTGTCGTTCCAATCTCTCATTAATCCAGTTCTCCCTCAAAACCAGTAGTATCACAATTAAACACTGTATATGCAACACCTGATATTCAACATTAGATAAAGAAAGAAAAGAAGAAGAAAAATTACGAGAAAAAAATGCATACAAAAGGAAAAACAGAGGGGAAAAAACAATGAGAGATAAAAACAAATTTGAGACTCACTTTTGCAAAATGACTGTCGAGTTACCCGTTGAAAATGGAAAAGCTGACCCGCGTATGCAATCACTTCTCAACACGAACTTTGTAGTAGCACCAGCTCCTATCTGCGAGACTGTAGTGATATCCCAAACGAAAGACGTCCCCGATTTAAATAGGCAACCGCACACAAAGAAACCCAAGACTTTGCCAATGGCCATGGCACGTAGAAGAAAACAATGAATGGGCTTCCATAGTATCCAGGTTAAATGAACACCCACCCTGTACTGCAGCCTCAGGACGTTTAGACCTCGGTGACCACTTGAGAGTACACGTTGAAAAGAAACCCCCGAGAGAGATGGACAATAGAACGTCTTCAAAGGAAAGTCCCCACCCCGACTGGGCAACAATTAGCAGCCTCCCGTAAATGGTCAACCTATGGCGATATTTTTCACGCCAGAGGGCAGTCAATGCACTAGGGGCTTATCACGCGATTTTCTTACTTGGGCGTAGTGAGAGAGAGAGAGTGATGGTAGGACCACTCACTGTCTCTCTCTCTTTCTTTATCCCCAACTAATAATATAGAGAGGATTAGTCCCACACGAGCGTCATGCCCTCTGGTGTGAGAAAAATCGCACTAAGTCTCTCATTGGTTTATCTACTGGCCGGTGGTGCTAAATAGAGATCAAAGTAACTAGGCCTACCCTGAACGTCTTTCAAGACAAATCATGGACACTATATTGTAGCATCCATGGACAAATAGACGACTTCGAAAAAGAGGTACTGTTGGTTTGGGGGAGGTAGACAATAGAGATCGGTGAAAGAAAGGGAACGGCGTGGAAACACAGGAGAGAGAGAGAGAGAGAGAGAGAGAGAGAGAGAGAGAGAGAGAGAGAGAGAGAGAGAGAGAGAGAGAGAGAGAGAGAGAGAGAGAGAGAGAGAGAGACTCAGACTCAGACTCAGACTCAGACTCAGATACTTTATTTTACAAGGATAAGAATTTAGGCTGGGCCTATTCTTCCATTCTGTCCTTGGTTCTAAGCATGCAATACATAACTACTACTATAAATGAACAATGAAATATAGGAACATCGTCAACAGAAACAGCAACTAACAGTAATATAGCAACGACATGGTAGGCAGAGCATCAACATCAGCAATAAAAACAAAACAAAACTGAAAAATAACCAACCAAATAAACAAACAAGCAAATAAGTAAATGAAAAACACCTCTGTCACTACAAATTACTTCTCCTACTACCATTATTACTCCTACTACTATTACTACCACCATCGCCACCACACCACTACTACTACTACTACTACTACTACTACTACTACTACTACCCTCCATCACTACTACTACCGCTACCACTACCACTACTACTAATACAATGCCACAATAATATAACAATGACATGGTACGCAGAACATCACCATCAATAATAAGGACAAGCAAAACAGAAACCAATCGACCAAACAAAGACATAAAATTAATGGAAAAAAGAGAAGAATTTTTTTTTACTTCCACCACAATTTTATTCATCTACTACTACTACTTCTACTACTACTACTTATTTATTTATTTGAGAGAGAGAGAGAGAGAGAGAGAGAGAGAGAGAGAGAGAGAGAGAGAGAGAGAGAGAGAGAGAGAGAGAGAGAGAGAGAGAGAGAGAGAGAGAGAGAGGAGAGAGAGAGAGAGAGAGAGAGAGAGAGAGCAATGAATATCACGTCTGAGACATGGGACGAGAAATTCACGAAAGCGCGTATTAGCATTGTATTATTAGAAGCGCGGGAAACAAATACGAAAGAGCGTCGTTCATAAGCGCGGAATTTGTTCATAAGCGCGCATTGTGAGCACGGATTTCCAGCCCCCATCCACCAATTTATGCCTCCCGTTTCCCTCACAACATTGAAATATCTTCAACGTTCTTTTAAAGGTGGACCCTGACGGGTGAGGTTTTGCAAGAAACACGCCGAGGTCACCAGAAAGACAGCCTTTTCAAGGATAGGAACACTCACTTTGCTCTGGTTTCCTAGAAATCAAACCGTCAAAAACGGGACTTTCCTCCTTGGCGGAGATGCCCGAAAGAGAAGCCGTTTTGGATGGGATGGGTGGAGGTCACTCATTGTGGTTGAAGCTTTTTCTTTTTTGTAGTGCAGAAAAACAAAATTGGAGATATTTTCTTTGTTGTGAGCGAACTCCTTTAGGTAAACTGTATAACATTTATTTTAAAAACGGAAGAAGCTTGTATTGTACAAATTTGGTGCAAACGATTTGGTCTAAACTCAGGTAAGGCGGTCATTAGAAAAGAAGACACATGTCTTCTCTTTCAATGAAAGAATTTGACTTCCAGCACATCCGCCAAGTAGGAATCACCAATTTGACGGTTTTGATTTCTAGGAACCAGAGCAAAGTGAATGTTGCAATCTCTGTAAAGGGTGTTTTCTTGGCGATCTCGACGTGTTTCTTGAAAAAACTCATCTGTCAGGGTGCCCCTTTAAGCTAAAATTTAAATTAAGGGCAGGGTTGTAAATACGAGAGAGAGAGAGAGAGAGAGAGAGAGAGAGAGAGAGAGAGAGAGAGAGAGAGAGAGAGAGAGAGAGAGAGAGAGAGAGAGACACACACACAGAGAGAGAGAGAGAGAGAGAGAGAGAGAGAGAGAGAGAGAGAGAGAGAGAGAGAGAGAGAGAGAGAGAGAGAGAGAGAGAATATTGCACAGCGTTCGTAAAAATCATCTTTTGGGTCATTATTTGACAAACACGCACTTCTCTATTTTAGAATTATAAATTGCCATTATTAATAGGAAGAACCCAGGGTCAAGTTTCTCTAGACGACGGTCGCCGCGCGCATAACTGTTACGCCAAAAGGGGTCTAAGAAACACTTTAGAAAACGTTTGCGGAAGAATATTACAAGCTCTTGTCTGATTGGTTAACAAAAAGTATTATTTTCACCAAACTTTAATGGACCAATCAACAACAAGAAATGTAATCACACCATGCAAGTCATGTGATAGTTCGCCAAGAGATACATTGGGAGTAGCCACAAATCGTGTTCGGCAAACGTCGGCAAAAGATGTGTTTCTTAGTACCGTTTTTGCCGATTTGCGCTCACGCTACGTAACGTTAGCCCTTGTGAAACGGGCCCTGTATTAACGTAGGCCTATCGATGTCAAAAATGCGTGACACATGAAAACTATAGAATAGTGTCACGCGGCTGCAAACCTCTCCAAGAAAAGGTAATCTAAGGCAATTCAGTTTCAAATTGTTTTAAGTTGAGTTAGTCCACACGGTTCGGTTAATTGTATTTTTCCGCTTTTGCCTTTCTTACCATACATAAAGCTGTATTTTAGGAACATTTTTAGCTAATAACCTTTTTGGAATACTAACCCTAGCCCTAACCCTAGCCCTAACCCTAGCCCTAACCCTAGCCCTAACCCTAACCCTAACCCCCACCCTATAAGACGGGAAAACGCAACGAACCACAACTTTACCAAAATCTAAAGTAGAAAGAAATGTCCCATATGGCTTAGGCCGGGAGGACGTAAAACATTATATTTAGAACCACAACTGTGACAAATCGCGGTGTATTGCAATACATAGTGGGGGGTAGGGTTAGGTTTAGGGCTAGGAATAGGGATAGGGTTAGTATTCGAAAAAGGTTATTAGCTAAGAATGTTCCTAAAATACAGCTTTATGTATGGTAAGAAAGGCAAAAACGGAAAAGTACAATTAACCAAGAAATGCAGGGGGGAGGGGGTGGCACATCTTTACCTTTACCGATCTTTCGGATGATACGACAAAAAGCGAGGTCACGGCGTGACTGTGCTTGCGCACATCTATTAGCGCAAGTAAAAGAACCCAGTGCAATGAACGACTTGTCACTTTTTCAATATTTATCCCCACCCCCACCCCTAGTCACACACACACACACAAATTGGCGTGCAAGAAAAAAAAAGGTTGCACTGCACTAGCAGCGACGCACTGTCCAGCATCAAATGTAGAGTGGCACAGTAGTAGCGTGTTCGCTTCGTGTCAAGTAAACCCGAGTTCGAACCTGGGTACAGGGGATTTTTCCTCTCACTTTGCACTAGGCCTTGCGGGTCTGAACGTGGAGTCTTTCGGATGAGACGATAAACCGAGGTCCCGTGTGCTCATGCACTTAGCACACAGTGGCAACGAAAAAGTTGCCATTTGGTCAAAATTTACCCCCCTCCCTTCCTTCCTCATCAGTCACACACAAATCGCATGCACATTTTCTTTTTTAATGGGTGGCGCGGCGCGCCTCTGGCTGCGACGCTCTCTCCAGGTGGGAGCAACCCGAATTTCACACAGACGCCTCTGTGACTATAATGTGCCTAACCTAACCTAACCTAAGGCAGCTGCTATTTTAAAAAGTTGGGCTGGAATTATCGCTATTGGCCACTGCAACTAGGGTTATTAACGCCCTTGATGGCAAGAGTTAATCCCTTGTTGGTCAGTATCCAAAAGGGCATTCGCTCTTGCAAAAGGCAGCCATTCAGTGGCCTCAAATAGGGTTATTGGTGAGAGCTATACCCTTGTTTGGTCAGTACTCAAGCATCTTCCCCCACCCACCAAGGGCATTCACTCTTGCAAAAGGTGGTCGTTGCAGTGGTCAATAGCAGAGATGTCCTGCCAATTGCCCATTTTCGCTCTTTCAGCCATATGGGATTAACCCTTTCACCGCCAACGTTGCATTTTTGCACCACAATGATTTAGCACCCATGTCACTAAAAGGCATCAAATCAGGGTCTGTTATCCAAAGACCCTGTTCTCTTCATTTTGGGAGGTGGGAATAGGCCTTACTTTAAATATGTCACAGAGGAATCCCGAATATTAGGGGAAGACGGGGTAAAAAGCGCATGGGCGGGTAAGAAGCCCACCTCAATTATGTCATGAAATAAAGAAAATTTCAGTCAAATTTGCCCATGAGACAAATGCTAGACAAATAACGCTCGTCTCATGGGCAAAATTAGACTGAAATTTGCTTCATTTCATGAGATAATTGGGGTGGGCTTCTTACCCGCCCATGCGCTTTTTACCCCGTCTTCCCCTACAGACTTTTTTTTTCTCTACCCAGGTAAGTTTAATGGATTTTTTGTGTGTGCTGGAAAACGGCATTGCGGGATAGGGTGATCCTCAAGGCTAACTAATCCCCCCAAGACTGGAGCACTCGTCACAAACACTGTTTATTAAGAATGCTGAAGGGAAGCAGATACGTGTGTGTGTGTGTGTGTGTGTGTGGAGCAAGGTAAATGAGAGGAATTAGCATCGCCACGTGTCGCGAGTTCGAATCCCCAACAGTCATTAACACGCACATACTTCGCGCGAGCGCGCACGCACGCACGCACAGACTGACGCACGCATGCACACACACACACACATACAGCGACAGTGGGCGAGTGGCACACACACACACACACACACACACACACACACACACACACACACACACACACACACACACACACACATATACACAAATACGCACGCACGTATGCACAAATAAACAATCACAAACACACACTGTGTGTGTGAGTGTATAAAATATATAATATTATGGCACTTTATTTGTCAACCATATATAAAATAATCATGAACACAACAGTCATTTCATTTCTACCGGGTATGAAAAGCGTATGATGTTTATTTTAATCACACTGTGGAACACGGAATGATTTTTCTTTCAATATAACATTCTAACTCTCTCCTTTACATCTTTATTTATCTCTCCCCCCCCCCCCTCTCTCTCTCTCTCTCTCTCTCTCTCTCTCTCTCTCTCTCTCTCTCTCTCTCTCTCTCTCATATACGCACACAGACACACACACAGACACACACACTGACACACACACACACACACACGCACGTGCACACACATACACACACACACACGCACGCACGCGCACACACACACGCACGCACACACACACACACACACACACACACACACACACACACACACACACACACACACACACACTAAAAATAAGCATGCATTACAAAAAAACACCAGTCCAGTATGAATTCAAATGCGACTTAACAAACTCTTTCAAACCCAATCTTCTTCACTTTCATGTTCATCTTCATCCTCATCTTCCTCATGTTTTTACAAATATAACACACGAAGTAAATAGCAGACGCACATATATATTATTAAGACAGAAAGGAAAACGATTGAAAGGATTATAGCAAAGTTCATAGGGTGCCCTGTCGGTTTGGCGGGGATAGTGTCCACTTCGGACGTCGGGGGTGGACTAGGCAAAACCGGTGCTGGCGATGTTGTTGTCGTCGTCATAGCTGTTTTGGGCATGGGGGGTGGTGGAACATTTGACGAAGAAGCTGGAGACGTCAAAGCACTGGAAGTTGACGGAACAATCGAAGCAGTGGAAGAAGGCTGAGCAGTCGAAACAGTGGAAGTAGACGGCGTAGTGAAAGTAGACGAATGCTGCAAAGAACGAAGACCTGCAACATAACCATCACTGCACTGTTTTAAAATAAAACACACATAAAAAAGGATACACGATTGAAATATGAAAATAATCGGTCGCACATACAATTTTCCATCTTAAGTTTATAACTCTACCAAAGCATAAGAAACTAATCAATAGTCCTACCATACGCAATCGCGTAGACTTAGAAAATGAATAAAAAGTCATATAAAACGGCGTTTCGTTGTTTTTTTTAATCAAAGTTCAATGGAATTGTTACATTTCTTGTGTGATTCAAATCATTAATCAAAGTTAGTGTGATAAGTTCTATTTCTTGTCCGTTATTCATTAAGGCCTAACACTTGTATTTATTGGACAACACCGCAAGCCTGTTAAATGTGGTAATTCTTCATAATTGCTACATAGAAAAGTTCATTACATAAGACGCGAGAAAGCAAACAAATTTTGGTAAATACACTTTTAACAAGCGTGAATTCAGCAACTCAAAACAGCTAACAATTTAAGAAATTAGACAAATAGGCCTTCTCAATAACTAAAATAATATGACAATAAAAACATAAGAAAGAATCGTATTAAACGGGCACCCTGACGGATGCGTTTTGCAAGAAACACGTCGAGATCACCAGGAAAACACCTTTTAGGCCTACAGAGATCGCAACAACCACTTTGCTCTGGTTTCCTATAAATCAAACTATCAAATCGGCGATTCGTCCTTGGTGGAGGTGCTGGAAGTCAGATTATTTCAGTGAAAGACAAGACAAGGCACTTGCCCTTGTCTTTCACTGATGGCCTTGTCTTTCTAATGGCCGCCTGAGTCAGACCAAATCGTTTGCACGAAATTTCCACAATACAAGCCTATTTTTTTTCTTCTTGTCTTAAAAGCTATTTTATACAGTCTACCAAAAGGAGTTTCGCTCACAACAAAGGAAATAGCTCCAATTTATTTTTTACTGCACTACAAAGAAGAAAAAGCTTCAACCACTCTTGAGTGGCCTCCACCCACCCCGTCCAAAATGGCTTCTCTCTCCGGCAACTCCGCCAACTGAAGGAGGAATCGCCGTTTTGACGATTTGATTTGTAGGATCTAGGAAACCAGAGCAAAGTAAGCGTTCCGTTCCTTAAAAAGGCTGTCTTTCTGATGATCTCGACGTGTTTCTTGCACAAAAAACACTAATCCGTCAGGGTGTCCCTTTAAGGACAACGTTCCTGAAGTCGAGGTCCTCCCGGGGAAGTTAGGACACTTGGTCTAAATATCATTTTTATTTTCAAAGTCACAGTACTAGTAAACATGACATAAGGCAACGAGAAAACACGCATAAAGCCCTATCTCAAGACAAATGTGCGAAAACAATTGTGACGGACATCCGAACAAAGTCTTAAGAAGCTATCTTAATTTACAAAACAGGATCAACTCGTGACGACACAAACTTACGTTTTAGGATATAATAGCCTGAAAGCTGCTCACACCGTATCCCTTCCCATTTCTCAGGACACCTGAAAATAAACAACAAAACAAGATTTACTCAGGGATTCATCACACTTTCACATTAAAAAAAATCAACACACGTTAATCAAAAAGAGTTTGAAAACTAAAGCTTAAAAACGCTAAATCGCCAACAACACGGCAGCATTTTCGGCTCCAGTGACCTTGATCTTTGACCAAAGACCTTCATTTACGAACTGGGCCTAGACATCCTAAGTACAAATACGTATGCAAAATCTGAGGGTGCTAGGTCCCTCCGTTCAAACGTTATCGTGGTACCATAGATAGTCAGGCAGTCAGGCAGCCCGGAACAGAGAAACATCCCTGAAAACATCGCCAGCTTCGCTTCGCGGCTGGTAATAAAGCAAAATTTCGTTTATTGAAAGAAATACACAAGAATCCATCAATAAACCTCATCTTCAGAATGCATGGGGTAAAAAGATGGCAAAGCCATTCAACTGTACTCCCAGTTGAGTGCAAAGATCAAAACAAAGCAAACATGAAGACAATGCTTATTTCACAATATGTATGATGGAAATGGAAATTAGATTTTACGCTCATAAATGCAAATTTCAAACGATCTCCCTTGACTTTCATTAAGCAAGGGAGATCAGCAAGGGAGGTAATTTATTACTCTAAACCATGGTGTTGTTTTTTAATCTTTGTATTGATATTGCGATACCAATTTTTTTTTTTCATTTAAATAAATAAATAAAAATTCTTAGGTCACACTTTTTCATCATACAAACTTTGGTTCAAACATATCCATTATCATTGATGTCAATGTCAGTGTCTTTGTAGTATTCAAATCATATTCACTGAGATTACATTAGGCCTAATCGGGAACGAACGATGACGTAGTGTTTCTTTGGTGACAACAACACCTACTTTTACTATTGTAGCGGTACCATAGCCGATGAGGTTTAACCGAGGCGTGGTTACTGCTACACCTATCTGTATTGTTTTAAAAAATCGGGACTTTACTGGTGTTGCACTGCCTCCGGGCATTGCCTCCAGTATCGTTCCCACCATCTTTGTATCTACAAATGTCCCATATGTGTCTGTTCCAGACCGAGAGGACGTAAAACACCATTTTTCATTAATTCTTTGGTGACAACAACGCGTGAGCAACCAGCATGGCGGCCTTCAGGAATGGAGAAAGAAGTTATTGCATCACGTGTTCGAGTTTGAAGAGCGTTTTCATTGGTAGCAACCGTGTTTGATAAACCAAAATGGCAGAACTGGCATCATGAAGTCATTCCCGTAAGCGTTCTACCAAATTTTGTTAAGATCGGTTTAGTGGCTCAGGCACCTTGACGAGGAACTTTTGTTTCTGTTTCCTAAAATAATAATAGTTTGTTATAACGCTACGCGCGTTTGTTCATAATTCTTCTCTCTCTCTCTCTCTCTCTCTCTCTCTCTCTCTCTCTCTCTCTCTCTCTCTCTCTCTCTCTCTCTCTCTCTCTCTCTCTCTCTCTCTCTCTCTCTCTCTCTCTCCACAACGTGACTATGCCTACTAGTCACTGGATAATGTACCACGTAAAGCAAACTGTATTTTGTTGTGGTGGTGGTGGGTGGTTTTTTTACTCACTCACTCACTCACTCACTCATCCTCTGTGCCGTCTGGCAAAATCGCGTCTATCGTCAGAAGTGGCGTCTGCGACGTATGAATCCAGATCCAGAAGGGATCTCCGCCTGACTCTGTCTGCTGCTACATTAAAGTCATGTGGAAAATTACTCACATACAGAAGGAGGTGCGGCTTTCCCCCCCAAGGTAGATGGCGTTGCAATGGCCGTTCAGACACGCCGCCTCTTTTCCCTCTTCCGATGTGCAGGGCTCCCGGTGAGATTTGTATCCCGGGGTCGTTGGAACCGCATGGGTCTGGGTGTTGGCTAAATGAAACGAAAATTTAAAAG
The DNA here is from genome assembly GCA_017654935.2 of Phymorhynchus buccinoides. Taxonomy (NCBI): domain Eukaryota; kingdom Metazoa; phylum Mollusca; class Gastropoda; order Neogastropoda; family Raphitomidae; genus Phymorhynchus; species Phymorhynchus buccinoides. The sequence goes on along the minus strand of CM065682.1, from coordinate 43,562,995 downwards.
AATTAAAGACCCCCCACGTCACGTGTCACATTCCCTCTTATGCTTGGAAGATTTCTTAAAGACCCAGCACGTCACGTGTCAAAATCACGGTTCGAATCGAATCGAAAAATGGTGTTTTACGTCCTCTCGGTCTGGAACAGACACATATGGGACATTTGTAAATACAAAGATGGTGGGAACGATACTGGATGCAATGCCAAGAGGCAGTGCAACACCAGTAAAGTCCGGAATTTTAAACAATACAGATAAGTGTAGCAGTAACCACGCCTCGGTTAAACCTCATCGGCTATGGTACCGCCACGAATATATATCCAAGAGTAATGCGTTGATACAAAATCACGGTTTTCACGTGTTTTCCCTTTTATAGCTGGTAAGAAATCTCATTTTGACCAAACGTTGCTCCCATACAAATTGCCTCTTGCACGAAAACGAGACATCACTTTAAAGAGCAGCCTCGATCGTATACGAGGAAAGTCTGAAAACGAGACATCACTTTAAAGAGCAGCCTCGATCGTATACGAGGCAAGTCTGAATGTGGGCCACACCGACCCAGAAAAAACCAAGGGACTTAATCCAGCCGGCTCTGTGGGTCTTTAAGATTTCTTACCAGCGATAAGAGGGAAAACACGTGAAAACCATTATTTTGACACGTGACATGGTGGGTCTTTAGCGTTATCGGATGCGGTATCAACTATGTACAAGTGATGCTCCCCCTCCCCCACCCCCGCCTCAATCTAGTGTTTCGGCCCTGACCTCCGTAAACTCAATACGCATGATCATAAAATTGTGTCTATCGGATTTACTCCAAAATGTACTGTTATGTGTCACTAAATAAAGGAAAATGAAATACAAAAACAACATAAGCTTACATTTTTCACATTTTTCTTTTCGAATCTATGTTGAATTTATCATAATTGTTTTATATTCGTTTATCAATTTGCATCTACATGAGATCGATCAACACCAAAACGTTTTTGCTGGGATTTTTTTCGTAAAGAGGCCACTCTCACTGAGACTCCACAAATCGTTCATAATTTGTTCATAATTCCTCTCTCTCTCTCTCTCTCTCTCTCTCTCTCTCTCTCTCTCTCTCTCTCTCTCTCTCTCTCTCTCTCTCTCTCTCCGTCATCACCAGCAACCGGTAACCACACTGAACAAGGTAGACAGTTTGACATGGTACCTGTAATCCCCATATTACAAACTAGCATTTCCCCCCCTACAACATTATCCAAGAGAAGGAACTACGCTTATGATGAACATTATCCAAGTGGTTATCAAATCACCTACCACCCACGGACTTTTTTTTTTAACACCAGCTTGGTATTTATTATTGTTGTTTTCTGTCTTTGATTTGACACACTTCGAACAAACACACTTACCCACGAAGCCAGCAAGAATCACGAACATCCGAAGAAAGTTGGAGCATGTTGAGCGTTCCATTGTCAAAATTCTTCGCTGTATCAGTAGACTTGGCAAGTACTTGGAATTCAGATTACTGTTTAAAGGCAGCTGGGGAAAAAAGAAGTAGCAAATACTATCATATTGAAAGATGTGTAACAACAATTCATCTGCTGTAGACGACGACTTCCTTTCTTTAAATATGTTTGAGACCAACATAAACGAGCAGCAACAAGCTTGAAGCTCATAGTGTGCTCACTGACGACTTTCTTTTAAGAATAAGACAAATAAAAACAAACAAACAAGCAAACAACCAAACAAACAAACGGTGCAAAAAAAGAGTTCAACTTTGCGGAGGTCCACTACATTTTTCTAGCTCTTACAAACAGCTTTTCGTGTTGCTTTGTTGTTTGTTTGTTTGTTTATTTTTAAGCTGTCGTCTGGTTTCAAACAAAGCATCTGCATTTTAGTGAATTTCAGTTAAATCTGTTATTTATTTACATGCGTATTTTTTAAAATTATCTAGCATTGAAAAATAAGGCCTTTTTAGTCCACACAAAGTGGCCATTCTTGTGAACGTTCGCCCCATAAAAAATATGGTTAAAGGGAGGCTATTCCGACCGGTAGCCTGCCTACGTTGTTTGTTGTTTCCCCCCTGCATAGACTGCTTACTGTTGAATTTTTTAGTTTTATTGTTTTCTTTTTCAGTTTGTTCATGAATAAACATTGGATTTTTTTTTTAAAAGTCTGTTACTGATGTAACTTCTAAATAAAATTAAAAAACACAAAAACAATTCGAGTTTCCTGCTTACTCGACACGTCTTTCCTTTATGCGATAAAATAAAATGAAGTGGAAAAAACCGTTTCCCACTGTTTAAATTATTTGACAAGTTTGATAATAATTTCTCCGCCAAAGAAAACCCCCTGTGACATTTTCTTTATAAAACGACTTTTTTTTTGTTTCTTTGCGTTAAAGGGGCACCCTGACGGATGAGTTTTTGCAAGAAACACGTCGAGATCACCAGGAAAACACCCTTTACGGAGATCGCAACACTCACTAATAAGAAAATATTTCAAATATATATACAGATGTATTACTCCATACACAACAAGTAAAACTTTACAACTTCACTTACTTCATACACCACACACTATTACCTACTAAAAAGCATCTTGGAACTACCTCCCAATCTTTTATCGAAATTTTAAAATAAAACTATACCCGGACTTATATATACCACGACTAAACTACTATATGTATTTTTAATCTTTCACAAACTACTTATACCTAAATCGCAACATGAGTATTTCACTTATCAAGAGAGGACGATCTCTCGTTTGACGTTACTAATTGGCATAAGATAATGCTAAATAACACTACCTAAAATTAACATGGCACCCTCTATCAGAATTCGGTTTAATGTCAAGATCTATATAGCTTCGCTCTACCCGCCCAAGATAAATTTTTAATTAATCTTTTACCATACATACTCCGTTTAATTAAATTAAATATCTTATTAAATCTTTTATCAACTCAGAATTTTAAATAAAAATAAAAAAAATTTAAACCCAAGACTAAAACTTAAGTCCGAGATGTCCCCTGTATAGGGAAGTCCCGGGGGCATAGTTATCTTCCCCTGGTAGGACACATTAAAAAATTTTTAGCCCGAGATGTACATTTTCCCCCTAATTTATAGGGATGTCCTGGGGGCAGATGTTTTCTTCCCCCGGTAGGGCTCCTTAAACTTTTAGATTTCTCTTCCACTTACCAACTCTTGTAAAATATTGAACATATATTTGTAAATACATTCTTTATTTTAAAAATAAATAAGGGCCATTAATGGTTTTTTATTATTAAAAACTGAAGTTAAATCTTCTTTTAACATTTGTAGCCCTGAAATTTTAATCCCGGGGGAGTTAGGGTTTTCGGTTGGGTCACAAAAGATTAAAATAACAAAAGAAACTTTTATCTATTAAAAATTTAAAAAAAAAAACTATCTCAAATTTTATCAAAGTATTACCAGACTCCTTTAAATAGCCTAAAATAAATCTCGTCAGACTAATATTCCAAAAACGGCTTGCGCCTCTAAAAAATATTTCCCCCTAACACTATTTTTGTTCATGTTCCTGTCCCCGTAACGTTTTTATATTTTGTCCTGTCCCTCCAATGTCCCATATGTGCCCTGCCGGGCCGAGAGGACGTAAAACACTATATTTCATTCGTCCTGTCCCTCAATCTAAATCCAAGTAAAAATGTCTCATATGTGCCCTTAGGGGTCGAGAGGACGTAAAACACTAGTTACCACCATATACAGATGTATTATCTTGTAAAGCAACTCATTGCGCTTTTCACTCACCATTCGTACGGACATTTCTTAGAGACTGTTTCACGTATCCTAACCATATATCACTATAGAAATGAATACATTAGAGAATGCATTGTTCATAATCATAACACAACACACCAACACTCCCCTCCCCTCACACACCCCCCCCCCCCATAACCCCCACCCCCACCCCCACCCCACCCCACCCCCCTACCACCACCACCACCACCACCACCCCTCTCACCCCCGCCCCCACCACCCCTACTCCCCACCCCACCCCCGCCCCCTACTCCCCACCCCCACCCCATACACCATAGCCAACAGAAAGCCGCTACAGCCTAGCGGATAAGCACACACCACACTAAGCAAAATTCTAAACATCCCGGGTTCGAACCTGGCTCGGTCAAAACTTTTTTCATACATACATATTTAACTTCAACTATTACGAAACAACTTCACATTCACTTTTATCATGTTTTAGCGATGTTGTAGATTAGTAAATAATAAATATTTTTAATATTAGCTTTTTTAATTGACCTTGTTCGATATTTTAAAGGATTTTTTTAACAATAAAGATTATATTTTAAATTGTGGTCCTGAAAATTTTAATCACAGCTCAGGTAGTGGCCTTCACTTGACAGTATACTTTTTAACAAACAGTTTTTTTTACATATAATACCTTCTAGGATTAACTGGTAATTTTGTTACGTGCGAGCTCGGAGTCATACAAAGTAATAGTGAAAGTTAATGTTATCCCGCTACCCTCCCCCTACCCTCCCCCTCCCCTCCCCTCCCTCCCCTCCCCTCCCCTCCCCCTCCCCTCCCCCTCCCCTCCCCTCCCCTACCCCTCCCCTCCCCCTCCCCTCCCCCTCCCCCCCCTCCTGGGTCACCCACCCCCTTTCCCCCTTCAATATAGGTATCCACAAGTAAACCCCCAATGCCCCACATAGTCGAAAGACCGCAGAGGGCGTAAAACCCTATTACCACCCATATATGATCTTTCTGATCGGGAGGACGTAAAACATTAAATTAGCTATATACAGGGCCTATATGTGACTCACCTGCAAACTGTCGAGTTTCACCTCAAGATTTAGAAGAAAAAAAGAATTGGCCCGCGTATTCAATCACTTCCAAACACGAATGTGTGGGTCCTATTTGCCAGAGTGATATCCCTAACGAATTTAGGGTTTTCAGGAATCAGTTGAATTGATAGTGAGATTATTGTCCAGTTAGTTGCCAGCCGTTATGGACGTTGAGAATCAGTTGAAACACGCTCCCGATATAAATACGCCATCGGAGACAAAGAGAACCGAGACTTTGCCGAGGGGCATGACACGTAGAAGAAAACATTGAATAGGTTTCCATAGTATCCAGGTTAAATGAAACCACACCATGTACTGCAGCCTCAGGGCGTTTAGACCTCGGTGACCACTTGAGAGTAGACGTTGAA
>CM065682.1:43544643-43549820 GCA_017654935.2 Phymorhynchus buccinoides | reverse complement strand
GCGGTTTTTGTGGCCCTTACCTTATGTTGATGATTGTATTTTGTATATTAGAAGTAAATAAATCCTATAACTTACTGTTGGTACCCGTACAGAGTCGACGAATAAGAAGTTAAATTATACATTTTGTATTTCATATAAAATTAAAAAAGTATTCGATTGACTCCATTTTCCCTGAAAAAAAGAGAGGAAGTTGAAGGGAAAATGTGAATCGGGTTTCTGTTTTGCAAATCATTCTTTTGTCCTGATTACAATTCTCCAAAAACTTTTGAAATGATACTGATCCCCCCCCCCCCCCCCCCCCCCCCCCCCGCTATGCAACATAACGCAATATTGTTTTCCAAGTTTCACTAACAAGTCCTCCCCAAACCATAAACCGAAGTTTTGTGTACGAGCTTGGTGATTCCAAGTTTCGTTGCTATGGAAAGTTCTTCCGAGTGCATCGATCCGATCAATGGAAATTATGTATGCAATGAAGCAATAAATTCTGACCTGTTTTTCTGAGGGAAAAGATTAAAAATCTGTACCAAAACAACAACTAAAGTGCTCTAAAGTGCAACAATCTATGATATGGTACCGTATGTTGTATGTCACTCTGTCGTTTCCAACTATGACAGCCAGATACGAGAGGGGGGCAGCTGTCACTCTGTACGGCTGGCCTAGACCTTGTTTATTGTGGAAATGCCTTGCCCATGGTGCATCCCGAATCTCTTAGCTTAAAGGATGTCAAGACAGCTGGCTTTGGGGAAGGTCCTCATGTAGGTCAACCAATCCCTTTTGCTGCAGCACTAAACGCCAGCGCAAATGCCCCCCTCCCCCTAGTTTGTGAGTGATACTCTTCAACAAAAGACTAAGTTCTACCATGATTTTCCATTACTGTAGGACATCATTGATGGCACAGCTCTCACTTAGCCATTGGCCCTTACTACAGGCAAATGTCAACCAATGATGAAAGCCATTTGGTATTTGGTATTTGGTATATTCTAGTCACATAAACTTATCTCTGTGAAATTCGGGCTGCTCTCCCCCGGAGAGAGCGTCGCTACAAGTGCAGCGCCTACTCCCCCTTTTTTTTTTTTTTTGGGGGGGGGGGGGGGGCAGGGTGTGGAGGGGTGTGTGTGCACACTTGGAAAACCTAGCTATCAATTTGGCCATGCCAGGCAGCGGGATTTCTCCCTGCTCTTACCGACTTTCAACTGCCGTGGGATTTTTACGTGCGTAAAGCGCATGGGTCAGACTAGCTTTAAGTTCCCATCCGAATGACTCGACGTTCAGTTCGATTTTCCTGTCGAACTAGAAAGAAAGGGCGAGGCCGGGATTCGGACCCGGGTCACTCACGCTGCAGTCACGCATTACATTTGGCAGGCGAACGTCTTAACTCTTTCGTTCCTGAGAACCGCTTTTGAGGTTGAATGTGAGCAAATGCAGATTCCTAGCTTTAGAGAACTCTATCTTCCTATTCCTGGGTTTCCAGAGAGAAAAACTGTATAAAGGGGTGTTATGTTATTGTGAATATGTGGCATGTTTTCAGCAGCCTGTTTCTCTTTCACAAACAATACTTGCCCCAGTAAGAAAAGGGAAAAACCCCTCATTGCATTGCAATTATAGAAGAGCAAAGTAATAACAGTTGCATCATATTGCATATTACGAGCAAAAGAGGCCCGTAGGAATCAACGGGATAAAACTTCTCAGCAGCTAAAGAGGTTCTAAGGAATGAACAGCAGTTGAAACTTCTCTAAATACAGAAACCAAAGTGTTAACCACTCTGCCACCTTTCTCCCTAAACCTCTCTCCTTTGAGTAAAGGGCCGGTATGCACACTTTAAATCTCATCTCACCTCAGTCTGAAGAGTCAGCCAGTCATTCTGTGATGGTGAGAAAGAAATAACAAGCACATCACTCACTCACTCCACCCTTGACCGGCTTGGTCGTCGGGGTGCCATGCTGGATTGGGTGGTCAGCCTCCGCCACTGGTCACGATCCTCTGCCAGGCGTATGAGGGTGTTGGTGTTTCGGTTGGTCCAGCTTTTGATGTTGTCCAGCCAGCACTTTCTTGGTCTGCCTTGCCGGCGTTTTCCTTGGATGGTGCCCTGGAGAAACGTTTTGGCCAGAGTGTTGTGACGTGTCACATGACCGTACCACTCACCAGGCAAGTTTGCGGCGTTAAAACCCTTTCATCGCCACTGTCGCCTCTTGGCACCACAATGATTTAACACTAATGTCACTGAAAGGCTTCAAATGAGGGTCTGGTATCCAGTGACATTATGTTCTTAATATTGGGAGTTAGGAGAGGCCCTATATTATGCATGGCACAGAGGAATCCCCAATATTGCAGACAATACTTTCTCTGGCCAGGTAAGTTTCATGGAAAGTTTTGGCTGAAAAATGGCTAGCGTTGAAAGGGTTCAACTGCTAGGAGTGGCTCTTGTCTGCCTGCGAGGGTGTTCACGTTTTTGCCTGACATACTCATTTGTCTTGTGCGCAAGCACATGCACATGTATAATAACACAAATGTCGTGATGTCGTGTTAAGACATAATCTGAGTGAAAGTTGAAGAAGTTCTGACTACATCCTTAGTACAAATCTCATCGTTCTTTTTTTGTTCTGAATTTTCTGCTATTTGTGACTCGCGTGTTTCTGACGATTCTAAACTCTCTGCTTCGTGACAATAATGGTTTGAAAGTGACGACGTTAGTTCTATATTATCATTTTTTTATATTATTGAAGAGACTGAAAACTTGTTTTCGTTGTTTTATTAAAAGTATTGACCATAAGAAACAAACAAAATATTTAAAGGGAAAAGGTACTGTTTGACATTATGTTCTAAAATAAAATACAAGACTGGAAAATGTCAGAGGTAAAAAGATAAGATTACAGAGAGAGAGAGAGAGAGAGAGAGAGAGAGAGAGAGAGAGAGAGAGAGAGAGAGAGAGAGAGAGAGAGAGAGAGAGAGAGAGAGAGAGAGAGAGAGAGAGAGAGAGAGAGAGAGAGAGAGAATCTCATCGCATTTCACATATAAAATAAAACAATATCAAAAGTGTCATAAATATAAAAAGTAAGTTATAAAGTAAGGTATACGAGAATGTTGGAGAGAGAGTTGGAGGTTAGAAAGAGTGTTGGGGAAAGAGTTGAAATAAGTGGCCTATGACATTAAAACATGATTATCTTTTAAAGAAGATAATAAGAAAATAAATATTATGAAGATTTTGGTGTGTGTGTGTGTGTGTGCGTGTGCGTGTGCGTGCGTGCGCGCGCGTGAATGCGCGTATCGTTCTTTTTAAAGGTGGACCCTGACGGATGAGTTTTTGCAAGAAACACGTCGAGATCACCCAAAAGACAGCCTTTCCTATAATCGGAACACTCACTTTGCTATGGTTTCCTAGAAATCAAATCGTCAAAACGACGATTCCTCCTTGGCGGAGATGCCGGAGAGAGAAGCCATCTTGGATGGGGTGGGCGGAGGCCACTCATTGTGGTTGAAGCTTTTTCTTCTTTGTAGTGCAGTAAAAAAAAAAGAGGGAGCTATTTCCTTTGTTGTGAGCGAAACTCATTTTGGTAAACTGTATGCAAAAATAAAAAATAAAATAAAAAGGCTTGTATTGTGGACATTTCGTGCAAACGATTTGGTCTGACTCAGGCGGCTATTACAAAAGAGAAGGCACATGTCTTCTCTTTCACTGAAAGAAGTTTACTTTCAGCACCTCCGCCAAGGAGGAATCGCCGATTTGACGGTTTGGTTTATAGGAAACCAGAGCAAAATGAGAGTTGCGATCTCTGTAAAGGGTGTTTTCCTGGTGATCGTGATGTGTTTCTTGCAAAAACTCATCCGTCAGGGTGCCCCTTTAAATAGTAGTTTCGTTTTAACTCTTCTGGTGCCACTCCCCCTCCCTTCTCCCCACATACACATTATTAAAGACCCACTGACCCACCCACCCTTGTTGTTTTTGTGGGTAGCTGTGTATACTGTTCATCGAGACAAAGAGCTAAACACAGTGATCATACATCATTCATTTTGATTGGATCACGGTATTCATGGATGACATTTTTACTGATGAACAGTATCTCGATGAACAGCATACAAATGCCCCCAACTTCAAATTGAGGCTGCACTTTAAAATAATGATGTTTCGTTTTCAATTTGGGGGGCATTTGTATGGGAGTCAAACCTGGTCAAAACAAGATTTCTTACCAGCTATAAGAGGGGAAACACGTGAAACCCGTCATTTTGACACGTGGGTCTTGTTTTTTTGTCTCGAAATACAGAAACTTGACCTCGCATCAATCATTTTGATTGGTTGACTGAAAGCAGCTATTTTCGTCACTTGCAAAGGTTAAGCTTTGCTTGCCCCCCCCCCCCCCCCACAATATTCTCACTGCATATAATATATTCACTACTTGCAACTTTGTACCTTTCTCTGGTAAGGGATAGGGTTAGGACTAGCCTGGGCTGGGGTTAGGTTATGGTTAGTTTTTATGAAACACCATTTCAAGTGACCGAAATGGCTGCTTTAAGCGTACCGTCAACCAATCAAAATGAATGATGTAGGATCAGTGGGTATAGTTCTTTGTCTCGATGAACAGTATCCATAACCTCTACTCACTTAAATATTTTTATCCACCACCTCCTCCCTTTGTCACAACGCACGGAATCTACAGACTGCGCGTGCTTGGCTAACGCTTGCTTGTATTGTATTACTGTCATTCATTCCGGTCTCTTGAGAGTATTAGAAACTGACAAGAAAAATAGCACGTGCGCGCGTGCGCGCGTGCGTGCGCGCGTGTGTTTAAAGAACTCACGTTGTATATATGTGTGTGTGTGTGTGTGTGTGTGTGTGTGTGTGTGTGTGTGTGTGTGTGTGCGCGCGCGCGCGTGTGTAAGTGACTTGACCAGCGGCTTTTGTGCTGTCCTCTTCCTTTGCTCCGCAGTCTGGGTCAAGTCTGCGACAGTAGCAGACTTTGCGATTTGTCCACTACTGGTAGGCTTAGTAGGCCTATTATTAATGTTTGTGAATGAAAACGCGTAGAGAGAAGAAGAGACAAAGTGACAATTGATTTCCTTTCTGTCTGGTATTCCAAAAGAAAAGAGTGATCCTGATGCCGAATTCACGAACGCGAAATTAAGGTATGTTGATTTTGTGGATTATAATGTGACTTTCTCTCTATGTCTGTCTGTCTGTCTAG
>CM065682.1:43534643-43537143 GCA_017654935.2 Phymorhynchus buccinoides | reverse complement strand
CGGAAACAAACGAAGGAAACCAAGAAACCAACAGAGAGGACGAAGAAACGGTGACGACGCTGGGAACCGAAACTTCAGTGAACTGGAAATGGTAAAAGGGATGACTCAACGACGAGTGTGACTGGATAGTGTTAGATAAGATATTGATGGTATTGTGGATATTGATTTGTATGTTTAAATAACTTGTTTTATTGTTCAAATATTAAGTTATAATAAAAGAGAGTGGGGTACGATACGTAATCTTGGATTGAATTGAATGAGGGCTAGAGTTAGATGTATGCGTTGTGTGCGAAGTCTGCAGGTTCATGTTTGTGTGTGTGTGCGTAAATTTGACCCTGTGACACGGGGACATACAGAGTCGGGGGCACATAGAGAATAAAATACTGGCACATAGAGACGGGGACACATGGAGGCGAAACAGGCGATACATAGAGACGGGGGACATACAGAGTTAGGGACACATAGATAAAGAAAGTTAGTTGCACATAGAGAGGCGGGGACACATAGAGACGGGGACATAATTATAGAGTCGGGGACACCTAGAGAAAGACAGTTAGTGGTTCCTATTTTTTTAATCAGTGTGCGTGCGCGCGCCCATGTGTGTGTGTGCGTGTGTGTGTGTGTGTGTGTGTGTGTGTGTGTGTGTGTTAGTGTATATGTGTGTGCGTGCGTGCGTGCTTGCGCGCGTGTGTGAGTGTGTGAGTGAGTGTGTGTGTGTGTGTGTGTGTGTGTGTGTGTGTGTGTGTGAGAGAGAGAGAGAGAGAGAGAGAGAGAGAGAGAGAGAGAGAGAGAGAGAGAGAGAGAGAGAGAGAGAGAGAGAGAGAGAGAGAGAGAGAGAGAGAGAGAGAGAGAGAGAAGAGAGAGAGAGAGAGAGAGAGAGAGAGAACTGAGAGAGAGAGAGAGTGCGTGCGCGAATGCGTATCAGTGTTAGGGGACACATACAGAAGGAGTGACATAGCCTAAGATAGGGACACACAGAGCCAAGGATACACAGACAAGGGAAGTATTTAGAACGGGACGCAATTGTTAAACACATGACTGATTTTGATCTGTATACAGACTGCCAACATGGATTCAGGGCAGGGCGTTCTTGTATGACCCAGCTATTAGATGTGATGGACGATTTTACTAAACTGTTGGAAGACAAGGAGGCTTTCGATATTGTATACTTAGATTTTAGGAAGGCCTTTGATTCTGTGCCGCACGAAAGACTTCTCCTAAAACTACAGGCATATGGCATAACTGGGAACATACTAAGGTGGGTAAGACATTTCCTAATAGGCAGATCACAAAAGGTGCGGGTTGGGGCAAAACTATCATCTAATATTGACGTTTTAAGTGGCATTCCCCAGGGTAGTATCCTGGGGCCAATACTTTTTACAATTTTTATCAATGATCTCCCGGAGGAAATACAAAGTGTCTGTAAGATATTCGCAGACGATACCAAACTTTACAACTGTTCTAAATATTCAGACATAATACAAAATGACATAGATAAACTTATGGAATGGTCAGAAAAGTGGAATCTCTATTTTAATGCAGGAAAGTGCAAAGTCATGCATGTGGGCTATGGCAATCAAAATGAGACTTATGAAATTTCCCACGGTTCAGCTAAACATGTTTTGGAAACCTGTTCAGATGAAAAAGACTTAGGAGTCATATTTGATTTTAAACTCAAATTTGATAAACACATTACAACAGCAGTAAACAAGGCCAAGCCTACAGGCATAGAATATTGGGTTTAATTAGAAGAAGTTTTATGGAATTAAATACAGAAGTTTTTTTGAACCTATATAAAAGTTTAGTAAGACCTCATCTTGAGTATGGAAATCTAATTTGGAACCCTTTCCTTAAAAGACAATCTACACAAATTGAAAGGGTACAAAGGCGAGCAACCAAATTAATAAAATCAATACAAAATTTGGAATATGGGGACAGACTTCATAAGTTAAGTTTACCATCCTTAAAATTTAGAAGAGTAAGGGGAGATTTGATAACTGTATATAAAATTTTGAATAACCCTGACAAAACTAACAAGCATTTGTTTCAATTGTCTAACGATTTGAGAACCCGTAACAGTGATCTAAAAATACTAACCCAATACAGTAGAACTAATATGAGAAAAAACTTCTTTTCTAATAGAGTCACCCAGCACTGGAACAATCTCCCTGCACAAACTAAACTTGCTTCCAACATTAACCATTTCAAAAACCTCCTAGATAGTGACCTCCGATAAAACGCCAAAATTAATGTTTTAAAATACAATTATGATTAAGACGACAATGATAGTTCAAAAAGCGCCACAGCGGTGCCAATCTGATTAATGAACAAAGCCACAATAACAAACAATCAAAAGATAGGGCACATCAAGAGGCCGTGAGGCCTGGCTGCCCTGAAGATCTGACCTGACCTGACCATATAGAGGCGGGGACACATAGAGACGGGGGACATAATTATAGAGTTGGGGACACATAGAGTAAAAGAACTGGTGGCACATAGA
>CM065682.1:43509643-43532143 GCA_017654935.2 Phymorhynchus buccinoides | reverse complement strand
TTTCAAGGTCGTACGCCAAGGTCAAGGTCACGATGCCTTCCTCTCATGGTGACACACCAGCACACAAAATTTGACGTGATTCTGTCAACCCGTTCGAAAGATATCATTGGGACAGTCAGAAGGAGAAAAAAATGACCCTCCGATTTTCAGGCTCCAGCGATCTTTTTGACCTTGACCTTGACCTTGATCGGTATGCCATCATCAGAACGGGCATAAGCCAAACCACCTTCATACCAAGTTTCAACATCCTATGTTGATCGGTGCCCGATATATGGCTAAAAATAGATGTTCGGTTTTCAAGGTCGTACGTCAAGGTCAAGGTCACGACGGCAAAATGGTTTGCTTCCTATTAAGGAGGCACACCTTCACACAAAATTTGACGCGATTCGGTCAAGCGGTTCGGGAGATATCCTTGGGACAGACAGAACAAAAAAAACCAAAACAAAAAAACAAACAAACAAACAAACAAAAATACAAACCAGCCCATCGCAAAGTCCGTTCACCTTCGGTGACGGACAATAAACAGACACATTATCAACATAAACAGACACATTATCAACATAAACACACATTATCAACATAAACAGACACATTATGAACATAAACAGACACATTATCAACATAAACAGACACATAACAAACACAGCATTACACATCAAAACGTAACAAATGGGAGGTAGAGGGCCCGACAATAAGTGAGCACGCAGGAAAGACAGAAAATGGAGTAATAAGGACAGAAAAAAGACCCCCCCCTACACACCTACACACCTACACACACCCACACACACCCACACCACACCCACACCCACCCACACCACACCCCACACATGCACATACACTCATATAGACGTACACACGCGTACACACACGTGCGCGCACGGGCACTCGCACTCGCACACACACACACACACACCTACACACACCTACACACACACACACACACACACACACACACACACACACACACACACACACACACACACACACACCACACCACCCACACACACCACACACACACACACACACACACCCCCACACCCCTACACACCTACCCCCCCCCCCCCCCCCACACACACCCACACACACACACACACCCCACACCCACACACCCACACCCACCCACACCCCACACCCACACACCCAACACCCACACACACACACCCACACCCCACACCCACCCCCCCCACCCTATACCCACCCCCCCCCCCACCCCCCCCCCCCCCCCCACCCCCACCCCCCCCCACACCCCCACACAGTGCAACGCCGAGCGGCTGCAAAGTCCCCTCGCAGCATCGCCGAGCTACTCCGAAATCGGAATGTGTCGGCTGTACACATACACAAAAACGCATCAAAACAGCACGTAACTACATAAAAACGCATGAAAACAGCACGTAACTGAATAGCTTTTTTATATATAGCCTTGGGGTTCGGACCCGTGATTTGAGCGCGCGCGATCATGCGCACACGAGCGCACAGAAAAATTCATGACAACTGTGTTATAGACCATTCATCAAGAAATGTGAAAAAAACTGCATTGAAATACATGCAAAACGTCGCGAGATATTAGCGATTATGTGTTTCGGGGTTTGAACCCCGTAACTGGCGCGACCTTGACCTTAATGTAAAACTAAATACATCAGTGGATAGCTTGCATCTTGGCAAAGTAGTGTACCAAATTTGATGATGATAGACTGAATAGTTTTTGAGAAAAACGGGCGAAAGCCGGACGGAGGCACGCCGGACGCCGACGGACGGACCAGGACAAAAACAATAGTTCCCCGAACCTTCGGCTCGGGGACTAATAAGAAGAAAGAAAAGGAGGAGGGAGGGAGAGAGAGCAAGGAGGAAGGGAATGAGAGGGAGGGGAGTAGGTAAAGAAATAGTAGAACGAGACAGGAACAACAGAAAGGGAAAGCTGAGGGAGAAAGAGGGTGAGGTGTAAAGGAAGGAGGGAGAGAGGGAAGCTAAACAGCCAAACGTTGTTGGAGTTATGTTTAATTTAGGCCTAGGCCATACATACTATTCCCCGTGTTGACTGTTTAATTCGCACTCATGACTACAAGGCCTGATCGACACTGCCTTTTTCCTGTGGACACAAACTGATGACAATTTTAAAAAATCCGAAAAGTGTGTGTGTGTGTGTGTGTGTGTGTGTGTGGTGTGTGGGGTGGGGTGTGTGTGTGTGTGTGTGTGTGGGGGGGGGGGGGGTGTGTGTGGTGTGTGTGGTGTGTGTGTGTGTGTGGGTGTGGGTGGGTATGGGTGGGGTGGGGGGTAGGGGTGTGTGGTGGTGTGGGGTGTGGTGTGTGTGTGTGTGTGTGTGTGTGTGTGTGTGTGTGTGGTGTGTGTGTGTGTGTAGGTGTAGGTGTGTGTGTGTGTGTGTGTGTGTGTGTGTGTGTGTGTGTGTGTGTGTGTGTGTGTGTGGTGTGTGTAGGTGTGTGTGTGTGTGTGAGTGTGTGTGTGCACGTGTATGTGTGTGTACGTGCGAGTGTATGTGTGTGTGTGTGTATGTGTGTGTGCGAGTGTGTGTGCGAGTGTGTGTGTGTGTGTGTTGTTTATGCGTGTATGTTGTTGTGCATATATACTGTTATTTCATGCTTGCGAATTGTGTGACAATGTATACGTGTATTAGGCCTATTACACGTGTAGTAGTAGTATTAGTAGTAGTAGTAGTAGTAGTAGTAGTAGTAGTAGTAGTAGTGGTAGTAGTAGTAGTAGTAGTAGTAGTAGTAGTAGTAGTAGTAGTAGTAGTAGTAGTAGTAGTAGTAGTAGTCACAGCAGTTGTTGTTGCTGATTGTTATGTGCATTTTTACCGGCCAAACGAAGTCTGACCGGTATTGTTTTGTCTGCTCATGTTATTGGATTTGTAAAGCGCCCTGTAGCCTACATAAGTAGGATGGGCGCTATATAAATTTTCATCATTATTATTATTATTGTCAAGTGCAAGCGCTTGCTTGCTTGTGCTTTGTTTGTTGTTAATGTAATTGTAAAATGCGTCTTTTGATTTTCGTGCCCCCTCCTCCCTCCACCCCCACTCCCCACTCTCCCCCACTGACAGATTAGTCAACCGTTATGGTCGCTTCATCAAGAAGGAATAGAATAGGGAGAGAGAAGAAGAAGAGCGACATAATCATTATGATAATAATGCCATGTGTGCTCAAGGTTTCTTGACCAAACGTAATAAAGTTTAAATCTCTATTTCAGAATAAAAAATAAACGAACCCTTACCCGTTTAGTTTGTTTTATAAAGGCTATTTTTAAAGAATTTTGAGCATTATTTAACAATGTGACCCATACTTCTCTAGTTTCACAGACTATTAGTCAAACCTGGTACGCAATGTTATATTTTACATAGGAAGTGTTGTACATCCCACGGCTGGTTTAATTTTAGTCCCCGAGCCGAAGGTTCGGGGAGCTATTGTTTTTGTCTGGTCCGTCCGTCCGTCCGTCCGTCCGTCCGTCCGTCCGTCCGGCGTGCCTCCGTCCGTCCGTCCGTCCGGTGTCCGTCCGTCCGGCGTGCCTCCGTCCGTCCGGCTATTCGTCCGTTTTTCTCAAAAACTATTCAGTCTATCATCAAATTTGGCATACTAATTTGCCAAGATGCAAGCTATCCACTGATGTATTTAGTTTTACATTAAGGTCAAGGTCGCGCCAGTTACGGGGTTCAAACCCCGAAACACATAATCGCTAATATCTCGCGAAGTTTTGCATGTATTTTAATGCAGTTTTTTTCACATCATTTCTTGATGAATGGTCTATAACACAGTTGTCATGAATGTTTCTGTGCGCGCGTGTGCGCATGATCACGCGGGCTCAAATCACGGGTCCGAACCCCAAGGCTATATAAAAAACTATTCAGTTACGTGCTGTTTTGATGCGTTTTTATGTAGTTACGTGCTGTTTTGATGCGGTTTTATGTATGTGTACAGCCGACACATTCCGATTTCGGAGTAGCTCGGCGATGCTGCGAGGGACTTTGCAGCCGCTCGGTGTTGCACTTTTTTTTTTTTTTTTTTTTTCTTCTTCTAGAAATTCAACAACTCGGAGTGTTTGTGTGTATGTGCGCGTGTACGCGCCTTTGCAGATGATTATTGCAAGTTTATATGTCTGGAATTGTGCACTGGTATGTTATTTAAAACCAATATGTGTGAAATATTGTTCATTGCCGCAACAGAATTGTGATTATTATTTTCTTGTGCCCCTAGGGTTTTTTGGGGAAAATAAAGATGACTTGACGTTTCTCTTTGCCTTGGGGAAACAGACCTCATTCCATTATTTTATTCCTATCTTCATTTCGTTTACCTGGTCTCCGGCGTGTGCTTTAGCTAACAGCTTCTCTATCTTTATTCTGGTGCCATTGGAAACGTCGCAAACCTCTTCCTGGCATCAAGGACACAATAATGCACCCGTTTTCTTTCTGTCTCTCTTTCCCTCTGTCTCCGTCTTTCTCCCCGTTTATTTTTCTCGGCCCGCATTGCTTGAAATGGTAGACCTATGCAGAATTCCGAACATGTCAACACTTTTGTGCCACTTCATGAAATTGTTTGTTTGCTATCCACCGGAGCCGTCGAGAATGGTGCGGCTGAAATATTGCACTTTAAAAATGGCTTTACCTCGTTTTTGCACAAACTGTAGGCTACGAACACAGTGACAGACTAACACATTGATTGAAAGAAAAGTTCCCTTATATCGCTCTTTCCACGTTAAAAGCTTTCCTCGTTAATTTTAGCATTAAAAATGAGAGCAAAGTTCTCACTCTCTCTGTCTATCTATCTGTCTGTTTCTCTCTCTCTCTCTCTCTCTCTCTCTCTCTCTCTCTCTCTCTCTCTCTCTCTCTCACTCACTCACTCACTCACTCACTCACTCACTCACTCACTCACTCACTCACTCACTCACTCACTCACTCACTCACTCACTCACTCACTCACTCACTCACTCACTCACTCACTCACTCACTCACTCACTCTCACTCACTCTCTCTCTCTCTCTGACAGAATGGAAGAATAGGCCTAGCCTAAATTTTTATCCTTGTAAAATAAAGTCTGAAGTCTGAAGTCTGAAGTCTCTCTCTCTCTCTCTCTCTCTCTCTCTCTCTCTCTCGTTCTCTCTCTCGCTCTCTCTCTCTCTCTCTCTCTCTCTCTCTCTCTCTCTCTCTCTCTCTCTCTCTCTCTCTCTCTCTCTCTCTCTCTCTCTCTCTCTCTCTCTCTCTCTCTCTCTCTCTCTCTCTCTCTCTCAGTACCGATTCGTAACTCATTATTATTATTATGATTTAAAAAGAGAAAACCTAATAGGCCTAGCCTAAATTTTTATCCTTGTAAAATAAAGTCTGAAGTCTGAAGTCTGAAGTCTGAAGTCTCTCTCTCTCTCTCTCTCTCTCTCTCTCTCTCTGACAGAATGGAAGAATAGGCCTAGCCTAAATTCTTTTATCCTTGTAAAATAAAGTCTCTGAAGTCTGAAGTCTGAAAGTCTCTCTCTCTCTCTCTCTCTCTCTCTCTCTCCTCTCTCTCTCTCTCTCTCTCTCGCTCTCTCTCTCTCTCTCTCTCTCTCTCTCTCTCTCTCTCTCTCTCTCTCTCTCTCTCTCTCTCTCTCTCTCTCTCTCTCTCTCTCTCTCTTCTCTCTCTCAGTACCGATTCGTACTCATTATTATTATTATGATTTAAAAAGAGAAAACCTAATAGGCCTAGCCTAAATTTTTATCCTTGTAAAATAAAGTCTGAAGTCTGAAGTCTGAAGTCTGAAGTCTGAAGTCTCTCTCTCTCTCTCTCTCTCTCTCTCTCTCTCTCTCTCTCTCTCTCTCTCTCTCTCTCTCTCTCTCTCTCTCTCTCTCTCTCTCTCTCTCTCCCTCCCTCCTCTCAGTACCGATTCGTACTCATTATTATTATTATGATTTAAAAAGAGAAAACCTAAACGGTCTGTTATTTAGGAAAACCTAAACGTTTTGCTTTTCAAAATAAAACGACATTTTGAAGGCTAACTCAGATTGGTGTGTTCGGCTGTGTTGCAAAAGAAAGTCAAACTGAGGCGCGTCCCTCGGCAGAGGTCTATTTGCATGTGTCATCGCTGTCTAGTTTTCATTTGGAGGAGCTCGCGTATCCAACGTTTCCAACGTGAGGCACAGGTGCATTTCTGCCGTTGACATTCAAAGGTAAAAGAATGTGAAGAACTGCCAGATGGGTCTGGTAAAATTAGGAGTGACATGAATAGATAGGCTGTGTATGGAAAAATAAGAGAGCTTTGAAAAAGGAAACGAACAGCGTAAGGTTAAGAGAGAGAGAGAGACGAGAGAGAGAGAGAGAGAGAGAGAGAGAGAGAGAGAGAGAGGAGAGAGAGAGAGAGAGAGAGAGAGAGAGAGAGAGAGAGAGAGAGAGAGAGAGAGAGAGAGAGCGAGCGAGCGAGAGAGAGTTTGACACTTTGACCATTTATGTCATCAACATAATGTTCTAATTACATGGGAGAAGCATCATTTTCATTGCGAAGTACAAAACGTAATAACAAAATATTTGAAATGAGAAAAAACCCCTAGAACAGTGATCATCCACAAATCAAATTCGTATTCTAACCACTGGAATCAAGTCGGATATTCTTATACACAAACTCACTCTCATGATCTCACTCACTCTCACTTAAATACACACACACGCGCGCGCGTACACACATGCGCGTGCACACACGCACGCACGCACGCACGCACGCACACGCACGCACACGCACGCACGCACACACACACACATACACACGCACGCGCGCACACACACACACACGCACGCACGCGCGCACACTCACACACACGCACACACACACACACACACGCACACACACACACACACACACACACACACACACACACACACACACACACACACACACACACACACACACTCCTCTCTCTCCTTCGCTCTCGCTCTCTCTCTCTCTCTCTCTCTCTCTCTCTCTCTCTCTCTCTCTCTCTCTCTCTCTCTCTCTCTCTCTCTGCGCGTGTGCGCGCATTATTGCAACATTTATAAAGAACGAAATGATGCTTTGTTTGTCTCACTTTGGTTCTGACCCACGCACTGCTAGGTGATTGGTATCGTAATCAACATTGGTGGAGGGGAGTTAATTAGAAAGAGAGTATCCACCCTTTGTTCAATTTCATTTATAAAGAACCTTTCTAAAATTCGCTACGGCCTAAACTTATAGACAAATCGTGATGAAAATTGACAGAAAGAGGTCCCGAGGTTGCACGTTTCCCACACAGCATGACAATTAGGCCTAGACCGAGTTTCCCTTTTTAACGATCATTATCGTCGGTAAGGTTTTTATTTTTCATTAGGAATGCATTTGTATGCCCTTGCTACCTTGTTATGTGTTTAAAATGGGAAACACAATGGATTTCGATCGTGAATAGCTAAAACAGGAAACTCTAGAGAAATTCGTTCGTGGAAACTGATAAAAGATAATTAACGGATAACGAGAAAGAGGGGTGAGTGCCTTTTTAGAGCAGCTAATTCATGAAAGTTTGGGATTAGGAAAAAAAATATGTGGGGCAAATAAAAGAGGACACGGGCTTGCTGGGGTCTAAAACAGTTAACGTGAACCACAAGCAAAAACATTCAAATGTTCTGCTAATTGTTGTCTGCGATCTTTTTGTTATTCGTCCGTCTTTTTTGGCTCACTCGTGTTAACGAAGTTAACACGAAGTGAGTCTATAGTATGATAGTTGTTCGGTTGTGTGTGTGTGCGTGCGCGCGTGTGTGCGCGTGCGTGCGTGCGTGCGTGCGTGCGGGAAATAGAAGGCATACATTGTTCAAACTGTGCACAAATATAGATGTCTATGCAAGCTTTCAAGCAATAATGATTTGAATGATTAAATACTTGGAGCAACACTGTAAACAGATAACAAACATATCGCGTTTTAGATTAGTGGGTTAGAGAGTATTCAACATGCAACATGAGTTAAAGAAACTCATCGACACTGAAAGCCTCGATAGCTCATTGGTAGAGTGTCTGTCTGTCATGCCAATGGTTCCGGGTCCATTAACGATAGTTTCATTTGTACTTTAAAACTTTATTGGCAATCTTGAACTTTAGACACCCCTCAATCTGTGTTTGTTGTTGTCCAACATGTTCCTGTTCGAGTGAGCCTTGAAGGCTTTGCCTCTTGTTTGGGTATTAGTCCTACTCTTTTAATTCGCCTTTCGTTCTTCCTTTCTTCGTCGTTTCCGTTTCTTGTTTATCGTGTCTCTCCCGTTCGTTATTTGTTTACTTTCTGTACAGCTGTTCCATGAGTGTACATCGAAGAGTGTTGCGTGTCACAAAACGTTTTGATGTCGGGCAATCTTATGTGGGTAAAAACAAACTAGCGAGACAAAGCAAACTGGTCATGGAATAAGCACAGACAAAACGGAACAAAACGTTTGTGTAGCCCAACCAAAACAACAACCAGCCAGCCAGCCAGCCACCCAAACAACCGACCAACCGACCATCCAACCATCCATCCAACCATCCATCCAACCAACCATCCATCCAACCAACCAACCAACCAACCATCTAACCAACCAACCAGTCATCCAACGAACCATCCAACCAGCCAACCGACCAACCGACCATCCATCCAACCATCCATCCAACCAACCATCCATCCAACCAACCAACCAACCATCTAACCAACCAACCAGTCATCCAACGAACCATCCAACCAGCCAACCAACCAACCAACCATCCAGCCAACGAACCATCCAACCAACCAACCGACCAACCAGCCAACCATTCAAAAACACCGACCTAACACAATTGCTATGTCTCCAGACCAAAATAAAAGCTCAAGCATGTCAAAGAACTTAACGAGTAATTCCTAAATAATGGACAAAGCATGTCCGCATGGACTCGATGTCAAATAGTGCTTTTTTGTTTATTTGTTTGCTTTTATTTTGCTTTGTTGATACCTACAGGGGGAAAGGTGGCAGAGTGGTTAAGACGTCCGCCTGCCAAATGAAATGCGTGACTGCAGCGTGAGTGACCCGGGTTCGAATCCTGGCCTCGCCCTTTCTTTCTAGTTTGACAGAAAAATCGAACTGAACGTCCAGTCCTTCGGATGGGGACTTAAACCTAGTCTGACCCGTGCGCTTTACGCACGTAAAAATCCCACGGCAGTTGAAAGTCGGTAAGAGCAGGGATAAATCCCGCTGCCTGGTATGGCCAAATTGATAGCTAGGTTTTCCAAGGTTGCCCTCACACCCTCCTCACCCTATGCCCCCCAAAAAAAAGAAAAGAAAAGAAGGGTAGGCGCTGCATTTGCGGCGACGCTCTCTCCGGGGGAGAGCAGCCCGAATTTCACAGAGATAAGTCTCTGTGACTAGAATATACCAAATACCAAAATACCAAATACTAACAAATCGATGAGAAGGACTGGTCGAATCCTCACTCACAGTGGCAACATACAAACTGCGTAAAATATGTTCTCTTTGCGTTGTGGCAACACTGCTATAAACCTTAGTTTACAAAAAAGTCATAATTCCTTCTTGTGGTGGTACCATAGCCAATGAGGTTTAACCGAGGCGTGGTTACTGCTACACATATCTGTATTATTAAAAAATCGGGACTTTACTGGTTTAGCACTGCCTCCGGGCATTGCCTCCATTATTGCTCCCACCATCTTTGTATTTACAAATGCCCCACATGGCCAAAAGGCCGAAGAGGGCGTAAAACCCTATTTTCATCAAGTCATCATTTCATCTTGGTCATCACTTCCGAAAACAAAAGGGTAGACTGACAATCCCCGTGGGACTTAGACAGGTTTGCTTTATCCACGCATTTAACTCCACCGAAAATTAATATCACATTATAATATTATCATACCATTTACGTCGATTTAATAATTTAAAAAAACCCACCCGAGTTTACTGTAAGTTGTTTATTTCTTAAGTAATTTTATTCACATACAAACTCACACAGACAAAGACTTCAGCTAATTAACAAATGAATGAATTCTGAAATATTGATCTCGACTGCTGCTTTATTGTCAACTTCAGGGACGTGTAACTGGTGTGTTTCCAGAGTTAGACAGAACGTAAGCTTACCATTATTGCTGCTTTATCGAATACGAGTCTTCTTGGGAATGTAGTCCTTGGCGGCATGCCCTCTGGTGGGCATGCAACAGGGTTAGCACCACAACGCCTGTAAAGTCTTTTGCTTGTGTGCCTAGGGTTAATTACGCTGGCGCGTGACCCAAGCTACGTCCGAAAGGTTTAACGTATTGGTCGTGTTCGCCATTACTACCTCTGTTGGGAGAGACAGTCCTCAAGCCCACGAAATGACAGAGTCCAAGTCTGTTATCATAATAATTCCTAGGTGCCTAATTCTAGCTGGTGGTGGCCTTGCTGGAAGTGTCCTAATGAGTAGTTTCACTAGAAGGCTGGATCGACCGGTACGGTACCAGCTAACCCTCCCCCCCCCCCCTTGCCCCCCCCCCCCCCCCCCCCCCCCCCGCTGGGGAGACCGGCGACACGAGAAATGAAGATGATCATAATTGCAGGATCGTGTGCAGAGAAGTGACTTATGAGCCCAGCGAGGTTTCTCTGTATGTGGCGGTTTGAAGAAAATCGCCTGACGAATGGTTTGTTATGACCATCAGTTTCCCTCAGTCCCATGACTCCTGTCACTGAGAGGGGGTGGGGTGGGGGAAGGGGAGAGGGGGAGGGGGACGGAGAGGGGGAGGGGGAGGGAGAGGGAGGGGTAAAGGATATGGTGGGTGGTGAAAAAGGGTAAGAAGGAGAAGAACCTGAACTGAACTGAAGAAGATGTCAAAAGTTCGTTTAACAATTAATTGAGCTGGTTTGTTTGCTGCTGCTACCAGTTACATACATGGTCATGTACACCCATTTCTTCATGCCGTTTTGGTCAGTACGGAAACAAAAGGAGTGTTTTGGACAAAATTAATGATGACCTTTGACTGTAAATGTATGTTAAAATCCTCTTAAACATATTTACGTTTTTCGATTCAGTCAGATGACATACAGACTTACCAGGACTGTCGGACTACCCAAAACGCGGCGACGATAGAATCTAATAACTTGTATTAAAAAAAAAAAGACTGCTGAAATATAAAAAGCAAAACCCCCTTTTTATATTTCTGCAGTAATTGTTTCATACAAGTTATTAGTTATTGTAATAAATCCAATAATACGTCAATGGACTGTCTTTAGATAGTCCATTTGACTCCAAGCCATCGAGATAGTTAAAATGACAACAACTTCCGATAATTATTACTTGCGTGTAAAACGTGTCTTCTCCATCAACTGAAGGGCAAGTACACGAAAAGAAGAAAATGTTAGAGAACATTTTATTATGGGTTTTTATCTGGGCGACTTTGATTCAAATGTTAATGCTTTTCTCTGCGAGTGCGCAGGTGCATTTTCATTATGATCAGCCCTATCTTCATCATTGTGGTTTTTTGTTTGTGGCTCAAGCCACAAACCTATAACTCACTTTGTCGGTCGGTCGGTCTGTCGGTCGGTCGGTCTGTCGGTCTGTCGGTCCAAAATTGTCGCACTTCAAATCGAGGCTACACTTCTGGCCGCTCTTTAAAATGATGTATTTTAAAAGCGTACAAAATAACAAGCGCGAAATCGCAATAGTTTGTGGCCCGCGGTCTATTTTTACCACTCCAATCATGAGTTACCTCCCCTGGATTTTCAATAATTTTAATCTGTAAACCAGAATGTTATCTCTGCACCCTTTCGTAACTTTTTATATCTTTTGGAAAACATTTAAAACTATGTATCCTACTTATACTCATCAAAAGAAGCACCGCATACTCGTCGTGTCTGTTGTAGTGTCTGTATTACGTATGTTTATTATTTTGTACGCTTTTAAAATACATCATTTTAAAGAGCGGCCTCAATTAATTTTGAAGTGTAGCCTCGATTTGAAGTGCGACAATTTTGTCAAAATGTGCGACAATTTTGGAACGACAGACCGACAGACCGACCGACCGACAAAGAGAGTTATAGGTTTGTGGCTTGAGCCACAAACAATAAACATACGTAATACAGACACTACAACAGACACGACGACGAGTATGCGGTGCTTCTTTCGATGAGCATAAGTAGGATACATAGTTTTTAATGTTTTCCAAAAGATATAAAAAGTTACGAAATGGTGCAGAGATAACATTCTGGTTTACAGATTAAAATTATTGAAAAGCCAGGGGAGGTAACTCATGATTGGAGTGGTAAAAATAGACCGCGTGCCACAAACTATTGCGATTTCGCGCTTGTTTTATATGGAAACCGGAGAACACCAAAATCTGGGCATCAATGAATGAAACATTAGAAACGCTATAAGGTTAAGAAAGTGTCCAGCTAAGAAGAGCACGATGGAAGCTCAAGATGATCAAAGAAAGTAAAAGATCCCGCTAAGCTAATTTTGCGTTTGTAAACTATCTGTGGCTATCCCGTAGCCCGTCTGTTCTGTTTGTCTCTGTGTGTGTCTGTCTCTGTGTGTGTGTCTCTCCATCTTTCTCTCTGTCTCTCTCTCTCTCTCTCTCTCTCTCTCTCTCTCTCTCTCTCTCTCTCTCTCTCTCTCTCTCTCTCTCTCTCTCTCTCTCTCTCTCTCTCTCTCTCTCTCTCTCTCTCTCATAACAAAAAGAAGTTATATTCCCATCTTATCCCTCCCCTTAAAAGTGATATTATTCTGAAAAATGGTAATTTGTCTCAGAAATGTCTTCTTTTTTTTCGTAATCAATTTAAACCACCAATTCATGTTCAGCATTGCTCATTATTATCCATGTTTGCTATTTTTCCCAATTTGATCCTCTGTCAATTATTTAATGTGCCAATGTTTGTTTCATTTTCTTCACTTACTCTCGTATTACTCTCTCTCTCTCTCTCTCTCTCTCTCTCTCTCTCTCTCTCTCTCTCTCTCTCTCTCTCTCTCTCTCTCTCTCTCTCTCTCTCTCTCTCTCTCTCTCTCTCTCTCACTCTCTCTTTGTGAGCCCACTCGGGATTTGTGTGACGATTAAAAAAACCCCACATTCACTATTTAAAAACCTACCCAATATGAAACGTGAAGAAGGTACAAAAAACAAATCGCAAACTACACAAAACAAAAACAATCTGATTAAAACGAAACACAGACCTGTCAGCAAATAGAATAATGGCATCCAGTTTCAATAATGGACAAAGCATGTTCGTGTTTCACTTGACACTGATGTAAATTAGTGCCCCGTGCACGTGACAAATCAGGAGATAACGGCGAGAGAGAGAGAGAGAGAGAGAGAGAGAGAGAGAGAGAGAGAGAAGTCTGAAGTCTGAAATGATTTAATTTGTTAGGCCACAGGCCCATACAAATGGAGTTCACATTGACAAAATTATGACATACATGTAATAACAAGACATTACTGAAGTGCTTGCAGAGCATTTTGCCTGACTATATATGCCTTATACACGTATTTACAAACTCTAAGAACTATATTTTCATTTTCATTCAACAATAATAATGTTATCTTGTTCAATGAAGGACATCGGAAGTATTTACGAGGCATCAACTGAGCACGCAAAGAAGTGTATTTTGGACATGCTAAAAGGAAATGAAGTTCTGTTTCATCACAATCAGAACAAAATGGACAAAGAAGAGAGAGAGAGGGAGAGAGGGAGGGAGAGAGAGAGAGAGAGAGAGAGAGAGAGAGAGAGAGAGAGAGAGATGCACAGATAAAGACATTGAGGGTTGTCGTGTCGCCAGCACAGTAATAATTTATGAGTTTATTATTTTATTTTCGTTTATTGGACTGTTTATTTCGTTTTTGTTTGTCTGTTTGCAAACAAGTTTACAATAAAAAAAAAACCACCACCCACCCATACGCAAAATATGAAGATATTATATGAAATGAAATTCTTATAGAGGGTTGATGTGCTACCCACAGAATAGTTCGTGTTGACCCTTCCCGTACCCCGTGGGTGTGGTTGCACCCATACTTTTACATTTTGCTTGATAGTTGCAACACCGTTCATTGAATCTTGCTGAAATTTTATGACTTTGTTAATGACATATTCGAGCACGTGCACCCAAAACATCAAGCATTTGTGTTGAACAACAAGCGAGTCAATAAACAACAAAGTCGTCATTTAATGTGGATAGTCATTCAGATCCAGGATTTTCTAAATAATATTTTTTTTAGTCATAAAAATATTTTTGTAGTCATATAGAAATTTGTTTTTAGCCCAAATGGGTACATTAGTTTCATTTGTTCTTAATTGTTGCTTTAGAATTGGCCAGTTCAATTACGTCTTCGACTCAGATATTTACATCGATTCGACATATTATTTATCGTTTGAGAGAGAGAGAGAGGGAGAGAGAGAGAGAGAGAGAGAGAGAGAGAGAGAGAGAGAGAGAGAGAGAGAGAGAGAGAGAGAGAGAGAGAGAGAGAGAGAGAGAGAGAGAGAGAGAGAGAGTCTCTGTGTACTCAAAAACGTACAATATTTCCCCATCTTCTCTGTGTACTCAAAAACGTACAATATTTCCCCATCTTTATACATTTCTCGGTGTCGTTACCTTTTCAACTTAAGCTGTTTTTGCCTCAAGTGTTAAAGATCCACCCGATCACGTGTCAAAATCACGGGTTTCACGTGCTTTCCCTCTTATAACTGGAAATAAATCTTGTTTTAACCAAGTCTGACTCCCATATAAATGGCCCAAAATTCGAACCGACACATCAGTTTAAAGAGCAGCCTCAATTTGAATATGGGGAAATTCGTATGTGGGTTACAGCAACCCAGAAAAAACCAAGGGACGAAATCGTGGTGCGTCACTGGGTCTTTAAGGGTAAAAAACATCAGGGGCCTTTTTGTTTGATTAATTACATAGTTGTGACCACAGCTGTTTCGGGAGGAACATTTAGTTTATCTATATTTTCAGAAGTTGTTTCAAGCCAACGTTAGTTTACCATAAGTTGCTTTTCATAAATTACAATCACGAATATGTTGTAGTGTGTGACTAAATTACTTATATTCAGTGAATATTGCTAGATGTTCACTCATGGGCAATTTTATTTATGTTTGGGTATTATTCAAGAACATTTTATACCAAATATGTTGCATGACACTGCTCAACAAAATAAGTTTTTACCATAAATCTGATGGAAGAAATATATTAAAAATACAACGAAGAACATACAGCCCAAATATGTTTTACAAGCAAAAGCTTGGTGCAGTTCTTATCTAAGATTTCTAAATTCAGTCTTTTAACTAAATAGCTTGATTTTGTATGGGGTGGAACAGCTGTGTGACGTGAACGACAGCCGGGGGCTGCTTGTCGACTGTAGTGATAATATCAGCCTAATAATGAGCTCTTTAGATGGAGGTATGGTCCTGACGCTATGACACCGGGTGGCGTTCGATTTGAAGGTATTTTGTCACTGGTTCATTGTCTCTTTCTCTCTGTGTGTCTCTCTCTTGGTTTAAACAAATCTTTATTCATTTGAAAACAGTCAAACAGAAAGACAAAGAGAGGTTTTCGAAGATTATACCGTGCTCTGTCTCTTGCATGCACTACTAGTAGAGTATGCTACCACAAAAGCTCATTGCTGCTGAACGAACTTTGTTCCCCCTACCCCCCCCCCCCCCCCCCCCCCCACCCCCCCCCCCCCCCCCCCCAAGGCTATGAGATGAGGTCTCTAATTTGCATAAAAATTAACGTTGTCGTTCCGTCATTTTCTATTTTTCTTTGCGTTTTTGTTATAGTTCCCTCCATTCTCTCATTCATAACTGGAGCCTTAAGACCGTTATATCATCAGCCGCGCGGCACATTTCCACCTTCAAAATGGCGCATTTTTCTGTTCCGGTGACCTTGACCTTTAACCAATGACCCATATTTTCGAACTCGGCCTAGATATCCTAACTGCCTATGCGCATGCACAATACAAAACATCCTTGGTCCCTTCGTTCAAACGTTATCGTGTTAACGTGCATGCATAGCCAGCCAGCCAGGAACAAAGAGACAAACGTCACTGAAACTAGAGCGTTAAGACGCTAGATCACCAGCCGCGCGGCACATTTCCTGCTTCAGTCACCTTGACCTTTGACCTTCAATTTGGAACTTGGCCTAGATATCCTAAATGAGCTATGAGTTACTTTATTGAGCTATGCGCATGCAAAATATGAGCCACCCCCACCCCCCTTTTGTTTTTCTTTCTCCCCAGGTCCCTCCGTGCAAACGTTATCACTTTAACATAGTCAGCCAGGATCAGAAACAGGCAGATGTCAGTGAAAACATTGCCTGTTTTGTCTTGCGGCTGGTAAACATTACCAGCTTAGGATTATTTTGTTTTACGTCTTCTCGACCGAAGTCATATGAGACATCATATAGTAAAAAGCCAAGTGTCCGTCCGCGTGTGTGTTGTGTGTGTGTGTGTGTGTGTGTGTGTGTGTGTGTCTGAAACACGAAACGGGCCTTATAACTCCGCCGTTTTTTGACCGATTCGCTTCAAATTTGCTGTGAGCCCTAACGGGGCGATGGCAACGGCAACCGAGGCGGCCGTGTCATTTGCGCGGTTTTGCAAATGCGCGAAACGCGCATCCGCCGGCCTCTCGGCGCCCGTATCTCCGGTATTTCTGGACCGATTGCCTTCAAATTTGGCAGATATATGACCGGGGACGTTGACTATCAATGTGCCAAACCGGAAGTGAATCCATTACTTAGGCGCATAACAGCAGCATGATGCAAAACGGGCCTTATAACTCCGCCGATTTTCAACCGAATCGCGTCAAATTTGCTGTCAGGCTTGCTGTCACCGGGGCAAAGCCTGTCAGCAAATTTGAAGAAAATCGGGAGAGCGCGTCACTCTCAGAGCAGCGCCAACGGGAAACGGGGCTTTATAACTCTGCCGTTTCTTAACGAAATCGCTTCAAATTTGCTGTACTCAGCGTTACCAGTACTTGGCGTTACCGTTACTAGGCGTTACCGTTACTAGGGAGAGACCATCACTCTCAGAGCAGCGCCAACGCGAAACGGGGCCTTATAACTCCACCGTTTCTTTACCAAATCGCTTCAAATTTGCTGTACTCAGCGTTACCAATACTTGGCATTACCGTTACTAGGCGTTACCGTTACTAGGCGTTACTGGTACTCGGCTTTTTACCAGCTTAGCTCGCGCGGTTGGTACTTATACTTTCTGAACTTCGAATAACAGGAGGATTGCTTTAGTAAGGCCATTGCCTGGCACTTTGTGGCCGTACATGCGCAGTTTGCTTGTCTGCACTGACGTGAAGGGGATTTCTAAATGGCTCTCTCTACAGCCTGATGGTTCGTCACGTTTTTTAAAGTTTTTTGTTTAATAAAATGTTTGTTTATTCGCGAGATGGTATTAAAGATACACTGACGCACCACGATTAAGTCCCTTGTTATTTTCGGGGTAGCTGTGACCCATATACAAATGTCCCCAACTTCAATCAAATTGAGGCTGCTCTTTAAAAAAAATGATGTTTCGGTTTGAATTTGGGGGCTTTTGTATGGGAGTGAGACCTGGTCAAAACAAGAATTGTTTCCAGCTATAAGAGGGAAAACACGTGAAACCCGTGATTTTGACACGTGATCTGGCGGGTCGTTAATATATCTGACGTATGTTATCTCACTACAGCACCTTATTTCTAGGACATTGTCTGGTTTTTTTTGTTGTTAACCCTACCTGTTATGTACACATTATTTCATTATATTTGTCTTCTACTTTGTTGTTGTCAAATCGTCTTTCATGCATTCTCAATACTCTGATGCTTTCCCCACCCACCTTCAAGGTTTTTTTAGCCTCATCTCTGTACTTGCTCTCTTGTTGTTGTTGTTGTTGTTGTTGTTGTTGTTGTTGTTGTTGTTGTTGTTGTTGTTGTTGTTCTTGTTGTTGTTGTCGTTGTTGTTGTTGTTGTTGTTGTTGTTGTTGTCGTTGTTGTCGTTGTTGTTGTTGTTGTTGTTGTTGTTCTTCTTCTTCTTCTTCTTCTTCTTCCCTTCGACCGTCTTATTCTGTTATGTTATGCACATTTTGAAATATTTACGATATTCCCTGCTGCTGATTTTTTTTTTTTTTACAAGACTCTGAGATCTCAGATGATGTCTGAAACAAACTGAAGTCCGATTGAAACTGAGGTAAGTTTCAAAATGCTTCGAACGTTCTCGGCAGCAGAATCCGAACTAAATATTGACCAACCTTCTGCCAAAGAACGCCACAAAACACCACGACTAGATAAACCCACCTGGGCCTAAAGGCCTAGCCACACTGCATACGATTGGACCTCAATACGATGCGATTGTAACGATGTCTGTGAGTCATGATTCACGTGAAATACTTCCGTCTAAAAATAACTTTTCGTTCACTATACTCATGTAGACCGCAATACACGAATCAAACAAAAATGTCCACATACAAAAATAAGATATTTTATCAGATTCGGGTAGAATTTCACGTCACATGCCTCACAAATAAAATCGGATAGTAGTGAATCGAATCAACTAGTAGGATTTCATCAGATTTATTTAGACAGTAGAATGTCACGTCAATCATGCCTCACAAATGTCAAAATCGGATCGTAGTGAATCGAATCGTAACAGTATGCACTGTGTGTATGCACTGTGGCTGGGACTGAACAGTATGCACGACTGGCCGACCACCTCGTGTGTGTGTGTGTGTGTGTGTGTGTGTGTGTGTGTGTGTGTGTGTGTGTGTGTGTGTGTGTGCGTTGTGTGCGTGTGCGTGCGTGTGCGTGCGTGCGTGCGTGCGTGCGTGCGTGCGTGCGTGCGTGCGTGCGTGTGTGGGGTGTGTGTGGGGTGTTGGGTGGTGGTGGTGGGGGGGGGGGGGGGGGGGGTGGGGTTGGAGTGGTCAAGTACGACAACGATGATAATCACTATTGTACGACCCGCCTGGGAACGTATACCGTTCTGGCTACAGCAGCACGACGCCTCGCTTCCTCCACCTTTAGGTGCCACGTACATTCTGTGCCGGATCTGTACTCAAATGACTTTTGATCACTGGTCCACATTCGCCTAAAATGGGGGCAAATAGAAAAGTGAGAGCTAGCGCATTTTTGGGGGGTTTAAACAAATCTTTAATATTTCCAAACAACACATATTACAGAAAGCAAAAGAGAGCATCAACAAGCTAGCGCTTATAGCGTGCTCCTGAAATATTACATGAAAAATATTTGGTGAATGACAAACTGTGTAAGTACAATAATACATCATTTATACATGATAATTGAGCAAAAGAAAAGGCACCAAAAAAAAAAAAAAAAAAAATTCAAACACACACACAGAACATAATGTGCAATCAATTTAGAGACAATTTTTTTTTTTATAGTCGAAAGAGAAAATACGAAGAAGGAAAAATCAAAGCATTTGATGAAAAAAAGGGAGAAACAGGGAGAATTATTTACATAGTTTACAATATTCAAAACATTGCTTTAAATATTGTCTACGCCATGCCACCATAGTTAATGACACAATAGCTGGTGAGGAAAACATTCATACCAATAACCATGGGATATACTTTTACTACTTTCATTGGGGCATTTGCTTCCCTTCTCTCACCTTTTCCATTTCTATTTTCGTTTCTTCATCTCTTTATTATTTTATTTTCGAAATGTTGATGTTGATCATAATCCCCCCCCCCCCCCCCCCCCCCGTTTGTTTTTCCTTTTTGTGTTCCATTTATGTTCTACCCCACCCCCTTGCTCTTATGTCATAGATAACCCCCCTGTGAAGCTTTTTGTGTGTAAGCTCATGGATTCTCTGGATATTTATTTTCAATTGCTGCTAACGTATATGCTGATTTGTTATTTTGATAATGAAGGCTATTCGGTATGCTAGCGTTAACCATTGTGAGATTTAGTTGTTTAAAAAAACATGCATTATGGAAACAAAAGGGAAAACAATCATGGTGCAGGTTAGTTTTATTTTGTAAATGACCATGCCTATCAAACTAGGAGATATCCACGCTGGCTCTGAGTGCTGAAGCCAAAGGGATTAGTTGTCATTGGAAACCCTCCCCCCAAAGCCAACTGTCCTAGAGTCCTCTTGGCCTAAAGAGAGGGGATGTACCCTGGGCATACAAATTCCAGTCCAGCCCTCGGGAATAGCAACCGCATCCTCTGACGTTTGGAAGTCATGGTCGGGCACGACAGACAGGCACATTCTATATAGGAGAACTCTTAGTACTCTTACTCTTTCATTTTCATTTTCAATTACAATTTCTATGCTATTGTTGTTCTTGTTGTTGCTTGCTTGTTCGTGCACGTGTTGTATGCTATCATTTTCATTTTCATGTTCTGTTCCATTCCCTTATTACTTGTGGCAGCCAATATTGTATAATCTACTTGTGTTTGAGCGCCTTGTATAATAAGCTTTAAGCTTGTGCTCGTTCTCATTTGTTTATGTTGCTGCTTTTCTATGTGTTACTCAATACAAATTCGTTTAAACCAACTCTTGCTGCGCGTGTGCGTTCGATTTAAGAAAATTGATAGAATTAAAAAAAATGTATTTGCAATCTGTTAAAGACAGAACGAAGTCTGAATCAACTCCAAAGTTTGGAAATACAATTACTTTTCTATTGGTGCTGAACGTCTCTAACTCAGTATCCTCGAATTTAATAATACAGAAAGCGATTCGAACATCTTCGTTTATTTCATTACAGAGACGTCCAAGGATTTTCACAGTGTGTCCATGGGTGGATTGCCAACGTGAGATCTGGAGTTTGCCAATCAAGATTTACTCAAGAATGTCCAAATGAATAAACGTGCATAATACGCACTCTGAAAGAAATGGAAAGGAAGAAGAGCAAGGAAATATAGCTTGGCTTTAACACGAAATTCTGCATTGTTTGATAATGTTATATTTTCTTTAAGCGTCAATAAGATAAAGTTGTAAATTGTATTGATGTAAAAAGGATTATTCTTTTGGTAAACATCGCTGAAATTACAAAGTTACATTTTGAATTTCCTGTTTGTAATTGAAAAAAATAATCCTATGAATATATATATTTTTTAGGATTTAGTTAGTCTATGTAATTTTCTTCTACAGCAAGAACGAAACAAAAGAAAAGCAGCTTTAACTGAATATTTGATGTTTTGATTTTCTTCAATAAAAATGGAAAACAAAAACGTCTATC
Organism: Phymorhynchus buccinoides; assembly: GCA_017654935.2. Lineage (NCBI taxonomy): Eukaryota > Metazoa > Mollusca > Gastropoda > Neogastropoda > Raphitomidae > Phymorhynchus > Phymorhynchus buccinoides. Next base: position 43,511,025 of record CM065682.1, on the reverse strand, counting down.
TGATGATTGAAGGGTTGTCGCCCCCTTTTTGCTTTGTCTGAAAATAAAACCTATGTTTTTTTCCATGAAAACAAAAGTCCAATCTTTCTGAATGAAAAAAAATCCTTCTTGTGCAGAAGAATGTTTCTGTTTGACAGACGGTTTTCTTCAGTGTGTGTGTGTGTGTGTGTGTGTGTGTGTGTGTGTGTGTGTGTGTGTGTGTGTGTGTGCGTGTGTGCGTGTGCGTGTGCGTGTGCGTGCGCGTGCGCGTGCGCGTGCGTGTGTGCGTGTGCGCGTGCGTGCGTGCGTGCGTGCGTGTGTGTGTGTGTGTGTGTGCTTGCGTATGCGTGCGTGTGCTTGCGTGTGCTTGCTTGCTGACGTTTAAGGTGAGGTAGAGTGGTAGGAGGTAGTCGAAGTTCAAGTTAAATAAGATATTTTACACGACAAATTATTATAAAAAAACAGTTCATTAATAAATTAGTGAATGTTTTTTTCGAAGTAGAAGAATACCATGTCAGCTGATGATAGATTTGATGTTCATTTTTTGTGCAGAAAAAAGCATATATCAAAGGATGAAAAAAGGGTACTTTTTTAAATTAACGCCTGGCACTGAAATGACAAACTGTCTTGTAATTTCTCTTGGAAAAAATGCAACGGTAAAGTTATCAAATTTTGTAACATTTATTGTTTGTGCAGAATGGATATTGGATTTTACAGATTGTTTTTTTTATGGGTTATAAATTATCTGTCAGGAAAACATACCCCATCTACTGTAGAAGAATAAGCAACAACCAAACCAAAACCAAACAGTTTTGACATTGCTTCCTAGAAACCCCCCCTGCAGGATTTCATAAATTGAATACAAATACAAATCCGTTGGTTAGTTGTCAGAAATCCACAAAAACACGCTAACAATAAATAAAACGTTAATGAAAAACATTTTTTGATTGACGTTTTTATTTATTGTTAGTATTTCAAGTTTTTCTGATAACCAACCGACGGATTTGTTTGTTTTCTTTAATGCTGATATTTATTTTGAGTGTGTGGATTTCTAGCAACCAACGAACGGATTTGTTTTTGTTTTGCATTAACGTTTTTGTTTATTGTTAGTGTGTTTTGGTGTAAGGATTTCTGACCAGCAAACGGATTTATTTTCTCCCCATGTGCTTTGAGGAAAACTGAAAACTGAGCTTTGGTGTAAAACATTATAAATTGACAGAATAAACGGCCAAATGTTGGAAACGAGTGTACACCGTATGCGTTTGTAGTTGGCGTACAAGAACATTAACCCTTTCACCGCCAGCCATATTTCAGCCAAAAATGTCCATTAAATTTACCTGGGTAGAGAACAAAATCCATCTGCAGTATTGGGGATTCTTCTGTGACAGATATAAAATAAGGTC
>CM065682.1:43484643-43502143 GCA_017654935.2 Phymorhynchus buccinoides | reverse complement strand
TTACCTAGGTAGAGAAAAACAAATATCTGCAATATTGCGATTTCCTCTGTAACATGCATAAGATTAGGCCTACCCTTACCTCCCAAAATTACGAAGATAGGGTTTTCAGATAGCAGGCCCTGATTTGATGCTTTTTAGTGACATGGGTGTTAAACCATTGTGGTGCAAAAATGCGACATTGGCGGTGAAAGGGTTAAAAAATACTTTCTCAAGGTGAGGTCGCGACAATGACAGTGGTGAATGAATGACGTATACGTGATGGTTCTATAAAGAGTTCATCGGCAAAGCCATCAAGGCTCACTCGCTTTGTGCTTTTGTAGCTATATCTAAATGCTAGATTGTATGCTTTCACATAAATGCCATACTAAAAACAGGAACAAACTTCATTAAATATTCTGTAAAACATATATAAAAAAGGACACTGGACACAAAGAAATTGGTTAGTATGTGTACTCGCTTTATGTTTTGGGAAGCAGATCTAAATGCCAGATTGTTCACTTTCAAACACACTCCAAAGGTCAAGGTCAAATGGTACAATTTTATTACAGGACACATCAGCTTCATGTGGTATGCCGTGCAAAATGTTAAGTTCATGTGATTATTGCGACAGACAAAAATCCAAGGTCAAAGGTCAAGGTAATCAAGGTCACCGAGGTCACCAATACTTAGCATTCTATATGATCTTAAGCTAGTCTACCTACTTGCCACATTTGGAAGCTGTATCTGCCATAATATAAAATATATGGCCCAAACACATAATTGATGATGTTCAAGGTCAAGGTTAATAGGGTAAAAATGACCCTGTATACCTAATCACCGTAAGCTAATACACCAACATAGGACACTTGGGGACCGTAAATGTAAAAATGTAAACGATATGGCCAAGACAAAAAATGCATGTTGAAGATCAAAGGTCAAGGTCATTGGTTAATTTTATTATGCAAATCATCTTTCGTGAAAGCTTGCATAAACATCTATGTGTATGCAAAGTTTGAACAATGTACGCCTTCTAGATCGCGAGAAAAAGTCAAAGTTTAAATTTGTACCACAGACGCAACACATACATACGGATACACAACCGAACACTGATGAGAACATATACTCACTTCGTCAACACGAGTGAGCCAAAAATAATGTATGAAAACAGATGATTTAGTTTATTTGCATTAACTCAAGATTTGCTAAGTGGTTGTATTGGCCGGTTGATGAGCAACTAGCTACCTTCTTGACCTTGACCTTTGAACCTGGACATGTCCATTTGTTGTCGTGTCCATATTATTATCTTTCACATTTTCATAGTTACATTACAACCTCATTTTGTAAGTTCGTAATTGGTCTATCTCATAGTCATATAGGATGTAAAACATTAACGACCTTTAGATTTGACCTTGATGCTTCTTGGTCTGTCTTATGAAGTCTTATTGCTTGTGGACTGAGAACACGTGTGCCGCTCAGCGACACCTTCCAGTTACCCTTTCTTCAGTATTGGGCTATGCGTTGGTCAAGTGGCAGAGTGACCTTTGATCAATCACTATGTATCGATTTCTGTTTGCGTGCCAATCTTCTCTCTGTTGCGAGAACGTCGATCAGAGAATACTTGACAGTTTTCTATGCGAACCAATCCTGTCTTGTGGTCATAGACACAGTACAGAGCTCTCTCTCTCTCTCTCTCTCTCTCTCTCTCTCTCTCTCTCTCTCTCTCTCTCTCTCTCTCTCTCTCTCTCTCTCTCTCTCTCTCTCTCTCTCTCTCTCTCTCTCTCTCTCTCTCTCTCTCTCTCTCTCTCTCTCTCTCTCTCCCGTTTGGAATAACCAAATATAACAAACATCCTGACAGGCTCAGAAAGGGATAATCTGAGACGGACATCCGTGCCTGGGTCTTGCTGCAGAAGCTGACAGCTTATTGGGAGCCTCACCAATATGATCTAGAGGGCACAGACACCATGATTTGTATCGGGTGATGAACTATTGAGACTGAAGGGGTTCTTATAGATTGCAGACATTTTATCTGTCCTGCTAGAACTGTCTTTTTCTAGGGGGAAAAACGCTGTGCCTTTCGTCCTTTTTTGCAGTACATTTTTCTTTCACCCAACCCTCTTTATAAATGTTTTTTTGTAAATGGTTTTTTTCATATCATAGTCTCTGTTTGTAGTTACTGACCTCGCGATGTTGTTGGATATTGGTAGTATAGTTTATGAGAAAAATGACTGGTTCGCGTACAAATCATAAAACAATGAACGTAAAAGCTGGTGTTAAAACAGCTTGGAGAGAAAGTCACAAAGTGGGAAAAGCATGTGAATATTTCGGATGAAACAGTCAAGAAAATCGGTAAAATAAATATGAACCAGAACTTGTGTTATCAATCATAACATCATTATTTATTTTATTTTGCCGATGTAAGAGATGTATAAATATTTGTGGGGGAGGTGCGGGTAGGGGATGGGGTATGGGGGCATGAGTGTTATGGTCAAGATGCGGAGGGCTGATGGAGAGAAGAATGTAGACAGTTGTATGATATAATCATGCATCCGGAAAATAGAAATTGATTTCCTGACCCTTATTGTTCCATTTAGATGTTAGTTATGAATATTCATAGGACAAACACTCATGAAAGCAATGGTCAACCTATGGCGATATTTTTCACGCCAGAGGGCAGTCAATGCACTAGGGGCTTATCACGCGATTTTCTTACTTGGGCGTAGTGAGAGAGAGAGTGATGGTAGGACCACTCACTGTCTCTCTCTCTTTCTTTATCCCCAACTAATAATATAGAGAGGATTAGTCCCACACGAGCGTCATGCCCTCTGGCGTGAGAAAAATCGCACTAAGTCTCTCATTTCTTGTGGCGACGAAACCATTGCGGAATCTGTCCAGAATATGTACGCACGTGCATGTCCTTGTGTACATTGGATCATGATGACAATGCGGGTTGGGGTGGATTGTAGAACAGTTAGAGAGAGAGAGAAAGAGAAGAGAGAGAAGTAAAAAATTGCAAGCGTTATTTGCTTATGGATGAAATAGAACAAACGTGTGAATTTGTTTTGCTGATTGTAACATCTGTTTTAAACAAATAAAAATTCAGGTGTCGTTATTATTCGATAATCACAGTTTGCGCGTGTATGTGCTTATGGTATGTTTGTGATGTTATGTGATATGTACGTGCGTGTGTGCGTGCGCGCACGCGTATGTGTGTATGTGGTTGTGTGCACGTGTGTGTCAAGTCAAGTCAAATCAAAATTATATTTCTTGAGCACAAAGAAATAAGCTTTGACATCTTTTTTTGCATTCTGTGTTCATGAAATAAAATCTCAACTAGACAAGCATGCCAACAGAAATATTAAAACATATGATAAAGCAAGAAAGGCATGCATGAAAATCAAACTAACGAGAACAAAATAATGTCACTACTATTAGCTTACATCAAGTTAACTACTCATGCATCTTAGGCATAATCATGTTGAAAATGCACATAGAAAAAGGAGGGAGAAGATACAGACATACAGGCATAGACAGAGTGAAGGGGAGACAGAGCGAAAGAGAGAAAGAGAGAGAGAGAGAGAGAACGTGTGTGTCAAGTCAAGTCAAGTCAAGTCAAAATGATCTTTATTGAGGGGTAAAGAATAAGCTGGTTGTGTGTGTGTGTGTGTGTGTGTGTGTGTGTGCGCGTGTGCGTGCGTGTGCGTGCGTGCGTGTGCGTGTGCGTGCGTGTGTGCGTGCGCGTGTGTGTGCGTGCGTGCGTGCGTGCGTGCGTGCGGGTGTGTGTGTGGAGTATGGTGGGTGGAACGTGAACGGGTGTGTATGTGTGTGTGTGTGCGTGTGTGCGCGCGCGTGTGTATGTGTGTGCGTGTGCGTGTGCGTGTGTGTGAGTGTGAGTGTGAGTGTGCGTGTGTGTGTGTGTGTGTGTGTGTGTGTGTGGTGTGTGTGTGTGTGTGTGTGTGTGTGTGTGTGTACGTGATTGTGTGTGATGTGTGCATACACGTATGTGCGTGTGTGCGTGCATGCGCGTGTATGTGTGTATGTGCGTGAATGAACTCTGATTGAAATAAGGATTTGCTTCAGACACATTCATTCTCAGATACAGCTCATACAAAATAATCACACAACACATTCAATGCTTTACAATTTTCATCCCCTATGGCGCTTTTAACCTTCTCAACCCTTCGCTTTCATTCACATTCCTTTCTTGGAATCTTGCCTGTCTAGTATAACTCCTCCACCACTCCGTTATAAAACAGCATACAACAGGCTCTTCTCTCATTCTCTGAGGATATTGCTCTGACAAAGACCCAGAACGTCTGTGTCTAGGTAGGAGCCACTCTACAACCGTGGTGTCGATTGGCGGCGACATCATATAATTCACCACACCAGCCCCCTCCCCCCCCTATCATTTTGTCTGAAAGTACTCCTTTCTCATTTCAGACGAGTCGCGTCCATCTTCACACAGTATGTATTTAAGTTTATCTTTTGAGGAAAGGAAGAACGAATAGGAAAGCTTTGTTGTGGGTTTAAAATGGTGCTGTTTATTTGGGATTAATGCATGCCATGTACGATACTGAAGTGGTGACATGTAATTTGTACCAATTTTCGTGCACCCACTTGGGGAGAGGGTGGGCGTGGCGGGTTGAAAATAAACTGACTTTGACTTGGACAAATTGCACAACCAGAGTATGGTATTTAGTACCAACGTTTGATCTTGCGTAGGGGCATTATGCAAAAATGAAAGTCTATTTCTACTTTCCGTTCTAAAAGAATGGGGCAACTGAAATGAGGTCTCTCTCTCTCTCTCTCTCTCTCTCTCTCTCTCTCTCTCTCTCTCTCTCTCTCTCTCTCTCTCTCTCTCTCTCTCTCTCTCTCTCTCTCTCTGTCTCGCTCTCTCCCCCCCCCTCTCTCTCGCTCTCTCTCTCTCTCTCTCTCTCTCTCTCTCTCTCTCGCTCGCTGGCTTTATCGGACACTTTGGTCGTTCTCTAGAGATGCCAAAGAAAGATATATTCAAAAGAACATATTTGTTTTTGCTTAAAGTTCTAATGGTCTTGTATCTGTAAGTAAACTAAAGTATAGGCCATCATTGTCAGAATACTGGTGACAATTGCGCCAATTTACCTTTGTTTTTGGTTCAAGCACAAACGCACGGGCTCTCTCTCTCTCTCTCTCTCTCTCTCTCTCTCTCTCTCTCTCTCTCTCTCTCTCTCTCTCTCTCTCTCTCTCTCTCTCTCTCTCTCTCTCTCTCTCTCTCTCTCTCTCTCTCTCTCTCTCTCGCGTTTGTGCTTGAACCAACAAACAAAGGTAAATTGGCGCAATTGTCACCAGTAGTCTGACAATGATGGCCTATACTTTAGTGTACTTAAAGATACAAGACCATTAGAACTTTAAGCGAAAACAAATCTGTTCCTTTGAATATATCTTTATTTGGCATCTCTAGAGTACGACCAAAGTATCCGATGAGGCTAGTGAGCTGACCATTAGTCAAAGTCGCTGACCCGTGCTCATTGGCTTGCTCAGAGCAAGTCAAGATTCAAGATTTTACTATTCTTTCACTCCTATTGGGGCACGGAGGATTTCATTAAACTTCAACTTATTGCAGTACCTCCAGGATCGTCCCACAATCTTTTACGGTTATTAATGTCCCATAATTATGTGCCTGTTCCAGGCTGGTGGACGTTAAACGAACTTTCATCATTGAATGAATTGAGATCACGAGCATCCATCGCTAGGGGATCAACTCTGCAAGGTTAAAAATAAAATTACGATCGGTTCTAATGCATTGTCATAAGGGTAAATGTAAACTGAAACCAAGCGCATTGCTATCAGCATACCGATTTCTTGTACTTATCATTATGGTAGGGTTAATGATAGTCTAGGCAGTAGGGACTGGAGTATTTGTTATTGTTCACGCACAGCATAGACAAACGCACAGGGTACTGTTCAGGTAGCAGTGTGCTTCCCGTTCTTATAGAGCTGAATGCAAACAGCGACAGGGAAGTGCACATTGGAAATCGAAGTAAATACACTTAGCCCTCGATGTTCCATTTCGTAAATTTAATTTCATTACCCAACATTCAATGAAGGCGTTTTGATTATTCTTGTTCAATCTCATGTGCATTATTCTTTTTGTGATCCCAGGACGCAAAGAGCGACGAATCTTTCATTTCGTTTTGACAATTGTCCTAACCTAGTTACGTAATTCCAAAAGTGTGTTTTGTTTCTTATTTTTACGCGTGCGTACCTGCCTAATTCTACTCAATATTTATATTGTGTGGTTTCTTCTTTTGCGATTATCTATCTTTCTTTCTTTTCGTATAAGGCACTGTTTGATTTATCGGTTAGTATATAAGTACTAGTCATTTTGTGAAGGATAACAGTTACAAGCTGGACGTTCTATCAAGGGGGTATGGGTATGTCTTTGTGTGTATATATGGGTTTCTATTTGTCCTAGCTAGATTTCATCGTAACTTAAATTTGCCCCCAAAAATTGTGTAACATGCATTATTTTAATGAACTGCTTCGCATTTTAAAGATGTGACTTATTACTGTTTCATTTTTAGCTTGCTTTTGAAACTATATTGTTGTGTGTGATTTTGAGTTGACGTGATTATATTATGCAATGTTTTGTATTTAGCATGTTTGTTTTACTTTATATTATTGGGTGTTTTTATGTGCAGGCGGGTAGGCCTATATCTTTGTATCTTTTTAGCATTTTTATATACTTTATAATGTTATATGTCTTGTGTTTGTTTTAATGTAAAAATCGCATTCGTTACCACTTGCAATTTCTCTTGTCAGAGATAATAAAGTTGTGTTTGAGTTTTTAATTTTTAATTTTCTGGGCATATATTCTGTTAACACTTATGTCCTTAGTCTGTGAATACAACAGCTTTTCGGATTCTACTCGTCTCGGTATTTTGATTAATGGTACTAACAACAAGGATCTTCTTCAGCTTTGCCAATGTAAACTGTTTGTGGCAGTCTGTTTTGTGTTGTATAAAAGTAAAAAACCATGTCTAGGTTATACAACAGCGACCCACTTCACCACGAGTTAACTTAAAACGTCCCTGTCTATTTAGAGAGCATATAGAGGCTGCGGTTTAGCATACAAAGATTCACTCATGGCATACGCAAACCTTTCTTTAAAGATACACTGACACCACGATTAAGTCCCTTGTTTTTTTTTTCTGGGTAGATGTGACCCATATACAAATGAAATTGAGGCTGTTCTTTAAAATGATGTTTCGTTTTGAATTTGGGGGCATTTGTATGGGAGTAAAACCTGGTCAAAACAAGATTTCTTACCAGCTATAAGAAAATAACCACGCGAAACCCGTGCTTTTGACACGTGATCTGGTGGCTCGTTAACTCCCGAGATTAAGAGCATTACAGTTCGGGTCTAATGAAAAGCCCCCATCAGCTCTTTGCTCCTCATGGCGCGCCTCTGGCTGCGACGCGCTCTCCAGGTGGGAGCAACCCGAATATCACAGAGATGCCTCTGTGACTATAGAGTACCAATACCTAATACCTAATTCCTAATACATGTTGAACTGCGTCATTATGTTCCTCATTAAATTCACAACAAAGTCAAGTCGATTGGAAAACAAACGGAATCCGTCTTCCACAGACGTGTATAAAATACGACGGACCGCTAAGCTCTTACAACGACGACCCTTAGAGAAATGTTAACTTTCCTTCCTCACTCTTCCATTGAAGAAGTCAAGAACTTCTACTTTGGGTTTATCGATTCACTCGTATACATGCATCCATCCCATTTGCCCTCTCTGTCACTTCACCAAGATATACATTTTCGCTAATAGGTTTGTACGCTGCCAAGTATTGTCTGAGAACACAGCTGAAGGTTTCTTAAAAAGAATGAGTGTCTCCATACCAGCGTTGCGGACAAATTATCCCCCAAACCGCCCTTCAGTATTCAAGACACGGCACGTCGAACTCGGTGGCAGCCTTTCATTCCCCGTAGAAGGGGAGCAGGAATAAACTAGTTGACAAAAGCCACATAAAAGCATTCCCTGCAGTTATAGTGAACTGGAGAGAGGACTTGTGATAGAATCAACGCATCTTGGATTCTATTGTATTACTTACAAACGAGTTGCTGTTACGTGTTGGTTGCGAAGTCACACACCAAAGACTGTATAGGGGAAGATAAGCATCCGGTCTCTTTTCCCTATATGAGTAGTGAGGACAGAAACACTGGTTATGTCCCTTTGAAACAGTACACATTTTACACATCGATAGGCCAGTTGAATTCTCCGTTCAAGTTCCAGTCTGAGTTTTTGGATAGCCTCCACTGTGAAAAGTGTACTGGCCCCACTAACGATAACTCTATCAGCCCGGTTCGCCGAGCTCTTAAGTAATCCATCTTACCCTTTTAGAATATCTTTGATCACACCAAGATAAAAAAAGTGGACAAAAAGGATAAAGTAAAGAAAAAACCCTCATTAGTACTATGATAATAATAGAAACTTACATGTAACAGAAAGAAAGTGTACCTATTTCAAACATACCATGACTAAATACTGTTCTTTTAATTTCAGTTGTAATCGAATTCTTGGATTTTGGGGTGGTCAGTTCACAATTAAGGTATTATTAGGTATTTTAGGTATTAGGTACTTTATAGTCACAGAGGCGTCTCTGTGAAATTCGGGTTGCTTCCACCTGGAGAGCGCGTCGGAGCCAGAGGCGCGCTACCCAATTTTTTTTTTTTTTTTTTTTTGCATGCAATTTTTGTGTGACTGATGAGGAAGGAAGGTTCCTGTTTACAAACATAAAACATGCAGACTCTTAGAGAAACGCAAAAGACTTGCATGTCAATCGTAAAGTACCTTCCATCAAAACGCCCCCTGTTCATGATCCCCAGACAGCAAGATGCGGGCTGACTGTTGACTCGATTTACAAAGGGGGTGAGGAGTTAGGGCCAAAGAGGAATTTTAATACGTTACACAACTGGGTGCATGACAATAGAAACTGTTTGAGCTAAGCCTTCTCTCTTCTGTTGTTTCTGTTTTCTAATTCTCCACAAGATCCCACCCTGTGCGCGATTTGTCTGTGCAACAAATATGAAACTTAATACTCGCAAATATGGGTGTGTGTGGTCATCAAAACTGGTCATAGATGAATGATACGTTGTGTGCGTGTGTGTGCGTGCGCGTGTGCGCGCGCGCGGTATGTGTGTGTATGTGTATGTCTGTTGTAGGGCGCACTTGCACACGAAGACCCATATATGCACGAGTGCTTAATATCGTATGGTCATTTTTTTTCATCATTTGCCATGGACACGTGCATAAGTAATAATCTCTGGAATGACTTACCTGATGGAATTAAGCAGACTAACTCTCTTAGCCTCCTTAAGCGATTTCTGTGCAAACATAATAATGCAGTACCGAAGTGTTACTATCTTAACGACAGGACATCTGAAATTATGCTTTGTAGACTTCTTAAAGTTCCTAAGCGGTCCTTGAAATCTTCGGGTGAGAGGGCGTTTAGTTTTGTTGCACCAAACGTTTGGAATTCTCTCCCTGACCATACCCGTAACCAGTCCACTCTTCCTTCCTTCAAGTCCCAACTAAAACCCCACTTCTTCAGGAAACTTTCTCTCTGCAAAGTCTATGATCATTTCCCCACTTTTGTCTTCCAGCTCATTGACGTTGAGGTTAACGCGTGCGCGTGTGTGTATGGGGTGGGGGATGGGGTGGGGGGTAGAGATGTATGGTGAGGATACGTGAACCAGTCTGTTAGAAATGTTTGTACGAATGGTGAGTAAAAAGCGCATTGAGTTGCTTTGCAAGATTATGCGCTATATAAGCATTATTAATTATTATTATTATTAGACTAAGACTTCAAATGAGCGACCTTAAGCACGACCTTTTTAGAAGACACATTACTAATGATCCTAGATGCAGTTGTGGTAATGACATAGAAGATGCTCGTCATTTTTTTTAAATTGACATGCCCTTTATTCCAAAACGCACGTGTTCAGACATTGGGTCTACTACCTATTGACGTTAAAAACAATGTTGACATTTTGTTGTTCGGTGGGAGGGATAAAAATGCCATTGAAAACAGATAAATCTTCCTTGTAGTTGGAACATTCATTTGTGTTTCCAAGCGTTTTGCTCAAGATTAATGTGTTTATCCTTCTTTTTGTCCCTGGTGATATAGAAAACATGCTCCTGCTTAAATAGATATATTGTTACAGTGATACATTGAGTTGCCACACTTAACATGTATTCCCTTTTCTTCCATTTAAAAAAAAAGAATGATTAGTTCTTAGAATAAGTTTTTCATGACCTTGATATTCATGTTTGTTTATATTGTTCACTTTTTCCCGAAAGTCAGTTGTACCGATCATTATTTAGCTTATCTTACAAAGTGTGACTGACTTCCATTAATTGTAAAGTGTGATGCAGCCTGTTGCTAGTACGATGTCTATGTGTTGAGTACTTTTATAAGCCTCGGCTTGTTGTACTCTTGTCTACGTATATATTTTATTGCTGCAAAAGTGTGTCAATAAAACATTTGTTTAAACCAAGTAATAAGATAATGATCACTTTTTTCCACAGTGTGTCAGTCATGACAAATAAGACTATGCCTCTTCCAACATTGGCACACTGACAGACAACCAAGTTTGCATCTGGGTGGTTATTGACACTGTCGACCCAAGCCCTGTTCATAACAACATTACTCGAAGAATCGTGACAAACGTTCCAGGAAGAAAGAGTTAAGCAGTGAACTTTATACTATGCTCCGTTATAAAGGAATATTTGGAAGGATCGTTGATGGTAGGTGTTGGGAATTAAATGGAAGTCAGGAAGGGATTTGTGCATTTTGCTGATGTTTGTGGTTTGTGTGTGACTCTTCATGGAGACACGTGTTCAGTATTTGACATAGTTTCATTAAAAAAAAGCTCTTCTCCACTTTAATCAATGTCTGCTTAAGGCTGCCTGCATTTCGTAATGCCATTGGAAATGAAAATGATATCAACGTGTCTGTGGTAAGGTTAATGTGCCAATAGTATTAAATAACCAACGGGCTCTAATAATTTATACTATTACGCTTAAATGTCTTCACCTTCATTCTAAAGGCATACATATGTTTATATATATATATATATATATATATCGTACATTTAACAAATTTAAACACTTTTGCATGACACAATCTCAAGTACTGTTCAGCTGTCATACCCATGCCATGATGATCAAATTGTTAACTGTAGTGTAGGGCTTGAAGATGTGTTGTGAAATTATTAAGATTTATGAAGGACGTTGCATAGCGTCTTCAAGTTGTTTTTTCTCCAACAGATAATAGAGGAAACTTTGCATTACTTAGACGAAGTTAAAAACAAACAACTAACAGTATGCTTACGTTTGCCATTGCAGGCGTTGCAAATTTCTTACATTACTCATTCTAATAATGTTTCATATTTCTTAAATTATTTCTCTTATTAACACACGGTTGTTGTTTTCATAGGACGAAGACTGATTTTTTCAGCAACAACGACAACGTCGCCCCTTGCGAAAGTCAGAATGAACGCATCCTCACAGAGCCATGGCCTTGGAAGAGCATGGGTCATAGTTTCCCACCGAGAGCTATTATGTGTAGCGCAGCAATGCGATCTGCATGCGCGCAGGGTCCAACAGTGTCAACTAACCGTTTCTTTTTTTTATCTGTGTTCCAGGGGAAAGAAGGGAAGATCAACAGCGGTTTGGTATCGACCACTTTATACCCCACCGTGGGTGACTGAAGGATGGTGGAGACAGCTTTGTCTTGACTGCCAGGAAAAGGGTGCGCTTGATTGTGCCAGCGTCGCAAATCTACACAGAACTATACAAGGGTGTCGTTGGTTTGTTTTGTCACTGGAGATTATTTGGAGGTTCTCTTCTTCTTTTAAGTACAGCTCGACAGAGATCTGTAGCGATTTTCCGCATTCCTAAGAGGGATCTTTAAAGGCCAGCCACACGTCAGCTAAAATCGTACCATTTTACGATACGATTCGATCACGTAATCTCGAAGCGCGAATCACATTTTGTTCTTGGAGACCACGTGATCGAATCGTATCGTACATTTGTACGATTTTTAGTGGACGTGTGTCTGGCTCCTGTTTGATATGATGCACGCAACTGAGTGATTCTGTTGCTATAGAAGAAATTCTGGTTTATCATATTTCTTGGATTTCTTCTTATGTGTGTTCTTAGAGAGAATTGATTCTTTGTGTTCGTGAAAAGCTATACAAAATGACTTGTGTTATGTGTTCTAGATGGTGCTTCCTTGGACGAGAGACTATTTGATGCATTGGGTATCTTACAGTTCACATTTACAGAAGAGGTCCTCACGGGTTGAAGACGCTTCCCGAAATCACAATTCAGGGGAAAGATAACAAAATAATGTATTAAGTCTTCAATCATAATGTGTTTATGCACAAAATGTTAATGCTGATTTACTGTATTCAAGTTAAATGAACGCCTCTAAAAAATAAAAATCCTGATTTAATATTTCTATTTTTAGATAATGAACGCTAAGTACTTCAATACTAACGTAAACACACCCATTTAGAGTTATAGTTTGTGTTGATGGATAGAATTCTACATTAATATCATACTCCATATCGTACAAAAAGATACATTTTGAGCATAATTTTTCGACACGCCACCTAAGGGGTGTTTGATGATCGCTTATATATTTTGTCAACCTGTCAACGAACGCACGGCCGTTATGTTCAGAGACACTGTGAACTATTCATAGAGTTCTGACAGGGCGTGTCTATGGATGGCTGCAATCCAGACAAACGATTTATCCCACTGTTCAAGGCAGATATTATCGGCTTTTTCACCACCTATCCATCACACGACTTGGGTTTTTTTCCCCGGGGTGATCCGTTTTCATATACTTTGCTCACGAAAATAGAGCCATGTGCGGATTAAAAATAAGTGTAGCGACAACATCTGTGTTTTTACTTCTGATGGATTAAAAAGAGAATCCCACCTTTCAGAAAAAAACGCGTGTAGCCTATACGGCAACTTGGGCCTATTTGCATGTCGAATCCTACCGACCATTCTTCTTGTGTTCAGAAACAACGCAGCAATAATAATAACAATGGCACTTCAACGAGACTCCCCACATTCCAAAGTTTCGGAGTTGTCACGCTTCAACACCCTCCTCATCGTCGCCTTGGTGACGCAGTTCCGCGTCACCATGACGTCATCGACCGCGTTCGGGCCCTCCGACGTCAGACAGTCGGTCTCGTTGCACGTCATCGCTCATCTGTCCTTCCAGCGGGGTTACCAGAGAACCTTGGAGAGCACGCTGTCGCGCGCCCAGTACTCTCGGACTATGGAGTACGCCATGGTGTTCCAGCACTTCAACCCCCGGGTTAAGGTGGTTCGCATGCCCTACGACAACCCCGGGGACATCCTGAGGCGCTTCTGCGATGAGATCTTCAACGAGACCTCCACCACGGTCCTTCACATCATCAACCCGTTCGAGCACTTCCGCAGCGAGTCTGCGCAGTACGTGTCCAGCCTGATTCGTCACGTGGGCCTGCCTGTCATCACGTGGGGTCCGGAGTACGTCGCTGCGGCTTCTAGCAAGGTGAGGGAGGGTGAGGGTGAGTGAGAAAGAGAGAGAGAGAGAGAGAGAGATTGATTTGATTGATTGATTTAATTTAAAGTCTGTTCACACAATGGTGATATTAGACTGGGGGGGGGGGGGGGGGGGGAGGGGGGGGGGGGGGGGGGGGGGGGGGGGGGGAAAAAAAAAAGGGAAAAAGAAAAAAAAAAGTGTGTGTGCGCGCGCGCGCGTGTGTATGTGAATATGAGTGCGAGAGAGAGAGAGAGAGAGAGAGAGAGAGAGAGAGAGAGAGAGAGAGAGCGAGAGAGAGAGAGAGAGAGAATCTGGTGATATTATACTACTATTTCTATAAGCGTAGACATTAATATAAAACAAAATCTAACACAGTTATGGGCAAAACATTTATTTCTTAAAAATTTCGAGGGCGGTTTTTGCATTTCGTTCCTTCTTCTTATTTTATAAAGTGATTCCACAAAGGGAATGTATATTCTTTTCACACATTCAAAATAGTATTAAAAAAAGTATTACAATAATGCTTAAAAACATTCAAAATAGTATAAAAAAAGGTATTACAATAATGCTTAAAAAACATTCAAAATAGTATAAAAAAGTATTACAATAATGCTTAAAAAAAGAAACAATATATTTCTTGCTATTCTAATTTGATTAAAGCCCGGCCCCCCCGCCCCCCCAATAGTTGAAAAAAGCCCCGCCCAAAAAGAAGCCCGGCCGGGCCCACCGCCCCGCCCCACGAGCCCGCCCCCTCCCCCCCCCCCAACGTCACGTGTCACTTTTCCCCTCTTATTCTTGAAAGATTTGTTTAGATTCCTTACTAGCTATAAGAGGAAAAACACATGAAAAACCATGATTCTTGACATTGTGACGTGGTGGGTCTTTAAAGAATATCGTCAAAAAACAACAACAATAACAAAGTACACAAAAGGAAAAGGTGGAGATAGGAAAGGACGCAAAATGAAAGGGGTACAGAATACAGAATACGGAATATTATTATTTTGAGCATGGCACAAGGGATAAAAAGTTACTGAAAACAAACCAACAGTGTTCTTTTTTTGTCAGACCGTCATCATTATTATCATAAATGTTTACTTTTACAAACATTTGCTACTCTTATTCAAGATCTTGGTCTGTTTTTGTATCCTTCTATGGGTGTTTGTTTTTTGGGTGTATATATTGTTTTCCAGGGTCCTCCTCTTTATTTCACCCTGGCTCTTTATTTCCTATTGTTTTGCATCTCCATCATTTTTGGCTTCGATTAGTGTAAAACATGTGTCTATCACCACACACACCACACTAAAATTGAGGAACCGAATACAGAGACGCGCGTAGAGAGATAGAGACAGAGACGGAGACAGGAGAGAGCGAGGAGAGAGAGGAGAGAGAAGGTACAGACAGGAACAGACGAGGAGAGACAGGACCACTGACAGTACTAGACAGAATAGACAGAGCAGAGAGAGCAAGAGAGAGAGAGGAGAGAAGAGGAATGGTAAGAAACAACAAAACGTACAGAAAAAAGACAGAAAATAAGACAGAGAATGCTAACTGCATGTGAACTGAAGCTAATATTGGCAGACCCTTGATCTCACTCCACGTACCCAACTCCCATCTGATCCCCAAACGATCATGTCCTCCAAACCCAATTTGTTCCTCCCCCCCCCCCCCCCCCCCCCCCCCCCCATGCCCCTGCAGCCCTCTTCATGATTGAAGGAGACAGTTTTGAACTATCCGATTTTCCGCTCGATATCCTCAACCCAAACCATACTCCCACTTCTTTATTCACACTTTTAGAATTTGTCTATCGTTTCTCCCAGATAGACGAACGTGCCAGACAAAACAGAGGATTGTTTTGTGTGTGTTTGTTAAATCTGTTAGATCATCTTGCTGGGTTTTGTATATAGTCCTACGCCCATGAAATGAGGACTATGTTTTTATTCCCGTCTATCTCTGATTTTGCCACTATTGTCTGTCTGGGCTAAAGCGCGTGATTAGTTGCTCAGAATCACTTAAACATTGTTGGATGGTGTGTTATCTCAAGGTGAATGGTCCCATACATACATTACTGTTAAAGCTTACCTTAGGCCTTGGACTTCGCCTTGACGACATTCGTTGCTTATCGTGGCGTGTCTTTAAATGTTTTTGTGGCCATATATTTCACACGTTTGCCGCTACAGCCCCCAAAACTGGCAAGTTGGTGTGCATGCTTAAGATAATAAGAAACTGCAAAGTATCTGTTACCTTGTTGACTTTGACTTTTGATCTTGGGCAAGTAAATTTGTTGTCTTGGTTATGACTTTCATATTGTAGCAGTTCGTATTCCCAAGTTAAGTATTTTGGGAAATAAGATTAATTAAGATAAAACGAGATGCTGTGAATATTGACGACCTTGATAACATTTTATTATTTTGGTCTGTTGCACAATGGAGAGAGAGATAGATAGATAGATAGATAGAGAGAGAGAGAGAGAGAGAGAGAGAGATGAGCAGAGAGAGAGAGAGAGAGAGAGAGAGAGAGAGAGAGAGAGACAGACAGACGCAGATACAGATACAGAGAGAGAGAGAGAGAGAGAGAGAGAGAGAGAGAGAGAGAGAGAGAGAGAGAGAGAGAGAGAGAGAGAGAGAGAGAGAGACTTCAAACTTCAACTTCAAATACTTTATTTTACAAGGATAAGAATTTAGGCTGGGCCTAGTCTTCTATTCTGTCCTTGGTTCTAAGCATGCAACATGTAACTAATACTATAAACGAACATTGAAACACAGAAAAATCGTCAAAAGAATCAACAAACAGTAGCGAGCAGAAATATAAACAAAGACATGGCAGGCAGAGCATCAACATCAGCAATAAGAACATGCAAAACAGAAAACCAACCGACCAAATAAAAACAAACAAGGAAATAAATGAAAAACACTACCTCCACCACAATTTGCTTCTTCTACTACCATTACCACTCCTACTATATAATATTACAGCAACTACCACCATCGCCACCACACTACTACTACTACTACTACTACTACTACTAACTACTACTACTACTACTACTACTACTACTACTACTACTACTACTACTACTACTACTACTACCAAAGACTCTAAAAGGGTTTTCAGTGTCTTTGCTACTACTACTACTACTACTACTACTACTACTACTACTACTACTACTACTACTACTACTACTACTACTACTACTACTACTACTACTACTACTACTACTACTACTACTACTACTACTTATACTACTACTACTCCAAAGACTAAAAGGGTTGCAGTGTCTTTGCTGCTTACTACTACTACTACTACTACTACTACTACTACTACTACTACTACTACTACTACTACTACTACTACTACTACTACTACTACTACTACTACTACTACTACCAAAGACTAAAAGGGTTTCAGTGTCTTTGCTACTTCTACTACTACTACTACTACTACTACTACTACTACTACTACTACTACTACTACTACTACTACTACTACTACTACTACTACTACTACTACTACTGTCACTACTACTACTACTAATAGCATCATATTAACACAAGTAGCTTGATATCAATCAAATTAAAAAACCCGCAAAATTAACCATAAAAGCACAATTACATAAGTAGCCTAATGTCACGAAAATAAGCAAAGATAATGAGAAAAGCATACTTACACAACCAGCCTAAACCTACAAAGATTGCTCTTGTGTGGTGCATTAAATGATCTAAAAGTTTTATTGAATGGAGTTAAGGAGATGCCCACGCAGAACTTGCTTTTACATCTGAAGAAAGTGAAAGAATGAAATAGTGAGGCCATGAGAGGAGATAACGAAATTGAACAAAGTGAGTTCCAAACATATGGCCCCGATAAAGAAAAACTTGTTTTGAAAAGGTCAATGCGGGTGCGTGGAGGAACATAATTAGAGAGAGAG
>CM065682.1:43447143-43472143 GCA_017654935.2 Phymorhynchus buccinoides | reverse complement strand
TTGATCACCATCCACTCCGCCACCCTTTATTCCAATCCTCTTAACCGTCTTGAAACCTCATTTAACCCTTTCACCGCCAAAGTAACATTTTAACACCACAGTGACTTAACACCTTTTTCACTAAAAGGCATCAAGTTGGGGCCTATTATCCAAAGACCCTATTGTCTTAGTTTGGGGAAGTAAGGATAGACCTTATTATTTTATATATGTCACAGAAGAATCCCCAATACTGCACATGGATTTTGTTCTCTATCCAGGTAAATGACATTTTTTGGCTTAAATATGGCTGGCAGTGAAAGGGTTAAACCACTCCATTTCCCAACGGTAATCCAGCATTGTTATCTCTTGAGGAGCTTGGCATGACAACTCCGTTTCTGCTGCTGTTGACCTTTCGAAAGCAGATTGAAGGTTCATCAGAAAACCAAACAAACAAAAGACAAACACAATTGTTTTTTCCTGATCTGACAGGAATAGAGGAGATCTGAAGAAATGAAGAGAGAGAGAGAGAGAGAGAGAGAGAGAGAGAGAGAGAGAGAGAGAGAGAGAGAGAGAGAGAGCGAGCATTGAACAATGAACACTGAAACAACTTTATTTAACAAGGATAAAGATGTTAGGCGATGTCTATTCTTCCAATAATTTTTTTATGTCCTTGGATTATAAAAAAAGAAATAATATAAGCGTGAAAAAACAACAAATGCAAAAACAAATAACTACAAACAAGAAACGCATTTGAACACATAAACGTCTACATCTGCACTCTCTCTCTCTCTCCCTCTCTCTCTCTCTCTCTCTCTCTCTCTCTCTCTCTCTCTCTCTCTCTCTCTCTCTCTCTCTCTCTCTCTCTCTCTCTCTCTCTCTCTCTCTCTCTCTCTCTCTCTCTCTCTCTCTCTGTCTCTCTCTGTGTCTCTCTCTGTCTGTCTCTCTCTGTGTCTGTCTCTCTCTCTCTCTCTCTCTCTCTCTCTCTCTCTCTCTCTCTCTCTCTCTCTCTCTCTTCTCTCTTTCACACACACACACACACACACACATAGTATAGAGTACAAGAAAACCAGCATTGTAAAACAAACAAAATGGGCAAAACAACTAATAACTGATGACAAATAGGAGATGATAGTAACTTCGATTTAAACATATTAATTTTAACAAATGTTTTCAAGGCAAACCAATAAACGAACAAAACATGAAACTTAGATGTAAATATTCGTTTGACATATAACATGTAGTTGTTGGCAAGGCAATAGATAAGCTAAACGGTGTGTGTTCAATATTACATGCCCGCATCATCTTTTTGTATCGTGAGATGGAAGGGCATAACTTAATGGCAGAAAGAAGGGAATTCCAAATTGAGGAACCCGAAAAGGAAAACCTTGATTTGTATTTCGAGGGGTGAATGCCTGCCAGAACTGCCTATCTGTGTTCTTTATTCCTTTTGAGATAGACCGTTCTGGCAGGTACCCCTCGAATTTTGTCTATTCTAGTGTTTGTCAAAATGTTGTTACTGGAACCATAACGATGTGATGCCGGGATAACTATTGTTTTAAGGTTTTGTGGGGCTAAGTCATTACGAACTTTGCACACAATGATTGCTTTGTTGTACTTTAGTTGGGAATCCAACGGAAGGATATTTAAGCGTGCTTGTTTTTTCTGATGCAGTGAGGTTTGGGTCAGGAAGAATAATTTTAGCTGCTCTTTTGTAGATAAAATTGAGTTTTAATAGGTGACATTTGGTGGCAGAATCCCACACTACAGATGCATAGTTGACGCCAGAGAGATAGTGGACATGAAAGAAGAGTTCCTCTAGTTCTATGAATGGCTTAAGTTTTTGTTAGTAGGAATAGGCTACGCGCGAGCTTGTGTGCTACTTTCTCAATATGGGTCTGCCACTTCAGTTCTTCGTCTATGATCACACCCAGGACTAGATGCTCCTTTACTTGGTTTATGATGTTATCCTGTGAATACACTTTGAGAATTGGAGGTTCGCTGTGACGTTTTTGTCTTGAAGTAATTACCATGCTTTCGGTTTTTGTAGGGTGGAGGACCATCATATTTTGGTCACACCAGGCAGAAACATCATTTTAAAACTGTTTGTGATGAGGTTTGAATGGAGGGTAAACGAGCTGCACTAGAGTGGGGGGAAGAGTCGTCAGCAAACAGATCGCATGAGACACTTTCATCTAATATTGAAAGTGGTAGGTCATTAATAAATAAGCAGAATAAGAGAGGTCCTAAAACAGATACTTGTGGTATACCAGTCTTTATGATATCTTTATCTGAAACTGCACAATTACTAAAGACATACTGTGTTCTGCTAGTAAGATAGGGTGTAAAAAATAAACCGTATTTTCTTCCCGTAGGTATAGTGTTAGCTTTTTGTAATAGTATGTCATGATTCACAAGATCAAATGCCTTCTTAAAGTCAAGACATATAGCACCTGTCACTTTGCTTTGGTTTATTGCTGAGAGCCAGGTATCGCAGAGATGAACTATGGCAGTTTAACATGAAGGACGATGTCGAAAACCAGATTGAAAGGGATGGAAAAGGTTGATGGTTCCGTTCATACCGTTGTGGTCGTATTCAGGTTGTCTCTGTTAACGGTTTCTCTTCTCACTCAGCTGGTCGGGAGTATGGAGGTCCCCAGGGTTCTGTTCTGGGCCCCATTCTCTTCGTTCTTTACACACAACCTATTTCTAACATTGCTACTCACCATGGCATCTCCCACCACTGCTTTTCTTATGACAATCAGGTTTACAGGTCTGACGATATCTCTCAGCTTCCTTCTATCATTGAACGAACTCAGTCATGCATTTCTGACATCAAGGCTTGGATGACTGACAACAAACTCCAACTTAACAACGACAAAACTGAAATTATTTTCATTGTCCCCAAGAGACTTTTGTCTACAAACTCGCTCCCTACTTCTATCCAACTAGAGAACTCTCTTATTCAGACTTCTGCAAGCGTTCGCAATCTTGGCTTCACACTGGACCAAACACTGTCTTTTCAAACTCACATTTCTTCTGTCTATTGTGCTTGCTATCTGGAACTCCGTCGCATTGCTTCTGTTCGTCATCTTCTCTCTGAAGACGCCACCAAAACTCTTATCTCTGCCTTTGTTCTCTCGATCTCTCGCTTAGACTACTGCAATTCCCTTCTTGCTGGTTGCCCACAAAATCTTCTCGCTAAATTGCAGAAAATTCAGAACAATGCTGCTCGCCTTGTACTGAGGTGTTCCAAATTCTCGCACTCTATTCCAATGCTTGAATCTCTTCACTGGCTTCCTGTCGGAAGGCGTATCGAATACAAGCTCTCTCTGCTCTGTTACAAATCCCTGAATGGTCTGGCTCCTTCTT
Organism: Phymorhynchus buccinoides; assembly: GCA_017654935.2. Taxonomy (NCBI): domain Eukaryota; kingdom Metazoa; phylum Mollusca; class Gastropoda; order Neogastropoda; family Raphitomidae; genus Phymorhynchus; species Phymorhynchus buccinoides. The sequence goes on along the minus strand of CM065682.1, from coordinate 43,468,795 downwards.
ATCTCGCTGATCTTCTGAACCTTTACACACCTCTTAGACAGTTACGCTCCTCTTCTGACACTTCTCTCCTCCAGATCCCTCGTTACCGCACCAAGACCCTTGGCGAACGCTCCTTCTCTTTCCAGGCCCCGTCCTCTTGGAATAGACTCCCTTTACCTCTCCGTTCTGCCAACTCCCTTTCTTCATTTAAGTCTTCTCTCAAAACTACTCTTTTCAAATCATAGCCTGCTATATTTCTTTTCAAAGTACTGTGCCCCTTCCATCCGCGTGTGTTTGTGTGCATGCGTGTAGTATGTGCGTGTGTGTTGTGTGTGTGTGTGCGTGTTGTGTGTGTGTGTGTGTGTGTGTGTGTGTGTGTGTGTGTGTGTGTGTGTGTGTGTGTGTGTGTGTGTGTGTGTGTGTGTGTGTTTAGTGCGTGCGTGCGTCTGTGCTTAGTGCGTGCGTGTGCGCGCGCGCGCGTGTGTATAATATATTTTTGTCATTTCTTTATTTATATTGCTAGCTGGTTTATTCATTTATTATTGTAAGCGCTTGGAGCTTGTTTAAGATTAGGCGCTATAAATGCTTATGATTATTATTATTATTATTATTATTATTATTATTATTATTATTATTATTATTATTATTATTATGTTCTCAATGTACTGCATTAGATGCTTATGAACATGTTTTTCACGAGGTTTAGTTAGAACTGGGAGAATAGAAATGGGTCTAAGAGAGAGAGAGAGAGAGAGAGAGAGAGAGAGAGAGAGAGAGAGAGAGAGAGAGAGAGAGAGAGAGAGAGAGAGAGAGGTTGGTAGTTGGATTGACAGAGAGAGAGAGAGAGAGAGTGAGAGAGAGAGAGGGAGAGAGAGAGAGAGAGAGAGAGAGAGAGAGAGAGAGAGAGAGAGAGAGAGAGAGAGAGAGAGAGAGAGAGAGAGAGAGAGAGGTTGGTAGTAGGGCTTGACAGAGACATGCACACTATACACAATGCATAGTGCTGTTATTTAAAAATTAAATTACTTGTGATATGGCCCGGCTATCGTTATTTGTAATTCATGATTTTAAAAGAACGAATCTGTGAGTTTGAAATATATTTTCTGTGTCTTCTGTTTTCTGTCTCTGTCTCCCCCCCCTCCGCCTCAATCGCCCCCCCCCCCTCTCTCTCTCTCTCTCTCTCTCTGCGCGCGCGCGCATGATCATTATGTCTTGATTACATTGCCTATCTTTAAAACAACCTGCTGCATCAACACAGTCGTATTTCCCAATTGGAAAATGGCACTGTTATCTTTCGAAAAGAATGGCATGACAGCTCCATTTCTGCTGTTGTTTACGTTTCGAAAACTGCCTGGAGGTGAATCACTGGTCTGACAGCAACAGAGATCAGAGAGTGGAAGCAATCTGGCTATTTATCAGGGAAAACTGTGTTCACTAAGCTAACAGCAACAGAGATGAGAGAGTGGAAGCACTCTGGCTATTTATCAGGGAAAACTGTGTTCACTAAGCTAACAGCAACAGAGATCAGAGACTGAAAGCAGTCTTAAAACTGTTTTTCCCTAACCCTACCCACTACCCGTGGGGAAAACAAAATGGCATAATATTGAAAAAGAATGAACTTGGGATAATTACTTGCTGGTACCTATAAGAAATGATCTGGGAGAACTAAAAGCATGAGTATTCCGTGTGCTGTGCGTTTCACTGGATTGACGGCATTTTTATGGCCTGTTTCTTATTCGATTTTGAGCGATTTTTCTCTATTTTACTTTTAAGTATAAATTCTATATATCAGCTGATTTTTTTATATTGATAATGCTGTGATGTTGGTGATATTATAGTTTGATTATCATACTTTTAAGGGCAATAAGCAAACAGTTTGCAACATGTATCTAATTACTTAAAAACATATATTAGATAACTGTACGCACTGTCGCGAGATAGGTATGTTATCCGAGCTCACTAGTCTATAACTTCTATAGTTTTTAACTCCTTTGACTTGACATTTGTACAAGACAAACTAAAATCTGATTTCTATCTCTTTTCGTAGGATCACAGTGCAAATGTGAAAAAACCCCATGAAAACTCATAATCTCTCAACTCTCTTTCCTCCAGACAAACACCTTTAGTAGTAAACTAATCTATTGTCAAGCCAAATAATTATGTCCTGAGTCTGTGTAAACAAAATTCGAGTCAATCTAACAAAAATTGTGGAGTTGATGCTGACATTAGTAACTATGAAATTGAACAAAGGGTGAATATTCTCTTTCTAATTAACTCCCCTCCACCAAAGTTGATTATGATACCAATCACCTAGCAATGCGTAGGTCAGAACCAAAGTGAGACAAACAAATCATAATTCTCAAAAAACAAAACAGAATGTGCCAAGTTCGCCTTTATGACCCTCCACCCACACAGTACACATCGACAATGGTGGAGAGGACAACATACAAACAAATCAACATATATCCAAGAGTGGCATAGCCTTCTAACGTTGAATATGTTACACATAAACAACACACAACACAGAACAAACTGGTAAGCCTCGCAAAGAAGTTTGGTTAATCAAAGAATGAAATAGTGAGGCCAAGAGAGGAGATAACGAAATTGAACAAAGGGTGAATACTCTCTTTCTAAGTAACTATGCTATCCGAAGACGCGGCGAAAGAGAAAACAGCATTTCAAAGTTAAACAACGACAAAACTGAAAGCAGTCTGGAGGTCAATGGCAAGCTGTTTTCAATGCTGAGACAGCAGTAGATATACAACAATGAACGAAGCCCAGGGCTCCATTTGGGGGTCTATGAAGTACTAAAATTCTAAAGGACCCTGTAAACGAATGTGCAGGGGGTCCCAGGGATGCACTAGAAAAAAATCTTTTTAGCATTCGCAATGCCATTGAGACCGTCTATCCCGCCGCTAGGACCCTCTATGGTGTAAGTGAAAGAGTCCCTGGGACCCCTTGTTTTACTCCGTATTTTACCCTCAATGCCATTTGGCTTAAATCGTTTTTTTTTATTAAGTTCAACAGGACATAAACATAAATACATTAACGAAGGAATGAGCAACAACAAGCTTCGAGCTCATAGCGTGCTGACTATCAACATGAATATTACATATTATGACGACTGTTTAACCCCTTGACTGACAGAGAAAATTAAAGAAAATATAATTGGGCAAATCATGCCATGAAAAAGACAACTGATAGAGCCAATCTGGAAAAATGGTCTGGGGATATAACTCTCTTGACTGTGTTAGAGCAAAAGCCGGCATAACAGGGTTATTCCTCTTCATCTGATGATATCATCAGTGATGTCATCAGGTCAGTATGTAATACGTTGGTGGCAGTCAAGGGGTTACAAACATAAGATATATTAGTAGTCATTTTAAGAAAAAAGAAAACAAACAATTAATTAGAAATTAATAAAAAAAATAACAAATCTAAGAAATGAACTGATTTGACAAAGTTAATAAGCAATACATTTCCAGAACAATTTCCCAGCTCAAGTCAAAGGATTGAAAATCAAACCACAAATGATTTTAAACATGAGCAAATTTGATAATCAATGGAGAAGAATAAACCAACAAGAAAAAAAACCCCATCAACAACAATGCCTATGAACAAACAAACGAAGGAAAAAATAGTAAAATCTAAACAAAAAGAGAGAAAAAAGCACAATTCAAAAATGTTCTAATTATACAGCTCATTATTTATCCATAATGTCTGAACACACTAAGAATGCCATTTCTAGCCACGTGAAAGATTCATGAGATTTCAGCAATGCTGTAATTGTAAACAAAAAACAACGCGTTGAGTTCCAGCTCCTCTTTAAATCTTTGATGAATGTTTTGTGACCTAGATATTAACTGAAATTAGATTGTTTAAAATATTAGAACAGAGGCGCCATGCCAGCAAATGAATGAACTAATCCACCGAACTCAATAGAATTGCGAAGAAAAGAAACTGTCCGCGCAGCCTTCCATTAGACACATATAAGAAGAAAATATCAACAGGGTGAGAATCTGAGGATAGTGGGATAAGGCACAGGGGTGGGCTGGAGTAGGGGGTGCAGATGTTCTGCCATTATGTGCGTGCGGTGTGTGTGTGTGCGTGTGTGTGCGGTGCGTGTGCGTCTCTCTCTCTCTCTCTCTCTCTCTCTCTCTCTCTCTCTCTCTCTCTCTCTCTCTCTCTCTCTCTCTCTCTCTCTCTCTCTCTCTCTCTCTCTCTCTCTCTCTCTCTCTCTGTGTGTGTGTGTGTGTGTGTGTGTGTGTGTGTGTGTGTATGCGTGGTGCGCGCGTGTGTATATGTGTATGTGTGTATGTGCGTGTGTGCGCGCGCACGTGTGTTCGTCGTCTGCCAAATTCTTGTGTTTATCAATTCAGTGCACTTTGTTTTGTGTACTTTGGAAGTGATTTATTGAAACCAAGGAAGCGGTACATTTTATATCTAGCTGCTCAGCAACATCGTTCAGTAATGATAGCCCACATACCATCAAACTGGAAGAAGCATGGCAAAATACCACCCATGTGCAGTGTCTTCAGTGATGAGATCAGTTCCAACTTTATAGAAACACAAACAGGAAAAGTGGACACGAGAGAAGAAGAATTTGCTAACATGTTTATTTTTAGTTACTAGAAAACGTGTTGGGCCCGAAACGTCGTGACTTTACATTCGTTTAAATTTGGGTCTATGTGTATATTGCACGCTAGTATCCTTTTGGTTAGTGAGCCCCATATGCACCTCCTCCTTGAATAATTACTGTCTTTCTATCCATTCGTCACTCATGTTATCTTTTGTCTCTGTGTCCTGTATACATCTTCCCCCTTCTATCAATGGTCAACCTATGGCGATAGTTTTCACGCGCATGGGCGGGTAAGAAGCCCACCCCAATTATCTCATGAAATGAAGCAAATTTCAGTCTCATTTTGCCCATGAGACGAGCGTTAATGTCTAGCATTCGTCTCATGGGCATATTTGACTGAAATTTTCTTTATTTCATGAGATAATTGGGGTGGGTTTCTTACCCGCCCATGCGCTTTTTACCCCGTCTTCCCCTATAGCACAAAAACTATACATTTTGGAGTGGGGGCACGCCAATTTGGACAATATAAGCATGCGTTAAATTCACCTAGGCTTAATCTACTGCTATAAAAAAAAAAAAAAAAACCCCGTTAAAATCCATCTCTTTGCAAGTGGCGTTGTTTGTTGAGCTCTTTCTTAGATTTGATAAAGCGAATACAAAGAATTTTTTTTTGGGTCTAAATGTAATATGAGTACGACATCGTTAAAGTATAAAACGGGTTGGTTAACCCGTCTTCGTTTTACATGTCTCTGCTTTACGCTTTTGTGAGAAACTAACCCTTAACTGTTGCTAAGTAGGGGAAGACGGGGTAAAAAGCGCATGGGCGGGTAAGAAGCCCACCCCAATTATCTCATGAAATGAAGCAAATTTCAGTCTCATTTTGCTCATGAGACGAGCGTTAATGTCTAGCATTCGTCTCATGGGCAAATTTGACTGAAATTTTCTTTATTTCATGAGATAATTGGGGTGGGCTTCTTACCCGCCCATGCGCTTTTTACCCCGTCTTCCCCTAGTATGCTATTTCTTAAATTATTCATACACAATGGTCATCTTAGAGACACCTAGGCGCACCCAACAAGTCTCCAACGACACATGGCGACTGCGTATCATAATGGAAAGAGTCAATGCCCGTCGCAATATAACTGGAGTCTTACCAACTATAATAAAAAAAAAAATGAAACAGACTGCAACGTCACTGGAACATACAGCAAACAAACAACTACACGACAAGTGCAAAGTGACGTTATTTTATTCACAAGAGACAACATCATCCAGGACCTGAACAACAACCTTCAGTTCCACCCCAAATATCTGTTCACACTTGATGTGGTTTCCCTTTACACCAGCATACCACATGCAGATGGACTTTCAGCCCTGACTCATTTCCTGGAAAAACGCAAGACCAAAGACCCACCAACCACTGCCATTGTCCGATTAGCTGAACTTGTGCTGACATTGAACACCTTCTCCTTTGGTGAGGAGGTCTTTGCCCAGATGAGCGGAGTTGCCATGGGAACTAAAATGGGCCCCAGCTATGCATGCCTCTTTATGGGTTATCTGGAAGAACAGATCCTCAAAAACTACAAAAAAACTGTCCCTGAGGTCTACAAACGTTTCATCGATGATGGCCTTGGCCTCACTTCTGGATCCTACGAAGAACTCTTGGACTTCATCCACTTCATACAGAGCTTCCACCCAGCGATTGGCTTCACATTCATGATCTCCAGCGAATCAGTCACATTTCTGGACATGCAAATCTCGCTACAAGAAGGACAGCTCCAAACATCCATCCACTACAAAACCTACAGACTCACATTCCTACCTGGACTACCGTTCGTCCCACACCCCAGCCACAAAGAACAGCATTCCATATTCTCAACTCCTCCGACTCCGCCGCCTTTGCTCAGATGACCATGACTTTGAAATCAAAGCACAGGAAATGATGGATTTCTTCCTAAACCGGAATTACCCTCTCACAGCAATCGAGTCTGCCCTCACCCGTGTCAACATAATTTCTCACTCTGAAGCCCTCCAAACAAAGCAGAGACCAGAAACAGATGACAGACCCATCGTCAGCCTACTGTTCCACCCATCCATTCATCGTGTGCGCAACATCCTCATCTCCAACTGGTCACTTCTAAAATCCCGTGAACAGGTAGCGGACATTTTCGACCAACCGCCCCTCGTGACCTACAAACGTGACACCAATCTACGTGACCTACTGGTTCGGTCTAAATTGAAACCGAGAAGCCAACATGCTCCAGGAACCTCTCCATGCCAAAACCCCAAATGCAAAGTGTGCCCATTCATCTGTACTTCAACACAGGTCCATGGACCTCTTTCGAAATTCAACATCACCAAACACTTCACCTGTCAGACTGAGAACATTGTGTACGTCATTCATTGCCTCAAATGCAAACAACTGTACATTGGTGAAACTGGCCGAACCCTTGCCACCCGCTTCAAAGAACACTTAGCTGACATCGTGCACCAGAGAGACAAACCTATAGCCCACCACTTCAACCAGCCTGACCATACGCGTCAAAAGGATGTGGCACCTGTTCACAAAAAACACAAACAACAGAAAGGACATGGAATCACACCTCATCAACAAACTGGGCACCAGAAAGCCTCATGGACTGAATGATAAACCTTAAGCCTCATTATATTATTCTGTGTCATTTTAATTTTGCCGTAACACGTTCTTGAACCCATCTACCCCCCTCCTTCACCCCTTCCCAAAACTCCTCCCCGCCCCCAACCCTCCCCCTCCCTTTTTGCCACCACCTACCCCCTCCCCCCCCCCCCCACTTCCCTGCGTGTCCCGCCTGGGTTGGGGGGACAGGGGTCTGATAGCCACAGCTAAGCGAAGGAATGACCCCTGTATACTGGGCAGTGTGGTAGGGTTCAATAGCCACAGCTAAGCGAAGAAGGTTCCCCCCACTGCCCGAAGCCCCCTCCCCCGGCGTGGACCCCAGCATTCCCAATTAATTTACAAGCTTGATTGTAATCACTAATGATCAATTTGATTCCTATCCATATCTACCGCCCAATACCCACCCACCCCCTCCTTCCCATAACCCCCTCCCCACCCCTCCCTTCCAAACACTCCAATGTATACCATTGCTTATTTTGCATTCCTCTAGTCCCAGTGTGTGGTTGTGTGTGAGAGTGAGAGAGAGAGTGTGTGTATGTGTTTTTGTGTGTGCATGTGAGAGGGGTTTGTTGCACTTGTCTTTGACCACTTGCGCAGGGGTTTTTTCTCCCAGAGAGTTTTTTCCCCCTTAATCCTTTATTCCTTTAAATTTGTTTACATTTTTCATGTCTTAGACAAGTGTGTCTGACTAGGGGGGTTTTTTCTCGGAGAACTTCCGTTTCCCCCCTCACCCCTCGGTGCCAGGGTGGGGCAACCCACTTTGGGGTCAGACATGGGTTTGATGCGCTAGGTTTGGGTTTGATGCGCTCTGTCCTTTTCATTTTTCAATTGAAATGTAATGTCAACTTTTGCTACATGTGTTCACTTTAGCACGAGATTTGTTCTCTTCACCAAACCTCCCCCTCCCCACCCCTTAAACACAACTGACCCTTGTTTCCAACTTCTACCATCTGTGATTGCGTACCCACTGTCCCCAACCTCTCTCACTTCAATCCCCCCCCCCCCCCCCCCTTGATTTGTGTTCACAGCCTTGCTCTTTGGTTTCAACTTTGTTGTATCATTTACACGTTGGACTGTAGAGGGGAAGTATTGTTTTTATTTTGATCTTGATGTGTGTGTTTTTGTTTTTTGCTCCTTTTGTTGCCTACTTTTTGCTCCTTTTGCTATATTTGATGTTTGCTGTTTAATTGCTTGTCTGTGTTGATAAAGGCGCATTCGCCAAAATATCCAGTAGTTTTGTTTTGTCTCTTGTGAATAAAATAACGTCACTTTGCCCTTGTCGTGTAGTTGTTTGTCAACTATAACATAGTTGCCATATTAGTTGCATATTATGGCAATTCCAGTAGCTGTAGGTAGAATAGATGTCTTCCTCTCGTCTTATATTTCTGATTATCGTTATTTATTTAGTCTGCTCATTGCTGTCACGACAGTGTCTGAATATCAAAATGGTTTCAAATTTCAAAATGACGCTCAGGCAAAAAGTCTTCAGAGCTTGGAAGCATGGTCAATGCTTTTCTGTAACTGTAAACGTGGCTTAAGGGAGAAAGACTTATGGGTAGAATGTGAGGAAAATAATCGCAGATATGGCCAATTCTGAGGAGTCATAAACACGACATGCTGCTCCCAGAGGGCGACTTAGAAGGTCCATGACACATTCTCTTTATTGTACATATCATGTGTTTACGATATTGTCAACACCCACCCATCCCTCTCTCTCTCTCTCTCTCTCTCTCTCTCTCTCTCTCTCTCTCTCTCTCTCTCTCTCTCTCTCTCTCTCTCTCTCTCTCTCTCTCTCTCTCTCTCTTCTCTCTCTCTCTCTCTCTCCTCTCTCTCTCTCTCTCTCCCCCCTCTCTCTCTCTCCTCTCTCTCTCTCTCTCTCTCTCTCTCTCTCTCTCTCTCTCTCTCTCTCTCTCTCTCTCTCTCTCTCTCTCTCTCTCTCTCTCTCTCTCTCTCTCGTCACCTGTTTACATACATCTATCTGTTTTTGCATTTGTCTCTTACTGTGTTGCTCTGTCCTCAATATATCGTTATGTCAACCCTTTCTGTCCCTTTCTACAACAACTCTTTCATGTGTTCTTTAAGGTCTTATAATTTCTGTAACAAGTTATGTTTCCTAAGTGGGCTTAAAACCCTTTCATTGCCACTGTCGCCTCTTGGCACCACAATGATTTAACACCCATGTCACTGAAAGGCATCAAATGAGGGTCTGCTATCCAATGACTTCATGTTCTTACTTTTGTGAGGCAAGGACAGGCCCTATTGTATGCATGTCACAAAGGAATCCCCAATATTGCAGACGAAATCTTGTCTCTACCCAGGTAAGTTTAATGGAAAGCTTTGGCTGAAGAATGGCTGGAGTTAAATGGGTTTTAAATTAAAGCATGATAAATATACATTAATTTTCACCACCGCCACTATTATCGGTAATCATAATCAGCAGTAGCAAAGACAGTGTCTGTCAGTTATTGAAATTGAAAACGAGCCAAGTATATTACCATTACTGGATTGGCGATCTACTACTAAAATCCCTAAACCTTCGTGAAATTTATGAATCTTTGCAGTTATCAACGACTGACGTTTTCATTTGTTTTATTTCTATGTACGTTCCTTGAAAATATATTTACGATTTATCATGAGATTGCGTTTGAACTGACAATGATTATGGAGGGTTGGGACTACCTCTGCGTGACTCTAACAATGTTATGTGTGCTTTGCGCTTTAAGCATAGGTAGAGTGATAATAGAAGGGAGTATAAATGTTGTGGTAGGTTTACTTTGTAGTGACGAATAAGATAATGGAGTAGCTGAGTAATAGCAAACTCTCATTTTTTCACACTCCAGATATGTTCAGTTTTAGTAGTAAATTATAATTTATCTTCGCCATTTTCAAATCCCCGGTGTTGACATCAAATCCTGTTGGATCCGTTAAGGATCCGACCCACGTGTCCATCTACAGTCGTACAGCTATCCAACCGTGACATGTGTGAAGCATGATTCGCATGAGATACTACTGTCTAAATGAATCTGGTTTCATTCACTATATGTATAGTCCCCCATACACGAATCTTAATCTGATAGTGAACAGAAATGGTAGGATTTCATCAGCATCATTTGACCTGACTTATTCCTGCAGACTCCTTGATGAGCATAGGGCCGCAACAACACCACACCAACAGATTCTGTTCTGGGCAGCCACCCTCAGTTGGGCTCACGTCCGTCCGGCATCCCTTATTTCTTTCTCCACTGATCTTCTACAGGTCTTCTTTGGCCTTCCTACTCTTCTCTCAGAATCATGTAGACAGTCGTAATTCACCAGAACCATACCTCACTGACATAGGGACAGTTAAATAGTCGTACAACTGAAATCAGATGTGTGGTTCGGCCTTTTGTTTTTTTTTAATCAAAAGCATCAGTGCATTAAACTCCGGCAGAACCAATATCCCTCTGTGCCGAGTGTTTCGGGTCATTTCCTCCATTCCTCTCCTTAGTGCCAACTGTCTGTGCCACCGTCTGACCACGTTCCCAGGGTATTGCAGCCGTATTACCATCAACCTCGCGGCCAATTTCCCCCGAGAGGACACTTCAGGAAATCAGTCACCGTGCTAATCAGTAGTAACAGCGACAGTCGTTCCGGTTAATCAGATTACGATCGACAGTTATGGAACGCAGCAAGGAGGTCTACCCCACAATGGTGTAATTCCTGTGGGTGGCGGTCAAGGCTTGCCTGGCCAGTAACAGCAGCAGTTCCATCAAGAAAGTTCAGCCCTATGCCTTCACGCGTTTTAATCCCGACAATGTTATCTCCGGTTCGATTTCCCGATGCATTCGCCCATACGGAGCACACAGCAATAGGTATTCGTTTTACAGGCGGGGATTTCTCCTGGTAGGCTTTCATTTGGGAAACGACTGATAAACCCGGAAATTAAGTGTTCTGTTGAAAAATAAATTGAAAAGAGAGGTTTTCAGAACACTTTGATTTGTTGGATGTTCAGGCGGAAAGTTCTAAAGTTGGTCATCTTGTAAATTGTTGCGTGAAAAAAGGTTTTTCCTTGTTTACTTAGATTGTTTTGCGAACGTATTTATCGTTGCTTATAAAGCTACACCAATGCGTGGTCATAGCAAGAGAGGTCATCAAACAAACAAAAACTGATAACAGTGAAGTTGACGTACATTCTACTTTTTTTTTTACATTACTGCGTATAAAAGAGCGGCAAATGCACTACTGTGTTTTTCTTGTTTTACTATTTTATTGGACGTTTCAAACTGGAAATGTACGAGTACTCGCTTTTCCACTGCGCCCGCTAAATGATATTCACAGGCACGACGTGCATGTTTCATCGGGTGGGTGATTAATGTCATACTTTGAATAATTCGATGGTATGTGTTTTTTTCATAATAAATATCGAATGGTAGCTGTCCCGCAAGGAGCGATGCAAATGGAGGAATGCAACAAATGGGGCTGTTTTGTGTGAACAGAATTGCCATTTTTCATTGGCAGAGTGTCGGTCCTGATCTGATAACACAGAAATGGCGTCCACTTTGTCTGATGACTGTAGTGACTGATTGTTTTACCATTCCATTTGCCCTACTGCTCGCTACCTCTCTGTCTCGGTCTGACTGTCTGCCTGCTTGCCCAATGCCTGCTCGTCTCTTTGTCGATCAGCCTGTCTTTTTGTTGGCATTTTCCGTCTGTATTCAATCTTTTGGTCTTAATTGTCAAAATCCTTGGTCTGTTTGTCTCTGTTGTTTTGTATTATTATCTACTGGTATTTGGTTACGAGTGCGGATTTGCTTGCCTTCATGCGAATATTTGTGTGAATATGGCATCCATTTTTACACCTGTCTCTATTACTCTCTTGTCTCTGACTCTCTCGTTCTGTTTGTGTCTGTCCTACTCTATTTCTCGGTCGCTCGCTTGCACAGAGAGAAACTTGAAACTTGAAAAAAAGCTTTTTTGCACAAGGATTGAGATTTTGGGCCAAGCCTATTCTTTCAATCTGCCCAAAGAGAGAGAGAGAGAGAGAGAGAGAGAGAGAGAGAGAGAGAGAGAGAGAGAGAGAGAGAGAGAGAGAGAGAGAGAGAGAGAGAGAGAGAGAGAGAGAGAGAGAGAGAGAGAGAGAGAGAGAGAGAGAGAGAGAGAGAGAGAGAGAGAGAGAGAGAGAGAGAGAGAGAGAGAGAGGAGAGAGAGAGAGGAGAGTTGAGAGAGAGAGAGAGATTGAGAGAGAGAGAGAGAGAAAGAGAGAGAGAGAGAGAGAGAGAGAGAGAGAGAGGAGAGAGAGAGGAGATGATCAGGGAATATATAGAATGAGAGAGAGAGAGAGAGAGAGAGAGAGAGAGAGAGAGAGAGAGAGAGAGATCGTGAGTGAGAGAGTGAGAGAGAGAGACAGAGAGAGAGAGATCGTGAGTGAGAGAGTGAGAGAGAGATGTATAATTATGTCCAATATGTATACTTTCTGCTGACTGTAATTGTGCCTGTTTCTGTGTCTACGATTTTCTAGCATTGTCCTTTGTCTATGTGCCCGTCTGTCTGCCTGCCTGACTGTGGAATTGTCCGATTGTCACCCCCCTCTATATTTGAATTTGTGCCGTTTTGTTCTCCTAAAACCGCTGTACCTCTCTTTAAATTTCCCCCTCTTTTTGTCTTCATGTCCGTCAGTTTGCTTTCTCTTTATCTGTGCATCTATCCACCATTTTAGTAGTCCCCGAGCCGAAGGTTCGGGGAGCTATTGATTTTGTCTGATCCGTCCGTCCGGTGTCCGTCCGTCCGTCCGGCGTGCCTCCGTCCGGCTATTCGTCCGTTTTTCTCAAAAACTATTCAGTCTATCATCATCAAATTTGGAATACTAGTTTGCCAAGATGCAAGCTATCCACTGATGTATTTAGTTTTACATTAAGGTCAAGGTCGCGCCAGTTACGGGGTTCAAACCCCGAAACACATAATCGCTAATATCTCGCGAAGTTTTGCATGTATTTTAATGCAGTTTTTTTCACAACATTTCTTGGTCAATGGTCTATAACACAGGTGTCATGAATTTTTCTGTGCGCGCGTGTGCGCATGATCGCGCGCGCTCAAATCACGGGTCCGAACCCCAAGGCTATATATAAAAAACTATTCAGTTACGTGCTGTTTTGATGCGTTTTTATGTAGCTACGTGCTGTTTTTATGCGTTTTTATGTATGTGCACAGCCGACACAGTCCGATTTCCGAGTAGCTCGGCGATGCTGCGAGGGGACTTTGCTACCGCTCGACGTTGCACTTGTTCTAGTCTGTTTCTCTCCCAGCCGCGCCTCTCTGTCTTTCTGACTGTTTTATTTATTGATATTCGTGTTTGTTCCTTATCATCATACACGTTTAAGACATTCGATTTCATGACCAAAAAACCCCAAAATTTTGTTCAAACGTAGATTGTTCTACATGGTGTAATAATAGAGGGGTGTATAAATTTTGCGGTAAGTTATATTTTGTAGTGATGGATACAATAATGCAGTAGCAGAGTAACAGCAAACTCTCATCGCGCATCAAATGGGAAATATAATTATATTATTTTGACATTTGACATTGCTCTAACCCTTTCGCCGCCAGCCATTATTCAGCCAAAAAATACCATTAACCCTTTCACTGCAAATATCGCATTTTTGCACCACAATGTTTTAACACCCATGTCACTAAAAGGCATCTAATCAGGGCCTGTTATCTGAAGACCCCCTTTTATTAATATTGGGAGGTAGGGATAGGCCTAGTGTTATGCATGTCACAGAGGAATTCCCAATATTGCAGATTTTTTTTTTCTCTTCCCAGCTAAGTTTAATGGTATTTTTTGGGCCCAAAAAAATGGTTGGCGGCGAAAGGGTTAAACTTAACTGGGTAGAGAAAATAAAATATCTGCAATATTGGGAATTCCTCTGTGACATGTATAATAACGTTAGGCCTATCCATACCTCCCAAAATTAAGTAAATAGGGTCTTGATTTTATTTTCCTAGACGAAGCCTGTGAATCGCATTCTTGGGGAATGTAGGGGAAGACGGGGTAAAAAGCGCATGGGCGGGTAAGAAGCCCACCCCAATTATCTCATGAAATGAAGCAAATTTCAGTCTAATTTTGCCCATGAGACGAGTGTTAATGTCTAGCATTCGTCTTATGGGCAAATTTGACTGAAATTTTCTTTATTTCATGAGATAATTGGGGTGGGCTTCTTACCCGCCCATGCGCTTTTTACCCCGTCTTCCCCTAGGCAAGCGCCCGAAACTATTTTCATAAGAAACCCTAAATGAGAGCCGATTTGAAACAATTTGAAAAATTAGGTATTTGGTATATTCTAGTCACAGAGACATATCTCTGTGAGATTCGGGTTGCTCTCCCCTGGAGAGCGTGTCGCCGTAAGCGCAGCGCCTACCCCAATGTTTTGTTGTTGTTGGGGTGGGGTTTTTTTTTTTTGGGGGGGGGGGGGCGGGGGGGGGGGGGGGGGGGGGGGGGGGGGGGGGGGGGGGGGGGGGGGTAAGGAGGGGATGTGGGCAGACTTGGGAAACTCTAGCTATCAATTTGGCCATACCAGGCAGCGGGATTTCGTCCTGCTCTTACCGACTTTCAACTGCTGTGGGATTTTTACGTGTGTAAAGCGCACGGGTCAGACTAGCTTTAAGTTCAGTTAAAAATGCATGGGGTTTCTGTATACTATAACAGATTGAAAAGAAAATTGAATGGCCATTTTGTTGTTGTTTGCTTTTGCTCGGAAGCACACATACATGCCCATACCCACCTACAGGTGCACGCACACGCACACACACACAGACACAGACACACACACACTTAGGCTACACGCACACACACACTCACACATGCACACACACGCACACACGCACACACACACACACACACACACACTCACACGCACGCACAAACGCGCGCGCGCGCACACACACACACACACACACACACACACACACACACACACACACACACCGACTATCCAGATTTCAACCAGAATCGCGTCATGGCATTAACATTATTCCACTGCGGGGCTAAGCATTAATTCGTGTGGTACTATTACCACAGCCACCTCCCCCCCCCCCCCACACGCACTTCCTTAAAAACCCGCAGGAATTATTGACTCGGGTAATGAGACTGATATCTCCCTGGCCCGTTCCATAACCGTCAATCCTAATCAGATTAACAGAATCGAGTGCCACATTTACTTCTGATCAGCTTAGTGACTATTGTTATTATTATTGGGTATTATGTATTAGGTACTTTATAATCATAGAGGCGTCTCTGTGAAATGCGGGTTGCTCCCACCTGGAGAGCGCGTCGCAACCAGAGGCGCGCCACCCATTTAAAAAACAAACTTTTGCATGCGACTTTTGTGTGACTGATGAGGAAGGAAAAGGGGTGGTGGTGGTAAATGTTGACCAAATGACAACTTTTTCGTTGCCACTGGGTTTAACGTGTGCTAAGTACGTGGGCACACGGGACCTCGGTTTATCGTCCCATCCGTTCATGGGGATATGTTCGCTCTCGGGAACATTCTGCCACTGGAAGGATCATGATACAGACAGACATTGGGAAACACAGGGGAAAACAATGATCCGCAATCACGCATAGTCATTCATTTTTGTGTGGAGCCATACATCCTGAACTGCTGATGGTGACGATGAAACAAAAGCGATGTTAGTTTTTTCCCGTATGTGGACAGATTAAAATAACATTGTAAATAGAGCGCTAAGACGCTATATCACCAGCCGCGTGGCTAATGTTTTACCTCAAAAATGGCATATTTTCTGCTCCTTTGACTAAAGACCTTCATTTGCGACCATGGCCTAGATATCATGACAATCTACTATGCGCATGCAAAATTTGAGTCTCCTAGGTCTCTCCGTTCAAACGTTATCGTGTTAAGTTACGTAGTCAGCCAGCCAGCCAGCCAGCCAGGAACAAACAGACAGACGTCACTGAAAACATCACCAGCTTTGCTTTGCGCGGCTGGTGTGACAATCGTTACGGTGCAGTGGTGGCATTCCCATCAGAGATTTAACAATGGGGATCCCTCAACTATATCTGAGTGTTGCATAAAAAGATTTCAATTCCCGCTCTCTTTCTTTCCAATGTTCATCTTCTTCCTCCTCATTCTCTCTCTCTCTCTCTCTCTCTCTCTCTCTCTCTCTCTCTCTCTCTCTCTCTCTCTCTCTCTCTCTCTCTCTCTCTCTCTCTCTCTCTCTCTCTCTCTCTCTCTCTCTGTCTCTCTCTCTCACTCTCTCTCTCTCTCTCTCTCTCTCTCTCTCTCTCTCTCTCTCTCTCTCTCTCTCTCTCTCTCTCTCTCTCTCTCTCTCTCTCTCTCTCTCTCTCTCTCTCTCTCTCTCTCTCTCTCTCTCTCTCTCTCTCTCTCTCTCTCTCTCTCTCTCTCTCTCTCTCTCTCTCTCTCTCTCTCTCTCTCTCTCTCCTCATTCTCTCTATCTCTCTCTTCTTTGATACTCTCTGATTGTGCCGTGCCATTAAAAAAGAATTGATATGTATATATTTTGTTGTCTTACATGTACCCTTCCTCTTTCTCTCTCATTCTCTTTATCTGATACTCCTTTGTCTGTCCGTCTGTCTGCCTACCTGTCTGTCTCTCTTCTCCTTCCTCTCTCTCTCTCATTCTCTTTATCTCTCTCTCTCTCTCTCTCTCTCTCTCTCTCTCTCTCTCTCTGTCTCTCTCTCTCTCTCCCTCTCTCTCTCTTTTCTCTCTCTCTCTCTCTCTCTCTCTCTCTCTCTCTCTCTCTCTCTCTCTCTCTCTCTCTCTCTCTCTCTCTCTCTCTCTCTCTCTCTCTCTCTCTCTCTCTCTCTTTTTTCTTTCCTCCTTCCATCTCTCTCTCCTTCCTTTACTCCTTCTCCCTCAGCTTTCCGTTTATGTCTTTGCTGTCTCGCTGTACTATTTCTTTCTCTACCCCCCCACCCCCGTCTCTCATTCCTGTCCTCGTTTACTACCCCTCCCCCCTCCTATTCTTCTTATTAGTCCCCGAGCCGAAGGTTCGGGGAACTATTGTTTTTGTCTGGTCCGTCCGTCCGTCCGTCCGTCCGTCCGTCCGGCTATTCGTCCGTTTTTCTCAAAAAAATTATTCAGTCTATCATCGTCAAATTTGGCATACTAGTTTGCCAAGATGCAAGCTATCCACTGATGTATTTAGTTTTACATTAAGGTTAAGGTCGCGCCAGTTACGGGGTTCAAACCCCGAAACACATAATCGCTAATATCTCGCGAAGTTTTGCATGTATTTCAATGCAGTGTTTTTCACAACATTTCTTGATGAATGGTCTATAACACAGTTGTCATGAATTTTTCTGTGCGCGCGTGTGCGCATGATCGCGCGCGCTCAAATCACGGGTCCGATCCCCAAGGCTATATATAAAAAAACTATTCAGTTGCGTGCTGTTTTGATGCGTTTTTATGTAGTTACGTGCTGTTTTGATGCGTTTTTATGTATGTGTACAGCCGACACATTCCGATTTCGGAGTAGCTCGGCGATGCTGCGAGGGGACTTTGCAGCCGCTCGGCGTTGCACTTGTTTGTTTTGTTCCTAGATGCTCACTTATATTCGGTCCCTCCACATCCCATTTGTTAAGTATTTATGTATAATGCTGAATTTATTATGTGTCTGTATTATTTTGATAATGTGCCTGCTTATGATGATAATGTGTGTTCGTATTCTTTGCTTTGCATGCCTTTCTTGGTTTTGAATTCTTTGCTTTTGATTTTCTTTTCCTTTCTTTTTTTTCTCTTGAGGACTGGATGAAAAAAAAAGTATTTATACTTACTCTATTATCCTCAGAAAATAAAAGTTATTCATTCATTCTCTCTCTCTCTCTCTCTCTCTCTCTCTCTCTCTCTCTCTCTCTCTCTCTCTCTCTCTCTCTCTCTCTCTCTCTCTCTCTCTCTCTCTCTCTCTCTCTCTCTCTCTCTCTCTCTCTCTCTCTCTCTCTCTCTCTCTCTCTCTCTCTCTCTCTTCTCTCTCTCTCTCTCTCTCTCTCTCTCTCTCTCTCTCTCTCTCTCTCTCTCTCTCTCTCTCTCTCTCTCTCTCTCTCTCTCTCACTGTGTCTCTGTCTCTCTCTCTCTCTCTCTCTCTCTCTCTCTCTCTCTCTCTCTCTCTCTCTCTCTCTCTCTCTCTCTCTCCCCCCCTCTCTCACTCGCTCGCTATATTTTCATTATCTCATTTGGGAGTTTGACTGACAGAATTTGTTTGCACCCCAATCCCTAGTAGATATTTCAAACTGATTTCAGAAAAGCAAATTTATTTTCAATTGCAAAAAAACAAAACAAAACAAAACAAGTGCAACACCGAGCATCTGCAAAGTCTGCAGAAAGCTCGCAGCATCGCCGAGCTACTCCGAAATCGGAATGTGTCGGCTGTACACACAGCGGGGAGACCATTGAGAACTGAAAACAGGACGCACGCACGGACGGATGGACGGCCGGAAAGAAGTGGGACATAGCGGGCCTGTGACACAAAGGGCCTAGGGCATAGCGGGTAATGTAAAACTAAATACATCAGTGGATAGCTTGCATCTTTGCAAACTAGTATACCAAGTTTGATGATGATAGACTGAATAGTTTTTGAGAAAAACGGCGGGCCTGTGACACAAAGGGCCTAGGGCACAGTGGGTAATGTAAAACTAAATACATCAGTGGATAGCTTACATCTTGGCAAACTAGTATACCAAATTTGATGATGATAGACTGAATAGTTTTTGAGAAAAACGGACGAATAGCCGGACGGACGGAGGCACGCCGGACGGACACCGGACACCGGACTAAAAAAACAAATGAAATCTAGGAACAAATGAAAACAAAAGAAAAACATATAAATTTGAAACTAGGGAACTCACTAAATAAAAATGACCCCCCCCCCCCCCCCCCCCATACCTTATGAAAACTGTGAGGTCTTTCATTGAACAATGCTGAATGACAAGAAAACACCGACCCAGTGCAAACCATCGCTGAGAGAGGCAACACAATTTTACTTGGCTTAAAGTTTACTGAAAGCGGAGACAAAACGTGACATGAAGAGACAGACAGACAACTGAGGCCTGAGATGCACGCACTCCATTGCTTGGTTTGCATTATTGAAGGATGTAGATTGGATTAAAATTTACTTTTAAAAACCACTGTAACGGGATGATAAAACTCGACTAACTAAAACAAAATTCTGAAGATAATTACATTTTATTGCGTGACACACGTGTTGTCCAGAGAGGTATATCAAGATTTTTTAAAGCTAAGAACTACACCTTTTAAGATGAATTGAGGACGAAAATAGATGCTATGCCTAAAGGACAAAAATTGTAACACCCACATTAATGGTTCAATCTTTGGGTGATGACCTGGAGCTCCATTTTATTTTACTGAAATCTGTTTTTAGTATTTTGCATGATTTTGTTAACAGACAAACAGCCCCCCCCCCCCCCCCCCTAACAACAACTAGAACAAACAAAACAAGCGCAAAATCGCAATAGTTTGTGGCGCGCGGTCTATTTTTACCACTCCAATCAGGAGTCATCTCCCCTGGCTTTTCAATAATTTTAATCTGTAAACCAGAATGTTATCTCTGCACCATTTCGTAACTTTTTATATCTTTTGGAAAACATTTAAAACTATGTATCCTACTTATACTCATCAAAAGAAGCACCGCATACTCGTCGTGTCTGTTGTAGTGTCTGTATTACGTATGTTTATTATTTTGTACGCTTTTAAAATACATCATTTTAAAGAGCGGCCTCAATTAATTTTGAAGTGTAGCCTCGATTTGAAGTGCGACAATTTTGTCAAAATGTGCGACAATTTTGGACCGACCGACAGACCGACCGACCGACCGACAAAGTGAGTTATAGGTTTGTGGCTTGAGCCACAAACAAAAACAACAAACCCAACAGAAAAAGACAGACTGAGACAAAAACATAACTTCATCGTCAGCGGTGGTGAGGTAGACTAACGGCATCGTTTTCTACGCGAGAAAATAAACTTCTGCATTATATAATGCATTCTCCGTAGATCGTTTCACTCAACAACTCACAAAGGAAATGTGAAGATAAGACAAAGAATGTCAAAATGACAGCCTTCAACATAATTATGCAATCGGAGAAATGAATAAAAAGGGGCGTTTCAAACAATTCAGTGGGTTGAATTGATAAATTGATTAACTGCAGAGATGAAGTGACATTTCGATTACATTTCCTTTCAGGGATCCATTCAATCTTTCCGTTTGGGGAAACTGCTATTTTTAAGGTTTGAAACCATAACGCTTTCAGTCTCTCATAATTATAATATAAAAATCATATAATCATAATTAATTTTTGGGGAAAATTGCATACAGCCTATTTGAAAGAATAGCATTTAAAAAAAAAGTTAAAATCATTATAACTGATGATTAGAAACCCAATATTCCAAACAAATCCAAAATCTGTCTAAAAAAAAGGCCTGCTTCCGATTTTTCTCTGTATGAGAATGCTAAGCCATTTTGAATGCACGTCATGACAAAAAAAATATACATATCGTAATGATACATACTATATCAAGAAAAATAAATCGTAAACAAAAAGTACGGACGCAGTGCAGACCCGAACGAAGAAAGATTGCCAACGTCAGTACTTGATGACCAGGAGGTTTTCAAGGTATATAAGCACGAACACTTTCCTGTAGTTGGTTTAAGGCTGGATATTCATTTATCAAAGCGCAGTAGATGAAAGACACATAAAGTAAAGAACAAAATCAGGTATTTAACCCTTTCACCGCCAGCCATGTTTCAGCCACAAATTCCCATTCAGTTTACCTGGGTAGGGAACAAAATCCATCTGCAGTATTGGGGATTCTTCTGTGACATATAAAATAAGGTCTATCCTTACTTCCTAAAACTAAGACAATCGGGTCTTTGGATAATAGACCCCAATTTGATGCCTTTTTAGTGACATAGGTGTTAAAATCACTGTGGTGCTAAAATGCGACTTTGGCGGTGAAAGGGTTAACTAATGACCTGAATTGACATGAAATCTTTGTGACTGGTGATTATAACGACTATGATAAACCTAATATTCCAATAAAATGGCTGCCAAATGTTCAAGAGAAATGGAAAATCACGGTACAACTTTCTTGTTTGCTGTACAATAAATTATTTCCTATAGTACAATAAAGCAAAATGCATACTTTGTGAAAGACTATGACCCAAACCACCGGAAAGCATTTGCACATTTTTTTGCTGCTGCACAGAAAGGGACTAGTTAGTACTTGGGGCACCTCCCCAACGCCAGCTGTCCCCAAGTCCTCATGCATCACATGCCTCAAGCCTTTGAATGGCGTATATAATTATTTTAGACTAAACAAAAAACACAAACGCCCATCATATTATTTGTTGCAAATTTTCAAGAGAATTTCTCACTTTTCATCAGCCCATATTTGTGACACAAAAATATATGTGGA
>CM065682.1:43417143-43419643 GCA_017654935.2 Phymorhynchus buccinoides | reverse complement strand
TGCGTCTCTCTCTCTCTCTCTCTCTCTCTCTCTCTCTCTCTCTCTCTCTCTCTCTCTCTCTCTCTCTCTCTCTCTCTCTCTCTCTCTCTCTCTCTCTCTCTCTCTCTCTCTCTCTCTCTCCTCCCTCCCTCTCTCTCTCCCCCCCTCTTTCTCCCCCCCTCCCCCCCCCTCTCTCTCTTTATCATCAAAGACACTGGCACCGGACCAGGACCAGGAATCGCTTCGTGCTTTAGGAAATGAACCCATTAGGTTCCCCATGGCTTCTTGAAGCGGCTTGTGGAGCATCCCTCCACCGTGGGACACAATGCTGCAAAACATTGTCTTGTTTCGTTGCTGTTTTCCCACCATCATTGTATTGCCAGGCCCATTTGTAGAGAGCTGAAGAAGAAGAAGAAGAAGAAGAAGAAAAAGAAAAGAAAAAAGAAAAAAAAAAAAAGAAAAAGAACAAGAACAAGAACAAGAAGAAGAAGAAGATGAAGAAGAAGAAGAAGAAGAAGAAGAAGAAGAAGAAGAAGAAGAAGAAGAAGAAGAAGAAGAGAGGGGGGAGGGGAGTGGGAACAGAAGAAGAAAGATGACAAGAAAAAAGAAGAAGAGGAGGAAGAGGGGAAGGAGGAGGACGAGGAGGAGGAAAGAAGAAGATGGAAAAGAATAATAATAATAATAATAATAATAATAATAATAATAATAATAATAAGAAGAAGACGAAGAAGAGGGGGGGGGTGAGAACAGAAGAAGAAGAAGAAAAAGGAAAAAGGACAAGAAGAAGAACAACAACAGCAGGAATATAGGAAGAAGAAGAAATCAAGAAAGGAAGGAAGAATGGCTGATTTAAAGAAAGAAAGAACGAAAGAATGATAAAAAAAAATTGAATGAATGAATGAATGAATGAATGAATGATTGAATGAATGAATGATTGAATGAATGAATGATTGAATGAATAAATGAAAGAAATAGCGAAAAAGAATGAAAGATGAAGAGAAGAAGAAGAAGAAGAAGAAGAAGAAGAAGAACAAGAACAAGAAGAACAAGAAGAAGAACAAGAAGAAGAAGAAGAAGAAGAAGAAGAAGAAGAAGAAGAAGAAGAAGAAGAAGAAGAAGAAGAAGAAGAAGAAGAAGAAAAAGAAGAAAGAAAGAAAGAACATACAAAGAAGAAGAAATGAATAAACAGAGAAAAAAGGTAGGGTAAGGGGTTGGGACACGAGAATCGAGGGCAACAGGAGTAATCAGTGCAGCAAAATCAAGCACAAGGGGGTGGGTGGGGGGGGTTGTTGGGGGAGGTAAGGGGTTACGAAGAGAGGAGGGGGAGGAGAACAGGATGTAAAGGGCCGGCCACACTGCATAGGATTCGATTCACTACGATCCGATTTTGACATTTGTGAGGCATGATTGACGTGAAAGTCTACTGTCTAAATAAATCTGATGAAATCCTACTAGTTATGTTCACTATGTTTTCGAGGGGTAGTTGCCCGAACGTGTTATTATAAGAGGAATAAAGAAGGGTGATAACATTGAGCGACTTAGCTGGCTCTTTTGCCCACCAGGTGGCATAACGCTCGAGTGGGGCTAATCCTCTCTATGTTCTTAGTTGGGGATAAAGAGAGAGAGAGAGAGAGAGAGAGAGAGAGAGAGAGAGAGAGAGAGAGAGAGAGAGAGAGAGAGAGAGAGAGAGAGAGAGAGAGAGAGAGAGAGAGAGAGAGAGAGAGAGAGAATAGGGAGGAGTCCAACCCTCTCTCTCTCTCTCACTACGCCCAACTAAGAAAATAGCGTGATAAGCCACACTCGAGCGCTATGCCCCCTGGCGTGCAAATAATCGCCATAAGTCGATCATTTTGTAGTCTCCCCGTACACGAATCTGATAAAATATCTTCTTTTTGTTTGGTATTGGATATTTTATTTCAGTCGTGTATAGCTATCTACATGAGTAGGTACAGTGAAATAAAATAGTAGAGATATTATATTTCTAGACGGAATTATTTCACGTGAATCATGACTCACAGACATCGCCACAATCGTATCGTATTGGGGTCAAATCGTAAGCAATGTGGTGGCTAGCCTTAAGCGTTAATGAGAAACGTGGCTGAAAGACGGAGTCGGGGCATCACGTAGTATCACGTTGTCTCTGTGTCTGGCTGATATCCTCGGTAGGAGGAACAGTGAAAAAGACAAGTGAAAATAAGACGGCAAGGCCATATAAACGTACTCCCATTTTCAACAATGACGAAAACCTCCAAAAAAACTCATTTGAAATGTGTACATGTCTTGCAATTCGGGCGAAATAGTATTTTTACACGCACTACTGTAGGGTCACGGGAGACATTTCGGCCAGTTTTCATTGAAAAGTTAGTTTAGACTGCTGTGACTGGAACGCATTCATCATCATCATCATCATCATCGAACAATCGGTTTGGCAAACACCTAGATTCGCCCCCACCCCCCACCCCCCCCACCCCCCTCCCCCCTAAATTTTCGCATTTAAAACTTTCACTGATAAGCAACATTT
>CM065682.1:43402143-43409643 GCA_017654935.2 Phymorhynchus buccinoides | reverse complement strand
GGATAATAGGAATTATTATTTTGTCATATACATGTATCCGTTTTAGACTTAGGCTATGGCTTACTCAGGCTATAACTTACTCTTAGTATTTTCTGTTCTGTCATAGAGACAGATGCATGAGCTAAGACTACATCCCGATTGACTTTATCATGAAAGCTAGTATCCTAGAAGAAGACAAATGGTGTTTTACGTCCTCTCGGTCTGGAACAGACACATATGGGACATTTGTAAGTACAAAGATGGTGGGAACAATACTGGAGGCAATGCCCGGAGGTAGTGCAACTCCAGTAAAGTCCCGATTTTTTAACAATACAGATAGGTGTAGCGGTAACCACGCCTCGGTTAAGGCGGCGACAGACTATGCGGCTGCCTCATGTGACTCGATCAGGTCGTGACGTTTCACCTCATTTGCTCATCTAACTCGATCAGTCTGACTCAGACGGGTCCAGTCAGGTGACAGGGCCGAATATGGCGGGTTCTAAATTTCACTGATCGAGTCTGATCGAGTCAGATGGCTTGTGACGTCTTCTGTGCGGGAAACAAAATTTGATCTACGTCACGACGTGATTGCGTGATATGAGGCAGTCACATAGTCTGTCGCCGGTTTTAAACCTCATCGGCTGTGGTACGCCACAAATAGTTACATCTAGTATCCTTACTTTGACTCTCTGATTCTAAGAACTGTTTGAGTCTCTGATTGTTATTTACAAGTCTGCATACTCCATGCATTAAGCTCTAGATATTTTGGTTGCACTAAGTCTGGATGGCAAATGACAATCCTAATACTAATTATTGAAAACCATGGAGCTTTGTTTTGTACCCCCAGTTCTGTAAGAACAGGAGTACATTGATATGGGAACGAGGGTTGCGTGTTTCTTTGTCTGGCTGTCTGTCTGTATGTGACAACATTTTCTTTTACGTCACAGCGCCTAAACTACTGAACCAATCTTAACGAAACTTGGCAGAATGGTTTCTTATGGTTTATAAAATGAATGCTCTCCATGGTGTCAGATTTACCGCACAGCAAGGCATGCCAAGCCATGTTGATACAGAAATCCACAATAATCCACAGGTCGAAAAGTAACTTCCCTCTTTCTCTTTAGTAACCGGGAGTACAATTTTAAATGGCTTTTCCATGTCTGTGTCTGATTTCGGATACTTTCGTGTCATTTTGTAGAACGAGTGAGCTCTCTAGATCTTATTACCTCTCTCATTGTCTTCCCCAACTTTGCCACCTTCCCTGGCTAGCCACTGAAAAGGCCATTGGCTGTCTGTAATGGGTATTATTAGTGCCCGAGCGAAGCTGCGGGAAGCATTGTTTTTGTTTCATTCGTCCGTCCGTGCGTCCGTGCGTGCGTCCGTCCGTCCGGTCGCGTTTTCCTAAAAAAGACATCCAGTCTATTTCAATCACTGTTAGTGTACATGTTTTAGAGGATAGTATGTATGTCGACTGGTTGCTTTAATTTTATTTACACCTATTTGTTTTTAAGCAAGCAAGTTTTTCATCTTTCTCTGTTTCTCTAACATGCACATAGAATGACTTGATGTGCGCAGGTTTAGCCTTCGTGCACTGAAAAACGTAAAACTGCCAAGAAAAAGTTCCTATCAGCTATATCAGTTTAATCCCAGAAAAGGCTGATCTTTCTCAATAATTATTCTCTTTTGGACGGGCACATAAAAGATGCGATGATATTAATCATTTTATGGTTTATAAAGATAAGGTGTTAATGTTTCACCGGAATTGATAATGGACGTTACCCCTGAAACTTTTGAAAAGAATAGCCAGCTCTGGGTTTGTGTCCCTGTTGTTTGTTTCTCTCTAGCTGTGTGCATCTGTCTGTCTCTGTGAGTGTGTCTTTCTCCCTCGCACGCCCCCATTCTCTCTCTCTGACCCTGCAGCCTCTGTCTCTCCTACACGTGTTTCTCATCCCCATAAGTCTTTATCTAAATCAATGCACAATGGAACACTAGAATAAACAAAGAAGAAAGTAAGCAAAACAAAAAGACAAGGGCGTCGCCGAGCGGCAGACATGTCCGTCACCAGCAATGCCATGCACTTGCGACACCCCGTAGAGTGTCACATCCTGACACAAAATTGGAAGGGATTCTGTCTTCTAGTTCACGAGATACAGCTTGAAGAAGAAACATATAGCGCAAAGAAGGAAATTTCGGTTTTTAAGGTCACACTTTAAGGTCAAGGTCAGCATGGTGATAATTTATGCTCGGATGTTTTCTTCTCTAGGGTATACAGTACCACACACAATCTGAAGCGCTTCTGTCAAGTACAAATGTGGAAAATATGGCTTAAAACCCAATGTGTAGACCCCTACCACTTTCAAGGCCTACAGATCTCCCGGACCGTGACCTTGACCTTGATCGGTATGCCACCATCAGAACGGGCATAAGCCAAAGTACCTCCATGCCAAATTTGAAGACTCTAACACCAACGGTGTGGGAGTTAAGGCCCATTAAAAAGTTTCGGTTTTCAAGGTCGTACGCCAAGGTCAAGGTCACGACGGCAAAATGGTTTGCGCGGATGCCTTCCTCTCATGGTGACACACCAGCACACACAATTTGACGCCAATTCTGTCAACCCATTCAAAAGATATCCTTGGGACAGACAGAAGGAGAAAAAATGACCCTCCGATTTTCAGGCTCCAGCGATCGTTTTGACCTTGACCTTGACCTTGATCAGTATGTCATCATCAGAACGGGCATAAGCCAAACCACCTTCATGCCAAGTTTCAACATCCTATGTCGATCCGTGCCTGAGATATGGCTAAACAATAGGTTGTCAAGGTCGTACACCAAGGTCAAGGTCACGACGGCAAAATGGTTTGCGCGGATCTCTTTCTATTAATTTGACGCGATTCGGTCAAGCGGTTCGGGAGATATCCTTGGGACAGACAGAAAAAAAAAGAAAAAAAAATACAAACCAGCAATAGTCCGATCACCTATGGTGACGGACAAAAAAATACAAACCAGCCCATCGCAAAGTCCGATCACCTATGGTGACGGACAATAAGAACACGTCGAGCAGGCAATAGAAAACAAAGGCAACTTAAAACTGTGGTTTCCATTCGGGATTCTTAAACAACGCCCCAACAGTCAACATCCCAAAGACATCAATCTGTTGCCTTGTCAAAGCCCGGTTCATCTTATTGAAGCTCGTATTAGCTACAGACTGTCCATGCTCTGCCACAGTTGTTTCTCAGGATCCTCCTCTAACCCCCCCCCCCCCCCCCCCCCCCCCCCCCCAGCCTACATCATTGATCTGCAGTCTGGTTACTCTCCATCTCCGCCACTCCGTTCTTCCACAGATCATTTCACTCTCTGCATTCTAAAGGTCAGAACCAAAACGTTTGGAGAAGGGGGCTTTCTCTTACTCCGCTCCCAAGCAAATGGAATTCTCTGTCCCCTTTCTCCTCGCCAAATCAAATCAAAATCAGCATTCAAACAGGGATTAAAAACACACTTATTTCGACAGCACTATCCTTGCTGATCGTTTTCAAACTTGAATTCTCTCTTTCTCCACACAACAGCCTTCCTCCCTCTCCCGCCCCCTCATAAATGGTTAACTGTGCAAGTAGTTGTGCCTGGGTGTGATTCTGGTGCGCGCGCGCGCGCGCGCGCGCGTGTGTGTGGGGGGGGGGGGGGGGGGGGGGGGGGGAGGGGGGAGAGTGAGAGAGAGAGAGAGAGTGGGCGTGTGTGTTTGTGGTAATGTGTGCGCCCGCGCGGACACGCACGAGAGCGCGTGTGCGATGTGTGTACACTGTATCTATTAGTTATAATGTAAAAATATTTAATTTTAAACTTTTAAATAGTATGTTGTGCTTTAACTTGATGCTTTAGGAGTGGTACTAGCATCATTATTGGTTTCTTTTGTATATGTGGGCGTATGTATTTTATATGGATGTATAGTTTTAGTATCTTATTTTGTTCTTAATTGCTTTTTGTAAAGTGCGATGAGCCTGCCCTTTAGGCGGGGTATCGCGCTATATACGTCTACATTATTATTATTATTATTATTATTATTATATTATTATTATTATTATTATTATTATTATTATTATTATCATTATTATTATTATTATTATTATTATTATTAACTAATGGAAGACAGATAAGAGAGAGACAGACAGACAGAGAGAGAGAGAGAGAGAGAGAGAGAGAGAGAGAGAGAGAGAGAGAGAGAGAGAGAGAGAGAGAGAGAGAGAGAGAGAGAGAGAGAGAGAGAGAGGGAGAGAGAGAGAGAGAGAGAGAGAAGTCGGAAGTCGGAAGTTTACTGAATAAGGCCAACAGCCCCTTTCAGCGGGGGAACAAACACTTAATACATTCACAATTGTTTGAAAGAAAAAAGAAAAAAAGAAGCAAAAACCCCAAAGACCCATACATATGCATATAGACGATAAAAAAGCATGCATAACTAAAACATCAGGTTCACAAAATATAGGATAGAAAGTCAACACATTATACATGATCAATATTGGCCTGACTGTATAAAGTATTATCCAACAACAACATTCGCATATTTAGATCATCAATACACGATTGTCGTAATTTGAAGGCACAGACAAGAAATTAAGCCAAATTCACTATTTCTGCTCTGGATTCACTCCTCAAAACGTTAATAAGTCTTATGCTTCAGTCATCATCTTCATTGAAACGAAAATTAAACTGGTTTCTGATCTGACTGTGCAAAGGGCATTTAAACATAAAGTGACTTTCATTCTCTT
This sequence comes from Phymorhynchus buccinoides, assembly GCA_017654935.2. Classification (NCBI taxonomy): domain Eukaryota; kingdom Metazoa; phylum Mollusca; class Gastropoda; order Neogastropoda; family Raphitomidae; genus Phymorhynchus; species Phymorhynchus buccinoides. Next base: position 43,404,907 of record CM065682.1, on the reverse strand, counting down.
GTATATTTAAGCAGACTGGGCATGCTGTGTTAGCTGTAGTTGGTGCAAAGCGATGTTTATGTACATTTAAAGGAGACACACCCATTCTAAACTGAGCCAATATATTTCTGTATCCCTCAACATAAAGTACACTGATATATTTATCTCTCAAAAACACATATTTTAATGTACCATATATAGACAGCCTTGAACTATTGTCTAAATGGTTACGCCATCGATGACAAAAATTACTAAATAACCTTTCCTTCAATCCTTTTATAAAATTAGATTCATCCCCACATCCAAAGACCCAAACCTCTTCAAAAATATTTTCATACAATAATTTCTTTATCTGAGAAGCCCAGGTTACATTTCCATTTCCATGTAACGAAAGTAACATATTGTATGCTTTCTTGGAAAATCTGCTGTCTGGTTCTTTCAAAAGCCTAAACCAGTATTTAATACACCTAGTAATTGCGGTTATTGAAAGAGGAAAGCGGCCTAATTCGCTGTAAACAACATCATTTGCCGATTTATTTCTAACGTGAAGAAATGTTTTACACGCATACAAATGCACTTGCTCGATCTGATGGTATGGTTTATAACCCAAAATTTCAGCCCCATGCATAGGCACAGGAACTACCTGTGCATCGAAAAGTTTGAAGAAAACATCTGGTGAGCTACACCCTATTCTCTTCAAACTACACAATATTTCATTTGTACATCTTTTGCCTTTGAGTTTTGCCTGATCCATTGAATAAGTAAAACTGTGTCTGGCGGAAAAAACGAGACCTAAATATTTATATAAATTTACTACCTGCACTTGTTTACCATTCAAAGACCACTTTTCACAAGAACGAAGAAAATCACCTTTTGGAAAAACAATTATCATAGACTTTTTTTCTAAATTAACAGTCAGTTTGTCTTTCAGTTTCTTTTTGGAGAACGTTTAGCTGGTGCTGGAGACCTATCACAGTAGAGGGTAAAGAGTGAGATCATCAGCAAAAAGTAGAAGGAACAGTTCAATTTCATCAGAAGTTAGAGTTACACCATGCTTACCTTTTGAAATAATTTCATTTGCAAGTTCATTGATTAACATAGAGAACAGTATTGTACTAATTATACAACCTTGCTTCAGACCTTGCAAACATTCAAAAGAGTTTGAATACCCAGTAGCGTTTTGACACAAGATACATTGACTTAATCATTCTAAGCATTCTTCCGCCCACACCTGCTCTGAGTAACATAGACCACAAAACACTATGGTTAACCGTATCATATGCCTTTTTAAAATCTATAAAACATACATAGAGTTTCATATTTTTCAACATATACTTTTCAATGGCAGCGTGTAAAGTGAATACATGGTCTATTGTAGAGCGGCCATTTCTAAAACCTGCTTGAGCTTCACAGATAACTTCGTTCTATTCTGACCATAAGGTAACTCTATTATTAAGAATATGCGTGAATATTTTACTAAGGATACTCAATAACGATATGCCTCTGAAGTTGTCCGGGTTATTGATGTCACCCTTTTTATGCAGAGGAACTATCACCAACTCTCTCCACATTGTTGGAAAGTAACCTTTCACGAAAATAGCATTAAAGAGTTTAGTCAAGTAAGGGAGGATTACATCTTCTGCACCCTTTAGCATTTCAGCCAAGATGCCATCGATACCTGCTGCTTTATTATTTTGCAGATGTTTGATTGCTTTTCTGATTTCAACTTCGGTTACCTCCCCATCAAGCATAGGATCTTCTATCAAAACATCCATTTCATAATCGTCAAAATCTGCATAATTAAAGACAGATTCAAAATGTTGCACCCACTCATTTTCTGTTACAGTATTTGTAATAGCACTTCTTCGTTTGTGATTATGAACTTCACCCCGAAACTGATTTGACGTATCCAATGACTTGAGCAGGTTGTGTAAGTCTTGGTTTCTTTTGGCTTGCTTTTTGAATCTAATAGATCCTTGTAAACTTTTTTCTCTTTATTGTATATACTATAGTCTTCTTTATCGTTTGTTTTTCCTGCTTTTCAAAGAAGACATTTAACTTCCATTTTCTTTGATAAACATTCACTATCAAACCATGCAGCTTTATGATTACTTTGATTTAAAGTATATCTGACACACTTTCCATCAATTCTCTGGACAGTCTGAGAGCTACCAGATTTTCACAATCATGCTGTATCTCTCTTACATACTTTGACAGTTCCTTGTTAATCATCACAACAACCCCACCCGACCTTCTACCATGGTGTGATAACTTCAATGCAGGAGAAACAAATTTACCAAACTTTTGAAAAACATGGGATAGATCAAACATTTTGTCAATAAATGTTTCTACTAAAGCGACAAAATCGAAGCTGTTCACATAATTTACCCATTCCCATTATTTCAGGTTTTTTGGCAAGACCTGCTATATTAAAAAGAAGAAACGACAATTGCTTCAGCGTCGATAAATCAATCCCCCCCTTGCCTCGACTTCTTCATCCCCACCCGTATCCCCAGAATTAAGTGTGTTATGATCAGGACACACAACATCGTTTGTTTGGGCTGGTCCATTTTGAGACAGTTGCAGCATGGAGTCAATCCGAGGTTGGGACTGAGGTGGACCCCGTCCACGGCCTCTTCCAGAAGATTTGCCTGGGTCCTCTGCAGGTGCTGAAGATGCACTACTCCTGTGCACACCCTTTGCTTCCTGGGAAAGTTGGGCAGACGACGATTTGCTACGTGTTAGTAAGTTGTATGCATTGCTTTCTGGTTGGCCTGCGTTACTG
>CM065682.1:43379643-43389643 GCA_017654935.2 Phymorhynchus buccinoides | reverse complement strand
ACATGAAGAGGATAAGGTTAGGATCAGCCTAGGGTTGTTGTGAAACTAAAAAGAACCAGACTTTGTGATGGAGAGTCATAAAAAGTATTAGGATATGGCTAGGATCAGCCTAGGGTTGTTGTCATGAAACGGAAAGAAACCAGACTTCGAAATCAAGAGTCGTAAACACGAAGAGGATAGGGATAGGACCAGCCTACGGTTGTTGTCAGTAAACAGAAAAGAACCAGACTTTGAGATCGATAATCATAAACACAATGAGGATAGGGGTAGGAACAGCCTAGGGTTGTCATGAAAATGAAAAGAACCAGACTTTGAGATCGAGTGCTGTAAAAATGAATATGATAGGGCGAGATCAGCCTAGAGAGCAGAATTATTGTCGTGAAACTGAAAGAAATCAGATTTTGAGGTCGAGAATCAAAACCACTCAGAGTTTTTAGGTTTAGAACAGGGTTAGGATCAGCCTATGGTTGTTGTTGTGAAACTGAAAGAAAGAAGACTTTGATCTTTGAGATAGAGAGTCGAAAACAGGAAGAGGCCAGCCTAGGGTTGTTGTCGTGAAACTGAAAAGAACCAGACTTTGAGATCGAGTCGTAAACACAAAGAGGATAATGGTTACGATCAGCCTAGAGTTATTGTCATGAAACTGAAAACCCCCCAGACTTTAAAGACCTACAGAGCCGGCTGTGCTGTCCTTTTATTATTGTTTTTGTTATTATCTTGATGAATGCAGTTTGTATTTATCTGATTTGACAATGCACTTGTTGTGATTTAGCTAAAGTTTTGCAAAGGTTTAACAATGGTGGTTGTAGACATTTTTTAAATGCTAATATGAAGATGAGGCCCTGTCGAGGGTTTTATCATCATACAATTCACGCCTCGTCGACGCAGGTTTCTCACCATAGAATAAGAACAACACAAACGTGTTTTCTTCATAATCCTCTTTTTAGAAGTGTAATAAACAACTTTAATGTACAATCGTTTGGCTTTCAACATTCTGCAAATCTGTTGCATGCTATTCGTATGCTACATAATAATTTACGAATGTCGACATGCAAGTTTAAGCAGACGACACGAACTCTAGTGGGGTGGAGGGAGGGGGGGGGGGGGAAGCAAGACTGTTAACGGGTGTCATCGCAGGCTCAATGCAAAGAGAAGACAACTCTGATACCACGAGCAAAATTCACGAGAGAGAGAGAGAGAGAGAGAGAGAGAGAGAGAGAGAGAGAGAGAGAGAGAGAGAGAGAGAGAGAGAGAGAGAGAGAGAGAGATATGACGCAGTCACAGCCTAACTCTGTAGGCTAACATGTTCAGGTCACCAGTCTGTTAGGCTGATGCATATTCATGAGGTTCTCAGTGATCGCACCAGAGTCGCACGCTCAATTAAAAAGGGCAGACAACTTCAATGACAAACGGAAGACAACTCTGATGCGCCCAGCAGGTCACGTGCTCCTCCATGGAACTGGCCCAAATCACGTGACCATTCACAAGCAAAAGTCATGTGATACCCTACCCGACGTTAAAGTGGAGGCAGTCTCTTGAGCGCCTCCAACAAAAATAAACTGTTCTGAATGCAGCAAAAGAGCTGACTCAAAGAAAGACCAGCAACAGAAAACAAGCGGGTGGGAATAATAGGTAGGCGACAGGGTCTAGCGGGGGTTACATATTAGACCTTGTACAACCCCCGTGGGGATACTGGGGGGTCTTTTGTATAAATAGTTCCTCCACCTTATGGAAGTTCTGTGCTTGTAACTTCCTCTAATCTCTCACTCTCTTTGACTCTGACTTGTCCCTTTGCTTGCTGTCATCTACTGTCTTTCTGCCTTTCCGATCCATTCTCTTTAGTTCCAAGAAACACTTTCCAAAACATTTCCTCCAGCCGAAGTCGGACATGCTGGGCCTAATCATTTCTTTCTTGGGCGCATAACGGCAGCATGGCGCATCTGCGCTCATAATTGACAGGAAATTATGATCGAAGAAGAAGAAGAAGAAGAAGAAGAAGAAGAAGAAGAAGAAGAAGAAGAAGAAGAAGACGACATTGTACAGACAGGACTCAAGTTTCAGTAAGATTCAGCTTGGAACTACAAAAAGTTAGTATCATATGTTTATTCCCAGATTCTTTGTTTTCTGATCGCTGGCCTGAAACGAATACAAAGGGTGAACGCTGAATCACATCAAAACAATGAGTAATTGAACTTATTCAGCCTTTTGATTATGTGTTTTTTAAAACATCGTTAGTTTTAGTTTCAGAGACTATAGACACTAATTTTTATAGTTCATTTTCATTTCTCATGACGTGCATAATTATCAGACCATGCGGATGGTCAGCGTTACAGTTTGATGTGGGCTTATGATCTGTCTTTTTGTATAGCTTCAAGACTATTTTGTAAAGTTTGAAGAAAACGGGTTTCAGAGTATCCAAAATGGACAAATACTCTCAGACATGCACAACGATAGACTGACCACAAAGAGTATTTGAACGAACTTTATTTATTTTATTGCTTTAATATGTTTTGCTGGAAGAATATTGGAAGGAGTCTGTTAAACGCCACAAAAACACTAAACCGACATACACTGCTCAAAATGTGTTACGGCTAGACTTTTATGACCTTGTTTACTAAGAGTTGGTGCAATTGTAACCATTAAGTATTATATGACTGAAAAGAGCAATCATCCATGAACAGATATTCACTCAAACTTGTTTTATCCAACTTCCAGTTCACGTGCATCATGTGAATTTCTAGCACCCCCCCCCCCCCACACACACACACTCAAGTGTCATCTTACTGAAATGGAGTGAAAGTTAGTAAAACTGCCAGAATCAAGACATGTTTTGCTCACATCGCAAATGTCGTACAAGAAACAAAGTGTCATGGCCGAAATGAGACAATGACTTTATTTAACACACACAGAGTTGTCTGTCTGTGTTGACATTCTGGGTAACAGTTGCACACAGACTCATTGTATCATTAGTGTTTGGAATATCGGAAAGAGTTGCCAACAGAGCTTGCACTCGCTGCCTTGAGCATGGTACTGAGATGTGACAGGTAGCAGAAATTGGGCGACGGCTAATAAAAATCGCCGTTTTCCGGTTTTGTTTTTCCATGCCTGTCAAAACCGTTTCGCACACGCTCTCTAGCAGCATTTTGTTTTGCGGAATGCCTCAGTGATGAACATTTCCACACACACTGTGAGGAACGGACTCCATGATGGTGCCTTCACTTCGTCAGGGCATGTTTAGCCATCCTGCTCGTTTCAGCTCAGAAGCAGCACTGTCTTTATAGAGGCCAGAATCACGTCATCTGGACATTTTGAGACTGGACATGGTTTCTCTTCATCAATGAGTTCAGGATCTGTCTTTATTTCACTGATGGTCTTGCCAGGTTGTGGAGGTTCTCTGTAGAGCGTTACCTGGAGACGTGACAAATCTTAGGGTGGGTCTTTGACGGTTTGGACCTGTATCAGCATGGTCGGGAAAGCATTGTCACAAATCCCTAGAAACGAATCTCTGACATCCGGTCACGACCGGGATGAGTTCCTTGATGTTCAGGTCAAACCCTGTGCTGGAACGATCCTAGATGACCTTATCTTCATCGACGATAATGCATCTTTTCATCGAGCAAGGGTTGCTTACTCGCACCTGCAGCAAGAGACCATTGTCCATATGAGGCATATTGCCCAATCCAGAGACTGTCTGTCTGCCTCTGTCTCTCAGATTGTAAGAATAGGCATCGCCTAAAATCTTTATCCTTGTCAAATAAAGTTTTCCAATGTCAAGTGTCCAGTGTCCAGTGTCTCTCTGTCTGTCTGTCTATCTCTCTCTATATGTTAATGATTGCATTTGTGAGTCTGTGCACTCTCCCTATTAGGGCCTACTCTCTTTGTCCCTCAAATATATATAAACAGTAATGCGCAATCTTGTTAACAGAAACTCGTATTACATCAGCAGCAGTCAGTTTCTTCATAGAGTAGTTTGCACAATGACGTGGGAAGTTGTTCAAATATTTGCCAAGTAAAGAGAGCAGCGCTTCTATTGCCGACCTTTTGCCCTTTTGCCCGCTCTCGTATTGGATACGCCTCCACGTTTCTTTTGCCTCTCTCCCCCCCCCCCCTCTCTCTCTCTAGTTTCTTATATATATTTTTTGTTGTTTTGTTTTTGAACACGAACATTACTCAAAGTTAACTTTAACTGGTTTTGTTTCTGAGGTTCACAAATAAAGACATTGGACACAGAAAAGTTTTATCAAAGCAAACTATATATACATTGGACACAAACACAGTTTTCTTAAAGCAAACTATATATATAAGAGGAAAGTTTAATGGTGTGGTTGTTTTTTCTTCTTCAATTCTTGTACGTTTATATATATATATATATCCTCTCCCTCTTTGTTGCTGGTGATTAATCATAATCTACTCGATCAGCTGATATATCATGCACGATTTTGTAATGATACTTAGTGTGCTTCGTTAATATCTTTATTTTTTCTCAGTTTGCAAGCCCCTTCTCCCCTTCCCCCCAACGTTGTATTGTGGCCTAAGGCCAATGTGCAAATCAATAAACTTCCGACTTCTGTTTCTTGTCTTGGTATCCTACTGGGAGAGATGGAGAGAGAGAGAGAGAGAGAGAGAGAGAGAGAGAGAGAGAGAGAGAGAGAGAGAGAGAGAGAGAGAGAGAGAGAGAGAGGGAGAGAGAGGGAGGAAGGGAGGGAGGGAGAGGGAGAGAGAATGATGGGGGAGAGACATTGAGAGAAACAGAGAGAGACAGAGATATGTTGGCTGAAGAGAGTTGAGACACACGGAGACAGGGACAGAATGTGTCTGTACTTGGTCTTGGAGAGTATTTGCATGATGCGATTTGATGCATTGTGGTTGAATGGATCGTTGTCGTACCAATTTTGTATTTGAACTATGCAGTATATCTTTTGCTGAATCATATGTATTAGTTCTTAAGCGAAGCCTCGGGAACTATTGTTTTTGTTTGATCCGTGCGACGTCCGTCCGTGCGTGCATCCGTCCGTCTGGACACCAAACCCAGATAATCACGCAAGGGAACTTTACGCCCGCTCGGGTTCAGCCTTGTTTGTTTTAAAAACATGAACATCATCCAAGTAATTTGCTTATTTTGTTTTCCAGTTATTTTCTTCCGTCCTTGCACTATTTTGCAATTATACTATTCTGCTATCACCCATTCTATCTCGTCCAATGTTTGTTAATGTCTTCGATTCATGCTGTAGAAGTTGCTATCAGTTTCCAAAGCTTGTCTAATGAGCGACTTAGCTGGCTCTTTTGTCTGCCATGTGGCATAACGCTCGAGTGGGGCTAATCCTCTCTATATTCTTAGTTAGGGATAAAGAGAGAGAGAGAGAGAGAGAGAGAGAGAGAGAGAGAGAGAGAGAGAGAGAGAGAGAGAGAGAGAGAGAGAGAGAGAGAGAGATAGGGAAGAGTCCCAACCTCCCTCTCTCTCTCTCACTACGCCCAACTAAGAATATAGCGTGATAAGCCCCTAGTGGATTGACTGCCCCCTGGCGGTCAAATTATCGCCATAAGTCGACCATTGCGTCTACCGAAAAAGAACTATGTAGTTCATGACCGTCTATAATGCCAGCTTGTCCTTTGTAACCCTGGTTAGGCAACTATGGAGGGAGTGTCAACACGTGTCTTATTGTTAAACAATACGTGTGCTGTACTTCGTCATAGCACTAAACAGGGCTTGGGGGGGGGGGGGGGGGGGGGGGGGGATCGAGGTAGTACTTGGAACATGCTCAACATATAGTTAGTTTTACAGTCTACAAAGAAAATGTTAAGTAGACTTCGAAAGTATTTGCATTCTAAAATACTTGTCCACCTCTCTCATGGCGCCCCTCTTCGGTATAATAATTGTTGTCTTAAGCTCAAAGAGGGCTGAAACCATCAGCAGTTCTAAGAGTTTGCATCGTTTTGAGAGTGTGGACAAAGAGCAAAGATGCTTGGGCCACGGATATATCAGTTTCCATGTTGCGAGTGTGATTGTTATTCAGGGCTGTTTGTTGTATTTGAAGGACGAGGCCTTTTCCTGTGGCTTGTCTTTCATTTTTTGTTGTTGCATTTTGTCTGAATGGTGTTGTTTAGAATGACTGATGTTTTCATGTTAATGTACGCGCCATGTTTGTTTATAAGCTGTCTGCAAGAGTCTGGTGGGCAATCGTTTCAAGCCTGTTGGTATTATTGTTGTTATCATTTATTGTTTTTATTGTTGACCATGCGATATGTGTTCCTGTCATGATTAGATTGTCATCATTTAACATAAAACAGTATTAACATTTTGATAGATTTGAAAGATCTTCTTTGCTTTTCTATCAAACATAGCATATATGCACCTTTGTTTGACATGGGGTGTTGATTATGAAAGCTTCCTAAACTGACTGGTCCTCTAAAAGAGAGTTCACATTAAATTTTGGAACACACATTCAAGGTGATTTCATCAAACATATTGATGTCAACTGAGTGTGCTACAAGTCGTCAATCTATCTTCTTCCTGAAGCGAAGGTCTGGTATTTTATTTGGTCGGTTGTGTGTGTGTGTGTGTGTGTGTGTGTGTGTGTGTGTGTGTGTGTGTGTGTGTGTGTGTGTGTGTGTGTGTGTGTGTGTGTGTTTGTGTGCGTGCGTGTGCGTGTGCGTGTGCGCGTGCGCGTGTGCGTGTGTCTGTGTGTGTGTGTGTGTGTGTGTGTGTGTGTGTGTGTGTGTGTGTGTGTGCGTGCGTGCGTGTGCGTATGAGAGAGAAATGGAAACTACAGTTTCCTTCCTTGCTGTTTTGAGCATATCAGGGTTATTCCTCTTCATCTGATGACATCATCAGTGATGTCATCAGGTCAGTACTTAATACGTTGATGGCAGTCAAGGGGTTAATGGTGTAACAGTAAAACTCCAAAAATCCCTGGAAGGAAGCAACCAATATTTTATTCCTACTCCAATCTCTATGCAGATTCCAAGCGTGTCCATCTCTATGCAGATTTCACTTAGATAATGTGACACACGTTAATGAAAACAAGGCAACTTAAAAAGGAAATTGTGTGAATAACATGCTGGCAAGTAACGAGGGACTAGATGCAAGATGCGACTGCAAGTATGGTCATTGAAAATGTTGATGTAATGCCACATTGACTGACCTTTTTGGGAGAAACAAAAAGCATGAAACAGTAGCATTCTTCAGTGAAAGCAAAAATGAAAAATACAGAATCGAAATAAACTGGTAGAATAAAAAAAAGTGTGTTGTGTGTGTGTGTGTGTGTGTGTGTGTGTGTGTGTGTGTGTGTGTGTGTGTGTGTGTGTGTGTGTGTGTGTGTCTGTCTGCCTATCTGTCTGTCTGTCTCTGTGTGAGTGTGTGTGTGTGTGTGTGTGTGTGTGTGTATGTGTACATGCGCTTGCTTGCTTTCTTTGACAATATTGCTGACAATAATGATATTCTAAAGTATCGCGCGATGGCCATTTAACCCTTTCACCGCCAGACATATTTCAGCCAAAAATGTCCATTAAATTGACCTGTGTAGAGAACAAAATCCATCTGCAGTATTGGGGATTCTTCTGTGACATATATAAAATAAGGTCTATCCTTACTTCCTGAAACTAAGACATTAGGGTCTTTGGATAATAGACCCCAATTTGATGCCTTTTAGTGACATAGGTGTTAAATCACTGTGGTGCTAAAATGCGACTTTGGCGGTGAAAGGGTCAAAGAGGAAATCACATTATGATGACAACACCGGACCCTGCCTCTTCACAATCTGCGTGTTTTTCACATGGTAGCAATTAACCTCCTGGTACATGCATGATTGCGAAGAACTTCCATGTGCAAGTTCCATGTATAGCGTTTTGATAATACAGTAGGAGTATGCTCATGTATTATCTCCGAAAGAAATCGTTCCTGTTAAAAAGTTTGTTCTTGTAGGGACAGAACAAAGAGACCGTAACAACGGCAGAACTATTCTAAATTATACCGGAACTCTCTCATGCTTCCAGACGCCTTTCTGACCCGCAGAAGCAGAAAATAATCAAGTGACTTCGCAACAAACAGCTAATTGTTGGAAATAGAAATTCAGCGCATCAACATGTTAAAAGCAGCAATTCTCCCGCGCGCGCGAATAATCAGTGGATGTATTCTATCAAGTAGGCCTACACGAATAATAATATTTTTCTGTTATTAATAAAGTTTCCGTAGTTAGGGTCAGTTTTACATGTAACAGACACACACACACACACACACACACACACACAGCGCCTTCTCATTGGTCAGGAGAATTATTGCTGCCCTTTTCATGGTTTCTACCAATGATACTTTGCACAAACCTCCATCATTACGGTTCCTCCTTTTGGGCCCAGATAACTTTAAAAGTGTTGGTTCTACATTATGCATACGTACTTACATAATGGCGAAACAACAACAACATTTGACTCCACGTTTTTTCGAGGGCCTTCTCCTTCTTCCCCGTGTCTTGCCCTCTGTCTCTACGCCTCCCCCCCCCCCGACCCCCTTCCTCTTTCTTCACTTCTACCCATGTTTTTCTTCATCAACTCGCCCTACTTCTTCGGTGTGCTTGTTGTCTCTTGACTAACGTATTCACCGAGACTCACTATTGGGGAGGCGTTGGGTTCATGCAAACAGCTTTCAATGGTGCCATTTCCACGCGATAGCTTTCAATGGTGCCATTTTCACGCGATTAGCTTTCAATGGTGCCATTAGAGAAAGGGCATTCAGTGTTTGGGGATATTGTCCAAACACGACACGAAAAAGCCACGTGTTGAGGCGTTGGGTTCACTGAAATTAGCTTTCAATGGTGGCCATTCAACGCGATAGCTTACAATGTGTGACATTCACGTTGTAGTAATCGGTGCATTAGAGGGCATTCAGGGGGGATCGGTAAAAAACGACACGAATAAAGCCACAGTGGAGGGTAAGGGCTGGCTGGTGCTCGGGGGGTGTGGCGTGGGTGGGTTGGGGCCCGGACGGAGGGCCGGAGATCCTAGGGTGGGGGGGGGTCTGGGGGTGGGTCATGGTTTCGGACCCCCCATCGCCCCCAATCACAACCTTATACAAGGGGGGCAAGGAAGGAAAGTCAGAAAAATTACCCATTTGTTTTGGCCTTAATAACTAAATTGAAACACATTTTCAAGGGCCTTCAGCGGCCTCCGTCGCAGCCGCCCCCCACCCACCCGCCAAGCACTACACACCTTAATCGGAACCTATGCAGCACTCTCCCGTGGACCGCACGTGGACACCCCCCCCTTGAAAAAGTCAACGTTGGTCCGGCCCTGGGTGTCAAGTCAAGTCAAGTCAAAAATCAATCTTTATTGAGGGTTAAAGAATAAAGCTAACAAAGCTTTTTTTCATCCTGCCCTCAGTGTGTGTGTGTGTGTGCGTGTGTGTGTGTGTGTGTGTGTGTATGTGTGTGTGTGTGTGTGTGTGTGTGTGTGTGTGTGTGGTGCGTGCGTGCGGTGCGTGCGTGGTCACGTGCGCGTGTGCGGTGCGTGTGCGTGTGCGTGCGTGTGCGCGTGCGTGCGTGCGCGCCACTGTGATCATTAATGAAACTGTGTTTGTGTGTGTGCATGCGTGCATGCGCGCGCGCGCGGCGCGCGCGCGCAGCGTGTGTGTGGTGTGTGTGTGTGTGTGCATACGTGCCACTGTGTGATCATTAACTTCTTCCAGTAGACAATTACCTACTGTATGAATAGCACAAATATTACGAAAATAAATAAATATTATGTTGTTCTTTTGGTGATGCGTCAACCATGTATACGTTTAATTTATCTACAATTTTTTTATTTTATTTTATGTGTGCGTTTTTCAGTAAAATTTATTAAAAAAGCAACACAAAACAATGCAATCATGCAGTAAAAATGATCATAAAAAAACACCCTACAATGCAATCATGCATATTTTTATCAACAGAAAATCTAAGACCCGACTGGTCTGAACTAAAGATGCAAAACATTGCAGGGCTTGTTTTGCACACCGGGAACGAAGAAGAAG
>CM065682.1:43354643-43359643 GCA_017654935.2 Phymorhynchus buccinoides | reverse complement strand
AGAGAGAGAGAGAGAGAGAGAGAGAGAGAGAGAGAGAGAGAGAGAGATGTCTATGTATATGTGTCAATCTTTTGTATGAAACGCACTCCTATCCTAACATGTTCTATATGGACGCCTAAACTACGCTGAAGTGATTATATACATATATGTAACTCATGCAAGTACTAACAGTTTCTGTCTGAAACATATATGAATAAATCCCTAACATAATGCGACTATTTCTGCCGCTGCAACCATTCGAAGTATTCTTAGTTTTCCCTTCTTGTCTTCTCAATAAGATTGTGGCATCTGGTGCGTTTTCGTTGCTAAAGGTCTGTGTACACGTTAACACTATTCACATTGATTTTCTATTTCCCCATGGCAACACAGCGAGCTGCAAGTCATATTGAGAGTGGGCTATCACTGTGTTGCCATGAAGAAATAGAACTGTCTCGTGAATAGCGTTAGCGCAGCAGTATGCTAATCTGAAGCTGAGTTTAGACAGAAGACGTCTTAACCCTTTTGCTGCCAGCCATTTGTCAGCCAAAAAATACCATTAAACGTAACCAGGTAGAGAGAAAAAAGATATTTGCAATATTAGGAATTTCTCTATGACACGTTTAACATTAGGCCGACCCTTACCTCCCAAAATAAACAAAATAGGGTGTTTGGATAACAGGCCCTGATTGGATGCCTTTCAGTGACATGGGTGTTAAGCCGTTGTGGTGCATAGATGCGACATTGACGGCGAAAGGGTTAACAGCCGCTTGAGTCTTCCACAGACATATAACATATAGCATTCTTAATTTCCTGTCCGTATTTTTTTTTTCTTTGAACTTCAAGAATTCTAAATTCCAGAGAAATAAACACCCCTAGCTCCATCCCTTTCCTTCCCTTGCCTCCTTCCTTTTTCTTTGAGATATCTCATTTTTTTGTTTTTTTACTCGCTTTCCTGTTTTTCGTTCTCACCCTCCCTCCGTCCCTCATTCGCCTCCCAAGAGATGTCTGGGTTGTGCTTAGCTTACAGATCTATATGTCTGTTTCTCTCCTGAATACTATATAGTAAAGACCCTTGTTTCTTTACTACTACTACTACTACTACTACTACTACTACTACTACTACTACTACTACTACTACTACTACTACTAATGTTATTTCATATAGCGCTAAAACCCATACAGTAGTATGCTCGATGCGCTTTACAAAAACAACATTATAAGAAGAAAAACATGCGCTAAAATCAAGATATTCATACTACCAACATTCCGATGCAAAGAATTAATAAAGTAACAAAGATAACATGATTCTTACTCACACAACTAATGAACTTTGAATACCAGGCAATTATTCTGAAAAAAATGGACACAAACAAACTCAAGCCCGCAAATAATTACAGATATGTTAGCAAGACAATGAGGAATTTAAAACTAAGGTTCACACACACACACACACACACACCACACACACACACACACACACACACACACACACACACACACACACACAACAACACCACACATATCTCATCATATTTATAGTAGGATTAGCTCAACAATGACATGTGCAAAAAGTAATGAAAATGTAAACAAACAACAAGAATGAATGCACCTATACATACATACACAGGGCCCGATGCTCCATGCTCTCTCTCTCTCTCTCTCTCTCTCTCTCTCTCTTTCTCTCTCTCTCTCTCTCTCTCTCTCTCTCTCTCTCTCTCTCTCTCTCTCTCTCTCTCTCTCTCTCTCTCTCATCCTCTCTCTCTCTCTCTCCTCTCTCTCTCTCTCTCAAACGGCTCTACCGTTGATATTTGTATCACTTTGACACAGGACTAGACGTTTGTGACACTTTGGCGCAGCAATAGAGGTCTGTGTAGCTGACAGAAGTACTCGTCCGTGCCTCTTTTGTATAGCATACATGATTATTTTGTGTGTGTGTGTGTGTGTGTGGTGTGTGTGTGTGTGTGTGTGTGTGTGTGTGTGTGTGGGTGTGTGTGTGTGTATGTGTGTGCATGTGTATGTGTGTGTGTGTGTGTGTGTGTGTGTGTGTGTGTTGTGTGTGTGTGTGTGTGTTTGGCTTTCAGCTATTGCTTGTGACTAAATTAATGCATGTGTTTTGCTAACAAAAAAGAAGTCCCATGCATACGATAATTTATTACACCACTTCGTTGGGCTTTGCTTGCTGGTATGCTTGGATTTGCGATTACTTTACCCTTCTAGGTCAGTATCATTGATAGCACCGGCCTGAGACTTGCAAATAATATGTTCGTATTTTCGTTGGTGTGTTTGTTTTGTTTTGTGCTTTCAGTTATATTCACCACGTAGTTTGTCATTAGTTTCTTTGTGTTTTGCTGTGTGTGTGTGTGTTTTTTCTTTCACTATTACTTGTGAATAAAATTTTTAAAAAAAAACCCTTCATACAGTTTTTTGTGTTGTATTTTAGTAATAAAAAAACTAATACGATAAACAACCACACCGCCAGCCTTGGGCTTTTTTGTCTGGTATGCTTTGGATTTGCGATTACTTTACCTGCCCTTGTCAGTAATCCAATTGATTAGCAGGGCCTGAGGGGGTGGGGGAATTCCTTCTAATATGTTTTCGTATTTTCCTTGGAGCCTGTTTTTAATTCAATTTGTCATTACTTTCTTTTGTTTAGTTCGTGTTTTTTTGGGTTTTTTTTCTCATAACCCTTTTCCACCACAGCCAAACTCATTTTTTTCCCAAAAATGCCCAGGTAGAGAACAGAATCCATCTGCAGTATGGGGAATTCTTCTGTGACATAATAAATTAGGTCTATCCTTACTTCCCAAAACTAAAACAATAGGGTCCTTGAATAATAGACCCCAGTTTGATGCCTTTTAGTGACATAGGTGTTAAATCACTGTGGTGCTAAAATGCGACTTTGGCGGTGAAAGGGTTAATTCACCAGACATCGGGAAATAATATCATAATATAAAACAGTTTTTTGCCAATAATATGTATTTTCCTTGGTGTTTTGTTTTTTCAGCACGTAGTTTGTTATTGTTTGTTTGTTTAGTTCGTTTAAAAAAAAATACATTTTCTGTTTTAATTCACCAGAAATAGGGAAAGAATATCATATTATAAAATTGATTTTTTTTTTATAGCAAAGATGGTAACGTTGTTGTTTTTTCCTTTCATCGCCACTGTCGCCTCTTGGCACCACAATGATTGAACACCCATGTCACTGAAAGGCATCAAATGATGATCTGGTATCCTGTTACCTTATGTTCTTAATTTTGGGAGGTACGGCTAGGCCCTATTTTATACATGTCACAGAGGAATCCCTAATATTGCAGACGGGATCTTTTCTCTATCCAGGTAAGCTTAATGGAAAATTTTAACTGAAAAATGGCTGGCGTTGAAAGGGTTAAATTAACCTTCCACCGTCATCCTGTTGAAGAATAAACAAAATTCTGAAGGTTACGTTATTACTGGGCACACTGACGGGGCCATTACGTTTTGTTCAAACATTGTTATTGCGCTTAAAGCGTTTGATGTAACCCCCTATCCTACACTCGTAATGCACGAAATTGCATGCGCATGCTGCCAAGCTAGAGATGACATAGACATGTGTTGCGTATTAGGCCTAATGTTGATTTACTTTGACTACTGCAATGTTGCCATTATGTTAGTGCGCCAGAAAGTCCTGCATGGCGCTACCTACCATCTGTCCCAAAGTTGTGCGCTCACCCATAGGGGAAGACGGGGTAAAAAGCGCATGGGCGGGTAAGAAGCCCACCCCAATTATCTCATGAAATGAAGCAAATTTCAGTCTCATTTTGCCCATGAGACGAGCGTTAATGTCTAGCATTCGTCTCATGGACAAATTTGACTGAAATTTTCTTTATTTCATGAGATAATTGGGGTGGGCTTCTTACCCGCCCATTTTCCACGCTTTTACCCCGTCTTCCCCTACATAAGCTCAACAGAACTTCTCACAATTACAATCGCCTCAATGGCAAGGCAAGGCGAGGCAACTTGTTTTTTTCCATACCCACTTGGGGCACAGAAATATAAAACAAATATGGCATCATTGCATTTAGCGTTGGTCCCATCAGACGACACGAGTCATAGCTTATGCAAAGGAGATAGAAAACCGACCTTCATTCCCGGGAGCAAATCACCCTGGACGAGCACAGTCATTATCTCCCTTTATCACGAGAGGACCGGAGCATTCGAAAGACATAAAATTTACCAAGCGCGACTTTTCGAAAAGCGCGATACGAAGTGCGCGAACTACAAGATGCCGAAAAGAGCGAACAGTAATGACAAAAAGAGCGAATTTCAGAGAGTCGCATAAAACTCAGAAATTTAGGGATAGGGTTAGGGATAGGTTAGGGATAGGGTTAGGGATAGGGTTAGGGATAGGGTTAGGGATAGGGTTAGGGATAGGGTTAGGGATAGGGTTAGGGATAGGGTTAGGGATAGGGTTAGGGATAGGGTTAGGGATAGGGATAGGGTTAGGGATAGGGTTAGGGATAGGGTTAGGGTTAGGGATAGGTTAGGGATAGGGTTAGGGATAGTAAGAAAGTAACAAATATTTGTTCTTGTAAGGTACTTCTTGCCCCATCCCAATCCTCAACGACCCTCTCGCTTTCTGTCAGTGACATTCGCTCTTTCTGTCAGTGACATTCGTTCTTTCTGTCAGTGACATTCGCTCTTTTCGTACGGTCGCGCAAATGGGAATATTCAGAGAGTCGCGCTTTTTGCATGCTGCCGAGGGGACGCTGGACTTCCTGGTGCGTATGAATACACAAATAGCACAATACATTAGCAAACTCCATTTTCGGACTTATTGGGCTTCGGAGTTTTACTTGAATAATTCATATCTGGAATATACTTTCGTGTTTTGTTTTTCATGTGATTTTGTTCAGGGTTTTTTTTCTTCTTCTTCTTTGGTTTGTTTGTCCCCCCCCCCCCCCCCCCCCCCCCCTCCCCGACATTTATGTAAAAAACGTTACAAGAAAGTAGCCTAATAATGTAAACTCTGTCTGTTGGCCGAG
>CM065682.1:43347143-43349643 GCA_017654935.2 Phymorhynchus buccinoides | reverse complement strand
ACAATCAATCATTATTTGTGAAATAATAATAGAAAATAATACTCAGCAATCAATCAGCTACCATTTATCAACATAAACAAATCAAACTATAATCTGAGGAATAATCTATCTTAAAAAATAAATACATGGATCAACCTAACCAGCCACAGTTGACGATTTAAACATGAACCAATCTACTAGTCATGTGATAGATAATCAAACTATCAATAAATAAATCGGTTAATATTATCAATTAACATATAAATCAGACTAATAAACAATCAATCAACTACCCTTTAACTTTCCTGTAGACGAATCAACCATTAGAGCCATCAAATGCCAACTCTATTAAACCAATTGATCAAATCAAAAGACGATCTACAGACCGACAATCAGATGACGAACACATTCTCATGCTGTGTGAATGCACGTTATAAAAGGGAAGTAACACAACAGACAAAATATGCGAAACAGGTTCAACACACACAAGATATAACATGCGCGTCCACTTCATGGAATATTATGACTACAATAACTCTTAAAGACTGTGGATGATCAATGATTTGCTGTTCAGAGACATGAATTTAAGAGGGGGGGGGGGGGGGGGGGGGGGGGGGTTACAGGGACAGCAGCGAATAATACAGCGAATATATGCATACTCAATATGCGTACGTCTAGCAACTCCACTTTTGCTGCAAATACATTGATGTACAAGGGGTTATGGACACGTAGTTCACAGTGATAATGAGAGAGAGAGAGAGAGAGAGAGAGAGAGAGAGAGAGAGAGAGAGAGAGAGAGAGAGAGAGAGAGAGAGAGAGAGACAGAGAGAGAGAGAGAGAGAGAGAGAGAGAGAGAGAGAGTTTATTCGGACATAAGACAGAAGAAAAATATCCGAACAAAATCACAAGGCAGAAAAACCACACACAAAAACGAACATCGCTTACATTTAAAGCGCAGAAGGAAGGGAGTGAAAACAAGCGTGGATTCGCAATCGTTTGTGGCGTGCGACAATTGAAAACGAAACATCATTTTAAAGAGCAGCCTCAATTTGAAGTGCAGCCTCATTTTGAAGTGCGACAATTTTGGAGCCTCACTTTGAAGTGCGACAATTTTGGACCGACAGACAGACCGACAAAGTGAGTAATAGGTTTGTGGCTTGTGCCACAAACAAAAACAACAACAACAAAAACATGAATTTGCACGCTCCTGTAATGTCTCCTCGTCTACTATTGCACGGCAGCACAAACACAAAAGCAATTTACAATAGCAACAATAGCGCCTTAGGCACTCGTTCTCATATTCACATAGCGCCTTAGGCACTCGTTCTCATATTCACATCAGGTATTCTTTACAAAGCATCAAGCATATTCTTTTTAAGTGCTTTTTTTAATCGTTTGTTTTGAAGGACACGATTTTAGAGAAAAAGACAGATTATTCCATGATGTGCCCCCTGAGTAAACAAAACTAGATTTATAAACATTATTTCGTGGTCTGGGGAAAGAAAGCTTGTGGGTGAGTCTATTTGGGGTAATAGCAAAAGTCTTATGTCCGTTATACACTATTCCTTTATTTATTTTCAATGTTTTTTAATTCTCTCTTTTCCATCCTGCCATCCGCTGAGGTGTAGAGTGGCACAGAGGGAAAGCGTTCGCCTCGTGCGCAATAAACCCGAGTTCGAACCTGTGTACAGGGGAATCTTTCCTCTCACTCTGCACTAGGCCTTATGGTCTGAACGTGGAGTCTTTCGGATGAGACGATACACCGAGGTCCCGTGTGGCCATGCGCATAGCACATGTTAAACCCAGTGGCAACGAAAAAGTTGTAATTTGGTCAAAATTTACCCCCACCCCCTTTCCTTCCTTATCAATCACACAAAAGTCGCATGCAAATTCTTTTTAAAAAAGGGTGGCGCGCCTCTGGCTGCGACACGCTCTCCAGGTGGAAGCAACACGAATTTCACAGAGACGCTTCTGTGACAATAAAGTACCAAATACCAAATGACTTTCTTTATATGTTACTCTCTCTCTCTCTCTCTCTCTCTCTCTCTCTCTCTCTCTCTCTCTCTCTCTCTCTCTCTCTCTCTCTCTCTCTCTCTCCTCTCTCTCTCTCTCTCTCTCTCTCTCTCTCTCTCTCTGTCGTCTCTCTCCCGCTCTATCTGTTTTATTAGGACACGTACAACAAACTGCAAACGGACGTAACATTTTCGTTCTGTGCGCTTGGCAATGTATTATCAAAACGCCTGAATATGCAAAGAGCTCGCACTCCGCATCTGACTGAAGCCGTTTTTGTTCTACTCCCACCATGTCACCTACACTATAGCTGGGGATATCATTGTGAGCTCACTCACTGCCTACAACAACACGAACACTTCCCACAATCCATCTTACACGTGGGAAGTGAGAACGTTGGCTTCATTCTTTGCAAGATGTGTAGGCTGCGAAGTTATGACTCTTTGTAGCATTTAGGCTTTTTGGTATTCTCTTTGACATAGTTTGGTTTCATGTCTTAGAAAATGGTGAA
>CM065682.1:43337143-43342143 GCA_017654935.2 Phymorhynchus buccinoides | reverse complement strand
CGTGCACACACACGCACACGCACACGCACACACACACACACACACACACACACACACACACACACACACACACACACACACACACACACACACACACACACACACACACACACACACACACACACACGCACACACGCCCCACCCCCCCCACCCCCCCACACACACACCGAGCGCGCACGCCCCTCCACTCTCTCTCTCTCTCTCTCTCTCTCTCTCTCTCTCTCTCTCTCTCTCTCTCTCTCTCTCTCTCTCTCTCTCTCTCTCTCTCTCTCTCTCTCTCTCTCTCTCTCTCTCTCTCTCTCTCTCTCTCTCTCTCTCTTCGCATGTCTTTGATGCAAATGATGGTTGATGGTTTCGTCCCACATGGCGGTGCTGAGCGGACGGTTAAAGACCCACTAGGTCTCGTGTCAAAATCACGGGTTTCACGTCTTTTCCCTTGCTTTGACCAGGTTTGACATCCCATACAAATGTCCCCAAATTGAAAACGAAACATCATTTTAAAGAGCAGCCTCAATTTGAAGTTGGGGACATTTGTATGTGGCTCACAGCTACCCAGAAAAAAAAAAAGAAATCGTCCTAGCATAAGAGGGAATGTGACACGTAACGTGGAGGGGAGGGGGGGGGGGGGTCTTTAAACCCAACTTTCATTCATCGGCTTCAGTCTTTGCACACTACCACGCATGCGTTGTTCCAGTTGTGTTGCACGTGCCTTTTGGCTGCAGGAGTGGAATACACCTCCAACGAGAAAGAGATGCACAGCGCCGTGGCCACTGCGGCGCAGATCTGGTTGCGGGCCCTGAACGCCACGGCCTATGACGTCACGAGGGGTTCTCGCCCTTGGCGGCTGCCTGCGCTGCAATGCGACAGCGACCGGGACCTCTTCTGGAGCGACGGTCGTCGCTTCTTCCGGTGAGGTTGAGAGACACGTTTGATAATTTAAAAAAAAAAAAGTTAAATAATGCAGATTAAAATCCTTTCAACGCCATCCATTTTTCAACCAATAATGTCCATTAAACTTACCTGGGTAGAGAAAAGATTATGTCTGCAATATTGGGGATTCCCGTCAAACATGCAAAAAACAGGGCCGATCCTTGCCTCCTATAAGTAAGAATATAAGGTCATAGGATACCAGACCCCCATTTGATGCCTTTCAGTGACATGGATATTAAATCACTGTGGTGCCAAGAGGCGACAATGGCGATGAAAGGGTTAATTAATGAAAAACTATGATTCAAAATGAATAGGTAAACGATGTCTCGGGAAGTTTAGCAAGTGCACCCAGACAGTTTTTTTAAAGTTTAACGCTTCCATCTGACCTAAGAACAGCTTGCTTAGCAACAGAAACATATCTATCACTGTTCCTCTACATACCCCTACAGGTACAAAACTCTACCACCAAATGCTAACTTTCGGCCATTTGGGGGAGTAACAGACATTAATATTACAGTTTTTGTTTGTTTGCTAGTTTTGTGTTTGTTGTTGTTGGTATCGTTATCATCATGGTTGCGATCCACAGGTGCTCGACGACTAATAATACTGTAATCCAGTAGCATGTGTGTTTGCAAATCTGCAGAGATTATAACCAAGAAAAAAATAATATGGAAGTTCAGTTTAACGTCGCGTATCGGCTTTCGCAATGTACGACGGGCTGAACAAACCAACCAGGATATAAACAAAAATATATTCCTGAATCACTGTCTTAGCCAAAAGGCCGAGAAGCGATCAGAATATATCACGAAAAATAATATTTCCATCGAGTTCGATTTATATTGCTTACAATCGGCAGATACCTAACTTTCATAATTGAGCCTCAGCGCAATATTGTTTGCCGCCGAGAACACCAGCATCGTTTCATTCAGTGGTTGCACTCCGCAAATACACATTCACCACTTTAGTGTCATCCAGCGCAAGGTTGGTTTTCTCTACAGATACATAATTGTGTCAACCAGTGCTATGTTGGCTGCATCAGCAGTTACATAATCACCACCAAAGACATTGACAATCGGAGCAAGCAATTGAGGTTGCCCTCGCCCTCCGCAGATACTTCATCACCACACAATTGCCATTTCAGTTCCAATATTGATTGCGCTCCGCAGGTACTTACACCAGGCCACCCAGCAGTTGAGCAAGAACAGCAACCCACTGTACGAGCCAGTGATCAGCATCGTCAACGTCCAGCCCGACCAGGACAGGGGCGACAACCGATGGGTGCAGGCACGTACTTCTGTGGTGTTCGTGTCCTTCGGGGCTAGATGCTAGTTAAAGAATCCAATAGCAGAACATTCAGGGTTTGATGTAAAATGTCAAACTCTTCAGCTCCAGCCCTTAATAAAAACAAATGCTCACAAGTTAAGCAAATAGGTTATCATAGAATAGCATTAAACGTTCTTCTTCTTCTTCTTCTTCTTCTTCTTCTTCTTCTTCTTCTTCTTCTTCCTTCTTCTTCTTCTTCTTCTTCTTCTTCTTGGATCGTTCAGACAGGCTCCTGTCAATTATGAGCGCAGATGCGTCATGCTGCTGTTATGCGCATAACTAAAAAATAGTTAGGCCCAGCAAGTCCGACTTCGGCTGGAGGAAATCTTTTTCAAAGTGTGTCGTGAAAAAAGGCAGGAGAATGGACCGGTTAGGCAGAAAGATAGTAGATGACAGAAAGCAAAGGGAAAAGACAGAGTCAAAGAGAGTGGCAGATCAGAGGAAGTTACAAGCACAGAACTTCCAGAAGGTCGGGGAACTATTTTTACGAAAGACACCCCGGTATCCCCACGGGGAGAAACGTTCTTCTTAAACTGCAAACTGAGGACTAAATGAGTGTAGCACGGTTTTTGTATGCACTTGAAGAAGTACGGCTTGCACGTGCGAGCGTGGTCAATTTCTTGCCGAATCAAGCAGTGCGCATTGCGCGGGCACTATACGTTGCCACTACGTTTACCCCGTTCTCACTACGCATCCACTAGGCTACCACTACGTTGTGCCCGTTCTCACTAGGTTCCCACCAGGAGTCCTTTTCCACCACGTCCCTGATACGTGTGTTTTTGAGCATGTTCAAAATGCGCGTGGAGAGAACCTGGCCTACCACGTTCTCCACGCGCCCGCCAAGTCCCCGCTACGCGCTTACGTAGGCTACGTTACGCTCGCCACCAGTACGCTACGCCAGGACCCTGCTACGTTCTGGACGATTTTTGTCCATAACGTGGAGAACGTAGCGGGAACGCGGCCTATGTGTAACGGGGGTGCAACGGGAGCCTTTGTAATCTCTCTTATAAAATCTTTAATTTATATCGGTGCACCACACTTCGCCATAGCTCACTTCGCCAAACCACACTTCGCCAAATCATTGGCCCGGCATAACACTTCGCCAAGCCACACTTCGCCACAAACCTAGGTTAGGGATAGGGTTAGGGATAGGTTAGGGATATGGTTAGGGATATGGTTAGGGATAGGGTTAGGGATAGGGTTAGGGATAGGGTTAGGGATAGGGTTAGGGATAGGGTTAGGGATAGGTTAGGGATTGGGTTAGGGATAATTTAGGGATAGGGTTAGGGATAGTAAGAAAATAACAGAAAGTCACAGGAAACCATTTTGGGCGAACAGTGCTAGAACAGTCCCGTTAAACAAAAATTCAAGACAGTGATTACTTGTGAACACTTTGTCACCCAAACCAGTCATTTCTTGGCGAACTGAGCAGAGTGGTTTTTGGCGAGATGTTACTTTTCGTGCACTAGCGGCCTTGGGGAGGGGTTGTCGGTGCCGAGAGTGAACATCAAAGGTTTGGCGAAGTGTGCTTTGGCGAAGTGTGGCGCACCCATTTATATCGCTAGTCCCCAGATACGCGAACGTGTGGTAGGGACTATAAACTCCCAGAAGAAGAAGAAGAAGAAGGGAGCCTAGCGGGGGTGTAACGAAGTGGGTGATCAGCGTTTTCCCTCCCCTCGGAATAGTAGCCCCACGGTAAGTAATCCTCTGTCACTGGTACAAATATAATAATTGTTAGAGACAAGATAGTGGTGAAGAATGAAATCGGCCGGCTTCGTATTCCCTGGCTTTTTGTTTTTTCCCCTTTTTCTAAGATTAAGATTAAGATTAAGATTAATATTATAGCCCCGTCGACAACTAAGGCCTTGTCAGGGCTGTCACCACGTTGCATCTTACCACGTATTAACCCTTTCACCGCCAATGTCGCATTTTTGCACCACAATGATTTAACAACCATGTCATGAAAGCTCTTGAAATCAGGGTCTGTTATTCAATGATATTGTGTTCCTAAATTTAGGCAGTGAGGATTGACCCTAGTCTAAATGTGTCACAGAGAGAAACCCCACAATATTGCAGACAAAATCTTGTCTGTAGACAAGTAGCTTTAATGGAAATGTTTGGCTCAAAGATGGCTGGCGGTGAAAGGGTTAAAGAGGAATACAAACACAAGGTAGAAAACAAAATCAAACTTTTACGTTAAAATACTTTTGTTAAAAAATATCATTAGTAAATTAAAAAAACTTAGCAAGTAAAAACATGACGCGTCTACCCCTTTTCTAGGACCAGGGTATAAACAACCACGTCCGAGTACGATGTATCTGTGTGTGTACACATCTAACTAGACTGTTTGTCAAATACTTAACAACGGGGTCTCTGATCACATTTTAGTTGCAAATAAAATGTTAGGACACTTACTTTTAATCACTTTTAACAAAAGTATCGCGTACGGTACGTGCAGTCGTGAACTTGAAGTAAAGCTGAATTATCGGTATGTAATCTGACACGGAAGTATTATTATTATTATTGTGGCGACTCAAGCGATAAAATGGCGGCACGCTTGTGATGCGCAAACACATGTAAGCTCCATAAATCGTATGTTACCATCACCATCGGTAAGGCAAGAGGTGGTGGTGGTGGGTGTGGGGTGGGGGGTGGGGGTGGTAGAAACATAACGGCTTTTGATGGTTTAATCCATCCACCTGATCCAAATCTGATTAAACAAAAAAAGGTATGGGCTCTAATCACCT
>CM065682.1:43324643-43332143 GCA_017654935.2 Phymorhynchus buccinoides | reverse complement strand
TGTACAGAGACCTTGAAGAATACAGATAAAAATTGAGCTCGTATAAATGTTGATGGATGGAAGTGCGTGCGAATGAAGGAACTGTGGAGAGGAAGAATGAAAGAGGAAGGAATAAAAACGTGTTAACAACAACAACAAAAACAACAAAAAAGAGCTCGTGGATGGTTTTCGTGCTGCGTTTGCATAGGTGGGTAGCTGGAGCCCCCGGGGCCTGACCATGAACCAGATCGCCTGGTTCGACAACGCCCCGGGCCCGCCCTCGGGCAAGCCCCGCCGGTACCACGTGCGCGTGGCCACGAGGCCCGAGGAGCCCTACGTCATCTACCGCAACGTCACGGCCGGCGGCACGTGCGAGACCAACACCATCCCGTGCAAGGTGTACCTGCGGGATCACGACGATCACAAGTAGGTTTTTTGTTGTTGGGATGATCCCTGGAGTCTTTAAGCCAGGGTACGACGACAACAACAAACAGGTAGGTTTTTGTTGTTGTTTGTTGTTGTCGTAACCCTGGCTTAAAGACTCCAGGGATCATCCCAACACCCGTAGCGCTTGAACACCATGGTACAAATGCACCCAGCTAGGGATGAGAACGCTACGTGTGTGACCGGTTTTTTAATTTATTACCCCGCCACGTAGGCAGCCACACTCCGACTTCGGAGGGTTGTGGACTGATGGTGTTATGATAGGAGCTTGCCATGGCTAGAGACAATCCCCGCGTAGCTATGCAGAACATAACAACCTTTTGGTTCGAAGTATCATCTTTTTTGAGGGTGAACCTTCGTCTGTTTCCATGTGGCTGTTGTTTATGCTTTGCTAGGCGAATTGGTGCCGTACATAACTGTGGTGAAGGGAGTTAATTACAGAGAAGTTACCTTTCTTTACTTTTACTATAATTATCGTCTTATTAGTTCGGGTCTCCATACTCGTTAACGTCATTCACTCTTTTCACATGGCAACACAGTGATAGGCCAGTTATGACTTGCACATCATTGCGTGTTGCCATGGGATCGCATGGGAAATGAGTGAAAAACTGTGACGTGTATTGAGGCCATTGCCTTCTTGACATTTGTTGTAGACTCTTGTCTGTCTGCTATGGTCAAAACACGCGTTGCTATTTTTCGCGCTTTCCCCATTGGCAACGCAGTGATACGCTAGTGACAACATGACTTTCATATCACTGTGTTGCCATGGGGAAAGAACGAAATGCAGCAACTGTGTTTTGTGACAATTAGTCTGTCAGATTGTCTCTCTTTTTTCTTCTCCTTTTTGATGAACAGCAAGAAGCAAATGAATAGGGCCTGCATGTTAATTAACAACGTCTCTTTAGCTATAAGTTAAGGGGTTGGTGTCTTTATTTTCAGGGGATGGGTGTACGAGGGGGGTGGGGGTGGGGGGTGCCTAGTTAGCAACATAAGAAGGATATTTGTCTCTGTCTCACATTCCCCCCCCCCCTCTCTCTCTCTCTCTCTCTCTCTCTCTCTCTCTCTCTCTCTCTCTCTCTCTCTCTCTCTCTCTCTCTCTCTGTGTGTGTGTGTGTGTGTGTGTGTGTGTGTGTGTGTGTGTGTTTTTGTTTCTGTCTCTATCTCTGTCTGTTTATTTGTCCATCGGTTTGTCCATCTCTCTCTCTCTCTCTCTCTCTCTCTCTCTCTCTCTCTCTCTCTCTCTCTCTCTCTCTCTCTCTCTCTCTCTCTCTCTCTCTCTCTCTCTCTCTCTCTCTCTCTCTCTCTCTCTCTCTCTCTCTCTCTCTCTCTCTCTCTCTCTTCTAATCTTCTAGTTACAGTAGATCTTCATTTTTTGGTGTGGTTCCAAGCGTTTTCCTGTTTTGTAAAGTTGGGTCGAAAGCAATTTTAACATTCATGTTTTTTTGTGTGTTTTGCGTGTCTTTTTTTTCTAAATTGAAATTGTGTCAATGTTGCAGGATTTCCAACCAGACGATTGCCAAGTGCTGCACGGGCCTGAGCATTGACTTGTTGTTAAAGATCAACCAGTCCCTTAACTTTGACGTGGATCTGTATGAAGTGGAGGATTTTCAATGGGGAAACATGGTGAGTATACACACTCTCTCTCTCTCTCTCTCTCTCTCTCTCTCTCTCTCTCTCTCTCTCTCTCTCTCTCTCTCTCTCTCTCTCTCTCTCTCTCTCTCTCTCTCTCTCTCTCTCTCTCTCTCTCTCTCTCTCTCTCTCTCTCTCTCTCTTTGCGTGCGTGTCTTTGTCTCTGTTTCTGTGTGTCGGTGTGTCTGTCTCTCTGGGTTGATACGTTTTAAGTAATTTGGTTGACAGAAAGAGACAGAAAAAGACATCTACGGCCGAGGCACAAAATGGTTCCTTTCTGATTCATAATGTGGGCATTGCTTATTTAATGGTTATGGTTCTAAGGTCCGCCCTTTTATAGCATGTGCGCACACGTACGCATGCACGCACGCACGCACGCCTGCACGCACACACACGCACGCACGCACGCACGCACGCACGCACGCACGTACGCACACACACACATGCGCAACTTAGGCGGGCACTTACACACATAAACGAAAAGACACACACGCGCACACGCACGCACGCACGCACGCACGCACGCACGCACGCACGCACGCGCATACACACACACACACACACACACACACACACACACACACAGATAGACAGACACACACAGGGCAGGATGAAAAACCCCACCTTGTTAGGTTATTATTTAACCCTCAATAAAGATCACTTTGACTTAATTAACTTGACTTGACAAACACACACACACACACACACACACACACACACACACACACACACACACACACACACCAAATCTTATATTCCCAACCTCCAACCCCCCACCTGCCAAGGGTCACCCAAGCAAGTCTATTAACAGGGGAACAAAATGATAATGTAGAGAAAGAGAAAGCTAATGCCAATGCCCGTAGGCTACTAACTTCACTCGTCCATTGATTTGTAGACATGAAGGAAAATGGCCAATGGGCAATTACTGCCGCTCGTTTCCCGCCATTAGTTTGAGTTAGTAGCTCGCTAAGGGGTTCTGGATACAGTCATGTGGGCTTTAATTGAATGATGGGGGAGAGAGAGCACTGGCGTAGGAACGGGGGGGCAGGGGGGGCAGCTGCCCCCCCTGGCTTCAAGGAGGGGGGCAGACGTATCTCTCTGCCCCCCCCCCCCCCTCAAATTTATAACGGCAACCCCCCAAAAAAACACCCCACCAAACAAACAGAAACAAACACAATATAACAACATATAATACAATATATTCTATAAAGAAAGACCAATAACATTTACAGTGATAACAATTGTCGTCGTAATATAAGTCTAAGAAGAAGAAAGAAAAAGTCAAACGAAAAACTGATCACCAAACTTATACACGTTATGTATATAAAGAACTAGAGCACTGTATTATACGGAAATTGTAATCAACATTTTCTTTTCTCTGATGTCATAAGCTTCAGCTATGAACTTAGCGAACAATCGAACAATATTTTCATCATTAGAAGATAATAATTCAAACAAAGTGTAATATCTTGCTGGCATCATAGTAAACAATTTTGATTTCTTCCTCTTATCCTCATATGCTTTACAATGAAAAATGAAATGAACTTCATCTTCTTTGACATTACCTGAACATAAAATACAAACATTATCAACAGTAACTTCATTACTAAACCAATGTGTGAAACCAAGAGTTCTACTTCTAAATCTGGCTAACATGCTTCTGTGCCATTTATTAGCGACAGACTTCAAAAACATTTCAGGCTGTAAAATACTTTTAAAAGAGAAAAAACATGAATACTTTTCGTTGTCTTCCATTTTAGAATGTCAATTCTGTGTGTAACAGGCTATCAAACGATCCTTAAATTCTAAGATAAATGCCCTTTCATCCCCTACCTCTTTACTAAGCCATACAATACCAAACCCGTTAACAGTTAAAACTTGTTTGACATTACTAACCCAATTATTGTGTCCTGATTCCATTTGGGAGAATAGCATGTCATACGCTTGTTTGCATAACTTTGACGTTGGACGTTTTAAAAGTTTTAACCAATATTTAATGCATTTAGAAAAGGTTTGAATATATAACGGATATCTTCCGGAATCGCCATAAGCCATAGTGTTAGATGAATGCAGAGGAATGTTCATGAATCTCTTAATAGCCATAGTGTGTACCTTTTCCATTTCTAAATTTTCATCTAATCCCCACACTTCTGCCGCATACGTTAGCATAGGTGCTATTTGAGTATCAAATAACTTCCAGAATAGAGATGGATCAACTGTGTTCAATTTCTTCATGCATCTTAAAATGTCTACCACTCCCTTTTTACCCTTTCTTCCCATTTCCCGCCATCCTACATTTAGACTTAAACGAGTTGCAAACATCATCCCCAAATACTTATAACTATTGGTTACTTTTACATGCATATTTCCATATGTCCATTTTTCATGCTGGGATAAGTGGCCACCCATACGAAAGACAATGATATTTGTTTTATCAAAATTAATAGACAACTGGAGTCTGTCTGCTTCATTTTTTAAGACATTTAGCTGGTTTTGTAAGCCAACAACAGTACTAGAAAGTAGAATTACATCGTCTGCAAATAAAAGCATAAACAGTTCAACAGCACCTGCAATCAGTTGTATGCCATGTCTGCCTTTTTGTGACAATTCTATAGCCAATTCGTTTACAAAAAATGCAAACATTTGAGGGCTCAATAAACAGCCTTGTTTCACTCCCCTTGGGCAATTGAATAAATCAGAATACAAACCTTTTTTCTCGAACACATGCTAGAACTGAATCATATATACCACGAAGAGCAAAATACAACTTTCCATTAACTCCTGTTTTTCTAAGAACATGCCACAACACGCTTCTATTTACTGAATCAAATGCTTTCTTAAAATCTACGAAAGCAACGTATAATTTATTATTTTTCTTAAGAAACTTTTGAACTAAAGCATACAAAGTAAAAATATGATCAACTGTGCTATGATCCGACCTAAACCCTGCTTGTTCCTCTACAATTTTCCCTTCCCTTTCAGCCCAATGAGTCAACCTTCTATTCAAAATATGAGTATATACTTTACTAATTATACTTGTCAAAGATACACCTCTATAATTGTCTGGGTTATGTTGATCTCCTTTTTTTATAAATGGGTACAATAATACTTAGACCAAGACAAGGGAAACAATCCATGGTTAAACAAATGATTAAACAAAGACACACAACAATCAATCACATTTTCATTGGCATGCTTCAACATTTCACTTATTACTCTATCTGGTCCTGGGCTTTTACCTGTTTTCAAATTTCTAATACCCGCTCTCACTTCATCTGCTGTTATAGGGTCGTCAAACAAGGGCTCATCACTTTGTTCATCCTCTATTTCATCTACCAATGGATCATGCTGATTATTATCAAAGGAGTTGAAAACACTATGGAAATGGTCAAACCATTGCTGTGATGCTATTTCATTGTAAATTACGGATTTCCTGTTTACTGATTAACCGAGAAACTGAGAGAGAGAGAGAGAGAGAGAGGAGAGAGAGAGAGAGAGAGAGAGAGAGAGAGAGAGAGAGAGAGAGAGAGAGAGAGAGAGAGAGAGAGAGAGAGAGAGAGAGAGAGAGAGAGAGAGAGAGAGAGAGAGGGGGGGGGGGGGGGGGGGGGGGCAAGATGAAAAGAAAAGACTGAAAATGGATGCCATTAATGAACAAAAAGCACTGCACTGTGCAAACCTCGGCCACGTAATAAGTTCGTTTCTGTTTGTTTAGGTTTGTTTATGTTATTGCAAAGCCTGCCCTTCAACCAATGTCACCAGATTTCATTCACAACTTTTCAAGAAAAGCCGCGCCATGGACAGAGATAGACATGACGAGGAAAAACCCCATACCCCTCCCCTAATTGTATTATTGGGCGGAGTGCAATTCCAGTCATGTTTACTTTTTTATGTAAAAGGGAAAGCAATTCTACATTCGAAAGCTGCCTTTTCAAGTTTCCCTTTTCTTAATAAAGTAAGTACATTTCTACTGGCAGTATTAACAGTTTCATAGATGTAGGGCCCTGTCATTACACTCACCTCTCTCCCTCCGTGGGGATTCTGGGGGGTCTTTTGTACAAATTGCCCCCCCCCCCCCTTCTGGATGGTCTGTGATTGTAGCTTCCTCTAATCTGTTACTCTCTTTGATTCTGCCTTTTACCCCTTGCTTACTGTCTTCTACTATCTTTCTGCCTTAATGGTCCCTTCTCCTGCTTCAACAAAAATTCTTACAAATATTTTTTTTCAGCCAAACACGAACATGTTGGGTCTAATTGTAGATGTCTTAATTAGGCGCATAACGGCAGCGTGACGCATCTGCGCTCATTGGGCAGGAAACTGATCGATTGATCGACGACGACGAAGAAGCAACAGCCAGCAGAGGGTTTGTAGTTGGCCTTTCTCGTGACCTTACCCAACACCGGTTGCCCTCGGGAAAGGCATCTGCACTGTAGGGCCTACACAACATCTCATATGCTATTTCGAAGCTGCCTCCTCTGCTATTATACAGAAGTCATAGTCGGACTCGGTAAACTGTAATTTCTTAAGGTTTATCATATTCACAGCCGACATCGTTGAACCAGTTATCGCAATGGTCAACCTATGGCGATATTTGTCACGCCAGAGGGCAGTCAATGCACTAGGGGCTTATCACGCGATTTTCTTACTTGGGCGTAGTGAGAGAGAGAGTGATGGTAGGACCACTCACTGTCTCTCTCTCTCTCTTTCTTTATCCCCAACTAATAATATAGAGAGGATTAGCCCCACACGAGCGTCATGCCCT
The DNA here is from genome assembly GCA_017654935.2 of Phymorhynchus buccinoides. Classification (NCBI taxonomy): domain Eukaryota; kingdom Metazoa; phylum Mollusca; class Gastropoda; order Neogastropoda; family Raphitomidae; genus Phymorhynchus; species Phymorhynchus buccinoides. The sequence continues at coordinate 43,325,332 of CM065682.1, read as the reverse complement.
CTGGCGTGAGAAAAATCGCACTAAGTCTCTCATTGGAACAATGTTTTTAATTTATTATTGATATATCGGGTCGCGTTTGAATCGAGGCTAAGATGAAGATTTACACCCCCCACCCCACCCCACCCTCAACATCTTGGTTCTTTACCTTTTTGTCTTCAGTCTTGCCTTCGTGTTCTACTATTAGCAAATGCTTAATTATGTGTAATTGTTTAAATGCATGAACATTATCGTTGAATATAGAACAGGATAGAAGTTTAACTGTTCTATCCGCAGTAAGATCGAAAGGCCAGACTGAAAAAACGCAAAGAACCGATACATTGAGAGAGAGAGAGAGAGAGAGAGAGAGAGAGAGAGAGAGAGAGAGAGAGAGAGAGAGAGAGAGAGAGAGAGAGAGAGAGAGAGAGAGAGAGAGAGAGAGAGAGAGAGAGAGACAGAGACAGAGACAGAGACAGAGACAGAGACAGAGAGAGAGAGAGAGAGAGAGAGGGGTGTTATTAATCTCCCCCTACATTTCTCGGTTAATTGTATGTTTCCGTTATTGCCTTTCTTACCATACATAAAGCTGTATTTTAGGAACATTTTCACCAAATTATCTTTTTGGAATACTAACCCTAACCCTACCCCACCCTATAAGACGGAAAAACGCTACGAACCACAAATGTGACAAATCGTGGTGTACTGCAGTACAT
>CM065682.1:43282143-43312143 GCA_017654935.2 Phymorhynchus buccinoides | reverse complement strand
TATATATATATATATATCATTATATGACTCACCATTATGTCTACAACTGCGTGAGTTGCAGTCGTCTCTTCGTTTGCAATTAGCTGTTTTTCAACTGCGAGTGTTGCAGTGTTCTCATGCCTTGACTGCAGTGTGTGGTAAGCACACGGGGCATGAAGAGGAGTCGAGTTGAAAGTGTTAACTCCTCTAGCGCCAAGTACTTTCTGTTCTTTATAAACTTTTTTTTTCAAGTATGGCAGCACAACCTAGGACATTTCTGGGTTTTGTCTGTCCTCTCTGAACTGTTTATCTACACTGAGCTAGGCGGCGGTTGCCAGGTGTGGCTTTGGTGGTGGGGAACTAGTTTCGTGCCTTTAATTAACGGAGAGATATCATCACATCTTTATGTTAGCCCAGTTGCGTGTGAACCAGTGAATGTGAGCGCCTTGAGTTTAATTCTAAAGAAAGGCGCTACATAAATACTATGCATTGTTTACCTTCGTTCATGATTCCATCGCTGATGCCTTATTTCTGGGCTGGTTTCGTTGGGCAGACAGCTTCACGCGTTCATTTACGACGCCACTGTGCTGGAGTACCAGGCGGGCAAGGACGTGGACTGCCGCCTGATCACGGTGGGCAACTGGTACGCCATGTCCGGCTACGGCATCGCCTTCCCCAAAGGATCGCCCTGGAAACAGCGGGTCAACTCCATCATCCTGGACCTGCAGGCCAAAGGTCAGTCAGTATAGTAAAGGTATCTGTACGCGTTAACCCATTGACTGCCACCAACGTATTACCTACTGACTTGATGACATCACTCATGACGTCATCTGATGAAGAGGAGTAACCCTGATATGTTGGCTTTTGCTCTTACATAGTCAAGTGAGTACTATCCCCAGACCATTTTGCCAGATTGGCTCTATCAGTTGACTTTTTCATGGCATGATGTGCCCAATGATTTTTTCTTTTATTTTCTCTGGCAGTCAAGGGGTTAACCACGTTCGCAAAATATCACTAATGTCCCCACGGCAACACAGTGCGATGGCTTAGAGTCAAAACGGACTGTCTTTATACATAGTCCATTGATGTTATTGAAAAAAATAAGGACTTGTATTAAAAAAAAGTCTGCAAATAATATAAAATGGGGATTATGCTTTTAATATTTCTGCAGTCTTTTTTTTAAACAAGTTATTAACAATTTTTCGCAATAGTCCGTTTTGACTCCAAGCCATCGAATTGTGAGTTTGTAAGTCATTTCATTATGAGTGGCCTAACGCTGTTTTGCCATGGGGAAATACTGATATTTTGTGAATATTATTTTATTAACGTGTTCACAGACCTTAACGGTCAAAATATGTACACGTGGCTATGTTGTTGTTGTTGTGCTCTTGCCCCATGGCAACACATGCGCTAGTGATCATGTGACTTGCGTATCACTGTGCTGCCATGGGGAAAGAGCGAAAAATAGCCATGTGTATTGTGACCGTCATGGAATCTGACGACATGCCGTCGTTACACGCCTATTATCATCACATGCCTTTGTGTCTCCCTAAGAACACTCTTTTTAAAAAAAAAGAACATTATCTCTGGAGAAACTCTAGTGAGACGCAAAGAACACTAACTCTGTATACCGCGTTTTATCCTATAGAAAGGGTGCTGCATATGGGTGGGTGACGGGGTGGGGTGGTGTAGGGAAGTTGGTGTATAAAGCGTGGAGGCAAGTGTTTATTTTGCATTTTTGTCGCTGATGTTGGTTATTTATAATTTGTATTATGATGCCATTGCTATTGTCTTAAACGGCTCTTATTTCCTAAGGAAAACGAGTTTGACAGATTATTAACAGAAAATAATCTGTTGACCGGAGAAACACTAACAACCAACACTCACCTGTTTATATTGTGATCTATCAAAACGTTTATCTCCCTTACCTTAGAAAATGTGGAGCTCAAGAAAGGAATTCAGACAACAAACCACTAATCCCGTTTAATCCCTTGACTGCCACACAACGTATCGCATAATGTTGTGTGCCTGGTGAAGTAACTGATGACAACGGATGAAGCGAAAATTACTCTGGGATGCAGTGGGTCTTTTTCTCTAAATTTAAACCTCCTGACCATTTTGACAGATCTTTAGCAATTTTGTTTTTCATCTTATAATCTTTATTTTTTGTTCAATTTTCTCCATCAGACAAAGGGTTAATTGGCAGTGATTATTACGTAACGTTGCTTTTGCAATTTTGATGATGACAGAAAGTTACATGAAAGGTGAAAACAGTGTCTATTAAAAACAAAGGAAGAAGTCCCCATTATCTATCAAAAACAAACATAAGATGTCCCGATTTTTGCGAATCTCTTACAGTTATCATCTCTTGGTTTGGTTTTGTGCTTTGTTTGTAGCTGAAGACAACTAGAGAGTCGCATTAGACGATCGGTGGATGTGCTCTCTGTCCACACCCCTTTCCCCCTTCCGCATTGTTTCTGTCTCACTCATGGGTAAGCTTTCCGTATGTGTCATCTCCCTCCCTCCTTTGTTTGCCATGGCAAGTTCCTAGCATAACATCATCAGTCTCCAGAATCCCCCGAAAAGACCGAGTAGGGCTGCCCACGTGACGTGGTAATCAAAAACGGTCACGCACGTAATGTTCTCATCTGTAGCTGATGCACTTGCACCACGGTGTTCACGGATGACCCCTGGAATCTTTTAGCCAGGGTAAGCCAACAGCAAAAACAACAACAACAGCAACAACCCGCTCCTCTGTCTTTCTTTCAAATAGGCTCTGCCTATATTCTCGTCCTTGTAAGATGCAGTTTTTGAGCTCAGACGTTCGAAGTCTCTCTCCTTCCCTATCTCCCCCCCCCCCTGTCTCTCTCTTTCTCTTTCTCCATCTGGCACCAACACACTATCTGACTTCTACTACCCACGCAAACAAGCTGGCGCTGCGCTTGTGACGACGCGCCCTCCAGGTGAGAGCAGCCGTAATTCCATAATAAAATATACCAAATGCAGTGGAACCTCCCTTATCAGACCTTCAAAAATCATCCGAAATGAGGTCTTACAAGGGGGGGGGGGGGGGGGGGGGGGGGGGGGGGGGGGGGGGGGGGGGGGGGGGGGGGGTTGGGGGGGGGTCTTATAAAGGAGGTAATTTGAATACTTACAAAGAAGGGCAATGTCTCAGAGAAGTAGGTCTTATTGTACAATTGAACTAAAAAGCATCAAAACGCTACGCTCACATAAGCACATGAAGATGAAATAAATGATAAACGCGGTGAATAAAACCAAATTTTCGTCTTTAAAAAGACTTTGACGAGGTGAATGAAGACAACACAATGAACCTAACAATGACCGTAGAAGTAGGTGTTATGTGGGAGGGAGTATTACAAGGGAGGTAATTTTTAATACTCACAAAGAAGAGCAATGTCTCAGAGAAGTAGATCTTATGTGGGAGGGAGTATTATAAGGGAGGTAATTTTAATACTCACAAAGAAGGGCAATGTCTCAGATAAGTAGGTCTTATGTGGGAGGGAGTCTTATAATTATAAGGGAGGTAATTTGTAATACTTACAAAGAAGGGCACTGTCTCAGAGAAGTAGGTGTTATGTGGGAGGGAGTCTTTAAGGGAGGTAAATTTAATACTCACAAAGAAAGGCAATGTCTCAGAGAAGTAGGTGTTATGTGGGAGGGAGTCTTTAAGGGAGGTAAATTTAATACTCACAAAGAAAGGCAATGTCTCAGAGAGAAGTAGGTGCTATGTGGGAGGGAGTCTTAATAAGGGTGGTAAATTTAATACTCACAAAGAAAGGCAATGTCTCAGAGAAGTAGGTGCTATGTGGGAGGGAGTCTTTAAGGGAGGTAAATTTAATACTCACAAAGAAAGGCAATGTCTCAGAGAAGTAGGTGCTATGTGGGAGGGAGTCTTTAAGGGTGGTAAATTTAATACTCACAAAGAAAGGCAATGTCTCAGAGAAGTAGGCCTTATGTGGGAAGGAGCATTGTAAGGGAGGTAATTTTTAATACTCACAAAGAAAGGCAATGTCTCGGAGAAGTAGGCCGTTTGCGGGAGGGAGTCTTATAATGGGAGGTCTCATAAGTGGCGGTTCCACTGTACCAATAACCCCAAAACACCATGCACACCAACACCACTACTACTAACTAACCCGCAGGCGAAATGGAGCGGCTGCAGGAGTTCTGGCTGGCCGGTGCCTGCCACGGCAAGCAGAAGAAGACCCAGAACCGGCGGGGGATCACCGGAGGGGTGAGCAGCTCCACCCTGGGCATCCTCAACTTTACCTCGGCCTTCATCCTGCTGGGCGCGGGCACGGGCCTGGCCACGCTCACCTTCCTGCTGGAGCACTGCCTCTTCTGGTTCGGGCGGCGCCGCCTCAGCGCCTGGGACAAGAAGGGATGCTGCACGCTGGTCAGCATGGTAAGTGAGTGCGGGTGCGTTGCGAGCTAGTCAATGGTGAATATACACGTTGCTATTGCGATTGATTACAGGGGAAATCGCCTGTTAATGCAATGGGTGTTTAGAGACTGAAAATCGAGACACGACTCATCTCCGCACCCCGCACCCCCCACCCCCACCCCCACCCCCACCCCCACCCTCTACACACTCACGCCTTCAGTCTACTCTTCCCATTGCGCAACACAAAATCGCTGCCCCTTTAGCTACAAGGAAACATCCACAAGAACAAGAACAACATTTGTATTGTCGTAAGAAAACCAGAGGTTTTGTGGGACAGGATAGTGAAAGAATTTGGCACCATATGGTTACCGTATGTCTGTTGCACAATAGTAAAATTATTATATCAACTTTTAACAACTCATTTATCCCGAATATCGTCATCAACCACACGTTTTAACCTATTATCATTTTGATTACTCCGATAAAGGGTAAGTGATAAAGGGTAAGTGATAAAGGGTAAATAACCACTCTCTCTCTCTCTCTCTCTCTCTCTCTCTCTCTCTCTCTCTCTCTCTCTCTCTCTCTCTCTCTCTCTCTCTCTCTCTCTCTCTCTCTCCTCCTCCTCCTCTCTCTCCCTCTCTCTCTGTGTCTCTCTCGCAGAGCATGGGCATGTCGCTGTCGTTCCAGCAGTCGGTGCAGGACGCCCTGCAGCTGCACAAGTCACACCGGTGCCGGAACCGGCTGTGCGAGAGCCAGCTGTGGAAGGCCAACCACCGCCTGGACATGGCGCGCCTCGAGATCGATCGCCTGCAGAAAGAGATCGCGTGAGGGGGGCGGGGGGTAATAGGTATTAGGTACTTCATATTCACAGAGGCGTATCTCTGAAAGTCGGGTAGCTCCCACCTGGAGAGCGCGTCGCAACCAGAGGCGCGCCACCCTTTTTTTTTTGGGGGGGGGGGATGACTGGAAGTTAAGGGCTTGCTACACGTCAGCTAATGTCATACGACTGTTACGATACGATTCCGTCACGTGGTGGTCTCGAAGAATGAATCTGATTCGCGCTTCGAGAGCACGTACAGTCGTACGACGTTAGTGGACGTGCAGCAGGCCCTTTAGGGTTGGAACGTCCGCTCCGCTACAGAATGTAGAGTGGCACAGTGGTAAACCCGAGTTCGAACCTGGGTACAGGGGATTTGTCCTCTCACTTTGCACTAGTCCTTACGGTCTGAACGTGGAATCTTTCGGATGAGACGATAAACCGAGGTCCTGTGTGCCCATATACGTTAAACCCAGTGGCAACGAAAAAGTTGTCATTTTTGTCACATTTTGCCCCTCCAAATTTTGCCCCTTCGGGTTGCTTCCACCTGGAGAGCGAGTCGCAGCCAGAGGCGCGCCACCCAACCTTTTTTGTTTTTTCCTTCCTCATCAATCACACAAACATCGCATGCAAAAAAACAAAAAAAGGTTGGGTGGCGCGCCTCTGGCTGCGACTCGCTCTCCAGGTGGGAGCAACCCGAATTTCACAGAGACGTGTCTGTGACTATCAAGTACCTATTACCTAATACCGAGAGCACGTGTGGGACGAACCAGGGCCGGTTCCGTGTGTGTATGCGCATGGGGGGGGGGGGAGATTCCTGGGTTATGTACCCCCCCCCCCCCCCCCCCTCCCACCAAAACAAAAGGATGAAGAGAAAGAGAGAAACACAAAAGAAAGACAGAGAGTCCCGCTTACTGCTTTGTTGTTCTAAGGTACAATTTAAGAGGAGTTGCGGAACTTTATTGTGTTGAAAAAGTTTCAGCTGACCCCCACCAGGGGCCTGCTCTGGGCCCCAGACCCCGCCCTTATTTTCTTACCCATCAACACTCTAATGTGTCCCAGGTCCGGCTCCGCGAACCATCAACCAACCACCATTACATAACGTATTCGATAAAGAGTACACTAGTAGCGTGAGGGGGGATACTACAGTATCAGTACCTCTCAACGACTGTGTTAATATTTTGTTTAGGGCAGATGTAAAACTCAGGACCCTGGTTTTTCGACGCACCCGTACATGTCTTATCATTCAGTGAAGTAAGTTTTAGTTCCGTCCCTTTTCATTTATCCAGGCTGTGCTATCAACCTCCCTCGTAGATGTTCTAGGGTTTCAACCTCAATGTATCGTTCTTTCCTTTTCATGAAACTATCCTTAACCTAATGCTAACCCTATCCCTTATCCGAGCAAAGCAAAATCTTGCTTCTTAGTTTTAGAATCAAATGTAGGGAAGAGCAATGTTTTATTTTAAATGTTCTGTGTGTGTGTGTGTGTGTGGTTAAGGTGAAAAGCATTCAGGGCTACGTTGTTGTTGTTGTCGTCGTACCCTGGCTAAAAGACTCCAGGGATCACCCCAACAGCCGAAACACTTGAACACTATGGTACACATTCACCAGCTGGGCGTGAGAGCATCAGTGCCGTTTTCATGACCCCGCCACGTGGGCAGCCACACTCCGACTTCGGAGGGAGGCCTATGTAAATGCAAGAGAAAATGTGGATTTTTATGAAATCTTGTTGACAAATAAGATAGAAATAATCTGTTTAGTTAATTTCATTTGGATGCAATTTTTTTTGGGTAAACGTTTCCTTCATTTGGAAAACAAATCATGCTCTATTTGTGTCATGTCATATTGTTCTGGCCGACATATCCCTCCTTCCCTCTCTCCCTCCCTCCCTCCCTCTCTCTCTCTCCCTCCCTCCCTCCCTCTCTCTCTCTCTCTCTCTCTCTCTCTCTCTCTCTCTCTCTCTCTCTCTCTCTCTCTCTCTCTCTCTCTCTCTCTCTCTCTCTCTCTCTCTCCTTGTTAACGGCAAGTATGAAAAATGGCTACTCTATGTCAATACTGTTGCCGTTGTAAAATAAAGGTTAATTATCATTATCATCATTATCTCTCTCTCTCTCTCTCTCTCTCTCTCTCTCTCTCTCTCTCTCTCTCTCTCTCTCTCTCTCTCTCTCTCTCTCTCTTTGTGGTCATGCATTACGAGTGTGTTTTCTATAACAGTCACGAGTTGCTCTCTTTAGTTGACTTATTTGTTTGTATTCTAATTATTTGCCATGTTAATCATATAATTTATACGCTGCGGAAAAAAAGAGAGGCCCCGTGACAGTAAGGTGTATTATGCCAATGTCAATTAAACCATTTTGAAGCGTCTCTCTCTCTCTCTCTCTCTCTCTCTCTCTCTCTCTCTCTCTCTCTCTCTCTCTCTCTCTCTCTCTCTCTCTCTCTATCTCTCTCTCTCTCTCTCTCTCTCTCTCTCTCTCTCTCTCTCTCTCTCTCTCTCTCTCTCTCCTCTCTCTCTCTCTCTCTCTCTCTCTCTCTCTCTCTCTCTCTCTCTCTCTCTCTCTCTCTCTCTCTCTCTCTCTCTCTCTCTCTCTCTCTCTCTCTCTCTCTCTCTCTCTCTCTCTCGGCCCAGCTTAAATTGACTAGGCCCAGCCTAAATTCTTATCCTTGTAAAATAAAGTGTTTGAAGCTTGAAGTCTCTCTCTCTCTCTCTCTCTCTCTCTCTCTCTCTCTCTCTCTCTCTCTCTCTCTCTCTCTCTCTCTCTCTCTCTCTCTCTCTCTCTCTCTCTCTCTCTCTCTCTCTCTCTCTCTCTCTCTCTCTCTCTCTCTCTCTCTCTCTCTCTCTCTCTATATTGTAAGCACGTTTTTCTGTCCAATTAAAATATTCAAGTTTGAGTTCGAGTTCGAGTTCGAGTTTTCTCTCTCTCTCTCATTTGTTTGTCTGTGGCAGCCTTCTGTAGTATGAACATCAATTGTGTGCTTGGACCACATTTCTTTTTGATCTGCCCTATAATAATATTACTTTGTTTGCTTTCAACGCAAACGACATCGCTCAAACTATATTAACCATATCATATCATATCAGATGTACGCATATAGGCTTAGATAGCCTTTTGCCTGCTTTTTCAAGTCATTCGTGTTTGGTTTTGTTGTTGTTGTTTTTTTGTTTTTAAATTATTACGGGCGCAACAAAGCGAGGCACCGTATTGCTTCTTATATTTAAATAATGGTAAAGTTTGTTTGGAAGCTATAATCCTCCCAGTGTCTATCTAACATGTTTTTTAAAACTATTGAGTGTTCGACGTTCCTGCAGTTACTATATTACTGGGTAAGGAATTCCAAGGATTAACAACTCTGTTAGTGAAAAAATGTGCATAGGTATTAGTCCTGGTAAATAGCTTGTTAATCTTCAAGGGATGGCCTCTGGTAATGGAAGTATTAATTGTGAACAAATTGTTAGTAGCTTAACTGTCATAGTACTTATGTAAGAATTTAAACGTTTCTATCATGTCACCTCTTAGCCGGCTGTATTCCAGACTTGGCATATTTAGAGCTTTAAATCTCTCTTCGTAATGACAGTTTTTTAATCCAATGATTTGTTTAGTATACCTTCTTTGAACATTTTCGATTAAGGTTATATGCTTCTTAAAGTTTGTGCTCCAAACCGCATTACCATATGCAATAAACAAACAACTACACGACAAGTGTAAAGTGACGTTATTTTATTATTGTGGACGTCACTTTATGCTTGTCCTGTAGTTTGTTTGTTGTACGTTCCAGTGACCTTGCAGTCAGTTTCAGTTTTTTTATATATTTATTTTATTTTATTTTTAACATTGACAATGCATGGTACCAAATGCTTTCAGAGCTCTTGCCGTGGAGAGGGAGACCAGGACAGCGGAGGTGTGGCGGTACGATCCTGACAGAGTGGGGGCGGGGCTCAACAACGCTCGAGGCAACAACACGAACGGCGCCAACAGCGTCAGCATCAGCAGCAATACTAACAGCCCCCGCCCCCACTCTCGCCAGCAGCCCTGCTCCGACGTCTATATCAACGACACTCAGGAAGAACCCGAGAGCCCCAAAGTGACCCTGTTATAACTCAGGGGTGGTCGTAGGGGGATTGTGGTCATACTATTCATATTTAGTCCCATGTAAAGCGCCCTGATGCAACGCCATGCGATTCGGGTCTATAAACGCGGTGCCATTTGGACGATGTGAGTCATGATTCACGTGAAATTCATGTAGGGGGAAATCTGCTTAACGTCCTCCGGTCTGGAACAGACACATATGGGACATTAGTAGATATCAAGATGGTGGGAACGATCCTGGAGGCAGTGCCCGGAGGCAGTGCACCACCAGGAAAGTCCCGAATTATTAACAATACAGGTGTACTAAATTTAATTGATGTAGGCCTATTCGGTCTACTTAAGTATAGTGAGCGAAAATGGCAGAATTAAGTTTTTAGACGGAAGTATTTCACGTGAATCATGACTCACATGACCCGATCGCATCGCATCCCCATGCGATTGTACGCGCGTGGCGCCGGCTTAAGCTTACTCTTCAACGCAACAGATGCAAAATGGCTTTAAAAAAACTTTTTTTAGTAAACGAAAGCATAGCTGTATGGATGGACGAAGTCTTCGCGACTGAAGAGTGGGAAGAAATGTGAATAGTACCCGGATTATTCGAGCTGCTCGCCAATTAATATACCTCTTATGCAAGGGCACCCACAGCAGACAGCAATAGGAACCATGCATTATTGCAACATTACATCTGCATTAAAATGTGTGCCCGTCAGGACAATAATCCATAAACAGAATAGAAGCAGGTTGGTTCTTCTTATTTTAATGAAGGAATAGTCTAAGTGTGATTGTGGTCACTCAGTGGCAGAAAGGAAGGAAAGAAGGAAAGAAAGGAAGGAAGGACAGGTGATCTTGTCTGATCTTGTCCTACAGGTTGGTTCTTCTTATTGTGATGAAGGAATAGTCTAAGTGTGACTGTGGTCACTCAGTGGCAGGAAGGAAGGAAAGAAGGAAGGAAGAACAGGTGATCTTGTCTTGTCTTGTCCTACAGGTTGGTTCCTCTTTTTTTAATGAAGGAATAGTCTAAGTGTGATTGTGGTCACTCAGTGGCAGAAAGGAAGGAAAGAAGGAAAGAAAGAACAGGTGATCTTGTCTAATCTTGTCCTACAGGCTGGTTCTTCTTTTTTAATGAAGGGATCGTCTAAGTGTGGCTGTGGTCACTCAGTGGCAGAAAGGAAGGAAAGAAGGAAAGAAAGAAAGGAAGGACAGGTGATATTGTCTTGTCTTGTCCTAGGGGGAAACATGTGGATAAGGCCCATCTGATGTATTATTTCATGTAGTGAAGCGGGGCAGTGCCTAATGTCTCCATACGGGAAGCTGGACGACCCTGCCTTCCACGACTGAGTCTCTCCCTGTGGGGATACCGGGGAGTCTTTCAGTACAAATAATTCCCCTACCTTCTGGAAGTTCTGTGCCAGCTACTTCCTCGAATATCTCTCTATTTGATTGCCTTTTCCTTTTCCCCTACCTTCTGGAAGTTCTGTGCCAGCTACTTCCTCGAATCTCTCTCTCTCTCTCTCTTTGAATCTGCCTTTTCCTTTTTCCCTACCTTCTGGAAGTTCTGTGCCAGCTACTTCCTCTCTCTCTCTCTCTCTCTCTCTCTCTCTCTCTCTCTCTCTCTCTCTCTCTCTCTCTCTCTCTCTCTCTCTCTCTCTCTCTCTCTCTTTGACTCTGCCTTTTCCTTTTCCCTTACCTTCTGGAAGTTCTGTGCCAGCTACTTCCTCTCTCTCTCTTTGACTCTGCCTTTTCCTTTTTCCCTACCTTCTGTAAGTTCTGTGCCAGCTACTTCCTCTCTCTCTCTTTCTCTTTGACTCTGCCTTTTCCTTTTATTACTATCATTTTCTATTTGATTTAGTGGCCCTTTCTCCCGCTTAAAACAAATCTTCCAAATAATTTCCGCCTTTAAGCTCATCCGAAATGGGAATGTGTCAGCTGAATACTGAAAACTGAAAACCAGACACATACGCACCACACCCATTATGGCCATATGGCTTGGGAACGCAGAAGAATGCTGAATTAATTGAAGCGTTGCGGTACAAGCGATTGGAGTACAGTTTAAAACCAATATATACTTTGCTATACTTTACTATCGAGTTGAGTGCATTTGTTTTGATCAATCTGTATAAATTGTGCTTCATAACTACGGTGCAGGATAAATAAACTCGGCAAACTTCAAACGTGCTGACACGAAACCTAACACGGGTAAACTTCACCATCTTTTTTTTATATTAATAAGCCACCCCCAAGTGTTCAGCCTTTGAAAAATACTAAGAGTTGACTGTCCTTGTAGAATGAAGTTTGGATGTGTTTACACTAATCATCGACTATTGATATAAAATGTAGATGAATTTTATTTGTAATGTCCTTTGAGTCTCAATTTCTCAGTTTTCTCTGCGTGGATTGTGTTGGTCAATTGACGCTACACGCTTCTAGGTGGAGTGCATTGTAATTGGTATTTGATATTTGGTATATTCTAGTCACTTATCTCTGTGATATTCGGGCTGCTCTCCCCCGGAGAGCGCGTCGCCGCAAGTGCAGCGCCTACCCAATTTTTTTTATATATAATATTTTTTTGGGGGGCACAGGGTGAGGAGGGTGTGTGGGCACACTTGGAAAACAGATATCAATTTGGCCATACCAGGTAGCGGGATTTCTCCCTGCTCTTACCGACTTTCAACAGCCGTGGGATTTTTACGTCCGTAAAGCGCACTGGTCAGACTAGCTGTAAGTCCCCGTCCGAAGGACTGGTCGTTCAGTTCGATTTTCCTGTCAAACTAGAAAGAAAGGGCAAGGCCGGGATCCGAACCCGAGTCACTCACGTTGCAGCCACACATAACATTTGGCAGCCGAACGTCTTAACCACTCTGCCACCTTTCTCGCTAATTACCGGTATTGAGTTATAAACTGGTTCTCTTATTAACATTGAGACCTTCGGAAGCGATGAACTGGCGAGAGAAGCTCATTTCTTCCCTGTATATATTGTTTTATCACAATACATGTTGAACCTGGATTTGGGTTTAAGCATTCCTGTTGGGTGAATGTTAGGCTGACGGGTTTTGTTTGTGATATAGGCTTACTGACTACCACATTAAACGCGAAAAAAAAGCTAAATGTCTCAATATTGAGCATTTATTGAACTGTAATGACAAGCTCTTCTTGCAATTGGTAAAACGATTTGTATCAATGACTCGATTGTTGTTTTTACACATTGAGCGAACGTTATTATTAATTTTGATTTTAAAGTTATTTGAAAATACAGGTATTGTACAATTACACTGTTGTTTTACTAAATCACGTTTGTTTTTTGGGAGTAGGTACAGTTGTGGTATATATTATGACATGTTGACGTTGTATTTCGCCGGTTACATTCATTTTCTTCGTTGTGAAGTGTGTTTGTGTCTTTTACTGAATTCTCTTTTTTTTTATTTTTTTTTTATTATTTTTTTTTACTGATTGATCTTGTTACAACGCGATTTGTTTGTTTTCTTTTTATATACTGAAATCAAGACTGCTGTCCTCGGGGAGACTGAACGGTGCCAAAGTCAGTGCCACTTTAAAAAAATCAAAATGACAGAATAATCATTCGTTTTTGGTGTGTATGCGTGCGTATGCATAGTACATCTATTTGAATCTCGTTCAATACTTTAAAACAAAATGATGTTTAGGATTGCCATGCAAAATGTAGGATCCTGAATTTATTTATAAACACGTTGATGCCGTTTGAATAACATGAAGCTACTTAAAAAAAAAAAAAAATCTCAATAATTGTAGGTCATGCAGGTAAGATCCTAAATTTAAAGAAACATATTGATGCAATTTGAAAAGTATGAAGCATTATGGGCTCATATGTATGTGTTCTGGTTTAACCCTTTCACCGCCAGCCATATTTCAACCAAAACTGTCCATTAAATTTACCTGGGTAGAGAACAAAATCCATCTGCAGTATTGTGGATTCTTCTGTAACATATATAAAATAAGGTCTATCCTTACTTCTCAAAACTAAGACAATAGGGTCTTTGGATAATGGACCCCAATTTGATACCTTTTAGTGACATAGGTGTTAAATCACTTGTGGTGCAAAAATGCGACATTGGCGGTGAAAGGGTTAATGTTCTTTTTTTTATAATAATAAAAATAGCCAAGGTGCTTCATACCCAGACGTAGACATTACCTGCTCAGTTGCAGCGTGGACACAATCGTGTAAAACTTATGCAGGGGAAATATCATGTGGTCAAGCTGGGCAGTTTTGTCAAGCAGGAATTCACAATTTTAAAACGAAAATGAGTTTTAACCCTTTCACCGCCAGCCATATTTCAGCCACACATTCCCATTAAATTTACCTAGGTAGAGGACAAAATCCATCTGCAGTATTGGGGATTCTTCTGTGACATCATATAACATAAGGTCTATCCTTACTTCCCAAAACTAAGACAATAGAGTCTTTGAATAATAGAACCCAATTTGATGCCTTTTAGCGACATAGGTGGTAAATCACTGTGGTGCTAAACTGCGACTCTGGCGGTAAAAGGGTTAAAATATCGCAGAACTAGTTTGAAAAATGCCACGATAATTCACAACGCCCATCTCTTCTCGAGTGGAAGGTTTAGAATGGACAAAAAATGGACTGCAGCTGTTCTCTCGACTTCAGCTTCTTTCTGCAGTTATCTCAACAAAATAAGTATTGCAGTCAACTTATGTGATTCTGTATTCAAGTCATACCTAACATTTTGTTTATCTGGACCAAGTCTGTAAGATGTGTGTGTGTGTGCTTGGGTGTGCGTAGTTGCTATGTTATCAATATGCATGTTGTTGTTATCGTTGATGAATTGTAATGAGAAATAAACCGCATCAATTTTAAATAAGAAAATGTTTGTCACGTCCTCTTTTTTCATCGCTTGGTCACTCATCTCTTCCCAACCATTACAATAGCGTGTATATAGTATGGTTTATTTTTTACATCAGAACCTGTACATGGCCGTCACATTTGTTTTCAGTAGCAACACTTTAATCTGGATCACGAAAAGGAAATAAAAGAAAGAAATTGGGCAAGCATAATATTCATTATGTATTCAGATAATATGTACTATGCAGCGTAGCAGAAGTCCAAACTGCACCCGACTGCGCAGAAGAACAATTATCAGTCCCAAAATGTTCATTGACAAGAACACGACACTCATGGCAGGTGACAGAGAGGTAAGGATGAGTCCAGATGTTTTTTGCTAATACATCCGGACCTGAGCAAAGTCGCAGACCAAATCGACAGGATAGCAAGCGGGAAGATTAATATACACAAAGAAAAAAGTTAAGCACCCCTTAGCTATTACAGGCCACCATTATTCCGTTATAAGCAGGGTTGAAGCAGTCATCCACGCACGGGGAGGAAACACACGCTACTGAACGTTGATTTGCCAAATGAGTTTTGGACACTCCTCATGACGTTTTCCCACAATAATTAACTTTTCAGATAGCCATATGAAATTGTTACATTGATACTTAAACATGGTATTTTTTTAATTGAAAATGACAACCCTTTTTGTTTCAGAATATCAGAATGCATTTGTAAAACCATACATTAAATTATGCGTTTTCTTATAGTCAGATAGTCAAACGTTCATTTACCAATCAATGTTGTTTCATTCTTTATTGATTATTTGCAATAAATCTCGATTTCATCTCATCTACAGCAAAAAAGTGGTGGGGTGCTTAACTTTCTTATTTGTGTATATATAAAAAAAGAAGACAAAAATATATACCAAGCTACATAAAAATATAATTCAAAGGTTTAATTTCGATGACAAGAGAGACTACACATTTCAAAACAACGAAAACAACAAAGAGGAGCCAACTAACTTGCAGGCCCATACCAATACTACTGACAGTTTACTTACTAATCCAACCGCTCACCTATCAACTCATTCTATTCCGTTTGTTTATCAACCACCAGCCTGGCTTGGTACTGGCTTTAAATATATACTACTCAACAAAAGTTAAGTACCACTTCGTGCACAAGCGCAAAACACAACTGTGCATAAAATCAAGACGCATAGCCAAAAGCGTGTTATATTTTGCAGATGTCTGATTCAATTATTATTAAACGAGTCTTAATTTTGATTAAAATCGCTTCATTACCTTTGACGCAATAGCTCAACAAGCAACGCACGTTGTTAAAGACCCACCACGTCACGTGTCAAAATCATGGTTTTCACGTGTTTTCCCTCTTATTGTTGGTAAGAAATCTTAATAAATCTTCCAAGCATAAGAGGGAATGTCACACGTGACGTGGGGGGTCTTTAAGAAGCGGTACTTAACTTTTGTTGAGCAGTTATATTTCATTCAATCCTCATTTTACTGCCAATTTTAAGTACGATTCGTCCGTAGAGTGTGCTCACTCAAATCATACTCTGTTTTTGTTTTTTGTCCATTTTTGGTTATAATGCCTGAAAGGTCGTTCTCTCTTGTCATCAAAGATTACTTCTGTAACCAATAGACGTTTTACAAATCAAGAGCAATGCAGTATTATGAAACTTATTACATTTCAATAAAACTCTGATGTCGTATACAAGGGTGAAGGTTATTTATATAGTGAATTAAAAAAAATGATAACAGACACACACACACACACACATTTTAGCAACAACAATGGGCTCAGTATTAACACGCCATCAGCACACACACAATGCCCAGTCAAGTTCCTCTCGCTCCCTCGAACTCGTGTAAACTCAGAAGCTGCACTACGGGGCTACAGATACTTTTGGAGTGGTTGTCCTCAGCAGTCACACCAGTAATGTTCGTGCACAAAAATCAAAGAAAGGTGACATTCAACTTTTAAAGGGGCACCTTGACGGATGCGTTTTTGTAAGAAACACGTCGAGATCACCAGAGAAACACCATTTAGAGAGATCGCAACACTCACTTTGCTCTGGTTTCCTAGAAATCAAACCGTCAAATCGGCGATTCCGCCTTGGCGGAAGTGCTGGAAGTCAAATTCTTTCACCCAAAGAGAAGGCGTGTGTCATCTCTTTTCTAATGGCCGCCAAATCGTTCGCACGAAATTTTCGCAATACAAACCTTTTTAGTCCCCGAACCGAAGGTTCGGAGAGCTATTGTTTTTGTCTGGTCCGTCAGTCCGGTGTCCGTCCGTCCGTCCGGTGTCCGTCCGGTGTGCCTCCGTCCGTCCGGCTATTCGTCCGTTTTTCTCAAAAACTATTCAGTCTATCATCATCAAATGTGGTATACTAGTTTGCCCAGATGCAAGCTATCCACTGATGTATTTAGTTTTACATTAAGGTCAAGGTCGCGCCAGTTACGGGGTTCAAACCCCGAAACACATAATCGCTAATATCTCGCGAAGTTTTGCATGTATTTCAATGCAGTTTTTTTCACAACATTTCTTGATGAATGGTCTATAACACAGTTGTCATGAATGTTTCTGTGCGCTCGTGTGCGCATGATCGCGCGCGCTCACATCACGGGTCCGAACCCCAAGGCTATATATAAAAAACTATTTAGTCTATTATCGTCACATTTGGTATACTTGTTGCACAAGATGCAAGCTATCCACTGATGTACTTAGCTTTACATTAAGGTAAAATTTACGCCATTCCGATTTCGGAGTACATCGGCGATGCTGCGAGGGGACTTTGCAGCCGCTCGGCGTTGCACTTGTTTTTAATTTATTTTATACAGTTTATCTAAAGGAGATTCGCTCACAACAGAGGAAATAGCTCCAATTTTATTTTACTGCACTACAAAAAAAAAGAAAACGCTTCAACCACAATGAGTGACCTCCACCCAACCCATCCAAAATGGCTACTCTCTCCGACAACTCCGCCTAGGAGGAATTGCCGTTTTGACGGTTTTATTTTTAGGAAACCAGAGCAAATTGAGTGTTCCGATCCTTGAAAAGGTTGTCTTTCTGGTGATCTCGACGTGTTTCTTGCAAAAACGCATCCGTCAGGGTCCACCTTTAAGTTAGTAAAAGGGCCGCTACACTGCATACACGATTGTGACGATGTATGTGAATCATGATCCACGTTAAATGACTACTTACCGTCTAAAAATAATGCTGGTAGTTGTGCTCAAGTAGACCCCAAATACATAAATCAGATCAAATGTCCGATTCAAAAATACAGATATTCCATAACTGATTCGTGTACAGGGGAACTACAAAATTAATATAGTCAAACGAACATAACGAGCAGGATTTCATCAGATTCATGTAGACAGTACAATTTCACGAGAATCATGCCTCACAAATGTCACCATCGCATCGCATTGGGGTCGAATCGTATGTAGTGTAGCAGGCCCTTAAGGGAGATCATCGGTTGGCGGAAAGAAACACAATAAGTGTTTGTCGCTTCAGTCAATCGACCATCTTTTACATGGCAAAATGTATATATTGCCCCTCAACAACAACAACAAACAAAAACACAACATAATGAAAAAAAGATGGCAAAACGAAAAGAGTCGTTTCTTAGTTTCTGAATTAAGCAAGTTGTAAAATAAAACACCATATATTATGAATAGAACTTCAACGATTTAATCCAGTTGGAGTAAAATGAAATACCCAAACAGTACTCTATCAAATACTTGTAGCGGTGCCATAGCCGATGAGGTTTAACCGAGGCGTGGTTACCGCTACACCTATCTGTATTAATTTAAAAAATCGGGACTTTACTGGTTTCGTACTGCCTCCGGGCATTGCCTTCAGTATTGTTCCCACCATATTTGTATTTACAAATGTCCCATATGTGTCTGATTCAGACCAAGAGGACGTAAAACACCATTTTCGTCGCCCATGAAATACCATAAAATATGGATAGAACTTCAACGATTTAAGCAAGTTGGAGTAAAATAAAATACCATCAATAATGAATAGAACTTCAACGACTTAAGCAAGTTGGAGTAAAATAAAATCATCAATAATGAATAGATCTTCAACGATTTAAGCAAGTTGGAGTAAAATAAAATACCATCAAAAATTAATAGAACTTCAACGATTTAAGCAAGTTGCAGTAAAATAAAATACCATAAATTATGAATAGAACTTGAACGGGCTATCAGAAGGTCTATGTAGATTAGATAAAACCAAAGTGATCACATAATCGAATGCAATCACTGCACACATTGGAAAACAATGAGTACACAACATAACAGTCCACACGTGTTTCTGTAAGCTTTGTAGAGCAGCTTTTACATCGCACGCAATCAAAAGATAGTAATGGTAATGAAGACGATGCAAATGAGGTCAGGTGCTGTTAAAGTGATGGGCAACGAGTCACGATAATAATAATAATAATAATAATAATAATAATAATAACATTAAAAAAATCATCATTTAAGAGAGAAAATCAAACTAGAAAAGTCTGAAAACGGCGTAACAAGCTCGATACTACCTTTATGAAGTAACCTTATAAACTAAGCAACTATGACAGTTATTTGAATATAATTATATATATATATATACATGAAGCATACTTTACATAATAACACCCTGTTGCGTCTTAATTCGGGCCAAATCTTCTATTTGATAAATTGTATAAAAAAAATGATCTGGGTGTAGGCTAATACTATGGTGTCATCAAAATGTCATGTAACCTCAGTTCTGTTTAAGATCTGCTGCGCTACTTTTGTTGAAGTCAAAATATTTTGAACGTAAAAGCAAACCAGATTACAAGGAGGACACGACTTTCTTTGTTCAGTTTCGTGATTTCTGACCAGTAAAGACACATGACAAGAATATGTAGTCAGATGCAACTAGTGAGCGAAACCACCTAAGATTAACCAACTCATTTGTAAGCACATAGCGGAAGGAAACTGCTGATCTACAAGAATGACAGAAAGCAGTGCTAGTCTCTGTTCTGAAATGGACAAATAATACTCTAAAACACACACATACGCGACGTATTTCTTCACTTTAAAACCAATAAAGAAGCAAGCGAAAAGCGATGGAACAGGTTTGGCAATCGTTTACACTGTCTGAAATAGTACATACGATTTGTAATTAATTTGCATCATATCACAAATTTAGCGAAGCAACAATAAAGCCTCTCATTAGCATACGTTTTGGGCAAACTTGTGATCTTTAAGATCATCTTTAAGACACCCCTCCCCCCTCCACCCTTCATTTTAGCAATTCAGATTGACACGGGGCAGACACATGTACAGAGACGGTGTTTTTCACACATTGCAAGCACAAAGATTTGTACAAATGGCTCGGGTAAAAGTTATGCGTTTTCCATTTTGAAACATGAACAAAAAATACATTCAAGCTTACGCATGCCAAAATAAAATGAACTGTAAACAATGAACTATTTTATTAGTCAAGTACGTCGCAAATGAACAATGACCAACGACACAAATGAAGAGTCAACCATCCCTCAATCACCACCCTTCCCTAGTAGACCTGGGTCAGAAATGAGTGAACACCAGACACGGTGTTGGTGACCGGAAAGGCAAAGGAAAAGATAAGCTATGGGGTAGGCTAGATGGGCCAAGAGTGTTATCAATACTGTTAAATTAAAAAGTCCCGTATGGGGGGGAAAAACACAACTAAAAATTGTAAGCATAACAGCAAAGATAGTAAGTGGTCAGGAAATGAATGTTTTGCATTCAAATTCAAACATAATATTTCTAAAAAATGACCCGTGAGCTTTGTGTTAGGCAGCATTGACCATGTCAGCACGCAAAGTATATAAATAACCAAAAACCCACTGTTATATTGCTATACAATGACATAAAGCAGCAAATACATATTTTAAACAAATCATGCCGAGCAGAATTTAGAACAGCAGTACAGCTGATGTTGCAGCTCTTTAATCAGCAGCAAAAGAAATGGCATAATTTAACACAAAGGAGAATTAAATAATAGTTATGACCGGAACATCAACACTAACTCATTAGAATAATATGAATTAAATACATTGGCTTGTTACGGTTCTACCTTCACATCCATGCCTACCATCTGACTCTATCTCCGCCTTTCGCTCTGCCCTTAAAACTCACTTGTTTCAGACATATTATGATTGATTAGTGATGTGTGTGAGGTGTGTGTGAGGGGGGGGGGGGGGGGGGGGGGGGGGAGGGGGGGGGTCCGTTGTATTGCATAAATCTTGTAAAAAATGTATTTACAATTATTTTATGATTCGTATTTTGTATGTAGAATGTCTACGTCTTGTAAATTTTAAATGCTTGTAAATGAGGTAGAAGGGTATTTTTGTTTTTGCAAAATTTGTCTATTATAATTAGTCATGTAATTGGTATGTCGATGGCAGTATGATTTTATTTCAAGTTGCAGTATTGTATTCAAACTTGATTGAGAATGTGAATGTGCATGGTCTCTATGTTTCTTCTTAGAATGTTCATATTGTAACTATTTTACTCTTGTATAACTGATTAATTGTGTGTGCGCCTGCATGTGTGTGTATGTGTGCGTGAGCGCGCGTGTGTGTGTATGTAAGGAAGTAAGAGAACGTTGCGTGAAAGCATCGTGCTTATTTTACTTTCTAATGATTAATTATTTGTTTGCCTTTAATGTTCTTGTTATCAATGTAAAGCGCACTGAGCTCATGTGAGAAAGAGCGCTATATAAATTCCCATTAGTATTATTATTACCACAGACGACATATCAAAAGGAAACACATCACAGGAAAGAGAAATAGAAAGAGAAAAATGAAGGGTAGGATGAGGAGGTTAGGTTTGTTTTTCCTAACGACACACTCTGCTCAAAATCACCCACTACATAACCAATAAAGAGGCAGAACATTTAAGATGAAACTTAAAATTCCGTAATTATCACAATACACGACGCTATGTTTTTGCTCTTTCCCCATGGCAACACAGCGATACGCTAGTAATACCATGGCTTGCAGTATCACTGTTTTGCTACGGGTAAAGAACGAAAAATAGTAACGTGCATTGTGACCGTTACAAAACATAAATACATGTCAGCGAATTTCCTAAAGATCCACTGTGTGTCTCCTTCAGTCACTTAAATCATACCAGTCATGCACTCATTTAGTGAGTGGACGGCCAGTGTTTTAAAGTTAAGTCAAAATAATATTAAACGTACTGCGTGAGGGCTAAGGTTACAGACTACGTTCTAGTTCAACAACATTTCAACAATTTAATTATCGATACTCTGAAGAATGGGTTTAGAACACTGAGGAACATGTGTAATCGAATCTTCGAGCATATAAACTGTTACCACCGAAGCCGTTCGTAGGGGAAGACGGGGTAAAAAGCGCATGGGCGGGTAAGAAGCCCACCCCAATTATCTCATGAAATGAAGCAAATTTCAGTCTCATTTTGCCCATGAGACGAGCGTTAATGTCTAGCATTCGTCTCATGGGCAAATTTGACTGAAATTTTCTTTATTTCATGAGATAATTGGGGTGGGCTTCTTACCCGCCCATGCGCTTTTTACCCCGTCTTCCCCTATAGGAGAAGACAAAAGAACGCTGTACTGTCTGTAATGAGAATAAGCCTCCGCTAAGTCTTCTCCCTCTCTTTCCATCAATTTCCCATTTTGTCAACCCCCAACCCTTCTGTTCTTTCGTTCACTAGGCCCTACCAGTCCACAATGGAATGGGACGAGATCTTCCAGATTGAGTGTTCTTTATTTGACATGGTTCTTATTCTTTGAAATTGTTCTTGCTCTTAAGGAGACGAAAAAAGGGGTGTAATAAAAAAAATTGGCCTGTGACGTCATGTCGTCAGATCACCTACCCCCCCCCCCCCCCCCAAAAAAAAAAAAATCTTCCCAAACCGGATAAATAAGCAGCAAGGAAATACGTCGCCGAGGCCATAAAGATATATATTATGAAGCACGCGCCATTGACAGTTGATGCATAGGATACATTGCACTTTCACCAGATTCAGCTCGAGCTAAGAGGCGTGAGTAACAGTGCAACAACACAAAACGGCATGAACATTGGCAAATTAGACCAATGGCTCATAATTTTAAAAACATCACACAACAACCGGTCTCTATAATAAAAAAAAAGACGACATTCTATTCTTTAGCTTTAAAACATACAATAAGTCAAATAAGTATACCGACACATTCCTGTCATCAGTTAAATAAAACTACACCAACCCGAATTCGTACCCCCCAAAAAGAAGAAAAAAAGACGTGCCATGAACACAACCAAATCTTTAGTATGCAGACCAGGGCCTGCATTCACGTTGAGATAGCATGAGACTTAGCATCATGCTAACTTAGAAGCTCTTCCAAAAGTCCTATTGAATCCTATAGGACATTGGAAGAGCTTCTAAGTTAGCATCATGCTAAGTCTCATGCTATCTCAACGTGAATACAGGCCCAGTTCAAGATATCAGCCAAACGATGAAGGAAATAACCTAAAGACGGAACGCCATATTATATTGGAAGCCAAAGCAACATAAACAACACACACAGGCGCCCGCGCACACAAACGCGCAGATATAGCCTACATGCGCGTGCGCATCCTCCTCCCGACACACACACTCCCAGCTACAGAACTCCTCCTTCGCTGTAACTGCACAATACTCAACCATTTTGCGACAAACACGACGCCGAGGACGTACCATGAATGAACTGGTGATGGGGAAAAAATATAGAACTGGGATAGAAGGTGGAGGAAGGGGGAGAAATATAAATGCAACAAGTGTATGCGAAACTATATTTCGGTAGGGCTATTTTACCAATTAAGCAACCCTCAAATTAATCATGTCCAATAAGCTCAAACTTAAATATGCACATACAACACAAAATACGACAATTGACAAATGTTTTAATTGTATATAGGCCCATCACAACGCACTTACAACGAAAGAAAGAAGAGCATAGAAACATATGGGATGAACGAAAACATAACTTGTTCTCTTGGTTGACTTGTCCCAAATCACAACATCCCGTCCCAACATAACTAGCACAAAAGACAAATAGGAAAGGGAAACAAAAACCTGGACCTGTATTCACGTTGACATAGCATGAGACTTAGCACGATGCTAACTTAGAAGCTCTTCCAAAAGTCCTATTAAATCCTATAGGACATTGGAAGAGCTTCTAAGTTAGCATCATGCTAAGTCTCATGCTATCTCAACGTGAATACAGGCCCTGGTTAAGTAAACAAGTGTCACCGGCTACTGGATCCAGCCCTCCGGAGCAAGATTTATTGGACGTGACTCGTCTGCTTCAAGTCGTAGGCCTTTACAACTGCATACAACCCACATTCTGTTTGTGCAATGCTTCACAAGACATCGACCAGACGAACTGACAAAAGAACAGACACAAACGACAGCAATACCCTTCCGCACCACAAAGAGACAAAGAGCAAGAAACGAAAGCAAGTTGTCCGTTGCTTATCGTAATGACAAACAGGGCTGTGCAAGGATGCACAAAACGTTCATCAAACTTCTTTTAACAATAAAACTAGCTGTAAATAATTTGCCATTTTTAACTTGTAATTTGCTTTGGCATTTTTAAAATAATCTTATTACGCAACCGTTAACCGCCCTATTTACATATGGGCACTCTGCAAACAGAAATGATGTGATGATGACTTCATGACAAAACTGTCATTAAAAAAAAAAAAAGCAAATCATAGAACGCATAAAACTTGAAGCAAAGCCAAACCAACATAATCATGGATTGCCATAAAAAGCTACGTTTTTGAGAAAAAAAAATTATTTCCAAGGGCCGAGTCCAACAGCTCAAAAGTATTGTGGTTTGATGAATAATGGTATGTACAAGTTAAAGATAAACATATAGTCGAACTTGGGTGGGGTGGGGTGGGGGAATAAGATCAACAGATGATACAATGACGCCCTCTATAGACTGGCATGGATACCATGGTTGAATGGACAAGACGATGCACCTTTGGGGATGGTCAGAAAGAGGTACAAAGAACAGACAAGACAAGGAGTGAGGCAGAAAATGCAGGAAGCAGGAAAAGATGTGTTAGCATGGGAGCGTCCCTATTCACCTATTCCTGTTTCATCTACGCTTTGTTATGGTAATGAGCAAGATGGCTGCCCTATTACCCATCCCGTTACGCCTATTTAAAATTCAAAGATTGTTTAATCCTTTGACCCCTTTTTGGGGCAGTGAGGACTTGAAGCAAATCCAGAAAATACAAATGCAACAATTGAAAAAAGGTTACACACACACACACGCACGCATGCACGTACGCACGCACGCACGCACGCACGCACGCACGCACGCACACACGCACACACACACACACACACACACACACACACACACACACACACACACACACACAGAAACGAGCAAGTTGTTACCATAAGTGAAACAGACCCTCTCAGATAGTGTAGGGGAAACAGGGATAGGTAATACAGGAATAGGTGAAAGAGGAATAGGTGAAAGGGGAATAGGTGAAAGCGGAATAGGTGAAGAAGGAATAGGTGAGACAGGAATAGGTGAGGTGAAAGGAATAGGTGAAAGAGGAATAGGTGAAAGAGGAATAGGTGAGAGAGGAATAGGTGAAAGAGGAATAGGTGAAAGAGGAATAGGTGAAAGAGGAATAGGTGAAAGAGGAATAGGTGAAAGAGGAATAGGTGAAAGAGGAATAGGTGAAAGAGGAATAGGTGAAAGAGGAATAGTGAAAGAGGAATAGGTGAAAGAGGAATAGGTGAAAGAGGAATAGGTGAAAGAGGAATAGGTGAAAGAGGAATAGGTGAAAGAAGAATAGGTGAAAGCGGAATAGGTGAAAGCGGAAAAGGTGAAGAAGGAATAGGTGAAAAAGAATAGGTGACATAGGAATAGGTGAAAAGTGAATAGGTGAATAGGAATAGGGACCTAGGTGAAAGAGGAATAGGTGAAAGAGGAATAGGTGAAAGCGGAATAAGTGAAGAAGGAATAGGTGAAAAAGGAATAGGTGACTGACATAGGAATAGGGACCTCTCCGTTGTAATGCTGAGGTTTAGCGCCAACGGCGTATTAGGCAGAAGGTAGGATGCATTGAGATTCACAACCATTCTTAGTCAATGGAAACTGTGAGCAGGAATGGAGAAGATGCTCACGAAGGGAAAAACCAAACAACCACCAAGCAACTAAAAAACAAAAACAAAACTCCCTCTGATTGAAGCATGAAGCTCGTATTTAGGCCATTATCTGTAATCGACAAAACAGAAAGAGGTGACCGGGGAAAATACAACGGATGAACAAGTGTACGCAAAAATGATTGAAAAAAAACAATCCTCAAATCATATCAGATAAGCTAAAAATCGAATAATGCAACACAACATAAAACCTAAACGTATTTTTGACTCGGGCTGAATAGTCCATGCCTTGCCAAATCGGTCTGTATTTATACTTTGACGCTGTGAATGCATATCAAATAAGAACAGTTATCTGAGAGATAACTCGTCTGATTACGATTATCGACCACGCCTTTTCTTTCTTGACAAAAATGGCGGGATTGGAGAGGGGAACAAAAACAGGAAAAAAGACCACTACTACTACTACTACTACTACTACTACTACTACTACTACTACTACTACTACTACTACTAAAATAATAATAATAATAATAGTAATAATAACAATAATAATAATAATAGTGAAGCATTTTTAGAGCGCAGTCCTCCACCCAATGTGGAGCTCTATGCGCTTAGCAAAAAATGAAAATAAAAACAAGAACTTCAAGAAAGGCTAGTATAGTAGCATAATCAAGACAAATCAAGCCATACAAATCCACTCTAACATCCGCTCGTTAAAGTGAAGACTGACTACGGTCGTTGCTACTTTGTCACCTGCAGAGAACAACCTGACATGAAGGTTGTAGAGTGCTCTCTTGATGGGTGTGGTCAGAAACAGGACTTTCTAAGCAGAGCGCAACATGAAAAAAACCATATTTTGACAAAGCAACAATGTTTTGCTTATCACAGGATCATGAAGGATCCTGGATACCTACTGTTGACCAACATTTTGAACGAAAGAAAACAAACAAAAATATTGATTCGTTTGTGCAGCCTGCCTGCACGATAAGTATCTCTCATGCCAAGAAGCACTCAAGGAAAAGGGATTTGAAATACAATTATGCATTAAAAAACAAAACAAAAAACACAAAACAAAACAGATGCTAAACTGAGGGCACACTAAGGGTTTAAGAGCAACATAAAATAGAAGATGGTGAACGGTAATTATAATCCGCAAAGGTGTAAATATAAAAACACGAATTTAGCAAACGTCCTCAAAATACTAAACAGACTGAACACGACGCACATGCATCTTCTTACAACAAGCAATACAGCGGGTAGCGTTCTTGACAACATATTCATCTGTCGGTGGTGTGGCGGCACCAAAGTCTCATGACATACATTTCCGTCGCTGCAGAACAGCGGCAAAGCACACGGCAAACGTTTTGGCGGATGTAATGCTTGCATAGAATGGGACCTCTTCACTATACGATACACAAAGCCAATCACCTTTTGTTTTTGCGAGCAGAACATGTATAATAACGTACATGCACACGCACTCGGAAGTAACCATTGAGTCATCTCTTCTGCTTTTTGGGGACGCATTTTTGCACAGTAAGCAGTTTTGCCAAGGAACCATGGCGTCAATTAACAAAAAAACAAAACAAATAACACACACACACACACACACACACACACACACACACACACACACACACACACACACACACCATGGAATCAAACAAGGGCTTGGCACAACAACAAGCAGCAACAGTAAGTTTGGAAGTACACCAACTTGTATGTTTTGACTCCTTTGTTAAACAGATTAAAAAGTCTCAAATCAAAACATGTTGAAAGCATATTTATTGAGAAGACAACAACAAAAAGCAGTTCTAAATTTGGCATATTTCGATGATTGCATTCGGCAGTGGATAGTTCTATCAGCTCCAATGTTGTCACTGGTAAATGAGAAAAAAAAGTAAAAAGAAAGCAAGCAACTCGAACTATTGAACGATCAGGACAGAAAGATCATGCTCAGCTAAACATCGATAAAGTTCAGAGAAGTTTTATTCACACCCTGGCAACTTCAGTCCTGGTTACATACTGACTTGGTACGTACTATAATGCTAATGCGCGTGGGCCAAATAAGCACAGATGATGGGATGCTACGCCCCTGCTTGCACACACGTGCTCAAGTGTGTGTGTGTGTGTGTGTGTGTGTGTGTGTGTGCGTGTGCGTGCGCATGTGTGAGTGTTTATACGGCAGCTCCGACCCCCTATCTCTCCAGATCCCAAGGCATAAGCTTTCAACTGTTGGTCGGCGCTCTTTTGCTGTTTCAGGACCAACCTCTTGGAACAAACTCCCTCTCTCCTTCCGACGGCGACCGACCCTCTCTGCTTTAAAATCAATCCTCAAAATCCACCTGTTTCCCCGTCATGGAAGCTAATTCTCTCTTTCCCTCCTATTTCTTGCCTTTAGGTCTATTTCGCAAACGTACGTATGTGTGTTATCTTCCTGTTCGTCTTTATGTACTGTCTTTGTTTGAATGCGTTATGAATGGTTAACGTGTGTGTGCGCTTCGATTTGATTTCTACCAAGATTTAGCGCCATATAAATACTGTATGTTGTTGTTGTTATTGTTGTGTGTATGTACACGCGCAAGAGCACACATGTATATGCGCGTGGAACACGCGAGTGTAGGCCCCTATTATGGAAGAGTGCTTTCTCTGGCTGGAGTAACAATAGCAATAGGCTAGGGTAAAAGCGCAAAAGTCAAGTGAATTCTGTATAAATGAGTGTTTTCGACAAAGATAACAGTTTCACTCAAATAATTTATGCAATCCTGGTTACAAAGTAACATCGTTCACAGCAGAGTCAATCCAACAGACAACAATTATCAAGGCTCTTAGCAATTATAGTAAGCAATCATTCCTTTGTTGCAAGACAAGTCTAATTTTTGACCATTGGTTATTCAGCACAAGACATCGATGAATGTCACGTCTATTTGTGTCTGTTAAAGCATGAAAATACCGATTCTCTTACTTTGAAAAAAACAAATCGCCACACACCCGCCCCCACCTTCACCCACCCCTTTCCAACCCCAGCATGTTGTACAAGTTCAACAATATAACAATCATGGCCAGTGACGATTTTCGTTCGCAGGATAACAATACTGAAAGCACACATATTGTTGCTGTTGTTGTAGTTGTTGATAAAGTCTGCTGATTTCAGAAAAATCACAGTACTTCACAAACGCAGTCCCCGGTGAAAGTTAAGCCAGTCAACAAGACACGTACACATAACACTTTTTTTGCAGCCCAAAAAAAAAATCACCTTTTTATTTTATCAAGACACAATAACGTTGAAGCAACCACCTCCTCCATAACCATCACCTTCACGACCTTCATCATATGGTGCTCTCGATGTCAATACCACCGTCCACATTCTCGTAAATTTTCCCGTCACTGACTCGAGTCCGTCTGGGAAGGGAAGAGCGGCGAGGAAGGCTTTCCCCGTCGCTCTGCGGGCTGGGAGGGTAGGAGGACCCGTCGCTCCTCGCTTCCTCCGAAGCCACAGGAGGAGGAGGAGGAAGAGGAGGAAGAGGATGAGCAAGAGGAGGAGGAGGAGGATGAGCAGGAGGCGGTGACCTGACGGCCCCTGGTATGGAGGCCGCTTCGATGCCGTTGCGTTGCGAGTTTGGGAGTGGGTCCTGTTTCTCCGGTTGGGTGGTGGTAACTGTAGTGGGAGTAGTGGTGGCGGAGGGAGGGGGGCGTGCGGCGCGTTTCCGGGGGACGCCATCTTTCTGCAAGGTCGCTTCCGGGTCGTAGGTCCAGATCGGGCCGGCTTCCGGTGACGCTCCGCCCCTTCCTCCTCCTCCGCGTTCTTCCCCGACAGTACCGTCTTCTGCTGTTTGTTTTCTGTGGACAGGGAACGTCAGCGTATAATATAAATCAACAACAACAAGGCTGAGGAATGAGAGTGTGTGTGTGTGTGTGTGTGTGTGTGTGTGTGAGAGAGAGAGAGAGAGAGAGAGAGAGAGAGAGAGAGAGAGAGAGAGAGAGAGAGAGAGAGAGAGAGAGAGAGAGAGAGAGAGAGAGAGAGAGAGAGAGAGGGATTTGACAGAGAGACAGACAAAGAGAAAGACAAAAAAGACAGACAGACAGACAGACGGGAACAGAGAGAACGAACGAACGAATCTTGTTTAAAGATGGTAAAGAATTAGAGAGAGAGAGAGAGAGAGAGAGAGAGAGAGAGAGAGAGAGAGAGAGAGAGAGAGAGAGAGAGAGAGAGAGAGAGAGAGAGAGAGAGAGAGAGAGAGAGAGAGAGAGAGAGAGAGAGAGAGAGAGAGAGACTTAGACTCAGAAGCTTTATTTTACAAGGAAAATAATTTAGGCTGGGCCTAGTCTTCCATTCTGTCCTTGGTTCTAAGCATGCAATACATAACTACTACTATAAATGAACATTGAGACACAGGAAAATCGCCAACAAAAAAACAACAACTAACAGTAATATAGCAACGACATGGTAGGTAGAGAGAGAGAGAGAGAGAGAGAGAGAGAGAGAGAGAGAGAGAGAGAGAGAGAGAGAGAGAGAGAGAGAGAGAGAGAGAGAGAGAGAGAGAGAGAGAGAGAGAGAGAGAGAGAGAGAGAGAGAGAGAGAGAGAGAGAGAGAGAGAGAGAGAGAGAGAGAGAGAGAGAGAGAGAGAGAGAGAGAGAGAGAGAGAGAGAGAGAGAGAGAGAGAGAGAGAGAGAGAGAGAGAGAGAGAGAGAGAGAGAGAGAGAGAGAGAGAGAGAGAGAG
>CM065682.1:43262143-43274643 GCA_017654935.2 Phymorhynchus buccinoides | reverse complement strand
CACTGTGTTGTCATGGGGAAATAGAACTATCGTGTGAATAGTGTTCACGTGTACGCAGACCTTTATATGACTTACCACTCACTGTGTTGCCATGGGGAAATAGTGACATTTTGGGAATTTTGGTAACGTGTATAGATACCTTAATACTGGTCTCAATACACGTTAACATTTGTCACTCTTTCCCAATGGCAACACAATGATTATGCAACTTAATCTTTTGACAAACATATCACTGTGTTTGTAAAGGGAAAGAGTGAACAAATGTTAACGTGTATTGAGACCTTAATATGGCTTTGCATATCACTTTTGTTACTATGGGATTAGAGCGAAAAATAGTAGCGTGAGTTGTGACCATACGATAAGGCCACGTTCACATCAGACGCGTAAGTTCCGTACGGAAAACCCCAAATAAGTGGAAGAAAGAAGGATAAAAGTTTACGTATAATGGGGAAATTCGGACGCGTGCGCAAATCTCCGCTTATGTGTGTACACGGCCTAAGAGCTAATTATATTCTACGAGAGTGTGGACAACGAAGGGGTCTTCAGAGAAGAAGCCCCCCCCCCCGAGAGTGTGGACAACATCCCTTATGACGAAGCATTTCGGCTCTGCAAGGGGGTTAGACCTCACCCAGGTTGTGACTCTTTGTTTGCACCTCTGCAGTCGCTAGCTTATGACAAGAGCGACAGAATAAAGAAAGAGAAGACGAAAGGAAGAACGAATAACACAGTACATGGAAGAGAGGTAGAAAGAAAGACACGAAGAAACAATGAAAGAAAGAAAGCTGGAAGGAAAGAAAGAAAGAAAGAAAGGACGGAAGAATTAAAAACGAAGGAAAGTAACTAAATAATAAGACAAAAGAGAAAGAAAACAATGAAGGAAGCGTACTGTCATCAACATGTACATGTTCAAGTCACGATCAGTTGAAAACAACAAAATGAAACAGACTACAACGTCACTGCACAAACAAAATACACAAGTGCAACGTGACGTCATTTTATTGACGAGACAAAAAACAGAACATTGTAATATTTCAACAAAAATGGAATGTTCAAACAACATGGACAACACAACAACACTTCCCCTCTTCACAGTCTAGTCGAGCAGTCTCCAAAGCTCACGATCAGCTGGTGCTCAACTAACAATAAGCTCACTCGCTGACTCACCATCATCCTGCATGCGGAGCAGCACCTTGTTGAACTTCTTGATCCAGGGCGACTTCTTGGGGAAACCCACCCCGTACCCGGTCTCGGCGTAACGCTTGCCCACAGACTTGAGCTTGCAGCCCGTGTCCCGGCCCACCGCATACTCCAAGGTGGTGGCGTCGTAGATAAAAGCCTGGATCTGCCTGCAAGACAGACGAGAGTAATAAGTTAAAGGTGATTTTGTTGACGAAGAATAAAACGCCTTCCCAAACTCTGAGGCCAAAGAGACTGTAGATTTTGCGGAAGAAGAGTGTGCTGCTAATAATTATTCCGGGGGCACCTGTCTCGGAGTTTCACTCTGTCTCTCTCTGTCTGTCTGTCTGTCTGTCTTTCTTCTTCTTCTTTTTCTTGTTCTTCTTCGATCGCTCAGGCAGTTGCCTGTCAATTATGAGCGCAGATGCGTCCTGGTGCCGTCATGCGCCTAAGTAAGAAATAATTAGGCCCAGCATGTTCGACTTCGGCTGGATTAAATCTTTTTTGAAAGTGTTTCTTGAAGAAAGGCAGGAGAATGGACAGTAAAGGCAGAAAGATAGTACATAACAGTAAGCAAAAGGAAAAGGCAGAGTCAAAGAGAGCGACATATTAGAGGAATTACAAGCACATAACTTCCAGAAGGTGGGGGATCTATTTATGCAAAAGACCCCCCGGTATCCCCACGGTGAGTCTGTCTCTCTCTCTCTCTCTCTCTCTCTCTCTCTCTCTCTCTCTCTCTCTCTCTCTCTCTCTCTCTCTCTCTCTCTCTCTCTCTCTCTCTCTCTCTCTCTCTCTCTCTCTTCCCGAGTGCTTGCTTGCGTAAACGTGGCTTTCCATCAGTAACAGATTGTCCCTATCATCAACACAATACTCCGCACAAACACACACATACACACGAGCACGCGCACATGCAGTGCACACGCACGCGCTCGTGTGCGCGCTCACACCGAACTGATACCCTACCCTCGTATAAAAGTTCGCCAGATTTCAGCATCCACCAGATATCAGCATCCACCAATCATTATTTCCTTCAACCAACATTACAGTGTCAATTTTTGATAGAGCTTTTGCGGATATTGTTGCTGAAAGATAAATCGCTCCCAACATTGCTTCTACTGCGCATGGGCTTTCAAGCCTGCACTAACGCATGCAAACACACACGAGCACGCACGCGGCGCGCACGCACGCGCACGCACACGCACACGCACACACGCACACACACACACGCACGCACGCACACGCACACGCACGCACACGCACACGCACGCACACGCACACACACACACACACACACACACACACACACACACACACACTCTCTCGGCCGTTGTTATGAAAAAAAACTATGCCTGCTCTATCTCCGGCTGAGGGTCAATGATGCGATTCACTTTAGTGAGTGCTTATGGATGTGCCCCCGTTCTCTATGAGTCCCCCGTCTCTGTGTGTCACTCTCATTGCTTACGATGCGTTTTACTTTACTGGGAGCCTACTGACGTGCCCCCGCCCTCTACGTGTCCCCGTCTGTGTGTGTCACTCTCATGGTATCCCTGTCTCTATGTTGTGCTCCACGAGGCCCTGTCTCTATGTATCGCTCTCATTGTGTCCCTGACTCTATGTTGTGCTCCACGTGTCCCTGTCTCTATGTATCGCTCTCATGGTATCCCTGTCTCTATGTTGTGCTCCACGTGTCCCTGTCTCTATGTATCGCTCTCATTGTGTCCCTGACTCTATGTTGTGCTCAACGTGTCCCTGTCTCTATGTTGTGCTCCACGTGTCCCTGTCTCTATGTATCGCTCTCATTGTGTCCCTGACTCTATGTTGTGCTCAACGTGTCCCTGTCTCTATGTTGTGCTCCACGTGTCCCTGTCTCTATGTATCGCTCTCATTGTGTCCCTGTCTCTATGTTGTGCTCAACGTGTCCCTGACACTATGTTGTGCTGAACGTGTCCCTGTCTCTATGTTGTGCTCAACGTGTCCCTGTCTCTATGTTGTGCTCAACGTGTCCCTGTCTCTATGTTGTGCTCAACGTATCCCTGACTCTATGTTGTGCTCAACGTGTCCCTGTTTCTATGTTGTGCTCAACGTGTCCCTGTCTCTATGTTGTGCTCAACGTGTCCCTGTCTATATGCACCACTCTCATTGTGTCCCTGACTCTATGTTGTGCTCAACGTGTCCCTGTCTCTATGTATCGCTCTCATTGTGTCCCTGACTCTATGCATCACTCTGTGTATCTCCGTTTTTGTGTGCCCCCATCTCTATTTGTACACTCCCACCCCCACCCCCGCACTGTCAGTAGGCCTATGTGCTCCTGTCTCTATTGTGTCCCCATGGGACGGAGTTCGGATGATTCTTCTTCTTCTTCTTCTTCTTCTTCTTCTTCTTCTTCTTCTTCTTCAGCGTTCCCAGGTCATATGGCCATAATGGGTAAGGCATGTATGTGTCCGGGGTTCAGTGTTCACTGCTCTCCCCGCTGCGTACAGCCAACACATTCCGATTTCGGGGGAGCTCAAATGAGAAAACATTTGGAAGATTTTGTTTCGGGGGAAAAAGGCAGGAGAATGGGCCAATAAGTCAGAAAGATAGTAGTGGACAGGAAATAAAGGGAAAAGACAGAGTCAAAGAGAGTGACAGATTAGAGGAGGCTACAAGAGGTAGGGCAATGGTTGGGTTAAAGTTTGGGTTTAGGATTACAGGACATAATCATAGAACGGGAACACTTAAAGACAAGGACACGTAGAGACGAAATCGTGACACACTGAGACGTGGATATTGATAGACGAAATTGTGACACACAGAATATTAATAGACGAAATTGTGACACACAGAGACGTGGATACTTAGAGACGAATTTGTGACACACAGAGACGTCAATACTTTAGAATCGAAAATTGTGACACACAGAGACGTGGCTACATAGAGACGAAATTGTGACACACAGAGACGTGGATACCTCAGAGACGAAATTGTGACACACAGAGACGTCGATAGTTTAGAGACGAAAATTGTGACACATAGAGACGTGGATACTTTAGAGACGATATTTGTGACACACAGAGACGTGGATATTTTAGAGACGAAATTGTGACACACAGAGACGTGGATATTAGAGACGAAATTGTGACACACAGAGACGTCGATACTTTAGCGACGAACATTGTGACACACAGAGACGTGGATATTTCAGAAACGAACTTGTGACACACAGAGACGAGGACACATAGAGACAACATTGTGACACACAGAGACGTGGATATTTCAGATACGAAATGGTGACACATAGAGACGTGGATACATTAGAGACGAAACAAAAAATTGTGACACACAGAGACGTGGATACTTAAGAGACGAAAATTGTGACACACAGAAACATGAATACATAGAGACGAAAATTGTGACACACAGAGACGTGGATACCTAGAGACGAAATTGTGACATATAGAGACGTGGATACATAGAGACGAATTTGTTACACATAGAGACGAAATTGTGACACACAGAGACGTGGATACTTAGAGACGAAATTGTAGCAAACAGAGACGAAATGGTGACACACAGAGACGTGGATACTTTATAGACGAAAAGTGTGACACATAGAGACGTGGACACATGGAGACGAGAGGGTACAACGATACCTAATCGCGTTACTGCCCCCCCCCCCCTCCCCCTCCCCTCTCCCCTTCCACGGTCCACACCACAAAACAAGTTAACCGTACACCTTTCCACCCCTCCCTCACTTTCCTCTTGGACGTGCTGTAGCAAGCAGCCTGCCCGTCAGTATCCTGTGAAACAAGGCACCCCTATCCGGCAACCATCAATTTGAGCGAACATACCAAAAGCGCGAATACTTTCCGTATACAAAACGCGCGAATGTCTGATAGTCAGAAAGCGCGAATTCAGAGCTTCGACGGCAAGGAACGGACTTCACGCACTGATAGTAAAATGTGCGCACTATTAGTAAAATACATGCAAGGCCAGGCAATGTGCGTGCGTGCGTGCGTGCTTGTGCGTGTGTGTGTGTGTGTGTGTGTGTGTGTGTGTGTGTGTGTGTGTGTGTGTGTGTGTGTGTGTGTGTGTGTGCGTGTGCGTGCGTGTGTGCGCGCGTGTGTGTGTGCGCGAGCGTGTGTGTGTGTGTATATGTGTGTGTGTGTGTGTGTGTGTGTGTGTGTGTGTGTGTGTGTGAGTGTGTGTGTGTGTGTGTGTGTGTATGTGTGCGCGTGTGCGTGCGTGTGCGTGTGCGTGTGTGTGTATGTGTGTGTGTGTGGCTGTGTGTGTGGCTGTGTGTGTGTGTGTGTGTGTGTGTGTGTGTGTGTGTGTGTGTGTGTGTGTGTGTGTGTGTGTGTGTGTGTGTGTGTGTGTGTGTGTGTGTGTGTGTGTGTGTGTGTGTGTGTGTGTGTGTGTGTGTGTGTGTGTGTGTGTGTGTGTGTGTATGTGTGTGTGTTCATTCGTTTGTGCGATCTCTCTCTGTGTCTGGTTCTGTCTCTCTCTGTGGGACAGTCGCTCAAACTGCATTCTTCGTGTTCGCAATAAATTGTATACAGGTAAAATGGCGCAAATGAACCTATTCGCGCTTTTGGACAACACCCATCCACCAACCTCCTCACTCTTTGGCTCTCTCTATGACTGTCTCTACCTCAGGCCCACTGCCCCAGGCAACCTGTCTATCACTTTCATTTGAAACGGTGCACCCACATCCTCTTTCTCTATGCCTCCCTCTCGTAGCGTACCAACTTACGAATGGGTTTTATATTAAAGATTGAAATAGTGATGCCATCCACGCATTGCTGGTTCAGGTGGTTGGATTATGATGCTACGTTTGCTTCCCTTTGTCTTTTATCCACGCATTGCTAGGCGGTCGGTGTCGTGATCAACTTTGATGGAGGGGAATTAAATTAAAGAGAGTTATCTACCTTTGTTCAATTTCGAATGTTATATTCCTTACTTCTTTT
The DNA here is from genome assembly GCA_017654935.2 of Phymorhynchus buccinoides. Lineage (NCBI taxonomy): Eukaryota > Metazoa > Mollusca > Gastropoda > Neogastropoda > Raphitomidae > Phymorhynchus > Phymorhynchus buccinoides. The sequence goes on along the minus strand of CM065682.1, from coordinate 43,268,521 downwards.
ATTCTTTCATTCGCTCATTCATTCACCCATTCTCTGATGTTCTGATCTTTTACGGCAGCCACGATCTTTTTCACAGTCTTCTGGGGGTACTCTTTCATGTACATGTCTATGGGATTCACCAACGAATGAAGGCATTTTGTATGTTCCTTCCTTCATTTGTTACTTACTGCCTTCTTTCATTCATCCATTCATTCATTCACTGACGTACTGATCTTTTAGGGCGGCCACGGTCTCCTTGACGTACCGTCCTCTGGGGGTACGTCTTCACGTGCATGTCCATGGGATTCGCAAACGTATATAGGGATGTTGTACTTCTTCCTTCCTTCCTGCCTTCCTTCCTTTCTTCCTACCTTCCTTCCTTTCTTCCTTCTTTCCTTCACCCATGTATTCACTCATTCACCAACGTACTGATCTTTGAGGGCGGCCACGGCCTCCTTGACGGTCCTCTGGGGGTACTTCTTCATGTGCACGTACAGCTCGGGGTAGTTCTTGAGGATGTTGGTCTCCGTGGCCCCGTCCGGCATCGTGGCGTACTTGAAGGGCGGGTGGCGATGGTGGGGGTTCTTTAGCTGCAATGGTAGATATCATCGTGGACAATTGTTATTCACAATATTTGGCGGACTATAAGGCGCATCGTAACTATAAGGCGCTCCTTCCCAGAATGTACATACAATTCTGATTTTGTTTTAACAGCTTCTTATCAGTCATATTACAGTATTGGGGGTATGAATTTCAAAGAAAAAAAGATATTGCCAGTTCGTAAAATACGGTGATTAAAGGACGTTTGATGCATCTTCCGAACAACAATTTATGCATAGGCTGGTTTTAAGACTTGAGCATAGATAGTTGCTTTCTAGCGATTTAGTGAAAACTGAAAACTGATCATCCGCCCCATCCACCACCCCCCACCCAACCCTAAGCAAATCTACACAATGTGTAGATTTGTCATACTGGAACTGAGATAAGAAAAAAAGAAAGAAATGAATACAAGACTGTTACCGATGAGACACAAACAGGAATAAGAAATCAAAATGAACACCGAAAACAGCTATCTTTATCAGGTTATTATCGACATTTTAGGACACACAATAAATCTCATGAAAGTCCAAATATTACGATTACAGAAAGCAATGAATACAATGCAACATCATCAGCACCTTTCACTGCATTGTCATACTTAAGGGCATCAATGTTGAAGCCATCTTTTCTGAAAGTTACCTTCCGTTAGCTGGATACCTCAGACGTCTTCAGTGACTGAAAACGGAACTAAATTGAATAGAACATATTAATGTAATCATCATCATCATCATCATCATCATCATCATCATGATGATCATCATCGTCGTCACTCACCCTCCAGTGCTGAATGCCGGAGAGGTCGTAGTATTCCTCCTTGTTGATAATGAAGGCCGTCATTATCATCATCATCACCCACCCTCCAGTCCTGGATGCCGGAGAGGTCGTAGTATTCCTCCTTGGTGATCATGAAGGCGGCCGTCATCATCATCATCATCATTATTATCATCATCGATGGCTTGGAGTCAAAACGGACTATCTTTAGACAGTCCATTGACGTATTATTGAACATATTACAAAAACTAATAACTTGTATCAAACAATGACTGCAGAAATATATAAAGGGGGTTTTGCTTTTTATATTTCTGCAGTCTTTTTTTATGCAAGTTATTAGTTTTCGTACTAAGTTAAATAATATGTCAATGGACTATCTAAATATAGTCCGTTTTGACTCCAAGCCATCGTCATCATCATCATCATCATCATTATCATCATCATCACTCACCCTCCAGTCCTGGATGCCGGAGAGGTCGTAGTATTCCTTCTTAGTGATCATGAAGGCCGTCATCATCATCATCATCATCATCATCATCATCATCATCATCATCATCACTCACCCTCCAGTCCTGGATGCCGGAGAGTTCGTAGTATTCCTCCTTGGTGATCATGAAAGCCGTCATCATCATCATCATCATCACCACTCACCCTCCAGTCATGGATGCCGGAGAGGTCGTAGTATTCCTCCTTGGTGATCATGAAGGCGACCATCATCATCATCATCATTATCATCATCATCATCATCATTATCATTATCATCATCATCATCATCATCATCATCATCATCACTCACCCTCCAGTCCTGGATTCCAGACAGGTCGTAGTACTCCTCCTTGGTGATCATGAAGGCGGCCAGGTTAGCGGTGTAGGAGGCCAGGAAGACGACAGCGAACAGCGCCCAGATGTTGGCCAGGAACCGGCTGGACACCCCACGAGGCATGTCCGTGGACACTGCTGCCCCGAACAGCATGGCCCAGATGAGCCAGAAGGAGCGGAACAGCGAGAACTTGTGCACTGTCACAGATATATTATTTGAACGGATCTTAACAAAGTCAACGGGATATGTTATTAGTTCTTCCTCATAATCAGACAACTATGTTAAAAATGGCTCACGAATTTTGTTGAGACAAATCCAGATTCGTTCGTCTTCCCACAAACCTTAAGAATAAAAAGAGTACCAGCCGCTGAAACGTGAGAAACTGTACTGTGTTTAGCAAGTGAAAGGTCGAAATGCTATGGAACATAATATTATACTGTTTCCCTCCGTCCAGATAATTACCGTTTTGACTGTTGGTCAGTATGGTTAGAATAGATTTACCGTTTAAGTCAGAATTATTATTTTTCCAAAAGAACTGTAATATATACATATATAATTAAATGAGAAATCCTGTAATACTTTATAAACAATGTTATAAAGTAGTGCATGGTAGTGCCTTCTTTTTGCCACATCTAAGAAAACAAAGTCAAATGTAATCACATTTCCTGTATCTTTTAAAGCAAACGTTCTTCTTCGGCAAACGTTCTTCTTCCATTCTTCGGTTTCTAAATTCCATCAGTACTTTTATCACACAGCAAACGTGATTTGTCAGCGCAATAGGAATTATTTGGAAATAATTAAGGGGAGTAAATTTATGGTGTGTGTTAGTGATCTTGCCTAATTCAATCGGTCAAACAGGGGAAGTTACTCTATCATCAGGTAGATCCCCAGCTCTCGCTTCGTGTGTTTGAGTAGACATATTGCACTTAGAACACCGTGCGTCATTCTAAAATGATGTCATTTACATTTTTACGTCACATTTTGTAAGTTCTATTAGTTTATGGGTACTGGCCAGCCCTCATGTTTCTAACAAAATGTTTGCAAGTCGCTGACTGGAATCCTGCGGTTTCAAGCTTCGACGCCATGCCGCCATGTTTGCTATGGTTTTGACCGAGTAAGTCGAGGTAATCAACTCTAATTGTCACGAAGGGCTCTCCCTTAGTTGTTTTTTGCTTCCGAAAATCGTCTATTGTGTGTAGTGTGATGTCTCTCTACATGCCTTCAAATTCTTAGCAAAAATTGATAAAGATTAACGTGAAACAAAAATAACCAATAACCAATTTACTCAACCAGCCATTGCACAACATCTTTATTTGTCTTAGATTTAAGTAGGCTTCATTCAGAGAACAATAAAATTGCATTAAACCCTTGGCAGAAGAGAGAGAGAGAGAGAGAGAGAGAGAGAGAGAGAGAGAGAGAGAGAGAGAGAGAGAGAGAGAGAGAGAGAGAGAGAGAGAGAGAGAGAGAGAGAGAGAGAGAGAGAGAGAGAGAGAGAGAGAGAATAAAATAATAGAGTGGGAAAGTAACACAAAAGAAATAGAGTGGGAAAGACAAGAAAAAAATGTGTGGAGAAAAAAATAAAAAAAATAACGATGACAGAGGGTAGGACCAGAAAACAAAGGCACGCGAAAAAAAAAGAGACAGGGGTGCTAAGTAAAACAAATAAAAAAAAAAAAAAAATGCGGTGGATGAACTGAAAGTAAAACAAAGAAAAAAGAACACGGAGAAACATGAAGACGACGGAGAAAACAAGAGTGCAAGTCATTGATTTTAATCCGATTTTCTGTTTCCCCTATCTCTTCTTCTTCTTCTTTTCTTTTCTTTATACAAGTTTTTAACCCTTTTTTTCAATTTGTTCTCCACACCAGCAATCCTTGTTTCACCAGGGCTCAGAAGAAAACAAAGCTCTTTATACGGGACATAAATGCCATTATATTGGGAAAACAAAAGGAACTCCATTCCGCCCTCAGCCTTTGTAATCCTTTTTGGGTTTTTTAAAACCTGTAGCTATTTCTGCCCTCTTTCAACGCAGTGTCTCTGTTTGGCCTTTTATGAATTACTAGCGCAACGCCTAGTACTGGCAATGCACCGTACTGGTAACGCCTAGTAACGGTAACGCCAAGTACTGGTAACGCTGAGTACAGCAAATTTGAAGCGATTCGGTTAAGAAACGGCGGAGTTATAAGGCCCCGTTTCACGTTGGCGCTGCTGTGAGAGTGACGCGCTCTCCCAATTGTCTTCCAATTTGCTGCTAGGCTTTGCCCGGGCCATAGCAAGCCTGACAGCAAATTTGAGGCGATTCGGTTAAGAAACGGCGGAGGTATTCGTGAAAAGGTAAATCGGCGTATAGCGCGCGCGTTTCTGAACCGATTCGCTTCCGGTTTGGCACACCGATAGTCACCGTGCCCGGTCATCTACCTGCCAAATTGGAAGGCAATCGGTCCTGAAACGCCCGAGATACGGGCGCCGAGATGCCGGCGGATGCGCGTTTCGCGCATTTGCGAAACCGCGCAAATGACACGGCCGCCTCGGTTGCCGTTGCCATCGCCCCGTCAGGGCTCACAGCAAATTTGAAGCGATTCGGTCAAAAAACGGCGGAGTTATAAGGCCCGTTTCGTGTTTCAGACACACACACACACACACACACACACACACACACACACACACACACACACACACACACACACACACACACACACACACACACACACACACACACGGACAGTTGGCTTTTTACTACATGATGAATAATGCATTTCATTCCAATACTCTTCCCTTCCCTATTGTACACCCCGTTGTTTCTTTAAGAAAAAACACAACAACATGTATCTTTCATATTTGTTTTGCTTTTTGTTATACCAAAAAGCCTAAATATCACAAAGAGTGATTATGTCGCAGCCTACTAACCTTGCAAAGAAAAAAGCCGACTTTCTTACTTCCCACATGGAAGGTGAAAAGATGGAAGAGGGGATGTGTTAAGCATGGCAACAGAGGCAGTGGGTGAGTTCACAATGATACCCACCTGTAGTGTAGGTGAAAGGGTGGGAGTAAAAAAACACCCGGCTTATTTCATCTGCGGAGTGCGACCTCTTTGTATATTCAGTCTTATTGCTTACACCTACACCCTCAATACTACATTTTCCCATTCTGTCTTCCTTATCCAATATTATTACGTTTTGATATTGCAAGGCATGTGTTCATAATACATGTATAATGTGCTCAACTAGGGCTAAGGAAAAAACAATTGTGTTCATAATCAGCCAGAGTATGAGATACCAGCAGTAATGAACTCGTGCAAAAATACACGACTGGGGCTTCACTATAAGACGCGGATGGAAAGCAACACACACGCACGCACGCACGCACGCGCACGCGCGCGCACGCACGCACGCACGCACACACACACACACACACACACACACACACACACACACACACACACACACACACACACACACAAACACACACCTCTTGCAACGTTTCTTCGCTAAATCATTTTCCAAGAAAAAGTTCTAGTTTATGCCTTAGACTTAAATATAATTCTTTAAAATGTAAGCATGTGAACACTGCAAGATGTATATATGGGGATAAACTTTTGACATTCCATATACTGTTTCATTGTCCCCTTATGAGGCAGTACCTACCCAGTTTCCAATTACCTGATAATCCGTCAATCGATGATTTTAAAATTATAAAGTCAAATCACTTATTTTTGTCTAATGTATCAGAATATTTACTTCATAGTCCCATTGGTACGTTAGTATGACATTTTCAATTTTGTGTTTTTAAACAGGGTTAGATTTGGTTGTTCTTGTTAACTGATTTAAGTTTTACATTTCAATTTATAAAATAATATCAGTCTAATTTTGATATTAATCATTTACAATAGCACAGTCGTCCACTGAACTCCACCGAAGTGACTCAGCAGCAGTGCAGTGTCTCCTCGGTTGGTTGCCTCCTGACGGCCTAACATAGATTCTCGGATCCTGCGACCTGAACAAGCCGGGGTGTAGCTGCGAATTGGGAATCAGAATGAGCGGCGTGGGAGTAACGCCACTGTACGGCCCAGAAGATGAAACAGCAAAAAAAGAAAGAAAAAAAAAGGACGTTAAAAGTTGTGAAAAGACGTTAAATCAAACAAAACAAAACGAAGCACACAAATGGCGGCTGGCTAACCTCTGAGCGGGGTGTGGCCCTGATCCAAGCCG
>CM065682.1:43212143-43249643 GCA_017654935.2 Phymorhynchus buccinoides | reverse complement strand
CCTGCGGTCTCAAGCTTCGATGCCATTGTTGCATTGTTGCTATGGTATTTGATCGAGTAATGGAGGTAAACAACTCTAATTTTCACGAAGTGCTCTCCCGACACCCCCCCCCCCCCCCCCCCCCACCCCCCCCCCGAAAATCGTCTATTGCGAAAACTGCAAGAAAGACAGCCGGACAGGGAAACCAGACAGATCCACACCGAAATCGGGTGAGCTGATAACGGCGCTGATTGACTAATTATTGCTCCCTTTGGACTGGTCATAAGGGGCACGACTGGGAGGGTGTGGCTGCCGTGATGGGGGGGGGGGGGGGGGGCAGCCAAAACCAGCGGTGTGGGAGAACTACCCATTAACGAGAACAGCTCCTTCAGTTCCTCCTCCTCTAGGGGAAGACGGGGTAAAAAGCGCATGGGCGGGTAAGAAGCCCACCCCAATTATCTCATGAAATGAAGCAAATTTCAGTCTCATTTTGCCCATGAGACGAGCGTTAATGTCTAGCATTCGTCTCATGGGCAAATTTGACTGAAATGTTCTTTATTTCATGAGATAATTGGGGTGGGCTTCTTACCCGACCATGCGCTTTTTACCCCGTCTTCCCCTACCACAAGGACAACAGCAGCAGCAGATAACTTTTTATGACAATGTTGTCCCCATGAGCGCATTCACTACAAATGTATGACATGAGTAGCAGCAATACAGTAGCGTATGTAATGCTGCGCACTTTCCGCAGCTTAAAACCTGTTATGGCAACATAAGAGAGCCAGAACGACAGACGGAATCAGACTGTCAGAGTCTGTCTGTTCTGCCTTTCGTCCAAGACGGGCATAGGGAAAAAAAACCCAGAAGAGAGAGAGAGAGAGAGAGAGAGAGAGAGAGAGAGAGAGAGAGAGAGAGAGAGAGAGAGAGAGAGAGAGAGAGAGAGAGAGAGAGAGAGAGAGAGAGAGAGAGAGAGAGAGAGAGAGAGAGAGAGAGAGAGATAAATCAAAATAAACAAACAATGTATATCAGTTGGCCTAACTATTCTCAAGAGATAGTAAGAACGAGAGGGTACACTTGCGTTTACCGCATGTCGTTGGTAAATTATAGACATACGGGTTTAATTAAACAAAATCATTGAATAGGAAAACAGTACATGCGACGTTTTATTTCAACAACAGCAACAGCAACAATAACAACAGAAACAACAACAAAGACAACCACACACACATGTGCGCACGCGTACACACACACACACACACACACACACACACACACACACACACACACACACACACACACACACACACACACACACACACACACACACATACGCGCACGCCAACAGAAAAACTAGCCGGTTAATGTTAAAAATAAATCACAACAACGTGATTCTGACAACCCCCCCCCCCCCCCCCCCCCCCCCCCCCCCCCCCCCCCCCGAGAAAGTCGACCTTATTAGTCTATATCCATACAAAACACACGCATACAATAATAACCAGTCACATACGTTCACTCCACAACTTCATCATCATAACAATCCATACAAAACACATGCATACAATAATAACCAGTCACATACGTTCACTCCACAACTTCATCATCATAACAATCCATACAAAACACACGCATACAATAATAACCAGTCACATACGTTTACTCCACAACTTCATCATCATTCATCATATAGTAATCTAGCAAGTGTCCGTGTGTGTGTGTGTGTGTGTGTGTGTGTGTGTGTGTGTGTGTGTGTGTGTGTGTGTGTGTGTGTGTGTGTGTGTGTGTGTGTGTGTGTGTCTGTGTGTCTGAAACCCGAAACGGGCCTTATAACTCCGCCGTTTTTCGACCGAATCGCTTCAAAGTTGCTGTGAGCCCTAACGGGGCGATGGCAACGGCAACCGAGGCGTCCGTGTCATTTGCGCGGTTTTGCAAATGCGCGAAACGCGCATCCGCCGGCCTTTCGGCGCCCGTATCTCCGATATTTCTGGACTGATCGCCTTCAAATTTGGCAGACATATGACCGGGGACGGTCTCTATCAATGTGCCAAACCGGAAGCGAATCGATTACTTAGGCGCATAACAGCAGCATGATGGAAAACGGGCCTTATAACTCCGCCGGTTTTCAACCGAATCGCGTCAAAGTTGCTGTCAGGCTTGCTGTCACCGGGGCAAAGCCTGGCAGCAAATTGGAAGACAATCGGGAGAACGCGTCACTCTCAGAGCAGCGGCAACGGGGCCTTATAACTCTGCCGTTTCTTAACGAAATCGCTTCAAATTTGCTGTACTCAGCGTTACCAGTACTTGGCGTTACCGTTACTAGGCGTTACCGTTACTAGGGAGAGCGTATCACTCTCAGAGCAAAGCCAAACCGAAACGGGGCCTTATAACTCCGCCTTTTCTTATCCGAATCGTTTCAAATTTGCTGTACTCAGCGTTACCAGTACTTCGCGTTACCGTTACTAGGGAGAGCGCATCACTCTCAGAGCAGCGTCAATGGGAAATGGGGCCTTATAACTCCACCGTTCCTTAACCAAATCGCTTCAAATTTGCTGTACTCAGCGTTACCAGTACTTGGCATTACCGTTACTAGGCGTTACCGTTACTAGGCGTTACTGGTACTCGGCGTTGCGCTAGTCATCATAACAATCCATACAAAACACACGCATACAATAATAACCAGTCACATACGTTCACTCCACAACTTCATCATCATAACAATCCATACAAAACACACGCATACAATAATAACCAGTCACATACGTTTACTCCACAACTTCATCATCATAACAATCAGAATAAAATTAAAAAAAAATATTATTGAACATAATATTACGAAAAGTAATAACTTGTATCAAAAAACGACTGCAGAAATATAAAAAAAGCATAACCCCTTTTTTTATATTTCTGCAGTCATTGTTTGATACAAGTTATTAGTTTTTGTAATAAGTGCAATAATATATATCTAAAGATAGTCCGTTTTGACCCCAAGCCATCGAAATAACCCATTGTGTTTCACCTTCGTGTAGGAGCCGTAGCCCGAGGACTCTATCTCGAAGAGGGAATAGTTGAAGTTGAGTTCTTTGCTCAGCCTGGACAGGATGTCGATGCTCAGTCCTGCGCAGCATTGATCCACCGGGGGCAATCCGGGTAACCTGGGACACACAATCACCCCACATACTACTCCAAATAAGCTATTCGTATCGAGTTTGTGAACATCTAAAAAATTACAGGGGTGAGTTTCTCTAGATAACGGTCGCCGCGCGAATAACGCTTACGGCAAACGGGCCCTAAGAAACACTTTAGAAAACGTTTGCGGAAGAATATTGCAAGCTCTTGTCTGATTGGTCAAATTGTTATATTATTTTAACCAAACTTTAATGGACCAATCAACAACAAGAAATGTATTCACCCCATGCTAGTCACGTGATAGTTCGTGGCTTGCTATCTCGATGACAGCCACAAAACGTTTTTGGCGAACGTCGACGAAAGAGGTGTTTCTTAGTACCGTTTTTGCCGATTTGCACTCACGCTACGTAACGTTAGCCCTTGTGAAACTCGCCCCAGAATACTGCGATGGCTTGGAGTCAAAACGGACTATCTTTAGATGGTCCATTGACGGTTTATTGGATTTATTACAAAAAACTAATAACTTGTATCAAACAATGACTGCAGAAATACAAAAATAGGGTTTTGCTTTTTTTTTTTTTTTCAACAGTCTTTTTTCATACAAGTTATTAGTTTTCGTAATAAGTTCAATAATATGTCAATGGACTATCTGAAGGTAGTCCGTTTTGACTCCAAGCCATTTTTGTGTGTCTGGCAAGGCTGAATGAACAGGAATTGTTCGGAAATAATTAAGGGGAGGAATTTCATGGTGTGTGGGAGTGCTCTTGCCTAATTCAATCGGTCAAACAGAGCGAAGTTACTCTACCTTCAGGTAGACCCCCAGCTCTCGCCTCGTGTGTTTGAGTAGTCTTACATCACTTTAGAACACCGTGCGTCATTCTAACATTGATGTATTTTATATTTTTACGTCATATTTTGTAAGTTCTCTCAGTTTGTGAACACTGGCCGCCCCACATTTCTCAAAAACAAATGTTTGCAAGTCGATGACTCGCATCCTGCGGTTTCAACCTTCGACGCCATGCCGCCATTGTTGCTATGGTTTTGATCAAGTAAGTCGAGGTAATCAACTCTCACGCAGTGCTCTCCCCTAGTTTTTTCTTCTTCCGAAAATCGTCTATTGTTATACACTAAAGTGCAAAAAAAAATCTCTTGTGATAAGTTTGGAAAAAAACACAACCAGCCTGATGCATGTAATGCCAACAAATAATTTATCAGGGCGTATACGCGGAACCCTATGCGCATATGACATCCGCAAATAAAGGTTTTTAAAAAAGGAAGCAATATGCGGATGGTTTTCCGCGAGTAAGCTGTGCACACTCCTTCCTTCAAATTTCTTACTTCTATTTTTTTTCAGGAATGCGGATGGGCTTCTGTACGCTCACCAACATGCACATACTGCATGAACACATGTATACACACACATAGTACGTAAAGACACACACACACGCACGCACGCACGCACGCACTCACGCACGCACACGCACATACACACACACATACACACACACACACACACACACACACACACACACACACACACACACACACACACACACACACACACACACACACACACACACACACACACACACACACACACACACACACACACGCGCGCGCGCGCGCGCGCGCACGCACGCACGCACGCACGAACATACACATACGACACAAAGAAAAAACCAGAAAGAAACATCGGTAATAAAATCAAAGGTATTACCAGGATGAACTTTTTGTACGCGATTTGTTTTTGCTGATAACTTAAGTAACAATTTTCTTTAAAAAAAATTAAAATCAACTGAAACCATTGATTCAGTTAATTCAGTTGATGCACTTTGTTTGTCTGTCTTCCTTCTTCTGTGACTTGCTAAAACGAAGGCGAATTGGGTTAAGGGCTGTGAGGATGAAAGGAACTGTGTCAGTTCTGACCCAAAGCCACTTCAACAGACAATGCAAGCAGAGGTTTAACACACAAAACAGAGAGAGAGAGAGAGAGAGAGAGAGAGAGAGAGAGAGAGAGAGAGAGAGAGAGAGAGAGAGAGAGAGAGAGAGAGAGAGAGAGAGAGAGAGAGAGAGAGAGAGAGAGAGAGAGATTCACAAAGTTTACTGATCCAGGCCTTCTGCCCATGTCAGGGGGGAGGGGGTTACAATATGAAGAACATGAGAGAGAGAGAGAGAGAGAGAGAGAGAGAGAGAGAGAGAGAGAGAGAGAGAGAGAGAGAGAGAGAGAGTGAGTGAGAGAGACTGAGAGAGAGAGACACAGAGAGAGAGATACAGAGAGAGAGAGAGACAGAGAGAGAGAGAGAGAGAGAGAGAGAGAGAGAGAGAGAGAGAGAGAGAGAGAGAGAGAGAGAGAGAGAGAGAGAGAGAGAGAGAGAGAGAGAGAGAGAGAGAGAGAGAGAGAGAGAGAGACAGAGAGAGAGAGAGAGAGAGAGAGAGAGAGAGAGAGAGAGAGAGAGAGAGAGAGAGAGAGAGAGAGAGAGAGAGAGAGAGAGAGAGAGAGAGAGAGAGAGAGAGAGAGAGAGAGAGAGAGAGAGAGAGAGAGAGAGAGAGAGAGAGAGAGAGAGAGAGAACGCTCACATTGATCCACGCGTTCACGTTCTGTTTTCATAGTAGCCTACCTGTTTTGTTTGTTTCTCGTTACTCTTTTCTACTCTAGTTTCAATACAGACATAGGACAACTCTTTTTGACTATTGCTAATAATTATAAGTTTAAAAGTAAAAATAACAGACTTTAAACATCGTTTCCTTGAACCGTGTTCCATATCAATTCAAGACATGGGCTAAATTTAAGAAAAATGCTTCGGGCAGATTTCCCTGCCTGGTCTTTAAAACCAATTAGCATGGAGAGAGCAAATATAACTAGTATTTCAAAGCCCAATTTCAGCCAAGTTAATTGCACATTTGCCAGATGTTAATTTATTTTGTTCGTCAAGAATTGTATTAATGCATACACCCTGCAGCTGGAGTACGTAGGATTACCTTCGAATACAGGTCTATGGCACGTCCACCAATCGTTTCTTTTTTCAAACCAAAAGGTGTCAACTTTAGTGTCCCCAATGCGCAACCCTAACTCACTGAAAGTCTGTATGATAGGGCATGGTTAGAAATAGTTGACGATTGTCGATGAGATCAGGGTTGAGTTTTTGTAGATAACGGTCGCCGCGCGAATAACGCTTACGCCAAACGGGGCCTAAGAAACACTTTAGAAAACGCTTGCGGAAGAATATTACAAGCTCTTGTCTAATTGGTGAAAAACATGTATCATTTTAAACAAACTTTAATGAACCAATCAACAACAAGAAACGTATTCACCCCCTATTAGTTCCGGATAGTTCGCCGCTTGCTCGGTGTTTGGCAAGAACAAAACGCCACACGAACTATCGACAAACGAAGGGTGTTTCTTAGACCGTTTTTGCCGATTTGAGCTCTTGTGAAACGGCTCCCAGAACAATTAACATCTTTATCGTAAGCTCAATTCAGTTTTTGATTTCAACTTGCTTTATCTTGTCCCACTAACTCAGTCTGATCACAAAAAAAACAACTATGAGCATATCGCTTGCTCAACACTACTCTGCAATGACCACCATGCCCATACCCTGATGAGATTGTACCTTTTTTTTTCTTCCTAACATCAACACAGTTTTAGTTTCACCCTTTTTTGTTTTAGCTTTGGTTAGCCTAGGCCTCACGGACTATGCAACGTCCCCTCAATGACAGTTGTGACCCAGCACCACGAAAGGGACGTTAAATCGCTAGTTTCTCACAACAGGCTTGCAAAGTCAAAAATCTATTGTTTTTGTCAATTTTGAGTTATGGGTATTTTTGTGTTTTTTAACATTTTATCTTTCATCTATTTATAAAGGATAATCTTTACTATGGTCTCTAAAGTGTGTTTTAAAACGAGTAGGTCAATGCATTTTCTACAGCTAGGCTAGACTTTAGACTTGTGTTTTCTCAAATAACCGACGCTCACCCTACTAACTTTAAATGCTCATCACTCGGGAACGGAAAAAGATACAAGACTGGTTCTTATATCATTAGAAAGAGAATTGTCTGAAGCTGGCAAACTTAATGTCAGAATGGTCAGTTTGACACTTAAAGATCCACCAGATCACGTGTCAAAATCACGGGTTTCACGTGTTTTCCGTCTTATAGCTGGTTAGAAATCTTGTTTTGACCAGGCTTTACTCCCATGCAAATGCCCCCAAATTGAAAACGAAACATCATTTTAAAGAGCAGCCTCGATTTCAAGTTGGGGGCATTTGCATATGGGTCACAGCTACCCAGACAAAACAACAAGGGAGTTAATCGTGGTGCGTCAGTGTGTCTTTAGTGTCCCTTTCGTGGTGCTGGATCACATTTTGTAGGGGTCGAGCTGGTACTGCAGTCTCTCCACGACAGACCCACTATCTTTACATTTGTTTGTCTTCCTTCAACAATGCCGTTAGCAAGGCAAGGCAAGGCAAGACATTTATTTCATACCCCATTTGGGCACAGAAATATAAAAACATACACACATAAATAAATTTCCAAGAATCAACCCAAGAGTGATGTCCAAAATCATTTAGAAGAAAACCCATATCATAATATTACAAATAATGTAATGCATTACTAAATTAAAAACAAAATGGCAAAAAGACATGATTGATAACATTTACCTGAAAGAACCGTTAGCAACTGTACTGAAGTGCTTTAGTTTGAGTAATATTTTCTTATTTTTTGTAGAGAACAAAGCTTTGAATTTATAAGCATTAGAGCGAGTAAAAAAATACTTAGGGAGGTACCTTCTCCTGTCAGTGTCAAAGAAAGGACAAACAAACAAGTAGTGAAACGCATCTGCCACATCATGTACATTACATTTTTCACAAATTCTTTCATGTCTGGGTGTACCAGTATAACGCAACGTGTTCACAGGCAAGTTATTATTAGTAGTTCTGAATTTTAACAACATTTAAAAAAAATAGCATAACGTTGCTCACCTGTTGTCGTTCTCGTCCCTGCGGTACACCAGGCAGCGGGAGGAGTGCAGGTCGCACTTGTCCTTGCCCGGGGCCATGGGCTTGGAGACCACGTGCGGCTCCTCGATGTAGGTCGCCACGTCCAGGTGGTACGTCTCCGGCACGCCCTTGGGGGGCACCGAGGAGTTGCCCGGCCACTGGATGCCTATCACCTTCAGCCTCTTCCCGTCCCAGGTGGCCACCTGCGCGTGCACACACGAGGAGGGCAGGTTGGTACGTTCACATATTTCAACAAGGAGACGAACAGCAAACAACAGCAACAACAAAAACAACGACGACAGCAGCAGCAGCAACAACAATAAATTAATGGAAACAGGTGGTATTGTTCACGTCTCCTCCCGTGTAGTGCTCAAAGCATAAGATAAGAAGTCGCTTTTTTTTCTGTAAATAAAGTAGTGCGGTCTCGCCCGAGTCTTCACAACTGGAGAAGAAAACAAATTAATGTGCATAGACTTGCTGGGCTTAGGCTGCAACATAAAATCAGAGAGAGAGAGGGAGAGAGGGTGAGAGAGGGAGAGACAGAGACAGAGAGAGAGAGAGAGAGAGAGAGAGAGAGAGAGAGAGAGAGAGAGAGAGAGAGAGAGACAGACAGACAGACAGACAGACAGACAGACAGACAGACAGACAGACGGACGGACACAAAGGCAGACAGTCTGCTATATGTACGCGTGAGCGCGCGCGTGCATGTGTGCATGTCTGCACTCATGTGTAGATGAAAGATTGTATCATCACGTGCGATCGAGCGCAATGAGGTGAATGCTTTTTTTTATGTTTAAAATGTCAGCTATATCCTCTGTGCTGTCAAGTTGTGTTATTTTTCACCTTGGTAGAACAAAGCGGAGGTGGGAAAACCTGAATTGACCGATGTTGGGTTTTCTGGAGTTTGGGGGTCTTAAATGTAGATCCTGAGGGATGAGGTTTTGCAAGAAACACGTCGCGATCACCATCAAAACACCATTTACAGAGATCGCAGCATTCACTTTGCTCTGGTTTCCTAGAAATCAAACCGTCAAATCGGCGATTCCTCCTTGGCGGGGGTGCTGGAAGTCAAATTATTTCACTGAAAGAGAAGGCGTGTGCCGTCTCTTTTGTAATGGCGGCCTGAGTTTAGACCAAATCGTTTGCAATAAAGTTTCGCAATATAAGCCTTTTTATTTATTTAAAAAAATGTTTTTATTCAGTTTATCTAAATGAGTTTCGCTCACAACAAAGGATATAGCTTAATTTGTTTAACTGACAAACAAGAAAAAGCTTCAACCACAATGGGTTTGGCCTCCACCCACCCAATTCCAAATGGCTTCTCTCTCGGGCATCTCCGCCAAGGAGGAATCGCCGTTTTGACGATTTGATTTCTAGGAAACTAGAGCAAAGTGAGTGTTGCGATCTCAGTAAATGGTGTTTTCATGGTGATCTCGACGTGTTTCTTGCAAAAACTCACCCGTCAGGGGCCACCTTTAAAATTGAATTAAAAACAAAAGTTCTCTAACCACCTACTCCTAACAAACGGTGTTGTTTTCCCCCCTCAAAAAGTCAAGGTAATCTTCGTGAACCGGAAATGGCTATTTAACATTGATCCTGCCATGCGCACTGAGGAGAGTGGATCACTTCAAGCTACTTAACCGCATCGTTTCAGCTTTTTTACCCTTGCAAAAATGTGGGCGATGTCGTCAGATTTTCCTAACTACTGGGCAATAGAATACCTTCGTGGAAGCAATATTCTGAATTCTCCGTGTGCAGTTTTAAACTTCGTTATGAACGAGAAAGTGTCACCGAGAGGCAGACAGGTCCTCTGCTATGTTCCCCTATCCGCGGTTCTTCATTGCATGTAGCACTAGTCACGTACAGTAAAAAGAAGGGAGGTAATTTGCTGTTACTATTCTTAGCTACAAACTTACTAGTATTGTTTTTAATGCAAGTGCAGTGATTCTGTCGATTACAGAAAAGGGTAAAAAAGAAAAACAAGATGTGTGTATATATATATGTGTGTGTGTGTGTGTGTGTGTGTGTGTGTGTGTGGTGGGGGTGGGGGTGAGGTTACAATAATATTTGACATGCAAAATAAGGTCTGATAGGAAAAGAGGATCTTATTATACTTGGGGTGGGGGTTACAATAATATTTGACACGCAAAATGAGGTCTGATAGAAAAAGAGGATATGAATATACTCTGTGTGTGAACGCATGTGTGTACGTTTTCGCGGGTGCACGCTCGTATGTCTGATGTAAATCTTGTGGGTAGGATTAGTAGGTAGGCGTGCGTATTGTAATGAATTGTCTAGCAAAACTCACTTTGCTCTGGTTTCCAAAAAAAAACACCGTCAAATCGGCGATTTCTCCTTGGCAGAGGTGCTGGAAGTCAAATTATTGCACCCAAAGAGAAGGCGTGTGTCGTCTCTTTTCGAATGGCCGCCAAATCGTTTGCACGAAGTTTTCGCAATGCAAGCCTTTTTATTTATTTATTTTTTAAATTGTATAAGTTTATCTAAAGGAGTTTTGCTCACAACAAATGAAATAACTCAATTCTTTTTACTGCACTACAATAAACGAAAACGCTTCAACCACAATGAGGGACCTCTACCCACCCCATCCAAAATGCTACTCTCTCCGGCATCTCCGCCAAGGAGGACTCGCCGTTTTGACGGTTTAATTTATAGGAAACCAGAGCAAAGTGAGTGTTCTGATCCTTGAAAAGGCTGTTTTTCTGGTGATCTCGATCTTGCAAAAACTCATCCGTCAGGGTCCACCTTTAAGCTCAGGAACCAACAACAACAGCAATGCACTCAAATTGACCCTACATGCCAGGTAAGGTCAGCAGAAAAGGGCGAGCAAAAATTTGACCGAAACTGAAGAAAAAACAACACGAAACTATTGATCACGTCTTAGTGCAAGAAGTCTGTGTTGATATAGACCTCGTGGTAGACAACAACGAACAATAATTAAACTTCAATAGTTTAATTGGAAGAGACCAACAAAAATGCCGGAAACACACCCATTGATATGTCTATGCGATTTCGGCAAAATTAATTATTCATATATGCAAACAGCTGAATTAAACCAAAAACAAATGATCTCGAAGGTACTAAAACAAAATGATCCCATGAAAACAAAAACGTAAAAAACAAAACGAAATGATAATTGTTTTACTGAATGATTCACTGATCTACCTGCCCCTACCCGACCTGCCCCACGGTACACATGCGAGCATTATGAACAGTGTGTGCGTGAACGTGTTCACGAACGTGCATTTGGTCTTAGACAATACAGGTATACAGTTATAACATCCAAAACTATTATATTACATGAAGGTGAACCATTGACTGTATTCCCTTTTGGAGATACAACCTGTCAACTTTGTTTGCTGTCTTCAATTCATGACTAAGTGCCTAAGGCACGAAACGTTGGAGGTTTCCCTTTCACAGGTACCTTGTTTGCTGTCTTCAATTCATGACTAAGTGCCTAAGGCACGAAACGTTGGAGGTTTCCCTTTCACAGGTACCTTGTTTGCTGTCTTCACTTCATGACTAAGTGCCTAAGGCACGAAACGTTGGAGGTTTCCCTTTCACAGGTACCTTGTTTGCTGTCTTCAATTCATGACTAAGTGCCTAAGGCACCAAACGTTGGAGGTTTTCCCTTTCACAGGTACCTTGTTTGCTGTCTTCACTTCATGACTAAGTGCCTAAGGCACGAAACGTTGGAGGTTTCCCTTTCACAGGTACCTTGTTTTCTGTCTTCACTTCATGACTAAGTGCCTAAGGCACGAAACGTTGGAGTTTTCCCTTTCACAGGTACCTTGTTTTCTGTCTTCACTTCATGACTAAGTGCCTAAGGCACGAAACGTTGGAGTTTTCCCTTTCACAGGTACCTTGTTTTCTGTCTTCACTTCATGACTAAGTGCCTAAGGCACGAAACGTTGGAGTTTTCCCTTTCACAGGTACCTTGTTTGCTGTCTTCACTTCATGACTAAGTGCCTAAGGCACGAAACGTTGGAGTTTTCCCTTTCACAGGTACCTTGTTTGCTGTCTTCACTTCATGACTAAGTGCCTAAGGCACGAAACGTTGGAGGTTTCCCTTTCACAGATACCTTGTTTGCTGTCTTCACTTCATGACTAAGTGCCTAAGGCACGAAACGTTGGAGGTTTCCCTTTCACAGGTACCTTGTTTTATTTACCCACCATTTGTACGTTGTATTATATTACATAATGATTTAATTAACAAAATTACCTACCTCTTGAAAGGTCTTGGTCGCCACTCTGTAAACACTTCTTGATAGTCGATGATGTCGTAATAAATGACGCCGTGCCTTCCTGTGTCGTAAGTGTCTGTCCCGGATAAGTTCTCGACTAAAAAGAAAATGAAAAAAGTAAAATGATTTAAGATGTCTGCGAAGACAACCCTGTATACCTGTACACCTGCACAACAACGACGACAACAACAGCAACACGCGCGCACACACGCACGCGCGCGCACTAACATACACGCAAATAAAGACAGAGACAGAGGGAGTGAACACTGAACAATTCATTCGTATTTGGACATTAGCGCCTTACGAAGGAAAGGAGCTATTGACAAAATCACAACAAGAATAACAAACTAACAAAGTCATAATTCTAGAAAAAAGAAAAAAAGAGGGGGTGGAGGAAAATAGAAGAGTTAGACAGAAATAGAAAAAAGCATCAAAGGAAATTCTGAGGGACAGATACAGTACCAGAAAAGGGGACTGAGCATAGAGATACAAATACATACATAAATAATAGGGGCGGGGGGGGGGGGGGGGGGGCATCTTAATAAACAGCTACAGAATAAAGAAACGCGTATGTTTTTAAGGTTAGGAATATGACACAACGTAAGCAATACCGGAGTGAAAATCTGGTAAGTCAAAAATGAAGCGGACTGAATCTTTATTTTGAAATATTATGAGATTTAAAATAAAATGCCATAAGGATTCAATTGGGACCAAAAATTATGGGGGGTTTCTTTGTGTGTGTAGTACCCGTTTTTGAGTAAGTTGGTCACCACTGAATCTCACCTCTTTCTCAAATCAGCAGAGTCCTCCACATCGTTATTATGGGCACCTTCCCCAGTTGTCTGGTGAGGACGGCTGGGACCGTACGCCCTGGACCGGTACCTACTGCTACCAGAGCGGAAACCAGACCGGTCTCGGAAGCCGCTCCCTGCTCTGGAGGAAGAAGAACCGAATCTTCCCGAAGCGTCGGAAGCTTCATTGCCAGATGATGGAGCGGAGTCTGAAGACGATGACGAAGAAGGAGATGATAACCTGTTGGACGAGGACCCGAAGAGCCGGCGAGAGGAGTTGGCGCGGGACGGAAAGCGGCGGTTCCCTCGGTTGAACGGCGAAGAGGATCCTCTTGAAGACGGCGGTACTGATCCTGAACTTTTATCATTGCTTGCCCCTGCAGATAACTTGTCGTCACTATTACCAACACCACCACTACCGACACTGCCGCTATTGCGGCTGCCAAAACCTCCCCCTGAAGGCAGACGACTACCACCACCGCTAGAAGGCACTCTTCCCGAGCCCCTTCCTCCTAACGGAGATCCGGAACCTCTCCCAAAGGGAGGTTTCCTTCCACTCCCTCCACCGAAAGGAGATCCTGAAGAGGATCCTCTCCCGGAGGGAGAACCCCTAGATCCGCCCCGCCCAAACAGGGATCCCCCGGAGCTGCCGCGGCCGATGGACGGCTTCTTGCGGCCGCCGAAGCTGACGCCGCCGCCGAAGATGGGGCCCTTTTTCTTAGGGCTGGTGGTGACCTTGGGTTCGTTGTCGGCCTTGAGAATGACGTTGACGATGGACAGTTTGTTGGTCTTCACCAGGCCCGTGGAGTCGCTGAACGAGGTGGGCACGTCGCCCCGCCCCTCCGCTGGCAGGCTCACGTTCCGCAAATACCTGTGGAACCACCAATGGAACCAACGATGTTATTGTAGTTCCTTTACAATGCATACATTTACACACTGATTTTCTTTCTTCAGATCAGGGATGTGCAATGCAACAAATCGTTACTTAAAGCCATCATAGTGGCTGGGTGCTCATGTTCGGCAAAATGTACTAGCAGTGTTGCAAAATATACAAAGAACAAATATGTACTTTAGTAGATTTTTGCGATGCATTCTTAAAAATGTAATTAATGAGTGTAGGCAAAAAATTATAAACCGTAGTTGCAAGTGCGTGTACAAAAAAAGCCGTGGACTGTATTATGATTCCACCTCCCTGTACCGTCACGCTTTTTAATAATTATTGACATATACAACCCCACCCACCCACCACGTTTTCGTTTTTTATCCTCCATGCCTCTCTTTCCTTGCCTCTCTCAATCTGTATCTTTCTCTCTCTCTCTCTCTCTCTCTCTCTCTCTCTCTCTCTCTCTCTCTCTCTCTCTCTCTCTCTCTCTCTCTCTCTCTCTCTCTCTCTCTCTCTCTCTCTCTCTCTCTCTCTCTCTCTCTCTCTCTCTCACGTTGCCTAAAGTCTATATCCTTGGAAAATAAAGTTTAAGTTTTCAAGTTTTCAAGTTTTCTCTCTCTCTCTCTCTCTCTCTCTCTCTCTCTCTCTCTCTCTCTCTCTCTCTCTCTCTCTCTCTCTCTCTCTCTCTCTCTCTCTCTCTCTCTCTCTCTTCTTTCTCTCACTCCACCTAAAAGAATAAAACGTGTTATAAAGAAAAGACATTTATTTTGCATTGAGTGCGTGTATAAAGTTTGTAGCTCGCTGTAGGTACTCTCGGAAATATGTGTATTCTGCCACGCCCATTTTTGATGTCCATAACATTTTCCTAAAACCAACTGGAGATGTAGGCTACTCGTGCAGTAAGCTGATCCCTGTCCACTTCATGACGTGTATAAAGTTTGTAGCTTGCTATACACTCGGAAATATGCGCATTGGTCAATGCACATTAGTCAATAACATGATTTTGCTAAAAACCAACTGGAGACTTGACTTACTCTTACAATAAGCTGACCCCTGTCCACTTCATGACGTGCATAAAGTTTGTAGCGCGTTGTACCCTCGGAAATATGCGCATTGGTCAATGTACATAAATCAATGACATGATTTTGCTGACACCAACTGGAGATGTTGACTCACTCGTACAGTAAGCTGATCCCTGTCCACTTCTTGATGTGTATAAATTTTTAGCTAGTAGGAAATTCCCGGAAATCCATGAACATCTACTGTAGGGGATATATTAGCTGAGAGTCTTTGAATTCGTTTATACGGAAACTCCGAAACACCCAAAATGTTTTAATGATTTAGGCCCACATTCCCAATCATAACAATGCAAGAATAACGTAGCAAATAAGCAAATGAACAATCAAATAAATAAATGTTAATTAAATACATACACATTAACATAAATAAATAAATAAAAGGTTTGTATCTCGTTGTACCCTCGGAAACAATGTACATTGCTCAATGTCCATAAGTCAATAACATGATTTTGATGAAACCAACTGGAGATGTTGACTTACTCGTACAGCAGCTGGCCCCCTGTCCACTTCTTGATGTGTCCATCCTCGCAGGACAGCTTGGTGTGCCAGTCCCAGGTGGCCAGCTTCTGGTCCCTGGCCATGTCCTTCAGAGCCTGCATCCACACGCGCGTGCTTCGCCGCATCACCGGGGCCATCTGTTCGATCCCCGTGTCGTAGCTCACGCCTGTCAGGTTGTGGTGGGTGGGTGGATGGATGGATGGAAAAGACAAAGGGTCATCGTGAACTTTGAGTTGTTCACGAGTTGCGGGTTGCTTAGTGTGAACTCGTCAATTTACATGAAACGAAAAGGTGGATTAAAAGGTAAGCCTACCACCAATGTATTGTATTTTCTCTTAGCTAAAGACTCGTAGTTTCGTAAACACTCATTACTACTCCCACGGCAACATTTCCATTCTTGGTTTACCGTGGTTCAGTATCTGACATACATCTTTCCCATAAAACCTTAAGAATAGGTACTGTGTTAATTTGCTTTGACCCAAAACACGTGCCTGGACACTGAAATTAGACAGAATATGGGGGGGGGGGAAGGAAATGAAAAGAGATGGACATCTTTTTCCCCTTCAAATTATCTTCTCTTAACAGACAAAGTACAGATTGTGCCCAAAGCTTGTTGACAGTAAATGGAGGGAAAGTACTAATGGAGAAGGGGAACAAAGAAGCTGACCGAAGAGGCCGATGGGCAGGGAGCGGGAGGCGACGTCTCCGGCGGTGCGGTCGGCCAGGGCGGTGGCGGAGACAATCCACACGTACTCCCTGCCCGTCATACCCATTTCCTGGGCCACCTCCATGATGGCAAGGGCCTCATTCCTGCACACAGCCACTCAGTGTTAAAGGTGAACCCTGGCAGATGAGTTTTTGCCAGAAACAATTCGAGATCACCAGAAAGACAGCCTTTTCAAGGATCGGAACACTCACTTTGCTCTGGTTTCCTATAAATTAAACCGTCGAAACGGCGATTCCTCCTCGGCGGAGATGCCGGAGTGAGTAGCCATTTTGAGTGGGGTGGGTGAAGGTCACTCATTGCGGTTGAAGCGTTTTCTTTTTTGTGTAGTGCAGTAAAACTAAAATGGATCTGTTTCCTTTGTTGTGAGCGAAACTCCTTTAGATCATCTGCGCTGCATAAAATGTAAAAGAAAAAAACAGAAAAAAGGCTTGTATTGCGAAAATTTCGTGCACACACGATTTGGTCTAAACGCAGGCGGCCATTAGAAAAGAGACGGCACATGTCTTGTCTTTGGGTGAAATAATTTGACTTCCAGCACCTCCGCCAATAAGGAATCGCGGATTTAACGGTTTGATTTCTAGGAAACCAGAGCAAAGTGAGTGTTGCGATCTCTGTAAAGGGTGTTTTCATGGTGATCTGGACGTGTTTCTTACAAAAACTCATCCGTCAGGGTGTCCCTTTAAGGCACAGACGTAATAGTCAAAATAAACGTTGCTGTTTTTCTCCCTTTCCCCATGGCAGCACAGTGGTACGCTAGTAGCGATAGGACTTGTATGTGTCGTGCCTAATCCCTCGATTTGCCTAATTCATAAATTAGGCAGCCCAATTGCCTAATCAATAAACTAGGCAACGGCATTGCCTAACATGTGAAACAGTTTTCAGAGACTGCCTAACTCATGGATTAGGCAGCCTAATTCATGCTTTAGGCAGCCTAATTCATGAATTAGGCAAAATTGCCTAGTTTATGAATTAGGCAATATTTTGACATATTTGATCTAAACTTTTAAGAATCTATGGTGCCTAGTTTAAGAATTAAACAGCATATGTCATGAATTAGATAAAGGTGAATATTCTAATTTGGCAACTCTTCCTCTCTGCCTTGTCTTGTCTCTGTGTGTCTGTCTGTCTCTCTTCCCATCTATCCTCCTTACCACTCCCTGCTCTCTCACAATCTGCAATTGTTTCTCAACCCACCCATCCTCTATCGCCCCCCCCTTCTCATTTTCTTTCTCTGAAGTATCACCTGTTCCTTATCGTTTCAGTTTCCTTTCCCCTCTTAACATTCATATCAGCTATTCATATCAGCTCTTCCTTCCACGTGCAATGCGTTGCGATTGTTTTTATCTCCGTAACCCACCTTTTTTTTCTTTTTTTAGATAGTAGCGATATGACTTGTATGTGTCGTGCCTAATCCCTCGATTTGCCTAATTCATAAATTAGGCAGCCCAATTGCCTAATCAATAAACTAGGCAACGGCATTGCCTAACATGTGAAACAGTTTTCAGAAACTGCCTAATCCATGAGTTAGGCAGTCTCTGAAAACTGTTTCACATGTTAGGCAATTTCTCTGAGTTTTAATCCAAGCTTTAATTTGCATTATTGCTTGTCAGTGTTTACATGTCACTTTTGCGACAATGAAAGAGGACAAGGCAAGGTTTAGGCGGCGGTTTGAAGAGCAGATTGGTTCGATGAAGTTTAGCAAATATTGCCTTCCGGACAAAGAAACGTACCAAACCATGATACATTTCCTGACTTCGAACTCCAAAGACACGAGTTTATATTACCTTTGAAGTCACATAAATAGGTGGTGTCAAGAAAGTGATCAAGGTAAGTTACCTTTAATTTATTACCTCCGCCAAGGAGGTTATGTTTTCGGTCGCGTTTGTCTGTCTGTCCGTTTGTTTGTCTGTCAGCAAGATAACTAAAAACGTTATCCCCGGATTTTCATGAAATGTTCAGGATATGTCTGCCAGGGTATAGGGAAGAAACGACAGCAGTAGCAGCAACGGCAACAGACCATAATCAAGACCAGGGTGTGTGTGTGCGTGAGAGAAAGAAATATGTAAGGAAAGAACAATAAAAGTTGATTTTAAAAAGGGGGATTCGCTGCTCTTGCATAGAGCGTGGCGAATCTTTTTGTTGAAAAAAAGGTTAGTGAGATACCTTGTTATGCGCTCTATGAGCGCTTTTCTAGTTTTCTTTTTGCATGCCATGTTTGTCTCTGTGAAAGACGGGCTGGGGTAACTTGTTTTCACAGACCCCCTCTCAGCTCTGGCTCTTTAAATGAGAGGTTTGTTAATGGGGGTCTTATAATAGAGTTGGTTCAATTGGGAAACTTCATTATGCAAAAGCAGTTTTGTTTAACCGTTTTATAGTTTATATTAAATGCAATTTATCATGTGAACTGGAGTTGGAACAGGGTTAGGATGTTTCATTATAAAATAAATATGTATAAAAATGGTCTTTGTTTCAGATGAGACGGGATGCAAACGAGACCGTGAAATACCTACTCTGCAAAGGTGAAATATTTGATGTGCTCATGGACGCCCACCTCTCAACAGGCAACGGAGGTGAGAAGAAATTGCGGCACTTTCTGGCTGAAAAGTATCACAACATCACGCAGAAAATGATCTCGACTTTTGTGTCGAATTGCGACACATGTCAGAAGAAAAAACCCAAGCCAAACAAGGGTTTGGTTGTTCGCCCACTGAAGTCAAAGGACGTTGCCGAGCGCGGGCAGGTGGACCTTATTGTGATGGAATCCACTCCTGACAGGGGATACAAATATATACTCAACTACCAAGATCATTTTTCAAAAGTTGTAATGTTACGACCAATGAAAACAAAATCAGCTGCTGAGACTGCATACAACCTTCTTGACGTATTCTGTTGGATGACCCCACCTGCAATTCTTCAAAGTGACAATGGCAGGGAATTTACGGCGGCTGTTGTCACAGAGTTGAAAGAATTGTGGCCCCAGTTGGTAATAGTCCACGGCTCTCCTCGTCATCCACAGAGCCAAGGAAGCGTTGAAAGGGCGAACGCTGATGTCAAACAATTGCTTATTGCATGGACTATTGATAACGACTCATCCCATTGGGCTGAAGGTTTGCGCTTTGTCATGCTTCAAAAGAATTCCTCCCCACACAGACATTTGAATAACAGGTCACCACTTGAAGTGTTCTGTGGCAGGAAACAAGCATCGGGCCTGGAAAGAACATGTCTGCCTAGAGACGTGATTGCAATGCTCCAAAAGGAGGAAGAACTGTTTGAAATGTTGTCCACTGATGCTGAAACAGGTGATGACAGAGGGGAAGAGGGAGGTGATGACAGAGGGGAAGAGGGAGGTGATGACAGAGATGAAGAGGGAGGTGATGAAAGGGAAGCAGAGGGAGGTGATGAAATGGAAGCAGAGGGAGGTGATGACAGAGGTGCAGAGGGAGGTGATGACAGAGGTGCAGAGGGAGGTGATGACAGAGGTGCAGAGGGAGGTGATGACAGAGGTGCAGAGGGAGGTGATGACAGAGGTGCAGAGGGAGGTGATGACAGAGGTGCAGAGGGAGATGATGACAGAGGTGCAGAGGGAGGTGATGACAGAGGTGCAGAGGGAGGTGATGACAGAGGTGCAGAGGGAGGTGATGACAGAGGTGCAGAGGGAGGTGATGACAGAGGTGCAGAGGGAGTGACAGAGGTGCAGAGGGAGGTGATGACAGGTGCAGAGGGAGGTGATGACAGAGGTGCAGAGGGAGGTGATGACAGAGGTGCAGAGGGAGGTGATGACAGAGGTGCAGAGGGAGGTGATGACAGAGGTGCACAGGGAGGTGATGATACAGGTGCAGAGGGAGGTGATGACAGAGGTGCAGATGGGGGAGAAGATACAGCATGTGATTTTGAAGAGGATGAAATTGGCAAGCACATATCCTTCATGACGAAATGTCGCACAGATGCAGCAGCTGGTCAAGAGAAAAGCCGAGCTGAGATGTTGCGAACCACAACGGCAAAACCGAGGCCTCTTGCAAAACATGATGCAGTGATTATTCCAGTTAGCGAGTTTGATCGTGGGAGACCTGACTGTAGGAATGTTCCAGGACTTATCTTGTCAGTGAAAGATGATATGTACCATATAGGAACAGTACATGGCACTGTCAATACAAAGTTCGCACGACATCAGATAATTGAAGCAGATTTTGCCATGCTCACTCCTGACATGGTAGCTCCCACTGTGCTACCTTTCAGGAGAATAGCTGCATTGCATTCTAGACAAGGAAACAGGGCTTCAGAAAATGTTCTTGTCAAGGTCATTGCCAAACCAAGCTGTGCACATGGCTCAAGAACAAAATGAAATGTCACAGCCATTGTCATCCACAGAACACAGCCTGCAAACATAAGGACTAAAAATGTTTCCAAGCAATGAAGTGTTGCCTTTATGCCAATGTTGTGGAACTTTTGTCTTTTTCTTCTTTTTGAATTTGTCTTTATTATACATTGTCAAACATATTCTGATAATCCATGTTCTGACATTTGACTGCTATGGAAAGGAGGAGTAGAAATTAATATGTCTGTCTTTTAGATTGTATAACATTTGTCTGATAATCCAAGTTTGTGTTCTGATATACAAGTTCAGACATACTTAGACATGCTTAGAGCAGTTAGACATACTTACAGGAGTTGAAGTTAGTTTATCTTTCTTATACATTGAGTTGGAGTTAGTTTATCTTTCTCATACATTAACATTTGTCTGATTATTCAAGTTTGTTTTGACATATGTTTTCTGCTATGAAAAGGAATAGAATTTAGTTTGTCTTAATCGTTGTCAACCATTTGTTCCCCTGGTAATCCATGTTTTTGTTCTGACATTCCTGGTCTGTCTGCTATTGAAAGGAGGAATGAGGAAGAATGGATGACCTTTACTAACTCGCAGATAATCAAAGATATACAAAAACAACAAAACAAATACACAACTAACAAACCCATTTATGTTAACAAACCACAAACTAATCACAAACCAATTCAAGCAATCAACATTTCAGCATTGAGCATTTTAATCCAAGCTTACTGGAAGTATTCCAGGGGTTACAAGACAGAATGGTAAAGGTGGTATCATGAATGAAATGGGCTACCTTAAGTTCTGAGCTGATGATACTCATGTAATATTCGCGTTTGCCTAATTCATGAATTAGACAGTTTACGTTCTGACCTTTTGGAAACCAATACCTTAACACTTTGCCTAATTCATGAACTATGCTGCCTAAGTTCTATTATTTTTGAAACCGAAGATCTTAAATGTTGCCTAATTCGTGAACTAGGCAATTTGCCTAATTCATGAGTTAGGCAGTCTCTGAAAGCTGTTTCACATGTTAGGCAGTACCGTTGCCTAGTTTATTGATTGGGCAATTGGGCTGTCTAATTCATGAATTAGGCTGCCTAATTCATAAATTAGGCAGCCTAATTCATGAGTTAGGCAGTCTCTGAAAGCTGTTTCACATGTTAGGCAGTACCGTTGCCTAGTTTATTGATTGGGCAATTGGGCTGTCTAATTCATGAATTAGGCATTTCAAGAAGCTAGGCACGATACATAAGCTATCCACAAAAAGTTAAGGATCACTTGCAAACTAATTCATAACTTTCCAAATAAGAAAGCCAATGCGTTGAATTTTGGCCAACATTTAATTCAATGCTTTAGTGATAACGATACACAATTGCCTTCAATTTCGAGCAATCGTTTGGTCTGTACATTTGATCAAAGTGGGTACGTATCGAAATTTGATTTCCCAAAGTCATTGAAATCACAAGACAGGGCATTCTGATGCTCCCAAAAGTTCAGTAATGCGTGTATCCGCCATGGCTGTTCTGGCACTCGACGCAGCGAGTCCTCATGGAGTTGACCAGGGTGGTGAAGATCCTCTGTGGAAGCGCCTGCCACTCAGCCTGCAACATCTGGTAGAGGTGCTGGGCATCCCTGGGAGGGGGGTGGTTGCTCCTCACTTTGCGATCCAGCTCATCCCAGAGGTTCTCAATCGGGTTGAGATCGGGACTGCATGCTGGCCACTCCATTCTGTTGACTCCAGACTGCTGCAGGAAGTCGTTGACCACCCTTGCCCTGTGGGGGCGAGCGTTGTCATCCTGGTAGACAGCCGGCGGTCCCATCTGCTGCAGTGTAGGCACAGCCAGCGGTCGAAGGATCTCATCCCGGTATCGGAGGCCAGTCAGGTTACCCTGTACATGATACAAGGGTGTTCTGTGGTGAAGGCTGAAGGCCCCCCAGACCATTACAGAACCTCCACCAAAGGCCACCTTTTCTTGGACAGTGGCGTCAATAAAGCGTTCCCCTGGGCGCCTCCAGACCCTCAGTCGGCCGTCGTTGTGGTTCAGGGTGAAGCGTGATTCATCACTGAACAGGACCTGGGACCATTGCTGACGTGTCCACCTCACGTGACGTCTGCAGAAGGCGCGGCGTGCTGCCCTATGGGCTGGAGTTAAGCGTGGCCGTACAGCTGGGCGACGAGAACGGAGGTTAAACCCATGAAGGCGGTTCCGTATGGTCTGCTGGCTGATGTTGATGTTAGTAGCCACCCTCAGCTGCCTTCGAATGATGCTGGAAGAGGCTGTTCTTGTCTGCAGGGCTTGTCGTTCAATGAGACGATCTTCACGTGGAGTTGTCTTCTTCGGTCGACCAGATCTGCGTCTTTCATGGACCCTCCCAGTGGCTGTGAAGCGTTGAATCAGTCTGACAATGACCGAGATGGACACCTGAAGTCGCCTGGCCACTTCTCGCTTGGGAACACCATCTTGGAACCATGCAACAGCTCGTCCCCTATCCAACTCGCTCAATTTTCGTCGTGGAGGCATTGTCAAATCAGGCCTAATACTGGTGGTATGTCTTCTTATAAAGCCAAGCAAGAGACAGCATCTCACACATAAACAGCAGTGCTTGCACGTGCATAATGGTTTTTCCATCTGGCTTGTGCAATGTGTTCATGCAGAACGATCCAAAACAAGGTCCTTTTTCGCAAGTTTCCGCTTTTTCTTTTGCTGCCAAGCTCAGTAATAGAGAATCACGTGCAATGTTTCCACTAACACAACATCGCCCACTTACAGCTGAACAAGAATTCATAACAATTTGGCTTGACTGAGAAAAAAATAACAGGAGCGAACGGAGTTTCTTGCGCACCTGTTTTCTCATAGTGATCCTTAACTTTTTGTGAGTAGTATATATCATTGTGTGGTGTCATGAGGAAAGAGCGGACACTAGCATCGTGCATTGTGACCATAAAGTGAGAAAGACCTGGACAGTCAATCAGGAGGGCAAAATACAATAGACAGACAAACACACATATACGCAAACGCAATACGTGCACGCACGCACGCACATACGCACACGCACGCACACACACACACACACACACACACACACACACACACACACACACACACACACACACACATACACACACACACACACACACACACACACACACACACACATGCACACACACACACACACACACACACACACACACACACACACACACACACACACACACACACACACACACACACACACACACACACACACACACACACACACACACACACACTCTCTCTCTCTCTCTCTCTCTCTCTCTCTCTCTCTCTCTCATCGCCTAAAATCTTTATCCTTGTTAAATAAAGTTTTTCAGTGTTCAGTGTTCTCTCTCTCTCTCTCTCTCTCTCTCTCTCTCTCTCTCTCTCTCTCTCTCTCTCTCTCTCTCTCTCTCTCTCTCTCACTCACACACACTATCTCTCTCTCTCTCTCTCTCTCTCTCTCGCTCTCTCTCTCTCTCTCTCTCTCTCTCTCTCTCATGCACACAGAGATTTGTGTTATTTGGCATATATCTAGATCTTAATATGCATCCGCATCCGAATGCTTGTAAAATAAATACTCTACGTTTTTCTTCAATTACTGTACTACGATTATAACAACATTCCAGTTTCTCAATTTCATGGTATAATCCCACCCACCGGTTTTTCAGTCATTTGACTATATCATTGACTGCCCAAAATGTGGATTTTGTCGGGGAAATAGTCCTACAAATATGCCAAGTATATACCGAATGTAACACGAGTTAAAAAAAAAGAAGGAACAACTGAATTGGAGATGATCTGGTTAGCATTATTCGCCTCTCAGGACAAAGCTCATCCCCTTAGGTTTTAGGTACTCGAAGCTGATAATCCCAGGCGATTAGTAAGAAATTCACATCCCCTCCACGTATAAAAAAAAGTGGGTTAAACCTTTTGTCAAAGGTAATTTTATTTGATATGCCTAGAACTTGGTTTGAAAAGGTACGACTGGTCATACCTATATGTTTGTTTTAGGAAATGTAACGATGTTTCTACGTCCCCCTAGGCTTTCTGAGGGTTCATGAAGATTACTTTGGCGTTGATCTTCTACGGGTATTTCTTGGAAAGTGGAATCAAAAGTTTAAAGGTGTAGCACTTCAAACACAAGCCAATCCATGTACTGAAACTTTTCTGTTGTGTGATTTTTTTAGACCATGAACACAATTTTATGCGCTAGTCTTGCGGTGAGGAATAATAAAAGTGAGTCATCTCAAAAACTAAAATCGAACGCCACTTACATTGAACAAGTCCCCTATAGCCCATCCTCTCAGAGTTTTCTTTTCTTTTTCCTCACTCGCGTGACGCTTTTATCCACCTACTTTTTTTAAATTTCAACCATCTCATTCATCTCAAGGCTTTGGACTTTGCGGAATAACACAAATGTCAAATTTGACATGAAACACATAGGGGAAGACGGGGTAAAAAGCGCATGGGCGGGTAAGAAGCCCACCCCAATTATCTCATGAAATGAAGCAAATTTCAGTCTCATTTTGCCCATGAGACGAGCGTTAATGTCTAACATTCGTCTCATGGGCAAATTTGACTGAAATTTTCTTTATTTCATGAGATAATTGGGGTGGGCTTCTTACCCGCCCATGCGCTTTTTACCCCGTCTTCCCCTAGAAGGTGTAGAATCACAAGTCGCACATTCATTTTAGCTCAACGTGGTGCGTGCGTGCGAGCGCGCGCGCGCGCGCGCGTGTGTGTATATATGCGTGCGCGCGCGCGTGTGTGTGTGATGGTTGTGTGTCTATCTGTGTGTGTAGTGTGCATGTGTGTATGTGTGGATCAGGATCAGGATCAGTACGTCACAGGTGCCAATACTGGCAATAGTCGCGACGGAACTAGGAGGGCGCATGTACCTAAGTAAAAAATATGTGTAGGTACGTGTATGTGCGCTTGTGTCTGTCTCTGTGTGTGCGCATGCCTGTGTGTCTGTATGTGTGTGCGCGTGTGCGAGTGCGTGCGTGCGTGCGTGCACACACGCGTGTGTGCATACGTGCATGTATGTATGTATATGTCTGTGTCTGTCTGTGTCTTCGTGTATGTGAATGCGTTGGACTCACGAGGAGCAGTGGAGAAGGATGATGCGTGTGTCGGGGTCCATCTCCTCTTTCAGCTGCTCTCGGGTCTTCTTCTTGTCCAACCCAGACCGCAAGTTGATGGCCGAGATGATCTCAAACCTGCACAAACATACACACATCATTCAAATCCGTTCAGAGGTTTCAGCCGTTGAGCTATGTTACAGTTAGCCAATTTACAGCTACACCATTGTATTCAGTTTCAGCATACACGTGCTAGCAAGACCGTTGAAGCCGCTTCACACTATCCAACCTTTTCAGTTGGAATGTAATTCCATTGTGAACTGTATTCAACTACCTGTGGCCGTGTGCCGTCTCCACTGTCAGCAAGCATTGGCTGTGTATTCCCACAACTGCCTGAGTGAGTTGGACGTATATGTTGCAGTCACCAATTCCGTCCGACCTGGTTGGAAGGGTTTCATCCGACCAAAATTTGCAGTTGTGATTTCTACTCAGTCTGTCAAAAGAAAGGAACACTTTGGAAAAATCACAACCATTGTCATCCGACTTGGTGGGACAGTGTGAGGTGGCTTTTAGACAGACAGAAAGACGCTCATTCATTCATACAGGCACGTGTGTTGCACTCGCGCACAAATGTACACACACAGAGACACACACACACACACACATTTACATACACACACATACACGCACACACACAGATTCACACTGAAATAGACAGACACAGACACACACACTTACATACACACACAGACACGCACACACACATATACACACACATACAGACAGACAGACACAAACACACACACGCACACATTATACACACAGAGAGACACACATAGAGACACACTCACATGTAAGCACGGACACACGCAAGAAAGGACGTACATACTATAACCAAAAAACATATCCACTCACGGGAAAACAACCACCACACACATTCTCTTCCATTCACCTTTCCTTCTTTCTCTCTATTATTTCTATCACGTACCCTCGCGCCTCGCACCCCCTCACATTTCATTATTCAACCACCCCCCATCCCCACCCCCTGTACAATGATTAACTCACTCGAACCCGATGTGACCGTATTTGTTGGGCAGGGTCTCGGCCTTGGACTGCTGGACCCTGTGACGCAGGTAGGTGAAGAAATCACCACTGCCCACCACCTGGGTGGTGATCATAGTGAACAGGTGCCACTTGAACTCCTTCAGGAAGGCCAGCATGGCTTCTGTCTGGTGGTACAGCGTGGGTGCCAGCTGCAAGGTCCTCTCCATCTGGAATGACAAGTACAGAGTAATGTATTGAGCGTAGGTGCAATATGAACTCTTTCAGGAAGGTCAGCATGGCTTCTGTCTGGTGGTATAGCGTGGGTGCCAGCTGCAAGGTCCTCTCCATCTGGACTGCAATAGGAAGACTTACAATACAATATGATAAATTTATACTGATTTAATTAATATACACATCTAGATCTGTATTGCTAAATACAATCAGGACTTTCCTGGTGTTGCACTGCCTCCGGCATTGCCTCCAGGATCGTTCTCACCATCTTTATATTTATCAATGTCCCATATGGGTCTGTTCCAGACCGGAGGACGTTAAGCAGAATTGCACAATACGATAAAATAATGATAATATGATAAGGTAATATGATGTAATATAATTCAGATGCAGTATGAACTCATTCAGGAAGGCCAGCTTAGCTTATGTCTGGTGGTACAGCGTGGGTGCCAGCTGCAAGGACCCATATGAAATGATAATAAGTAGAGAGCAGTGCATTGTCTGGTGCTACAGCGTGGGTGCCTGCTGCAAGGATATCTCCATCTGAAATGATACGTAGAGAGCAGTGCCTTGTCTGCTGCTACAGCGTGGGTGCCAGCTGCAAGGATATCTCCATCTGAAATGATAAGTAGAGAGCAGTGCCTTGTCTAGTGCTACTGTGTGGGTGCCTGCTGAATGTCCTCTCCATCTAGAATGATACGTAGAGAGCAGTGCTTTGTCTGGTGCTACAGCGTGGGTGCCTGCTGCAAGGATATCTCCATCTGAAATGATACGTAGAGAGCAGTGCATTGTCTGGTGCTACAGCGTGGGAGCCAGCTGCAAGGATATCTCCATCTGAAATGATACGTATAGAGCAGTGCATTGTCTGGTGCTACAGCGTGGGTGCCAGCTGCAAGGATATCTCCATCTGAAATGATACGTAGAGAGCAGTGCATTGTCTGGTGCTACAGCGTGGGATGCAAGGATATCTCCATCTGAAATGATACGTATAGAGCAGTGCATTGTCTGGTGCTACAGCGTGGGTGCCAGCTGCAAGGATATCTCCATCTGAAATGACACGTAGAGAGCAGTGCCTTGTCTGCTGCTACAGCGTGGGTGCCAGCTGCAAGGTTATCGCCATCTGGAAAGAGAAACAGTACAGTGTGTTAAGACAAATTAGAATCAACCTTGCTTTTTCACCTTCCAACATTTTGCCCCTACCAACAATCGAACACTGCATTATGTCATGCCTTATAAGTTGTATGATTATTAGGTTTGTAATTAGCTTCAAGGAAAGCGTTCGGTCTCATAGCACATACAGCAGGAATACTAGCAGCAGCGCACTTTCTGTGTGACAATGATAACAAGACAAAACACAAATAAGTAAAGCACATTATTGGTTTGATGAATACCATGATGTGAAGCAGTTCTTGTGGTCGCTAAAAAGAAAATAAACACGAGAACAGACATAATTATATAAAAGAATAAAAAATGTGTTGTTCACGTTCTTTCTGCAGCAATTACTACCATTGTGCAGGTTATGGAGGCCTTTGAGGATTTTTAAGAGTAGAACGCATAAGGAGCTATTATGTGATCTGGGGGCTACAATTACAAGGTAATTGCACCCTATGAATATTGTCAAATAGAAACAGTAGACATTTGAATACGAAAATACCAACAAATGAAAATGAAAATTGACGTTTCATAGATGCTAATGGATAATGATAATAATAATAATGATAATAATAATAATAATAATAATAATAATAATAATAATAATAATAATAATAATAATAATGACAATTCTTATAGCGCTTATTCTCCTTACGGGGCTCTAAGCGCTTCACAAAAGGGTTTAAAATCTAAGCAAAAAAACAACAACAAACGGACGGATAGATTCTGATCCATTGATAAAAGCCTATTTTTTGTGTGTAACAATCTAAAACTGCAGAAAAGAACACCCTTAGGAATAAAGATTTTCCATTTTACTACTAATACGTGGGAGAAACACATGGGTAGGGGTTAACCCTGAAAGTTATGGATGAGTTCAACCCACGCTTCTTCTTAAGACGGAAAAGAAAAAGGTTAGGATGACATATAGGTTTTGTTCCCTAGAGATAAACAAGCGCGAAATCGCAATAGTTTGTGGCACGCGGTCTATTTTTACCACTCCAATCATGAGTTACCTCCCCTGGATTTTCAATAATTTATTCTGTAAACCAGAATGTTATCTCTGCACCATTTCGTAACTTTTTATATCTTTTGGAAAACATTTAAAACTATGTATCCTACTTATACTCATCAAAATGTTCAGCACCGCATACTCGTCGTGTCTGTTGTAGTGTCTGTATTACAGGAACATGTTTATTATTTTGTACGCTTTTTGTTCAGCCCGTCGTACATCATTGTAAAGAGCGGCCAGAAGTGTAGCCTCGATTCGAAGTGCGACATAAATGTTCAGACAACTGATCGCTTCTCAGCCTTTTGGCTAAGACAGTGATTCAGGAACATACATTTTTGTTTATACCTGGTTTGTTTGTTCAGCCCGTCGTACATGGCGAAAGCCGATACGCGACGTTAAACTGAACTTCCATTTGAAGTGCGACAATTTTGTCAAAATGTGCGACAATTTTGGAACGACAGACCGACCGACCGACCGACAAAGTGAGTTATAGGTTTGTGGCTTGAGCCACAAACAAAAAAGTAATCATAATTTTATATGCATACATGCGCAAACCATGTGTTCACGCGCACATAAACACATACAAACATATACAGACACGCCATGGCACGATGAAACACACACACACACACACACATACACACACACATGCGCGCATACACATATATACAGACACGCCATGGCACGCCGAAACACACACACACACACACACACATGCGCGCGCGCGCACGCGCACACACATACACAGGGCATGCGCGTGCACGCGCACGAATACTCACACGCACATACACGTAACCACATTCACGCCTACATACGTTCGCTGCCATTTTTATTCAGTGCTGAAATGGCCGTTGCGATTCTTGAAACGATCCAAATTTTCTTTTGGATTATTGAACACACGACAGTAGCACTGAAGGAAACGTCTTCACTAGCATCCCCATGTACATCTAAAAATAAACGTACAGATCACTCATCAATCCATTTATTGGGAACATCATTATTTTATGAGTCAGTTAAAAAAAATTATCAGGCTATTTCAAACTTTTGAAAATGCGAATTGGAGGAAAAAAGCATAGAAGCTTTTCGTAGAGATACGGATACAAAAATAAACCAATATAGCTTTTTACTCCCTGGCAGTTTTGCATCGGTACTGGGAGTCATGTCATATATTATATTCCGTTATAATTATGTTTGATACGTGGGTGATGTGGTGATTCACAAGGTCCTTTTTCTCATCAGACTCTTTCGACAAAGGGAGATCTCTAACGTTTATTTTTCAGAGTCGGTATGGTTTTAAGCGACTCAGTAATTTGTCGGGTTTTGTCCATTTTTGTGTACTATGCTGTCAATGTCAGCGTTTGTCTAGCTCTCTGTATTTTATCAAGTTCTTTTAACGTTTCCATTAATTACGAACCTTGTGGACATCTAAGGGTCTATTCTCTATGTTCATTAGGTATTAGGTACTTCATAGTCATAGAGGCGTCTCTGTAAAATTCGGGTTCCTCCCACCTGGAGAGCGCGTCGCAGCCAGAGGCGCGCCACCCATTTTTTTTTTTTTGCATGCGATTTTTGTGTGACTGATGAGGAAGGGGGATAAATTTTGACCAAATGACAACTTTTTCGTTGCCACTGGGTTTAACGTGTGCTAAGTGCATGTGCACACTGGACCTCGATTTATCGTCTCATCCGAAATACTCCACGTTCAGACCGTAAGGCCTAGTGCAAAGTGAGAGGAAAAATCCCTTGTACCCAGGTTCGAACTCGGGTTTATTTGACACGAGGCGAACGCGCTACCACTGTGTGACTCTACATAATTCGTACAATCATCGACTTCCTTTTCCTTATTTTGTCCAGCTTTCTGTCTTCTTTCTTTATCGCCATGCAACATTGACATCATCAACACAGCCATCATCACTCTAATACTGCTAGTTACAAGTAGAGGTGGCGGTGAAAACCTGTTTGAACCGAAAAACCGGTGCTAAACTTTCGCGGTTCCAAAAACCGGTTCGAGTTGCTGTGAACCGGTTTTTCAAATGCAAACTGAAAGTAAGTTTTTCTTAGAATAACGCATTCTTTTCGAAGAACAACACTGATTCTCAGCGCAGATTGGGTGTACCAAGAGTAGCTGTTTCTTGTTTGTGGTGGTGTATGGCTTTGACGTTGAGTGTTGAGTTGAGTGTGTGTGTGTGTCATAAATTGTCTGTGTGTGTGTGTATGTGTGCGCGTGCGTGTGTGTGTGTGAATATTCTGACAAATGAATATTTTTTGGTGAAACTAGTGATGCGAGTACTTGTTTTTAAAATACGGTTCGGTAAAACCGGTTCGAAGATGGAAACCCGGTTAAAAACCGGTTCGGATTTTTGAACCGGTTCTCAACTCTAGTTACTGTTCACCTCGGTCAAATGAAACAGGTAGTGAACTTCCCACACGTTCTCCTTTCCTTAGACAGAGTGATTAGAAATCACAAAAATGCGGCGGGGTAATAAAACAAGCGCGAAATCGCAATAGTTTGTGGCACGCGGTCTATTTTTACCACTCCAATCATGAGTTACCTCCCCTGGATTTTCAATAATTTTAATCTGTAAACCAGAATGTTATCTCTGCACCATTTCGTAACTTTTTATATATTTTGGAAAACATTTAAAACTATGTATCCTACTTATACTCATCAAAAGAAGCACCGCATACTCGTCGTGTCTGTTGTAGTGTCTGTATTACGTATGTTTATTATTTTGTACGCTTTTAAAATACATCATTTTAAAGAGCGGCCAGAAGTGTAGCCTCGATTTGAAGTGCGACAATTTTGTCAAAATGTGCGACAATTTTGGACCGACAGACCGACTGACCGACCGACAAAGTGAGTTATAGGTTTGTGGCTTGAACCACAAACAAAAACAACCGGTCACACACGTAATGTTCTCATCCTTAGCTGAGGCATTTGTACCATAGTGTTCAAGTGCTTCGGCTGTTGGGATGATCTCTGGAGTCACGAAGCCAGGGTACGACGACAACCCTCCCCCCCAAAAAAAAAAGAAGCAAAATGTGGTCGATTGAAATTCTTTGAAGCAGTCTAAAGGAATTGGCGACTGCAGCAGCATTTCCTTTCAACTCTCTGAGGCAGCTGTGGGAAAACAGCCAATGCTTACTGATAGTGCGATGACGGCACACGGCCACAGCTACATGTATTTAACGAAGTTCACAACTCAATTTACTTTCGACTGAAAGGTTGAATAGTGTGATGAGTGATGTTTAGACGATATGAAAGGAGAACGGACAAGAGAAGAAGAAGTTAATCTTGAACAAAGAACATCGTTCTTCTGTCAGCCAAATTTTTACAATTACAAGGATGAGGCTACATAAACAAAAGCACGTATATGCATGCATGCTCGCCAGCCAAATCCAATGCGTGACTGCAGCGTGAGTGACCCGCGTTCGAATCCCGGCCTCGCCCTTTCTTTCTAGTTCGACAGGAAAATCGAACTGGACGTCGACAGGGTTCCCACAGAGCTCTCAAAGAAAAATTCAAGGACTTTTCCAGGACTATTCCAGGACCATGCTGGTTAATTCCAAGGACTGAAAATACTGCTTGTAATAATGGATAATAAGCATTACGGTAAGAGAAGAGGTATGATAATATCGAAGTATTCTAATTACTTGAAACTACAAAACCTGCACACATCAAAAGTCCACATGCAGTAGCATGGTCGTCTGCTGTCACAATATCAGGCGGTCAAAAGTCTGAATTTAAAAAAAACCCAAGTGCTAACTTATTTTCATAGAGATCGAGTGTTGGTTTTGCTAGCTTGAAACTTGAGAATCTGGTAAGCAAAATAAGAAAATTCCAGGACTTTTCCAGGAGCTTTAGGGTCTGTGCTGTTTTTCCAGCACTTTTCAAGCCCTGGAAAAGGCCTTGCTAGTTTTCCAGGACTTTTAAAGTTTTCAAGGACTTGTTGGAACCCTGCGTCGAGTACTTCGGAAGGGGACTTAACGCTAGTCTGACCCGTGCGCTTTATGCGCGTACAAAATCACGGCAGTCAAAAGTTAGTAAGACCAGGGGAAAATCCTGCTGCCTGGTATATCCAAACTGATAGCTGGTTTCCATAAGTTTGTCCCCCCCCCCCTTCTTCTCCCCCTGCCCCCCCCCCCCTTCCCCCCCCAAATAATGGGTAGGTGCTGCACTTGCGGAGACGCGCTCTCTGGGGGAGAGCAGCCCGAATTTAATAGAGATAAGTCTCTGTGACTAGAATATACCAAATACCAAATGCTTACGAGCGCGAATGCGAGCACGCATACACACATATATGGAAAGATAGAAAGACAGATAGGTAGAGGAAGAGAAAGATAGAGAGAGAAAAAGAAAGAGAGCGAAACGGAGACAGACACGGGGAAGCGTATCACAAAGACAGAGGGACAAAGACACGTAGATCGTGATTTTCCCTGACTAGTAAACGAAAACTTTCTTTCTTGAACAGAATATGATCAACAATAAGATTATTAAACACCCGAGAACAAACCTTTTCAGCACGATCCGCCAGTAAATAGCATAGCTGTGACGACAGACTGTGTGTGAGTGTATGTGTGTGTGTGTGTGTGTGCGTGCGTGCGTGCGTGTGTGTGTTTGTGCGGGCGGGCGTGTGTGTGCTATGTGTGAGTGCGCGCGCGCGCACGCGCGTGTGTGTGTGTTTGCACGCGCGTGTGTGCATGTGTATGTGTGTGTGTGTACATGCGCACGTGTGTGTGTGTATGTGTGTGCTTGTGCATGTGCGTGTGCGTGTGTGTGCGTGTGCGTGTGCGTGTGCGTGTGCGTGTGCGTGTGCGTGTGCGTGTGCGTGCGTGCGTATGCGCGCTTGCTTCTGTGTGTGTATATGTGTGCTAGTTATGGTTCATCTTCAGTCGATGTATTTAAGTGACGTATGCATGTTAATTGTTATGAAGCAGAATCTAACAAGCGCGGATTCGCAATCGTTTGTGGCGTGCGACAATTTTGGACCGACCGACAGACCGACAGACCGACAAAGTGAGTTATAGGTTTGTGGCTTGTGCCACAAACATAAAAATCAATGAGTCGCTGGTGTTGGGAGGTAAGAAGAGAAACGAAAACAGCAACACCAATACAGGAATAGTGGATAATAGAATGATGCACATGATATTTAATTTCGTAGGCCCTATATTGCATGCCTTGGTTATTATCTATGGTTTTCACAAAACCGGGTTTACCGAAAATAAGAATCATTTTCAAAAATAATGCTCACTGCTTTCGCATATGAAAATGGAGTGGGCAGAATCTGCCACGCACTTCAGGAAAGAAAAGTTCAAGCAAACTGTCAAAGTTTTTTGTCCTTTAGAAAAAAAAAGAACTCGCGCATGTGCGCGCGTACACACACACACACACCACACACACACACACACACACACACACACACACACACACACACACACACGCACACACACACACACACGCACGCACACACACGCACGCACACATACACACGCACACACACGCACACACACGCACACACACGCATGCATACACACGCACGCACGCACGCGCACACACACGCACGCACGCACACGCGCACGCACACACACACACACCACGGCCATTGTAGTGGCAGATAAAGCCCTAAATTGACCGTTTTATTGGACTTGAAATGGCCATTCCGTTCCTTTAAACGATCCAGCTTTTCTTCCCGTTAATATCGAACCCCTCCTGAACATCGGAGAAAGCACCTCGGTAACTAGTCTCACGTACATCTTAACAAAGGTCATTGAGATAATTCTAAAACTCCATGAAACGCAGAATACATCGATTCAGTTTGCCGTCCACGATCAAATAAAATGTTAAAGTGTCACTTCAAACTTTAAAAAATAAAAAATAAAAATGAATTCTCCTCCGAAAAGAAATAAGCAAGAATATCCCAATATTGCAGTTGAATCAGCCTTTTTGGCAAGTCTTTTGGCAGACTTTGAGATATATCAGTATAATGTGAAAGGTTATAGTTTGTGAATGTGATGGCTATTTGGGATTTGACACGACCAATGTCATTTGCTCACAAAGGGCAAACGTTGGATTATCGGGATATAGGCTTCAAAGGTGAAAAGCCGCGTGGGTGGCTGTTCAAACGTAATGTGTTAACTAGATTGTTGCTTTCTAAATCTGGTTGATTTCATAATCCTCTATTCTTTATTTTTCATTCAATCGTCAACCACCCAACCTTCACAAATATTTCGAGGGTTTCTGACCAGAGACGCGTATATTTTCTCCAGTAGTTTGGAGAAAAACAAACATCAAAGTTTGAAGCTCCAGTAGCCTACATCGATAAACAAAGCCTTTAAAATGTATTGTCTTCAAATTAATAATAATAAGAAAACATTTTTAAAGCCGACAAGAAATTTAGAATAAACTAAGACATAAGACACAGAGCATAACACATCATTTAGATTAAAGCACATATAATTCACTTTCAGCAATAAAAAGTTATCAACTACACCCCTACCACCTCTCCCACATGCACATTCACACGCATATTGCACACACACACACACACACACACACGCACACACGCACGCGCGCGCACGCACGCACACACACACGCACGCACACACGCACACACGCACGCACGCACGCACGCGTACGCACGCACACGCACGCACGCACACACACACACACACACACACACACACACACACACACACACACACACACACACACACACACACACACATATTTATCGCTTCGTCACTTTCTTCTCTATCCCCAATCTGGTAGAGCACAATTCCATGGTAGATGTCACTCATCTCCAGAATTGTTGTACGTTAGAAAGTCGCTCTTTGTGTTTGAATTGTCGAAGGAACGCACAGAACTGAGATCGAAGATTCATTTCAAACATAACAATGCCACCAACCAGCCAACCAAATCACCACTACACAAGCCAACTGTGTGAGAGAAATAATGCTCCATGTCGATTAGTATATCCACTAGCGCAACGCCTAGTGCTGGCAATGCACCGTACTGGTAATGCCACGTACTGGTAACGCTGAGTACTGGTTTCGCCGGGTCCGCGAAATATTATTATTACTTTTGTCTCTCTCCCTCCTTCCATCTTCTTCACTCATCCCGTTCTACTACCCCCCACACCTTACTGAGTACAGCAAATTTGAAGAGATTCGGTGAAGAAAAGGCGGAGTTATAAGGCCCCGTTTCCCGTTGGCTCTGCTCTGAGAGTGATGCGCTCTCCCTAGTAAGGGTAACGCCTAGTAACGGTAACGCCAAGTACTGGTAACGCTGAGTACAGCAAATATGAAATATTCGGTTAAGAAACGGCGGAGTTATAAGGCCCCGTTTCCCGTTGGCGCTGCTCTGAGAGTGCCGCGCTCTACTGATTCTCTTGAAAGTTGCTGCCAGGCCTTGCCCGGGCCATAGCAAGCCTGACAGAAAAGTGGAAGCAATTCAGTTAAGAAACAGCGGAGTTATTCGTGAAAAGGTGCAGCGGCGTATAGCGCGCGCGTTTCTGAACCGATTCGCTTTCGGTTTGGCACACCGATAGTCACCGTCCCCGGTCATCTCTCTGCCAAATCTGAAGGCAATCAGTCCAGAAATGCCGGAGATACGGGCATCGAGAGTCCGGCGGATATGCGTTTCGCGCATTTGCCAAACCGCACAAATGACACGGCCGCCTCGGTTGCCGTTGCCATCGCCCCGTTAGGGCTCACAGCAAATTTGAAGCGATTCGGTCAAAAGACGGCGGAATTATAAGGCCCGTTTTGTGTTTCAGACAGACAGACAGACAGACACACACACACACACACACACACACACACACACACGGACACTTAGCTTTTTATTATATGATGATTTAGTAATATGCCAATCCTTGGGGCTTAACAGAAAACGTCATATATCAAATAAGCATACCGAATCTCAAGCAACATCTGTGCAAAATATGGGATCACAGACAAGCTCACTCTACTTAGAAATCAAGCTATTAAACAATTATGTGTAAAATATGGGGTTTATAGACAACGTCTCTCTACCTTTCAAACAGGCATCGCAGAATTCAAGCAACGTCACTTTGCTTATTACTTTGGCATCCCAGAACCCAAGCTACTACTATTCTTTAAACCAATGTTTCTACAAAACTAAGGAGCACAGAAAATAGTCAAGGCATAGGCCTATAATTATAAATACGAAGGCGTAGCAGGACTGGAAAGAAAGAAATCACCTTAAATCTAACCATCCACGTGTGACACATTTCATCATTTCTTCTTTTTCCTGCCTTTTTTCCACCAACAAAATCCAA
>CM065682.1:43207143-43209643 GCA_017654935.2 Phymorhynchus buccinoides | reverse complement strand
CACACACACACACACACACACACACACACACACACACACACGCTCGCGCGCGCGCGCACGCACTCTCTCTCTCACTCTCTCTCTCTCTCTCTCTCGAATCTCTCTCTCTCTACTCTCTCTCTCTCTCTCTCTCTCTCTCTCTCTCTCTCTGCTCTCTCTCTCTCTCTCTCTCTCTCTCTCTCTCTTGACACACACACATTACACACACACACACACACACACACACACACACACACACAGAGACACACACACAGACACAGACACACACACACACATTGTGTTATTATATTTTTGTCGTTAGCCATTTAGAAATTAAGACACACTTGTTTAACTCTTCATGTTACATAAGTCAGTTTGAAATGTTACTGTATGTCCCCCCCTTCCCTCCCATCTTATATATCTGTTAATGTAATTTGTATATGCACTCAGTTAGATTTGTATGAATAGATGTGTAGGGAAAACACATAAATAATACTACCATCCACGCACTCACACACACTCTCACTTCAATACTTTTTTTTTTTTGTTGTTTTGTGTGGGTCTAATATCACTTGCGGGTGAACAGACGTTAAACTAAAGAACGAACACACACAC
The DNA here is from genome assembly GCA_017654935.2 of Phymorhynchus buccinoides. Lineage (NCBI taxonomy): Eukaryota > Metazoa > Mollusca > Gastropoda > Neogastropoda > Raphitomidae > Phymorhynchus > Phymorhynchus buccinoides. The sequence goes on along the minus strand of CM065682.1, from coordinate 43,209,049 downwards.
ACACACACATAAGCATAATATTTTTTACACCATGCCCTCGAACGAATGAAGTCAAATGACATAATAGAGAAAAGGGGTGAAAAAAGGGTGGGTGCTTTGCATAAGAACACAGGAAACATTGAAAACATGACAACAAACATTAAAAGAGAGAGAGAGAGAGAGAGAGAGAGAGAGACAGAGAGAGAGAGAGAGAGAGAGAGAGAGAGAGAGAGAAAAGTGTGTGTGTGTGTGTGTGAGAGAGAGAGAGAGAGAGAGAGAGAGAGAGAGAGAGAGAGAGAGAGAGAGAGAGAGAGACAGATTGAGAGAGAGGGAGAACACTGAACACTGGAAACAAACTTTATTTAACAACAATAAAGAGAGAGAGAGAGAGAGAGAGAGAGAGAGAGAGAGAGAGAGAGAGAGAGAGAGAGAGAGAGAGAGAGAGAGAGAGAGAGAGAATTTAATTTAATTTAATTTAATTGAACCATTATTTTACAACGGTAAAAGTATTGGCATACAGTAGCCATTTTTCGTACGTGCCGTTAACATGCAGAGAGAGAGAGAGAGAGAGAGAGAGAGAGAGAGAGAGAGAGAGAGAGAGAGAGAGAGAGAGAGAGAGAGAGAGAGAGAGAGAGAGAGAGAGAGAGAGAGAGAGAGAGAGAGAGAGAGAGAGAGAGACAGACAGACAGACAGACAGACAGACAGACAGACAGACAGACAGACAGAGTCAGAGAGCACAGACAGACAGAGAGCACAGACAAACAGACTCTGAGAAGATGGAAGGAACAGGTAGAGAAAAGTGGGAGGGGTCGGGGGTGTTGGTGAAGTGATTTATTATTGAAACCATCGCTCTTTTGTTCAGCAAGCCATGCCAAAGGGAGGAAACTGTTCACTCTGATAGATTGATGGTCTCCCTTATCTTTATTCCCTGTAGTTTGGCATAGTTTTCCTCGCCCTATGAAGGCGGCTAGGGGAGAACAGAGAAAAAGAGTTACAGCCATTAAAGCATTGAATTTTCATAAATGCAAAACCGAACACATCCTTATTCTGGTGTAGAGCATGTGCAAAGTAACGGAGGCGATGGCAACGGCAAACCGAGGCGGCCGTGTCGCATCTGATTTCAGTTTTATTATTTGTCTGTTCCTCTGTCTGTCTCTCTGTCTCCTTCTGTGTCTCGAATCTCTGTCTTTGTCTTTGTTTCTGTCTCTCTCTGTCTCTGTGTTTCACTATTTCTCTCTCTCTCTCTCGCCTCTCTCTTGCTGTCAGCTCTTGCTATGGCTCGGGCAAAGCCTCAGCTCTCTCTTCTCGGGAGAGCTCACTCTCAGAGCAGCGCCAACTTTAAACGGGGCCTTATAACTCCGCCGTTTCTTTTTAACCCTTTCACCGCCAATGTCGCATGTTTGCATCACAATGGTTTCATACCCATGTCACTAAAAGGCATCAAATCAGGACCTGTTATGCCAAAGGCGTTATTTTATTAATTTTGGGAGGTAATGATAGGCCTAATGTTAAGCATGTCATAGAGGAATTCGCAATATTGCAGATATTTATGTTCTCTACCCAGTTAAGTTTAATGGATTTTTTTGGCTGAAAAATGTCTGGCGGCGAAAGGGTTAAAGCTTCGTTACGGTAGTCACGTCCCATATACTACATGTCATGTTACGTTGGACACTAACCCTTGACAATGCTAGGTTACGTTATGCGCTGTCCCTGACAAAAATTGGGTTACATTAAACAATGCACCTTTCTGAAGCTAGCGGAGAGAGAGAGAGAGAGAGAGAGAGAGAGAGAGAGAGAGAGAGAGAGAGAGAGAGAGAGAGAGAGAGAGAGAGAGAGAGAGAGAGAGAGAGAGCAATGAACAATGAACAATATTTACTGAACTGGGCCATCTGCCCATGTCAAAGGGGACAGCGGGGTAGGGACATCA
>CM065682.1:43184643-43197143 GCA_017654935.2 Phymorhynchus buccinoides | reverse complement strand
AACCGAAAATCTATTTTTAGCCATATCTCGGGCACCGATCAACATAGGATGTTGAAACTTGGCATGAAGGTGGTTTGGCTTATGCCCGTTCTGATGATGGCATACCGATCAAGGTCAAGTTCAAGGTCAAAAAGATCGCTGGAGCCTGAAAATCGGAGGGTCATTTTTTTCTCCTTCTGTCTGTCCCAAGGATATCTTTCGAACGGGTTGACAGAATCACGTCAAATTGTGTGTGCTGGTGTGTCACCATGAGAGGAAGGCATCCGCGCAAACCATATTGCCGTCGTGACCTTGACCTTGGCGTACGACCTTGAAAACCGAAAATCTTTCAGGGGCCATAACTCCCACACCGTTAGTGTTAGAGTCTTCAAATTTGGCATGCAGGTACTTTGGCTTATGCCCGTTCTGATGGTGGTATACCGATCAAGGTCAAGGTCACGGTCCGGGTGATCCGTAGGCCTTGAAAGTGGTAGGGGTCTAAAAATTGGGTTTTAAGCCATATTTTCCACATTGGTACTTGACAGAAGCGCTTCAGATTGTGTGTGGTACTGTATACCCTAGAGAAGAAAACATCCGAGCATAAATTATCACCATGCTCACCTTGACCTTGAAGTGTGACCTTGAAAACCGACATTTCCTTCTTTGCGCTATATGTTTCTTCTTCAAGCTGTATCTCGTGAACTAGAAGACAGAATCCCTTCCAATTTTGTGTCAGGATGTGACACTCTACGGGGTGTCGCAAGTGCGTGGCATTGCTGGTGACGGACATGTCTGCCGCTCGGCGACGCCCTTGTTATATATTAAACGTCGTTCAGTAGTCACCGATTCGAACTCATCATTTACTCCTGCCGCCATGAATCATTTTGCTAATTGCAAAATTACATTGCTTGTCTGTCAATAATTATGCGAATGTATTTCCCCAAACACTCTCGTCAACACTTTCCTCGCGTTTTCCCTTCTCTCTCCGCAGTTCCTATACCTTCTCAGTAGATGACACATTCCAGCGCAATGTTCGCCTCGTGTCAAGTAAACCCGAGTTCCAACCTGGGTACAGGGGATTTTCCCTCTCACTTTACACTAGGCCTTACTATCTGAGCGTGGAGTCTTTCGGATGAGACGATAAACCGAGGTCCTGTGTGCCCATGCACTTAGCACACGTTAAACCCAGTGGCAACGAAAAAGTTGTCATTTGGTCAAATCTTAACCCCCACCTACCCACGCCCTTCCTTCCTCATCAATCACACAAAATCCCATGCAAAAAAACAACAACATGGGTGGCCTCTGGCTGCGACGCGCTCTCCAGGTGGGAGCAACCCGAATTTCATAGAGACGCCTCTGTGACTATAAAGTACCCTAATACTTAATACTCAATACTTAATCTTCCCCTCTGTTGGTCGGACTGCTTGTATTTCCAGAGGCTGATGAAAATGTCGCGCAGTTTTCTTTTTCTTCCTGCTATCCTTTGTACCTCTCTCTGTGTCTATTAATCGGTCTGTCTGCATGCTTGCTTTTCCATTTCTGTCCGTCTGCCTTTCTCTTTCTGTACTAGAACTTGGTATGGCTAAAGTTCCGATCCACTTTCAACAGAATAAGAAAGAGGGGGAAGCGCTCTCTCTCTCTCTCTCTCTCTCTCTCTCTCTCTCTCTCTCTCTCTCTCTCTCTCTCTCTCTCTCTCTCTCTCTCTCTCTCTCTCTCTCTCTCTCTCTCTCTACTCTCTCCCACAACGACAAGGACAGATTGTAAGAATAGGCATCGCCTAAAATCTTTATCCTTGTTAAATATAGTTTTTCAGGGTTCAGTGTTCAATGTTCTCTACACCTCCCTCTCTCTCTCTCTCTCTCTCTCTCTCTCTCTCTCTCTCTCTCTCTCTCTCTCTCTCTCTCTCTCTCTCTCTCTCTCTCTCTCTCTCTCTCTCTCTACATCTCTCTCTCTCTCTCTCTCTCTCTCTCTCTCTCTCTCTCTCTCTCTCTCTCTCTCTCTCTCTCTCTCTCTCTCTCTCTCTCTATCTCTCTCTGCGCGCTATCTCCCCCCTGTTATTAGTCATGTCGTCTTCCTTTATATCTATTCCTGTACTTTGTCTCCAAAACAAAGAAAACGACGGTTGTCACCAATAGTTCCCTTCATTGTAACGCCTACCTCCCTTCTTCACTCTGGCTCTTTGTCTCAATATCTCTTTTGTATGTCTTCATCTGTCTGTCTGTCGTCTACCTGCCTGTCTCCCTGTCTCACTTAGACTGTATGTTTCCTTCTTTCTCTATGTCTCTCTCTATCTGTCTGTGCAAAGATCGATTGGTTGCCTTTATCAGAAGTGACATGATCGTGTTAGCAACAGCGCAAGATTGTCTATGTATTGCACATTTAAATTGTCTGTTTCATTACTGAGAACCGTACGTTACTGGCGGTTACGAACGAACATAATACCAGACATGCTGGTACGATTTCCCTTAGGCATATCTGATCCAGTCACTCATAGAAAACAGTACACATGATCTTGTGTGTTCACTGTGCAAGAAAGGTACAGAAACTGAAATGCACTTTGTGTTCTATTGCGAGAAATTAAGCGATTTATGTTCACAATGTATACCAGATAAGCATTCATTACTCCCATCCGTAGATATGCTTTGAATGATGCTATTGATGGTAATAATATGCATGATCTGGGTAGGTGCATCTATTGCGGAAATAAGGCTGCTTTTCACCATTTAACCGTATCAATATTATCCGTTAGTTAGTTCGTATTTATTTCACTGTTAGTTCTCAATCTTGATTGACGCATTGTACAGTGTGACGGGTCATGTGGCCTATAGCCTACATTAAAATATTTGAGTCGTTGAGTCTCTGTCTGTCTGTCTGTCGCTCTGTCTCTGTTTCGTTTCAATGGATATCTGGTACAATAAGAACATGGCTGAATCCTAACAGTGTGATTTGGTACACGTAATAGTTTAGTCTCCTGCTTCTTTTCTCTACACACAAATCTCTCTCTCTCTCTCTCTCTCTCTCTCTCTCTCTCTCTCTCTCTCTCTCTCTCTCTCTCTCTCTCTCTCTCTCTCTCTCTCTCTCTCTCTCTCTCTCTCTCTCTCTCTCTCTCTCTCTCGGTTTCAACGTTTTATTGTCTTTGCATAACAAACATACAAAGCAACAAAACCGAAGCAACAACAAGCTAGGCTAAAGGCCTTAAAGGCGTGCTCAGTATAAGAAAAAGTGCATTATTATCAGACAATATTGACGGATTTAAATAATGATATGCTTCAATCAAAATAAACTCTCTCTCTCTCTCTCTCTCTCTCTCTCTCTCTCTCTCTCTCTCTCTCTCTCTCTCTCTCTCTCTCTCTCTCTCTCTCTCTCTCTGTATGTATGTATTAATTTACTTATTGGATAATTGATGGTGTGTGCTTTTGATTTTTGCTTAGTTACTATGACATTGTAAAAAACAGTGTCAATTGTCATGCTCATATCAGCTATCGTTAATTAAACGATTTTCTCTATTCTCGTTCTTCTCTCTCTCTCTCTCTCTCTCTCTCTCTGTCTCTCTCTCTGTCTCTCTCTCTCTCTCTCTCTCTCTCTCTCTCTCTCTCTCTCTCTCTCTCTCTCTCTCTCTCTCTCTCTCAGACAGGTGTGCCCCAAGGATCTGTATTAGGGCCTCTTCTATTTTGCCTATTCATTAATGATCTACCTCTATCAATATCAACTGACTCTGTCTCATGTGATCTCTTTGCTAATGACACTTCTCTCCATTCTAGTGCAACTAACCTACCTTCGATTCAAATATCTCTGCAGTCAGCTTTACATGATGTCTCCGATTGGTGTAGCCCAAACCGTATGATCCTCCATCCAAACAAAACCAAAAGCATGGTAATTACTTCAAGACAAAAGCATCAGAAAGAACCTCTAGTTTTACATTTTATATTAATGACAATGCCATAGACCAAGTACGCGAGCACCGAGTCCTAGGAGTGACAATAGACGACGAACTAAAATGGCAATCCCATATTGAAAAAATGACACATGAACTTGCACACAGCCTATTCCTACTAAAGAAACTTCACCCTTCATAGATATAGATGCACGCAAGATGTTTTTCCATGCCCACTGTCTCTCGCACATTAATTACGCATCTGTAGTCTGGGACTCTGCAGCTAATTGTCACCTATTGAAACTCAATTCTATGTACAAAAGGGCAGTTATAATAATTCTCCCTGATCCTGAACTCAGTACATTTGACAAACAAGCTCAGTTAAACATACTTCCACTGCAATCACAGCTTAGCTACAATAAAGCCATTCTCATGTACAAAGTACATTACTTCTTAGCTCCACAATATCTGAAAATTCTAGTTACACAAGCCTCACAACGTTATGGTTCAAGTAATTATATTTTACCACAAACAAGAATTGATAAATTTAAGTCGAGCTTTACCTTCTCGGGTTCTTTCATATGGAACTCCCTTCCGTGTTACACTAAATTATGCTCCTCTATCTCAGCCTTCAAAACGAGTCTTCGAAAGACACTAACATTCGACCCTCCTTAAGCTCACTTCCCCCCAGGGTCATATCTCATAATATGCTAGATGCTTACGCCGATGTTAGTATGTATTCCTTTCATTTTATGAATGTTATTCTATTTGTTAACTGTTCGCCTACAATGTGCCTAATTATGTTAGAAATATTGTCCTTAATGTAATGCAAATTGTTACCTGTTACATACCATATGATGAATGTATATATATTGCCCTGTTCTACACTACTCACAAAAAGTTAAGGATCACTATGAGAAAACAGGTGCGCAATAAACTCCGTTCGCTCCTGTTATTTTTTCCTCAGTCAAGCCAAATTGTTATGAATTCTTGTTCAGCTGTAAGTGGGCGATGTTGTGTTAGTGGAAACATTGCACGTGATTCTCTATTACTGAGCTTGGCAGCAAAAGAAAAAGCGGAAACTTGCGAAAAAGGACCTTGTTTTGGATCGTTCTGCATGAACACATTGCACAAGCCAGATGGAAAAACCATTATGCACGTGCAAGCACTGCTGTTTATGTGTGAGATGCTGTCTCTTGCTTGGCTTTATAAGAAGACATACCACCAGTATTAGGCCTGATTTGACAATGCCTCCACGACGAAAATTGAGCGAGTTGGATAGGGGACGAGCTGTTGCATGGTTCCAAGATGGTGTTCCCAAGCGAGAAGTGGCCAGGCGACTTCAGGTGTCCATCTCGGTCATTGTCAGACTGATTCAACGCTTCACAGCCACTGGGAGGGTCCATGAAAGACGCAGATCTGGTCGACCGAAGAAGACAACTCCACGTGAAGATCGTCTCATTGAACGACAAGCCCTGCAGACAAGAACAGCCTCTTCCAGCATCATTCGAAGGCAGCTGAGGGTGGCTACTAACATCAACATCAGCCAGCAGACCATACGGAACCGCCTTCATGGGTTTAACCTCCGTTCTCGTCGCCCAGCTGTACGGCCACGCTTAACTCCAGCCCATAGGGCAGCACGCCGCGCCTTCTGCAGACGTCACGTGAGGTGGACACGTCAGCAATGGTCCCAGGTCCTGTTCAGTGATGAATCACGCTTCACCCTGAACCACAACGACGGCCGACTGAGGGTCTGGAGGCGCCCAGGGGAACGCTTTATTGACGCCACTGTCCAAGAAAAGGTGGCCTTTGGTGGAGGTTCTGTAATGGTCTGGGGGGCCTTCAGCCTTCACCACAGAACACCCTTGTATCATGTACAGGGTAACCTGACTGGCCTCCGATACCGGGATGAGATCCTTCGACCGCTGGCTGTGCCTACACTGCAGCAGATGGGACCGCCGGCTGTCTACCAGGATGACAACGCTCGCCCCCACAGGGCAAGGGTGGTCAACGACTTCCTGCAGCAGTCTGGAGTCAACAGAATGGAGTGGCCAGCATGCAGTCCCGACCTCAACCCGATTGAGAACCTCTGGGATGAGCTGGATCGCAAAGTGAGGAGCAACCACCCCCCTCCCAGGGATGCCCAGCACCTCTACCAGATGCTGCAGGCTGAGTGGCAGGCGCTTCCACAGAGGATCTTCACCACCCTGGTCAACTCCATGAGGACTCGCTGCGTCGAGTGCCAGAACAGCCATGGCGGATACACGCATTACTGAACTTTTGGGAGCATCAGAATGCCCTGTCTTGTGATTTCAATGACTTTGGGAAATCAAATTTCGATACGTACCCACTTTGATCAAATGTACAGACCAAACGATTGCTCGAAATTGAAGGCAATTGTGCATCGTTATCACTAAAGCATTGAATTAAATGTTGGCCAAAATTCAACGCATTGGCTTTCTTATTTGGAAAGTTATGAATTAGTTTGCAAGTGATCCTTAACTTTTTGTGGATAGCTTATATATGTATGTTTCGTGTATATACATGCGCGCAAGTGTGTAAGTATGGTTGCATGCTTGCATGCACGCGCGAGTAGGGGAAGACGGGGTAAAAAGCGCATGGGCGGGTAAGAAGCCCACCCCAATTATCTCATGAAATGAAGCAAATTTCAGTCTCATTTTGCCCATGAGACGAGCGTTAATGTCTAGCATTCGTCTCATGGGCAAATTTGACTGAAATTTTTTTTATTTCATGAGATAATTGGGGTGGGCTTCTTACCCGCCCATGCGCTTTTTACCCCGTCTTCCCCTATTAAAAATATGCAACTTTGATAATTCCATATTTCAGTCTATGTTTCATAATATTAACTGCTTTGCTACCTTTGTATTCAGCTCTGTATGTATAATAGTATGCCTTGCCATGTTTGTCTTTTGTGTTAAGTATATATGTATCAAGGACAGATTGGAAGAATAGGCTTTGCCTAAAATCTATATCCTTGGAAAATAAAGTTTAAGTTTTCAAGTTTTCAAGTTTTCTCTGTCTCTCTCTTTTTCTCTCGTTTCCTCTCTCTGTGTCTCTTTCCACCCCCATCCTCCCCTCCGTATCTACTACACCCCAACCCCCACCCCCGCAATGGTGTATCCATATGAAAGCATATCTACAGACAAAAGAAAGTCTGGCAGCACCAGTGTGTTGTCATCACCCAAGAGAGTAGACAATTCCGTCAGGAAGGAGAACGGTTCCAGACAGTTTTAGTTGCATGATGTGATTACTGGAGGGATGGAAAATTATTGTTCAAAGACCATAGGGACATGTCTACTGTTTTCCGATTGATAAGACAACGAGTTGGGATACTAGTGAACATATTTTGTTTTATAAAAAAAACACCCGTGTTGGATGATTGAATATCGTTGGACAGAGACGAAGAAAGAGAAACACAAGAAGTAGACACATAAAGAAAACGAGGATTGAGAGAAGACACATAATTATACTGATATTAGTGTCATACATTATTCTATTCTTTGACAGAGAGTGAGAGAGGGAAATATGAGATACAGATATACGGAAAGAGAGACACACATACAGATATACATACAGAGAGACAGACAGGCAGAGTGAGATGCAGTGAGACTCAGAAGGAAAGGACGACTAACATAAAAATAATATGACAGGCTGACAGACAGACAGACTGCTGGACAGACAAGCAGACAGACGGACGGACAAACAGAGCTCTTTTTAAGCAGCAGAATTGAAAACAATGTGTGTAACACAAGAAGGTTAAAGAGTTCTTTACAAAGATCGATAAATGACCTGCCCTCTATGTATGGTCTAGCTGGCTCGGTGGGGGAAAAAAGACTTAAAAACATATACTGTTCTTGGTTTCGCAATAAGTTTCAAGTTTGTTTGTGTTCCAACCTCGCATTGGTGCTACAATGCGACTTTTGCCGTGAAAGGGTTAAACTTGTAAGTACCATTTGGAGGTGAATTTTTCGCAAAGTTTCCCCCTTGTTGAATAAGAATATCTCCCTCTCTCTCTCTCTCTCTCTCTCTCACTCCCCGGTCTTTCCTCCACAATGAACAACTGATTTGATTCATTGTGCTCTCTCTTCTCAAGGAGAGAGAATTTAGACTAAAACTGGTCTTACAGCTTGTCATTGAAACGAAAAGAAAACTAAGACCAAATAAATACGCAAACCGCAGTCTGCAGTCTCCCTCCCTCGCTCTCTCTTTGCCTAAGCCTCCACCTTATCCCCAAACACAAAAACATAGCCCCCCCACACTAAGCCACCCCTGTAATAGGTCAGCCACACACATACGAATCGGGATCTGAATACGATGCGATTTTGACGATGTGAGTCATAAATCACTTGAAATACTTCGGTCTAAAAAAATATGTCTGCTATTTTCGCTCACTACACGATAGTGGACCCAATACATGAATTACACGTGATTCACGACTCACATCGTTAAAATCGCATCGCATTCAGATCCGAGTCGTAGGGGAAGACGGGGTAAAAAGCGCATGGGCGGGTAAGAAGCCCACCCCAATTATCTCATGAAATAAAGAAAATTTCAGTCAAATTTGCCCATGAGACGAATGCTAGACATTAACGCTCGTCTCATGGGCAAAATGAGACTGAAATTTGCTTCATTTCATGAGATAATTGGGGTGGGCTTCTTACCCGCCCATGCGCTTTTTACCCCGTCTTCCCCTATGTGTGTGACTGGCCCAAACACGTCAGCTAAAGCCGCACGACTGTACGATACGGTTCGATCACGTGATCTCGAAGCGCGAATCACATTTGTTCTTGGAGACCGCGTGATCGAATCGTATCGCACAGTCGTGCGGTTTTAGCTGACGTGTGACTGGCCCTAGAGAGTCGGCTGGAAATCGACAAGTCGACGTTCAATGCTCGCCGAAGCATGTCAGTCGCACAAACTATTGGCTGCCATTCAACAGGTGGCGCCCTGCGGTGACTGACAGCTAGTACAGTAGGGGAAGACGGGGTAAAAAGCGCATGGGCGGGTAAGAAGCCCACCCCAATTATCTCATGAAATAAAGAAAATTTCAGTCAAATTTGCCAATGAGACGAATGCTAGACATTAACGCTCGTCTCATGGGCAAAATGAGACTGAAATTTGCTTCATTTCATGAGATAATTGGGGTGGGCTTCTTACCCGCCCATGCGCTTTTTACCCCGTCTTCCCCTACATAGGCCTATATATCGCAGCAAAATCAGTGTCAATATCACATCATTTGATAATTCTGATCGCTTCTTGGCCTTTTGGCTAAGACAGTGATTCAGGCACATAAATTATTGTTTATACCGTGGTTGGTTTGTTCAGCCCGTCGTACATGGCGAAAGCCGATACGCGACGTTAAACTGAACTTCCATCCTGTCAATATCGCGACAACGAAACTGAACTTAGGCCTAGTATGGGTGCCCAATCAACATAATAATGATAGGCCTACCATTTAGAGGGAAAACCCAATAACCCCCAACTGTTAGGCATATCCATTACAAGCAAACCCCAGCTTGAACGCAAAATCGAATTAACGTAGGGGAAGACGGGGTAAAAAGCCCATGGGCGGGTAAGAAGCCCATACCAATTATCTCATGAAATAAAAGCAAATTTCAGTCAAATTTGCCCATGAGACGAATGCTAAACATTAACACTCGTCTCATGGGCTGAGCATTTCTTTATTTCATGAGATAATTGGCATGGGCTTCTTACCCGCCTGTGAGCGTTTTACCCCGCCTTACCCTATTAATTTCGTCGTTACCTTGAACGATGAAAATAATACCCCCCCTCCCCCTCTGGCATTGCCACATGAGGCAGACATAGATTTATATTGTTATCTTTACGATCTGTTCTTTCCTACATATTCAAACCTTGAGTTATACACTATTTAGAGAACATAGCAGACCCAAATTGCGCTTCAGGCCTACATTGGAGTGCGCGAAGAATAAAATGAAAACCAGCTTATGTAGCCTTCATTCTTTTTCGTTTGGAGATTTCAAATCCTAAAAGTGAATTGAATCAATAATGCATACTGAAAGCACGCGATTATGTATTCCATTGTCACAATGTTAAAAGGGTTGTTTTCCTTTTCAAAATAGCAATTGTTCGGAAATCATTAAGAGGGGTAATGTTATGGTGTGTGGGAGTGATCTTGCCTAATTCAATCGGTCAAACAGGGGAAGTTACTCCATCATCAGGTAGACCCCCAGCTCTCGCCTCGTGAGATTGAGTAGACTTACGTCACTTAGAACATCGTGCGTCATTCTAAAATTGATGTCATTTATATTTTTACGTCACATTTTGCAAGGTTCTATCAGTTTGTGGACACTGGCCACCGGTCGTTTTTCTATACATTTTTTTTTTGCAAGTCGCTGACTACGATCCTACGATTTGCAAGTCGCTGACTACACCATGGTTGCTATGGTTTGTCCGCCTTGGTCAAGGTAAACAACTCTAATTTTAACGAAATGCACTCCCCTTGTGTCCCCCCCCACCCCGAAAATCGTCTATTGGAACGTTTCTATCACTGAACACATTCAGAAAGACAAAACCCTAGAAAGACAAACACGTAGCACGTAAACTTCAGTATAATGTCGCCAGTCATTCGGAACTTGATTGTTTCTCTCTGGGGTTGAAACACAAGTAATCAGACACAACAGACACAAAACGTGACAATAATGTCTACATTGTTATTCCGGTTCCAGTTCAATAAGCTGTAAAAGAAACAACAAAAATGTCAGGCAATAAAAATCGAGGTTCTGATTTGTGTGCGCTAAGTTGCATCGAAGTAAACTAAGAAATTATAAATTAACCCTTTCACCGCCAATGTCGCATTTGTGCACCACAATGGTTCAGCACCGATGTGATTAAAACCCTTGAAATCAGGGTCTATTATTCAATGGTATTGCGTTCCTCAATTTGAGCAGCAAGGATTGTTTGTATTCCAAATGTGTCACATAGGAATCCCACAATATTGCAGATGAGATCTTTTCTGTAGCCAAGTAAGTTTAATGGAAATTTTTGGCTAAAAACATGGCTGGCGGTGAAAGGGTTAAAAAAATCACATTTGACAAAGCCTTGTGTTAAATGCGTTTCCCATAAAAAATAAACATGTAGAGGAGGGAGAGGAGGAAGGCAAAGTTGTTCTTCAGTTAACGTCCTTCCACTAAAAGTGAATCAGACAAGAAGAACAAAAACGTGCCCCAAAGAAAAACAGTGTGTGTGTGTGTGCATGTGTGTGTGTCTGTCTGTCTGTCTGTCTGTCTGTGCGTGTGTGCTTGTGAGAAAGAGAGACAGACAGACAGACAGACAAAGAAACAAACACATAGACAGACAGACAGTCAGAGAGAGAGAGAGAGAGAGAGAGAGAGAGAGAGAGAGAGAGAGAGAGAGAGAGAGAGAGAGAGAGAGAGAGAGAGAGAGAGAGAGAGAGAGAGAGAGAGAGAGAGAGAGAGAGAGAGAGAGAGAGAGAGAGAGAGAGAGAGAGAGAGAGAGGGGGTGGGGGTGTATGTGTGTGCTTCAGGCAATAACATAGGAAGGGAAGTGCACACAATGTTTAGAAAATAAACGAAAAGAACATGAATATGTTGCATTAAAGTTAAGACTATTTCAGTATAAACAACTTCATCATTATTCTTTTATGAGCTCTTCTCTTTTCTGGAAAGCATAGTAAATATACACATGGCTACATCTCTTGTAGCATATGGGTTTTCGCTAGAAATGAGAGAGAGGCAGAGAGAGAGAGAGAGAGAGAGGCAGAGAGAGAGAGAGAGAGAGAGAGAGAGAGAGAGAGAGAGAGAGAGAGAGAGAGAGAGAGAGAGAGAGAGACGAGAGAGAGAGAGACACATAGAGACAAAAAGAGAGACAGACAGCTACTGAGATAGAGGGAAACAGAATGAGAGACGCATACAGACAAAGAAAGAGAGAGAGAGAGAGAGAGAGAGAGAGAGAGAGAGAGAGAGAGAGAGAGAGAGAGAGAGAGAGAGAGAGAGAGCGAGAGAGAGAGAGAGAGAGAGAGAGAGAGAGAGAGAGAGAGAGAGAGAGAGAGAGAGAGAGAGAGAGAGAGAGGGGTGTGGGGGTGTATGTGTGTGCTTCAGGCAATAACATAGGAAGGGAAGTGCACACAATGTTTAGAAAATAAACGAAAAGAACATGAATATGTTGCATTAAAGTTAAGACTATTTCAGTATAAACAACTTCATCATTATTCTTTTATGAGCTCTTCTCTTTTCTGGAAAGCATAGTAAATATACACATGGCTACATCTCTTGTAGCATATGGGTTTTCGCTAGAAATGAGAGAGAGGCAGAGAGAGAGAGAGAGAGAGGCAGAGAGAGAGAGAGAGAGAGAGAGAGAGAGAGAGAGAGAGAGAGAGAGAGAGAGAGAGAGAGAGAGAGAGAGAGAGAGAGAGAGAGAGAGACGGAGAGAGAGAGACACATAGAGACAAAAAGAGAGACAGACAGCTACTGAGATAGAGGGAAACAGAATGAGAGACGCATACAGACAAAGAAAAGAGAGAGAGAGAGAGAGAGAGAGAGAGAGAGAGAGAGAGAGAGAGAGAGAGAGAGAGAGAGAGAGAGAGAGAGAGAGAGAAAGAGAGAGAGAGAGAGAGAGAGAGAGAGAG
>CM065682.1:43167143-43172143 GCA_017654935.2 Phymorhynchus buccinoides | reverse complement strand
CAGAAAACAACGTAGGTCAAACAAACAACAACAACAAAACCAACTTTTTTGTCTGTCTGCTTTTGGACCTCTTCCTTTATTGAATTGCATTTCATTTCCTTCCTATTGTTTCACGTCTTTCCTACCCCACCTCTTCCCTTGACTTCTTCTTATTCCGAAACCAGTACCTCTGTATCGCGAACAAGTTGTCATTTGGTCAAAATTTACCCACCCCCCCACACACACAAACACTTCATTCCTTCCTCATCAGTCACACAGAAACCGCATGCCAAAAAAAAAGAAAAAAAAATGGGTTGCGCGCCTCTGGTTGCGACGCGCTCTCCAGGTGGGAGCAACCCGAATTTCACAGACGCCTCTGTGACTATAAAGTACCTAATACCTTAGTTTTGTCGTCATTGTTGTGTCAATCCAACAAGCCTAGAAGCATTCTTCTGCCACAACACACATCACAGAAAAGATTACTCTTGAAGTGAAAACGAGATACAATTTGCATTGTGAAATTCAACCGTTGTTGGTTCGACGTTAGCTAAGAAGAAACATGTCCCTGGCCGTTCTTCTTTCCCCTGAGGGTCATTGTAATGGAGGGTGTATTTTAATTATTTTTGTAATATTATTGTGAAACGCCGTTTCGTGTTGTCATTGAAATGCGTTGGGGGAAACATTGACTGTGTGTGTGTGTGTGTGTGTGTGTGTGTGTGTGTGTGTGTGTGTGTGTGTGTGTGTGTGTGTGTGTGTGTGTGTGTCTGTGTGTGTGTGTGTGTGTGTGTTTATGTAACTATGTATGTGTGTGTGTGTGTGTGTGTGTGTGTGTGTGTGTGTGTGTGTGTGTGTGTGTGTGTGTGTGTGTGTGTGTGTGTGTGTGTGTGTGTGTATGTGTGCGTGTGCGTGCGTGCATGCATGTGTTTTTGTGTGCGGTGTATGTATGTGTGTGTGTGTGTGTGTGTGTGTGTACATGTGCATGCACATGTGCATGTGCATGAACGGATAGTCCATGAATATGACAGGGGCGAAAGTTAGTGGTTCGTGCAAAGTTTGCCTACAGTGATCACAACATAAGTTGAAACAGATAGACAGAACGAACAGTAGAGAGAGCAGAGAAGAGATAGAGGGGGGGGAGAGAGAGAGAGAGAGAGAGAGAGAGAGAGAGAGAGAGAGAGAGAGAGAGAGAGAGAGAGAGAGAGAGAGAGAGAGAGAGAGAGAGAGAGAGAGAGAGAGAGAGAGAGAGAGAGAGAGAGAGAGAGAGAGAGAGAGAGAGAGAGAGAGAGAGAGAGAGAGAGAGAGAGAGAGACCCAGGTAGAGAGAGAAAGGCAGACAGAAAGACACACACACAGAGATAAACGGACAGTGACAGACAGAGAGACAGAAAGAGAGAGACAGCCAGATCGACCGACAAACAAACGCACAGACTGAGCCAAACAGAGACAGAGACAGATACAGAGAGCCGGACGTTCAGCGAGACTTACAGACATTGGGGCAGAGTGGGTGGAGGAGGATGTGTGGGTGGATGCCTCGTGCCTCCATATGGGGAACTGGACGACCCCGCCACCTCCATGAGTCTTTCCCCGTGGGAATACCGGGGGTCTTTCGTAAAAATAGTCCCCCCACCGTCTTGAAGCTATGTGCTTGTAACTTCCTCTAATCTGTCACTCTCTTTGACTCTGCCTTTTCCCTCTGTTTTCTATCATCTACTATCTTTCTGAATTATTGGCCCATTTTTCTGCCTTTTTCAAAACAATCTTCTAAATAATCTTTCTCTTTTGAGCTCCTCCGAAATCGGAATGTGTCGGTTGTACGCAGCGGGGAGACCAGTGAAAACTGAAAACCGGACACATACGCCACTTATCCATTATGGCCATATGGCCTGAGGAACGCAGAAGAAGAAGAAGAAGACTTACAGACACACAGACAAATTTGAGAGACGGAGACCGATAAACAAATGAATGAATAAACGAAGCTTACCGTACAAACATGCAGATAACCCAAAGATCGGTTTACTGTAGCACCCACCCCACCCCACCCCACCCCCACCCAACATACACACCGCCCGCCACCCGTCACCTATTATCTCAGACCGAAAGTCTCTCACATCGCAACACTTGCCGCTTGGTTTTGTTCAAATGCTTTAATGAAATGCAGATTTCATGTGAAACCCTAGAAGGCATTCGAAGTAAAAACAGTCTCGAGTTTCTATGGCAATAAACCAGGCAATCAAATCTGTTTGGCGTGAAACGGGATAGCCTCGCATCAAGCCACCACATCCCCCTAATACGCACCCTTCACACCCTCCCTCTCCCCATTTTCATTTCCGACCCCACGTTGCACTTATATGTGTATGTTAGTCTGCCTGGTGTTTGCCTGTACGTCAGTCTCTCGTTTTTGTTTGTGGCTCAAGCCACAAACCTATAACTCACTTTGTCGGTCGGTCGGTCTGTCTGTCGGTCTGTCGGTCCAAAATTGTCGCACTTCAAATCGAGGCGACGACGAAAATTGAGTTTTACGTCCTCTTGGTCTGAATCAGACACATATGGGACATTTGTAAATACAAATATGGTGGGAACAATACTGGAGGCAATGCCCGGAGGCAGTACGAAACCAGTAAAGTCCCAATTTTTAAAAATTAATACAGATAGCTGTAGCGGTGACCACGCCTCGGTTAAACCTCATCGGCTATGGCACCGCCACAAGTTAGTATAACTTCAAAAAACCCTGATTTCTTCAAATCGAGGCTACACTTCAAATTGAGGCCGCTCTTTAAATTGATGTATTTTAAAAGCGTACAAAATAATAAACATACGTAATACAGACACTACAACAGACACGACGAGTATGCGGTGCTTCTTTTGATGAGCATAAGTAGGATACATAGTTTTAAATGTTTTCCAAAAGATATAAAAAGTTACGAAATGGTGCAGAGATAACATTCTGGTTTACAGATTAAAATTATTGAAAATCCAGGGGAGGTGACTCATGATTGGAGTGGTAAAAATAGACCGCGTGCCACAAACTATTGCGATTTCGCGCTTGTATTTTCTAAAGAACACGAACAACGACGACGCACCTGAAGCAACAACAAGCAAAGCTGATGGCGTGCCCAGTTCAAAATAAAGTACATAAGCATAAACATTGGCAGAATTACACCAGTTTACAAGGACGTAAGTGCACAGCTAAGAATCTCTGAATCTATTTGTTTACCTGTCTCTGTGTTTCTCCGTTCCTATTTGCTACTCTCTCTCTCTCTCTCTCTCTCTCTCTCTCTCTCTCTCTCTCTCTCTCTCTCTCTCTCTCTCTCTCTCTCTCTCTCTCTCTCTCTCTCTCTCTCTCTCTAAGAACACTAAGGACAGATTGTAAGAATAGGCTTCGCCTAAAATCTTTATCCTTGTCAAATAAAGTTTTCCAGTGTCCAGTGTCCAGTCTCTCTCTCTCTCTCTCTCTCTCTCTCTCTCTCTCTCTCTCTCTCTCTCTCTCTCTCTCTCTCTCTCTCTCTCTCTCTTTTCTTCTCTCTGTGTGTGTCCCCTCCCCCCCTTTTTTTAAATACATTTTGTGTATTCATTTATTTATTTAGTAGGCATAATGACAATAGTCATAGTTTGTTCCTTTCGAAACATCCGCTTTTTTTGCTGTTTCTATTCGTAACCACCAAATTTTAATTTTGATCACAAAATATCCTTCAACACCACACACAGCAGTCAGTGCAAAAAAAATAGTACATGGTAAGGACAGACAAAAACAAACAAACAAACGAACAAACAAGCAAAAACTAAAGCAATCAGTCAATAGATAATGTCCTCTAAAACTTGTACACTAAAAAGTGATTGAAATAGATTGAATGGTTTTCAAGAAAACGCGTGCGCACGGACGCACGCACGCACGCACACACGCACGCATGCACGCACGAAAACACACACGCACGGACGGACAGATGAAACAAAAAAGGTAATTCCCGAAGCTTCGCTCGGGAACTAAAAAACAGCACCCTTCTGACAGACTACAAAAAATAATGAACAGAGGCGATAAAACTAAGGAACAAAAAAAGATAAACGGAGTGAAAATAACTGTGCTTCGTTTTGGGGGTTTTTAAAACGAAGATTGAGGAGGGCGGGCGATGAGTTCTACTCAAATCGATTTGTGCAAATCTCTTGTTCTCCCGTCTGGTTTTCAGCTGAATCTGAATGATGATGGGTTGATGGTTTCGTTCCACACGTGCTGCTTTGCAACGCCTCTCCAGTGTAGCGTAGTATGTCCCCAGCATTCCAGCCCCTTTGCCGTTTCCATCCACCACATTTCGCTTTCTTCCTTCTTCCCGCTTTCATTGTTTTCTTTCTTTCTTTCTGTCTGTCTGTCTGTCTGTCTCTTTGTCTATCTTTCTTTCTTTCTGTCTGTCTGTCTGTCTGTCTCTTTGTCTATCTTTCTTTCTTTCTGTCTGTCTGTCTGTTTATTAGTCCCCGAGCCGAAGGTTCGGGGAGCTATTGTTTCTGTCTGATCCGTTCATGCCTCCGGCGTGCCTCCGTCCGTCCGTCCGTCCGTCCGGCTATTCGTCCGTTTTTCTCAAAAACTATTCAGTCTATCATCAAATTTGGTATACTAGTTTGCCAAGATGCAAGCTATCCACTGATGTATTTAGTGTTACATTAAGGTCAAGGTCGCGCCAGTTACGGGGTTCAAACCCCGAAACACATAATCGCTAATATCTCGCGAAGTTGTGCATGTATTTCAATGCAGTATTTTTCCCACAACATGTCTTGATGAATGGTCTATAACACAGTTGTCATGAAGTTTTCTGTGCGCTCGTGTGCGCATGATCGCGCGCGCTCAAATCACGGGTCCGAACCCCAAGGCTATATATAAAAAACTATTTGGTTTCGTGCTGTTTTCATGCGTTTTTATGTAGTTACGTGCTGTTTTGATGCGTTTTTATGTATGTGTACAGCCGACACATTCCGATTTCGGAGTAGCTCGACGATGCTGCGAGGGGACTTTGCAGCCGCCCGGCGTTGCACTTG
>CM065682.1:43162143-43164643 GCA_017654935.2 Phymorhynchus buccinoides | reverse complement strand
CCAAGTGTCCGTGCGTGTGTGTGGCTGTGTGTGTGTGTGTGTCTGTCTGAAACACGAAACGGGCCTTATAACTCCGCCGTTTTTCGACCGAATCGCTTCAAATTTGCTGTGAGCCCTCACGGGGCGATGGCAACGGCAACCGAGGCGGTCGTATCATATTCATTTAAATACAGTGAAACATGCCGTGTGTCGTTTCTGGCATGATGCTGACAGAGATGTAATTCACTGTAGGCCTATGATTTGTTACCCTGTTCTTCGTGACTTGAGGAAAAAAACCCTCATTAAGTCCAAATAAATAATAATAATAAATAGTAAATATAAATAATAATACATATTATTTATATAGCGCTTTTCTTTAGAATTAAACTCAAAGAATAATTATTATTATTATTATTACCCATGCCATGTTCGATTAAACATTAGGCCTACTCATGTCGCGTAGAAACAAAAAGGTTATGGCTAATACAGATTTGGTTATGAAGCGTTAAGCTTCAGATATATACTGTTAATCCCGGTAATCTCTGTTGACTTAGTCGCATTTATGATATATTACTTGTTGTTATGTCAGCTGTCTTTTCCCCCATGCTGGGTTTATATTTGCGTTGGAAAGAATGCGTCAGTGTTGTGTAGCTAACTGCCACCATCAGATAGGCCTGAAAGCCTCATAAACTAATCGTATTCTCTCTCTCACTCTCTCCATCTTTTGCTTAGAATTCAGTAAAAGGTACGATCAATTGTGCCACTCGAAGTGTTAGTGTGTATATGTGTGTGTGTGCGTGCGCGTGCGTGCGTGCGTGCGTGCGTGTGTGTGTGGTGTGTGTGTGTGTGTGTGTGTGTGTGTGTGTGTGTGTGTGTGTGTGTGTGTGTGTGTGTGTGTGTGTGTGTGTGTTTGTGTGTTTGCGTGCGTGCGTGTGTGTGTATGTGTGTTTGTGTGTGTGTGTGTGTGTGTGTGTGCGCGCGCGTGTACATGCGTGTGCGCGCGCGTGTACATGCGTGCGCGCGCGCGCGCGCGCGTGTGTGTGCATAGGTGAGTGTGTGTCTGTGTCTGTGTAGGTGTGTGCCTGCGTGATTGTATCTGTGTGCACATCCTACAACTATATAGTAGGCTATATGTGTGTGTTATGAGCATGAGTCCCAGCGCTTGTACGTGTGTCTCTGTGTGTCCGCTACATAGTTTTATTATTTTGTTATTACAATGCGTTTCCTTGTTTCTCTAAATGGCAACAACGATGGTCATAATTCTCCTGTTATTACTTTTCGTTATTACTTTGCGTGTTCATAACCGCTGTACTATTCCCGTCGTCATATCTGACATTTCTACCTTCCACGCGCTACGAATCAAAACGCCATTTCACTCACAAGGGCCAGCCACACGTCCACTAAAAATCGCCACGACTGTACGATACGATTCGATCACGTGATCGCGATGCGCCAATCACATTTTGTCACATGTTGTCACATTTTCAAGACTCAAAGACTCAAAAATGTTAAATGCAAAGGCCACCGACCTATCTGCAAGGAGGTGAAAGAACAAAATATAGAATAACACACATGCACACACGCGCGAGCGCGCGCGCACGCACACGCACACGCACACACGCACACACACACACACACACGCGCGCGCGCGCGCGCGCGCACACACACATGCGCGCGCGCACACATTTTGCATTTGTAAAAAAAAAACCATGTACATCAAAATGATACAGGGGAAATGGATGCATTTTACATTTAACCGGCGATTGAGCTATTTGATATACACAACAGTTCTCTTTTCTTCATGGCAAAGAATATAAACATTGCAACTGAACGGGTTACTTCCCTTTGATAATTTTGAAGAAAAAGCGAAAGTGATGGTCTGTGATCAATTTGGAAAAAAAGTTAGAATATACTTCTCTCTCAGATCTTGATATGATTGACAATCAAGAAGGAAATCCATTTCATTTTCAGTTACATTACAAAATTGACACATTTGTTTAACCATGTTTATATCTTTGATGTAGGCCTACTTTAAGATCGCTAATTCCAAGTCTAAAAGTTACAAATGTATTACGAAATCTAGGAATGGTAATATCAATCAAATATCTTTCTGGTTCCAACAATGATTTAAATGATCGATATGTTGAATATTTATCACTGTTACACAATCTGCTACAACACTTTTGCTTGTAGCAATCAACCATGCGCTGTCTTAATGCATACAAAACCACTTTTTCATTTCCTACCCCTCCGAGAGAGAGAGAGAGAGAGAGAGAGAGAGAGAGAGAGAGAGAGAGAGAGAGAGAGAGAGAGAGAGAGAGAGAGAGAGAGAGAGAGAGAGAGAGAGAGAGAGAGAGAGAGAGAGAGAGAGAGAGAGAGAGAGAGAGAGAGAGAGAGAGAGAGAGAGAGAGAAGCATTCAGACAGACATATACAGGAATGAAAAGAGAGGCAGAGGGGAAGGGAGCGATATGCTGAGAGAGAGAGAGAGAGAGAGAGAGAGAGAGAGAGAGAGAGAGAGAG
>CM065682.1:43137143-43139643 GCA_017654935.2 Phymorhynchus buccinoides | reverse complement strand
TGCAGTAAAAAACAACAACTTGGCTCTATTTGCTTTTGTTGAAAAACGATTTGGTCTAAACTCAGGCGGTCATTAGAAAAGAGAAGTCACACCGTCACGGTGCCCCTTTAAAGAGGTCAAAGTGCACTAGGACTTCATTTCAAGGGTACAGTACAGTGGAACCTCCCTTATAAGACCTCCCATTATAAGCCTCCCTCCCGCATAAGACCTACTTCTCTGAGACATTGCCCGTCTTTGTAAGTATTAACATTACCTCCTTTATAAGACCTCATTTGGGATCATTTTTGGTTTTTTTTATAAGGGAGGTTCTACTGTACTGAAAGGGCCAATACATGACCTTTACGAGACATGAAGTAGGATTGAATTAGATTCATTCAACAAGGACAGAGTATTATGCTACACAGAAACATCGAGTGTTTTATTTCATTTCGTAAAGTGAAACAAATCAACCTCAATAACCAGATAGGGGAGCTAGAAAGGCAAACACGCAGACTGACAGACGGACAGACAGAGAGACGGACAGACAGAGAGACAGACAAATAAACACACACATTTGTTAGCCCACAGGTGGTTTTCTATGGTTTACCTAATCGAAAACAGACCCCAGTTATACCAGGAAGCATGTTTAGTTTTTTTGTCAGAGCAGAGCACGACGTGTTTTTGCTTTGCTAGGAACACTTCCCTCTGCAGATAATTCATTTTCCAGTAGGGAAAAGATATGTTGTCTTTGGTGCTGCGATCTTACTGTGCACTGCACAAATCGACGCGTGAAAGAGAGAGAGAGAGAGAGAGAGAGAGAGAGAGAGAGAGAGAGAGAGAGAGAGAGAGAGAGAGAGAGAGAGAGAGAGAGAGAGAGAGAGAGAGAGAGAGAGAGAGACAGAGACAGATAGATAGAGAGAGAGAGAGAGAGAGAGAGAGAGAGAGAGAGAGAGAGAGAGAGAGAGAGAGAGAGAGAGAGAGAGAGAGAGAGAGAGAGAGAGAGAGAGAGATAACTTGAAAACTTAAACTTTATTTTCCAAGAATATAGATTTTAGGCAACGCCTAAGAACAAGAACAATTGTTTAATTTCTCTAGGCCACTAGCCCTTAGAAATAGACTCACATAACAACAGACAATCGAAATCGATATCAAAAACGAAAACATAATGAGCAGATTGATCGACGTGACATAGATACCAAATCACTATTATTAAATCGAAAGTCCACAGTAATTCCAGAGCTACATTTGCTCGTAATTCAAAGTCACTTGACATTTGGATTTTTTTTTTTCTCTTTTTTTTCACACGTCGCCTCCCGCGTCTCAGGTCCGTCCCTGCTCCTCTGTAGCTGCTTTCGGTTCAAAGTACCATCCCAGTCTTCTGCCCAGTTCTTCATGTAGCGTCTTGATAGCCCGATCACAAATATCTTCATAGGCCGGTGAAAGACATTGCTGTTGGGGATCAACTTCACACGATTCACTGGTAGCACACTCGCTGTCAATGTTGTCTGTATCTGTGTTTTCCTTCTCCTCTATTTCTGCCTCGTGCATATCTATTGTACACACTTTGTTTGCGTTTTCTTCGCTCGAAGTAGGCCTAACTCTTCTTGCACGTGCGTGTCGCATCGGCACGCTCACTGTCAAGTTCTGTGCCATCCCGAGACAAGCCTACAGGAGTGAGAGAGTTGTTGCCGTATGAAACAATGTCCGCACAATCGACGTTATTATTGTCATGGTCGGCAGAATAAAACAAGCGCGGGTTCGCAATCATTTGTGGCGTGCGACAATTGAAAACGAAACATCATTTTGGAGGGGAAGTTCAGTTTAACGTTTAGCAGCCTCAATTTGAAGTGCAGCCTCGATTTGAAGTGCGACAATTTTGGACCTACCGACAGACCGACAAAGTGAGTTATAGCTTTGTGGCTTGTGCCACAAACAAAAAAAAGCGCGGAATCGCAATAGTTTGTTGCACGCTGTCTATGTTTGCCACTCCAATCATGAGTCGCTTCCCCTGGCTTTTCAATAATTTTAATCTGTAAACCAGAATGTTATCTCTGCACCATTTCGTAACTTTTTATATCTTTTGGAAAACATTTAAAACTATGTATCCTACTTATACTCATCGAAAGAAGCACCGCATACTCGTCGTGTTTGTTGTAGTGTCTGTATTACGTATGTTTATTATTTTGTACGCTTTAAAATACATCATTTTAAAGAGCAGCCTCAATTTGAAGTGCAGCCTCGATTTGAAGTCATGGTTATACATGGGTTATTCATATACTGTAGTGGTACCATAGCCGATGAGGTGTAACTGAGGCGTGGTTACCGCTACACATATCTGTATTTTTTTTTAATCGGGACTTTGCTGGTGTGGCACTGCCTCTGGGCATTGTCCCCAGTAATGTTCCCACCATCTTTGTATTTACAAATGTCCCATGTGTGTCTATGACCGAGATGACGTAAAACACCATTTTTCCTTCCTTCCTCGATTTGAAGTGCGACAATTTTGGACCGACCGACAAAG
>CM065682.1:43124643-43127143 GCA_017654935.2 Phymorhynchus buccinoides | reverse complement strand
TGTGTGTGTGTGTGTGTGTGTGTGTGTGTGTGTGTGTGTGTGTGTGTGTGTGTGTGTGTGTGTGTGTGTGTGTGTGTGTGTGTGTATGTGTGTGTATGTGTGTATATATGTATGTGTGTGTGTGTGTGTCTGACCCGCTTTCTCTCCAGATCCCTAGGTATAAGCTTTCAACTGTTGGTCGGCGCTCTTTTGCTGCCTCAGGACCGACATCGTGGAACAAACTTCCTCTTTCCCTCCGTCAGCGACCGACCCTCTCAGCCTTCAAATCTAACCTCAAAACTCACCTGTTCCCCCGTGATTGAGGCTCCACTCTCTTTCTCTTCTCTCTCTCTCTTGCCTTTAGGTCTGTTTCTGCTGTATACCATTTATGTCAAACGTGTGTCCTCGCTTTGTATTGCATTTGTGTTTGAATGCGTTATGAATGCTAACGCGTGTGTGCGCTTTGATTTGATTTATATCAAGATTCAGCGCCGTATAAATACCGTATGTTGTTGTTGTTGTTGTTGTTGTTGTTGTGTGTGTGTGTGTGTGTGTGTGTGTGTGTGTGTGTGTGTGTGTGTGTGTGTGTGTGTGTGTGTGTGTGTGTGTGTGTGTGTGTGCGCGCGCGTGCGTGCGCGCGTGCGTGTGCTTGCGTGCGCGTGTGCGTGCGTGTGGATGGGTTGGTGGGTGGGGGGTTACATTGGAAATCTGGAGGAGTGCCCATAGTGTAAGGCTCGTTAATTTAGGGGAGACATCAGGAATTACAAGAACAAGCTGAAAGATGTAATGTATTGCTCGGGGCGTCTTGAACTTGCAAATTAAATAAAAATGTTTCACATATTCTTCAACTCCCTTTCCTCCATGTGCAGTCCATCCTTCTTCCACCCCCCATATCATCATTCTCTTCTGCTTCTTCTTCTTCTTCTTCCCCCCCCCCCCCCACTTTCTCTTCCACCTATTCTTCTTGTTCTTCTTCCTTTTCTTTTGTTTTAGTTGTGGGGGGTTTCTTTTAGTATATTCATCACCCCTTGTGTTTGCCAACTTCAACTCTTACCCACCCTTCCATTCTCATATGATGATATTAGCATGTGTGTTCGACCCCCCCCCCCCCCCCTCCCCCCCCCCAACCCCCCCCTCTCTCTCTCTCTCTCTCTCTCTCTCTCTCTCTCTCTCTCTCTCTCTCTCTCTCTCTCTCTCTCTCTCTCTCTCTCTCTCTCTCTCACTCTCTCTAGATGTATGCTATGATGCTTGAGGTTTTTTTTGTGTGTGAGGTTATGTTTCCTTCTGTTTGTTTGTTTGTATGCATCCATGAGTGTGTTTATGCATTTTGTTTCATTCATCATTCACGCAATATTTTGTGATCTAATCTTATGTTTAAGATTTGCTTATTTCTCGCTTGTTTTTGTGCTGTTGTAACGGGTCACGGGCCTATACACAATTAAACATTTGTCATTTGTCATTTGTCATTTGTCTCTCACTCTCTCTCTCTCTCTCTCTGACTGAATAAAATAAATAAATAAATAAATAAATAAGTAAATAAATAATTAAATAAATAAATACATAAATAATTAAATAAATAAATAAATAAATGCACTATGCTTACTGGAAACCCATACCACTGTTTATCCCTACCTAGTCCAGTCTTTCCTTAAAAATGACCAACCCCCTAGCCAGCTCTTTTCGCTCAACTTAAGATCGATCCAAACCTAGTGGAATGGGAGGGGGGGGGGGGGGTCAGGTCCAAGTCATTAAGATCTCCTCTGCTTCATGTTTTTCCTCCACAGAGAGAGAGAGAGAGAGAGAGAAGAGAGAGAGAGAGAGAGAGAGAGAGAGAGGAGGGGTGGGGAGGGAGGGGGTGGGGCTCACACAGACGTCACCATCAGGAGCATCGTCCTGGGATAAGGCGTTAGCCAAACAACACACAACTAAAGCATTAACTGCAAACTTCAGCACAATGTAAGCAACTCTGGTGAACTAAAGAAAACCTTTGGTGGGGTTTTTTCTTTTCAGTTGATGCTTCCACATACACTACTCACAAAAAGTTAAGGATCACTATGAGAAAACAGGTGCGCAAGAAACTCCGTTCGCTCCTGTTATTTTTTTCTCCGTCAAGCCAAATTGTTATGAATTCTTGTTCAGCTGTAAGTGGGTGATGTTGTGTTAGTGGAAACATTGCACGTGATTCTCTATTACTGAGCTGGGCAGCAAAAGAAAAAGCGGAAACTTGCGAAAAAGGACCTTGTTTTGGATCGTTCTGCATGAACACATTGCACAAGCCAGATGGAAAAACCATTATGCACGTGCAAGCACTGCTGTTTATGTGTGAGATGCTGTCTCTTGCTTGGCTTTATAAGAAGACATACCACCAGTATTAGGCCTGATTTGACAATGCCTCCACGACGAAAATTGAGCGAGTTGGATAGGGGACGAGCTGTTGCATGGTTCCAAGATGGTGTTCCCAAGCGAGAAGTGGCCAGGCGACTTCAGGTGTCCATCTCGGTCATTGTCAGACTGATTCAAC
>CM065682.1:43114643-43119643 GCA_017654935.2 Phymorhynchus buccinoides | reverse complement strand
AGACTCGATCAGTGAAATTTAGAACCCGCCCTATTCGGCCCTGTCACCTGACTGGGCCCGACTGAGTCAGACTGATCGAGAAGGATGGTATGCAAATGAGGTGAAACGTCACGACCTGATCGAGTCACATGAGGCAGTCACATAGTCTGTCGCCGGCTTAAGACCTAGCTTCACACAAGAATACAGGATGTAGTTATGAATCTCCCAATGCATGGTTACTCAGCGAAATAACAAAACCATCATTATGCTCGGAAAGCCCGACACTGTGAAGGCAATGCAGGCTGTCAAAACACCACGAAAATACCTCCTGCAATCTTATCATAGCCTTTCAACGCCCCACTTGCTAACACCAGAACACCCCAGGCCTCCTCACCGTGATGGCAAGAAGCAGGTCATATAAAATTAAAATTGTTTAAAAAAAAAAAATTATGAAGTAAAGTGGGTGGATTTTAAAGACCCACCAGATCACGTATCAAAATCACGGGTTTCACGTATTTTCCCTCTTATAAGCTGGAAAGAAATCTTGTTTTGACCAGGTCTCACTCCCATACAAATGCCCCCAGATTCAAACCGAAACATCGTTTTAAAGAGCAGCCTCAATTTGAAGTTGGGGACATTTGTATGTGGGTCACAGCTACCCAGAAAATAAAACCCAAGGGACTTTATCGTGGTGCGTCAGTGTGTGTGTGTGTGTGTGTGTGTGTGTGTGTGTGTGTGTGTGTGTGTGTGTGTGTGTGTGTGTGTGTGTGTGTGTGTGTGTGTGTGTGTGTGTGTGTGTTTGTTTGTGTGTGTGTGTGCGTGTGTGTGTGTGTGTGTGTGTGTGTGTGTGTGTGTGTGTGTGTGTGTGTGTGTGTGTGTGTGTGTGTGTGTGTGTGTGTGTGTGTGTGTGTGTGTGTGTGTGTGTGTGTGTGTGTGTGTGTGTGTGTGTGTGTGTGTGTGTGTGTGTGTGTGTGTGTGTGTGTGTGTGTGTGTGTGTGTGAGAGTGTGTGTGTGTGTGTGTGTGTGTGTGTGTATGCATGCATGTATGCGCGCGCGCGCGCGCGCGCGCGCGCGCGCGCGCGCGCGTGTGTGTGTGTGTGTGTGTGTGCGTGTGCGTGCGTGTGCGCGCGCGTGCGCAAGCGCGCGTGTGTGTGTCTTTATCTCTCTTTGGCATCGAGCTGTCAGACTAATCAGCTTTCCTCTCTCTTTCCTCCGTATGTGCCTTTTAAAAGCCCCGCTTGTGTCCCTTTATGTTTGTTGTAACTCATTCAATGTTTACGGAACAAAATTTAAAAAAACCCCAAAACAAACGAAGAGAACCAACAACACAAATGTTGATTCAGCATGATATAACACTCTAGCATAACATTGGGAATCTGGAAAAAGGAAAAGCATGATTATTATGCCTGATAAACTGCCACAAGATTGGCAACATGAATAACAATGGCTAAAACATAGATTAGAAACGTTCCGTTTATACACAGATTAAGAGAAGTGTACATGTAGCATACAAGTGCATGGACATTAGAAACGTGAAATATGCATCACGATTGGATACAAAAATGTAAGCAATGATAAACTATACAGGAATAAGACATTCACAAACAAGAACAAGAAGAAAAAAAAGAGCATACATAAAGGGGTGAATGCCAGAACTGTCTATCAGTGTTCTTTATTCCTTTTGAGACAGACTGTTCTGGCAGGTACCACTCGAATATAACTAGAACATGCGTGGAGATAGAAAGAAAGACATTTCCTTTTTAGCAATGAATCGAGATGTGAAGGTTTAGGATATTTTGTAGAAGCGGAATACAGCCTATACCGGGAATACACTCTAGATAACTTTAATCTCTAACCCGGAAGTGTCGATAAAAGTTAACGTTTGCGCTACGCAGCCTCTGTCTTTTCACATTCGACTGACTGCAGACCAAGCAGGTTGTATCGTAAAGCGCACATTAATAGCTGGTCTTTTTGTTGAACTGATTTATATGAGGGATAAATCAGTTCCATGTTTGCAAATATGTCAGTGGAGCTGCATTTTAATGATAATATTGCTTTAACTCAGTTTTATGCAAGGTAATATTGCTACTTAAATAGGTTTGGTAATAGGATATTGGCACTTTTTAAATACAGTAGCCCATTCTCACTCAAGTAATGGTGTGGTCGTGATGTGTTGCAAAAAAGGTTTTGTGTGGATGCAAGAAACACAAATTGTACAATAGACGCACTGTATGAGTGTTATGTTAAAACTAATGAACAATGAAAAGGATAACCATCAGCGTACATTCCGTCATGCATAGTAGTGATGAGACAAGGATGCTGACATGCAATGTACGTATCTACCAACAGTGAACTTGTAATATTAAGGCTCTGTGAGACAAGACGTTCAATGCTGCACTTGGTCATCTCCAATTATGGAAAGTGACGCCATTCGCGTGACAATGTCGGTTTTCAGCGAAACTTTAGAATGTGTATCTTTTAGCCATTCAATCTCAAATTAAACGGACTCTAGCCCAAACCCTAACCCTATCCCTAACCCTAACCAAAGCATTAAACTGTCAAGTACACACACAAATAAAACTTTACTAACGGTTGAGTGTTCCATGTTTGGAGATGACCAAGTGCAGTCTTGAACGTCTAGTCTCTGTGAGGCGCTCTACTCATTATCACTATCAGCAGTGATAGTGCTACCAAAAAGCCTAAATGTTACAAAGAGTGACAACTTCGCAGCCTACAATCCTTGCAAAGAATGAAGCCAACTTTCCCACTTCCCATTTGGAAGGTGAAAAGGTGGAAGGTGGGAAGTGTTAGTGTTGTTGTAGGAAGTAAGTGAGTTCAGAATGATCCCCAGCTATAGTGTAGGTGAAACGGTGGGGGCAAATAACCCGGCTTCATTCAGCTGCAGAGTATGAGCTCTTTGTATATTCAGGCTTTTGGGTGGTACTATCTAGTCTACAGACTTGCTCAGTGATATGTAAGCAAATATATCTTTATTATAATGAAGAGTGGTGCTATGATAATATAACATTATAACACTTTTCATGAGAGAGAGAGTGGGAGAGGGAGAGAGAGACGCAGAGAGAGAGAGAGAGAGAGAGAGAGAGAGAGAGAGAGAGAGAGAGAGAGAGAGAGAGAGAGAGAGAGAGAGAGAGAGAGGAAATACGAAATACGAATGTTTTATTGAGGGTAAAAAGGATAAGCTACAATAGCTTCTTTGCACCTGGCCCTCTCACTCACACTCACACCATGCATCAGGCAAAGAAAAATTGACATAAAAACAATCAAGTCAAGAAAATGAAACAAAACTTGGCACATGAAATAATTGACAGAGAATCAATTTGGGAAACAAAAAGCAAGCATGGATAATAATAAGCAATGCTGAACTTGAATTGGTGGTTTGAATTGATTTTTTTAAAAAGAAGACAATTCTGAGACAAATGACAATTTTTCTGAATAATAGCACTTTTAAGGGGGGGGGGGGGAGAAAGGAATATATTTTTTATGAGAGAGAGAGAGAGAGAGAGAGAGAGAGAGAGAGAGAGAGAGAGAGAGAGAGAGAGAGAGAGAGAGAGAGAGAGAGAGAGAGAGAGAGAAGGAGAAGGAGTCATTCATACAGATATAGCCTACAGAGACATAAAACATTTACTAGAATCTTGGCATAAGTTGATGTTTCTATTAAAGCTCATTAACATAACTAATGAACAAGATGGCCCATTGTGTACTTGTGATAAGATTTGCGAAAGGAATATACGCAAGTTTTGTTTTTGAAATTATCATGGATGTCGTTCCACAGTTTACCACCAGAGTATGTAAGGGATGCTTTATATAGATCTGTTCTGGGGCGGGGCATTATTCATTTGTTTTTCTTCGAATTGCATGGACTTAAAATTTAGTAATAAGATCGTTTGGTACTAATTTATAGTTTATTTATGATCTTGTGCATAATGGTACCTTTGTTTAGTAGACATTTCAAATCAAAATGGTAGAATGTTGAGTTGTTTTGACAGTCATTGGTTTCAAGGGAGGACGATTTAAGGAGTGTGAGTTTAAGAGAACGTTTATATCATCTTTCAACGTGTTTTAGTGTGTTTTTACCACCTGAATCCCAACATGTTGATGCATAATCAATGTCAGGCTGAATATAGGCAAGGACAAAAAAGTTTACGGGTATGCTGATCCAAAAAGTGGAATACGTTTTATTGGCCAGTATTTCCATGTGTTTTGACCATGATAAGTTGTTTATGTATAGGCCGAGTGAAGTAATTTCTTCTAGAGACGTTTCATAGATAGTTGGTGTACTTAATTGATTTGTAAAGTGTTGCCTCTTTTGTCTTGTTGTGATTAACATGAATTTAGAGAGAGAGAGAGGGGGGGGGGGGGAGAGAGAGAGAGAGAGAGAGACAGAGAGAGACAGAGAGACAGAGACAGACAGAGACAGACACAGACAGAGAGTGACAGAGAGGTGCAGACACACGGACAAAAAGCAGATAACGAGACGGAAGGAATCGCAACCAGACAGACAGACTTGTATAGGTGGAAGATACAGAGAAAGCTAATTATCATGGAGACAGGGGGAAGGGAGAAACCAAGATGCATGTGCTTTCAATTAATAACAGCCGGTGCCAGGAAAAGGGCGAACACACACAACTCCCAAGATGCACTTTTTCTTTTTCTTTTAGCACCCGTCGTTTTGTAACAAGCAGACGGCGTACATTGCAAACGTAACGACGAGAGGTTTTTAATTGTCCGAGCGTCTGTCTATTTGAAAAGATATTAATATGTTGTTGCTGTCTCCACAACATAAAGTAATACAAATGGCAATATGGCAATCAATTTGTGTTCAAAATTTGGCTTGGAGTCAAAACGGACTATCTTTAAATAGTCCATTAACATAATATTGAACATATCACGAAAACTAATAACTTGTATAAGAAAAAGACTGCCGAAATATAAAAAGCATAACCCCCTGTTTATATTTCTGCAGTCATTGCATGATACAAGTTATTAGTTTTTGTAATAAG
>CM065682.1:43089643-43099643 GCA_017654935.2 Phymorhynchus buccinoides | reverse complement strand
GTCACTAAAAAGCATCAAAATCAGGGCCTGTTATCTGAAGACCCTATTTTCTTAATTTTGGGAGGTAAGGATAGGCCTAATGTTATACATGTCACAGCTCGCAATACTGCAGATTTGTCTTTCTTTCTCTACCCAGGTTAATGTTTAATTGTAGCTTTTGGCTGACAAATGGCTGGCGGCGAAAGGGTTAAAATAATCGAGTCCGTTTATTCCCCGTGTCATAGGAGTGCTGGGAAAATGTCATTTACAGCAACTTATCTTTATTTATTTTTTTAAAAGAAGTTATTTACATGATTTAATTTTTTAATTTTTTTTATTCTTCTCTTGTCTGTTATATGTTGTTTGCCATGTTGTAGAACTACTAAAACTAGTTCCTGTTGTTCCGTGTTCTGTCTTATTTCCTGTTTCCTTTTTTTCTCACAGCCCCTCTTTCGCTATGTTGTCTCTGTCTGCCACTGATTACAATACAATTAGCAAGATCAGCAAAGGCAGGTGTGAGCGGATCGCATCTTCACCTGCATCCGCAAGTCCTCCCAGGCTTCTTCTGTCAATAGAGTACTATAAGAATAGAGCCCATATGTTGGCTAGGCTACACCCTTCTGTTAACCATTTCACCGCCAACGTCGCATTTTTGCACCACAATGTCACTAAAAAGGCATCGAATCAGGGTCTGTTATCCAAAGACCCTGTTCTCTTCATTTTGGAAGGTAAGGATAGGCCTTACTTTAAAGATGTCACAGAAGAATCCCCAGTACTACAGACAGATTTTGTTCTCTACCCAGGTAAGTTTAATGGAAATGTTTTGCTGAAAAATGGCTCGCGGCGAAAGGGGTTAATAGAAAGTCGTAACAAAACACGAGTGCTGAGACGAGCGTGCTGATAAGTCCTGCGTTTTAGGTAACAATGCAACACCCTCTCTTCGTCGCAAGTCAAAGCGAAATCGTTTGTTTTTTAAACAGTTTATTTAGGCAAAGGATACTGCCAGACATAATAGCCCACGTGCCAAGAATAAGCGAAGATCTTATCAACAATAGCTTGGTTCAGTATGTACTCTCTCTCTCTCTCTCTCTCTCTCTCTCTCTCTCTATCTCTCTCTCTCTCTCTCTCTCTCTCTTCTCTCTCTCTCTCTCAACTCTCTCTCTCTCTCTCTCTCCTCTCTCTCTCTCTCCTCTCTCTCTCTCTCTCTCCTCTCTCTCTCTCTCTCTCTCTCTCTCTCTCTCTCTCTCTCTCTCTCTCTCTCTCTCTCTCTCTCTCTCTCTCTCTCTCTCTCTCTCTCTCTCTCTCTCTCTCTCTCTCTCTCTCTCTCTCTCTCTCTCTCTCTCTCTCTCTCTCTCTCTCTCTCTCTCTCTCTCTCTCTCTCTCTCTCTCTCTCTCTCTCTCTCTCTCTCTCTCTCTCTCTCTCTCTCTCTCTCTCTCACTCTCTCTCTCTCTCTCTCCCCCCCCCCTAGAGCGCAAAGAGAAAGAATTTCATAACGCTTTGTTGAATAAATTGGTTAATTCTATTAAGGATCAGAAACAGTTTTGGGAGAATGTAAATAGAATTTCTAATAAGAAAAAGCACGTTAGTAACAATATTTCTGTTGAAGATTGGTTCAATCATTTTAAATGTTTATTAGACAAAGAAGTTGAAGAAGGAGAAGAAGAACAGATTGAAGACAGTAATGATTATTTTAATAGACCAGTATCGAAAGAAGAAATTTTACTAGCTCTCCGAAGGATAAAATATAAAAAGGCCGCTGGCCCAGATGGGATAATTGGAGAATTATTAAGGAATGCTAATGAATATGTGTTAGACTTTTTCACTATCTTTTTTAACGCTTTATTTGAAAATGGTATATTTCCTTGCAACTGGACTAAAGGTATCGTACTTCCATTGTTCAAAAAGGGTGATAAAAATAATCCAAATAATTATAGGGGTATCACTTTAAGTGATATAAGTAGTAAAATTTACAGTACAGTTATAAACCGTCGTTTGCAAGAATGGGTTGATGAAAACAATATTACTGGTGAGCATCAAGCCGGCTTTAAAAAGAATCACTCAACAATTGATCATATGTTTACTCTTTTAGCGTTAATACAAAAGCAGTTTTCGTTTAATAGGAAGTTATATGTAGCTTTTATAGATTTTGAAAAAGCTTTTGATTCTCTAAATCGTAAATTGCTCTGGTCTGTTCTGGTAAGAAACGGTATAAAAGGAAAACTATATAGGTGTATTAAAAGCATGTACGATAGTGTTAAAATTAAAGTAAGATGTGGTTCTAATTTAACAGACTTTATTAATTGTACGTATGGTGTGAAACAAGGCGATGTCTGCAGTCCTGTTCTATTTTCACTTTTTATTAACGAATTAGCTAAAGAAGTTATTGAAAATGGTAGACATGGTGCTTTATTTACAATTGATTATTTTGAACTTTTTATTCTATTACTTGCAGACGATGTTGCCTTATTAGCAGAAACAGTAATTGGGTTACAAACACAGTTAAATAGTTTGCAGCGAGCAGCAAAAAATCTTGATTTAAAGGTAAATTTAAGTAAAAGTAATATAATAGTCTTTAGAAAAGGCGGTTATTTAGCTGAAAGAGAAAGATGGACTTACAATAATAGAGATATGCCAGTGGTTAATGCATATAAATATTTAGGTATCTTATTTTCTACTAAACTTAGTTTCACTGTGGCATGCAATGAATTGGTAAGTAAAGCTAAAAACGCTACATTATGTATTTTACGGAAATTTCGTGTATTGAAGCATGCTGGTTTAAATTTGTTTTTAAAGCTATTTGATACCCAAGTTCAGCCTGTAGTACTGTATGGAGCAGAAATTTGGGGGCTTGGTGATTCAGCCCATCTTTGTGAGAAAGTACACTTGTTTGGATTGAAGAAATATTTAGGACTTGAGTCTCAAACACCCAATGATCTCATATACGGAGAAACTGTTAGATATCCGATTTCCATTAATTCTGCTATATGTTGTATCCGCTATTGGTTAAAATTGACGATTATGGAAAATTACAGATTACCCCATAAGGCCTATGAAATGCTGTTAGATTTAGATAGTAGAGATAAAAGAAACTGGGTATCAAATATTCGATGCAAGCTTTATCAATTTGGGTTTGGGTATGTTTGGGAAAATCAAGGAGTGCAAAACATGAAACGGTTTTTGTATGTGTTTAAGGAAAGATTAATAGTATGTAGATGGCAAGACTGGAACTTCCATGTAAATAACAGTGAGCGATTTAATGTGTATAGAACATTTTGTGCGATACATGATGTTAAAACTTATTTGAAAATTGATATGGATAAACATTTGAAATTCATTATGTCAAGGTTTAGATGTGGAGTATCTGAGATTTTAGTACATCACTATCGTTATAAGAGACACACTGAAGCTGACTTAATTTGTCCACTATGTAAGAAAACAAGGGAAGATGATGTTCATTTTGTGTTATGTTGTCCTGCCTTGTATGATTTAAGAAAACGGTACATTTTGCAAACGTTCTACAAACATCCAAACCAGTTTCGTTTTAGTTTACTCTTAGCTTCTACGAATGAAAAATTGTAAGAAACCTGTCGATTTATTTATACAAAGCTTTACGTTTGCGATCAGTTATGATATCATGAGATACATTAATTTGTTAATATTATTATGATCAGTTGTATATGATGTTTTGTTTATCCTGTACCCCCTTCATGAGGGGCAAAGGCCTAAATGAATAAATCATTGTCATTGTCATTGTCTCTCTCCCCCCACCCCACACCCTGTGCTTAACTAAAGTGCCAAGCCCTAAACATGCATGCTACAGACTGGTATCTCGCACTGAGATTACCCCAGCTGGCCATTTTCGCAACGAGTGTTTTCATTGGTTTCTAATTCAACAGGTAAGGGAGATAACGCGCGAGCTTACCTATGGCGCGCCAAAGATACAAAACTCTATCTAGCTGTTCGATAGAGTTTCGAAACTGTATCAGTTCGATAGAGTTTTAAAACCCTATCTAGCTATTCGATAGAGTTTTAAAACTCTGTCGAACAGCTAGATAAGTGTTTCCACAAAATAACCCTATCGAGATAAAGTTTTTCTATCGCGATTTATGATTGGTACATGGCTTCAGCGACAGCTTTGTGGCCTTGGCAGGGCAGTGACCCGTGAATTTGAATAAGACGATAGGCCTAGGCCCCTACATGTAGTCAAACAAACATGGCAGCTGAACGATTTCAACGAGCGAATCTTCCTGGCGTTTCATCTGTAATTGAAGCCGCTAAACGAGTTCGTAGAATGCCACCTATTAGGCTAGGTGTAGGTCACAGTCAAAGATACTAGTCCTATCTACCAATGAAATGCTTCGTTTAAAAAAAAGTATCAAAATGGCGCGTTAGATAGAGTTTTACGACGAGAAACTCTATCTAGCTGCTCGACAGAGTTTTGAAACTCTATCTAACTGCTAGCTATAGTTTAGAAACTGTATCTAACAGTTCGATAGGGTTTTTAAACTCTGTCGAACTGCTAGATAGAGTTATGGTCATTCGGCGCGCCATACTTACCACCCCACCACGCCCTGAAGCTGGGCCATTGGGCAGAGAATGGAAAGCCGTGTGAAGTAAACTGATTTAGTCTTTAGCAGACTTAATGACTTCCCGGATACAAACATGCCATAAGGCCGCGGTGTTCCATCCAAAACGACGTGTAGATATTTTGCAGATTATTGATGTTATATCATTTTGTTTAGGGTCAGAAAATCCAATTATGAATAAGGATGATGAATGAATGGACTGTTGCAGAACTAATAAGGATGATGAATGAATGGACTGTTGCAGAACTTAAATAAATGAGACGATTCTATGTTCAGGGACAGAGAGAGAGAGAGAGAGAGAGAGAGAGAGAGAGAGAGAGAGAGAGAGAGAGAGAGAGAGAGAGAGAGAGAAAGACAGAGACACAGACAGAGAGGAATACAGACAGAGAGACACAAAGAGATAGAAGAACACACACACACACACACACACACACACACACACACACACACACACACACACACACACACACACCACACGCACGACACACGAGACTAACACACACACACAGACACACACACACGCAGCACGCACACACACACACACACACACACACACACACACACACACACACACCACACACACACACACACACACATAATTCACCTTAAAAGATCACCCTTAATTCAAACACGAACAACAAAAACAGTACAAGTCTTAGAAGACCAAACATAGTCGGGTTTTCTAATTAAGCAACATTGTTGTTTAGTGTGCTTACCTAGGCTACCAGTCAGGAGTTTCCATCTTGCGCTAGGAAAAGTAATGCATGAAATATCCATATTTTTGACTAGCAGCCTCTGAACAGTAAAATCCACGGATTCCTGTTTTGCTACCGTGCCAGACGAATGGTAGTGCTAATTTGTTCCAGCGTGGCAGGTGAAATCCCGTGAAATCAACAGGTGTGTATGTATGTGAGACGGGTTGGAAACGCAAAGGTTATTCTCCGCCACGAGGGATAACAGAGTATAAAGAAACAGAAGAACAAGTCAAAGAAAACCTGCTGAAAGCTGGGGGTTGCTGAGTTCCTTGTTGTGCTGCTAAGGGAGGGGGGAAGGGGGTTGCATTGGGAAGATACCATAGCTTTGGATTCTTGTTTGATTTTTCTTACAAAGGTGCCAACAGGAGTTAGACAGAAATTAACGTGCTTGCACATCGCATACAAAATATACATGCGCGCGCACACAGACACACAAACTAACGCGCGCACGCGCACGCACACGCACACACACACACACACACACACACACACACACACACACACACACACACACACACACACACACACACACACACACACATTCACACACATATGTCTGAATCACTGTTAATGGAAGGAAGCTAAACTGAAGAACAACACACACACACACACACACACACACACACACACACGCACACGCACACGCACGCACACGCACACACGCACACGCACACACACACACACACACACACACACACACTGAAGCCGTCTTTTCCCTTCGTCATTCTCTTATCTGTTTTAAAAGCACCACATAGTTCGCATCCAAATAGTTATAATTATTTTTAATATTTTAAAAAATACAAACATATTCAAATAATAAAAATAACAATAACGCATGGAGGGATGAAGATGGATATGGCTGAAATCTCCTAGCACATCTCTAAGTCGTTTGGCTCTTTGATGATTATCCTTTTCCAATAAAGACAAAATAAACACAATACGTATGACTGTGCGTACACGTGCCTGCACGCGCGGGCGTGTGGGAGCGCTTGCTATCCTGCGAAAGAACAGTATCCATCATCCGCGTGTGATCATCTGTTATCAGAACAAGGGGATGGGGAGTCCTGATACCCGGCACCCCCCAAAGAACTGAGCGCGGGCTTTATGAAGGACCTGCGGGAATACGCTCGCTAATCGTATGCACGCGCCAAGTTGGTGTCCACCAAGCATCCGAGAGACACACCACAATGATCGATAGATGGACACAGAGTTAACTGATCGACCCCCCACTAATCGTGGAGTGGTTTGGAGAGACTGTGAGACTATGAAGGAGATGCATAAAGCATGGAGGTAATGCCTGGTTCGTAGACAGATGGATGGGGAGGACCGTGGGCCACATTAGTAGTAATTAATAGAGAGGCCTTGCTTGTCACGCACTGTGAAGAGAGAGAAAAAAAGTTGTTGGTTTTGTCCCAGCAAGCAAACAAACAAAATATATTGTGTGTTTGAAGGCAGCGTTGCGTTAATATTTATGTACCCAAAACAACAATAACAACAAAAACGGGAACACAAACTTTCAACAGACTCTTTTACGTGTTGCTAAAACAAAAATACAACAATTCTCATAATCACAGTTATCTCAAGATAAAAACTTAAAACTTAAGTTCACTTTCGTTCCTTCTCGACCATATCCAGATCCGGCTTTTCTCAGCTGCCTCTGTCATTGCTTTCAGGACCCTTGTCCTCATCGTTCCGAATATTGAGAGCTGCTTCATGTGGTCGTAGGCAGACTTGCCTACAAGTCCCCTCGCACCAACTTCTAAAGCAAGGACGTTGACATGGAAGCCATATTTCCTCAAGCTGATGGCAAGACTGTCCTGTTGTTGTTTGTCTTGTAGATACGCGCTTTTTCCATTCTGCTTTCCTATGGCATCAGGATCATCGGTTTCGACAGACCTGATTGGAACACTGTGCCATGTCTCAAGCAGCTCTTTCTCGTGGTTTCTGGGTGAATTGCCATCCTGGAAGATCTGCCAAACATTCCTGGTCTTCTGCACTGTTGAGCAAGCTCTGCTTTTGTGTCCTGGCAGGTGCTGTGACTCTTGGCCACGCTTGACCACCACCTGATGTAGTAGAACGTTGCTTATGACTCTCCTGGTGACGATGGGTTCCCTTTGACAGCACTTGCTGCATGGTCGATCTCCGATTGTGCCTCCAAGTGTATCATCCTTGGGCCTGGTGCCATTTCACATGAGCTGAGAACGTGCTTCTCAGTATGTCTGCCTTGGCAGAGCGGGCTCTTAGGATCATCCGATAGTCCCCTATCTGACCAGGTTTGCGCTGGAGGGCAGGATGTCATTCACAGATATATATATATATATATTATATATATATATATATATATATATATATATGATATATGAAGCTGAGTCCTCAGGGCAGCCATGTGCCATTCCAGGTGAGACTTCTTTGGAGTGCATTTGTAATGGTTTGGATTCTAGTGGAGTGTGAAGGTGGTGTGTGTGGGGGGGGGGGGGGGGGGGGGGTGGGGGGGGGGGGGGGGGGGGGATTTGGGGGGGGGGGGGTGTGAAATGTAATTATCGTGATTTCGTTTTCGGGTTGTTTCCTTATGATAAGTGCGTTGTTTTTTTGTTATTTTTGCTCAGATTTTTAACTTCTTTGCGAAGCGCTTAGAGCCCCGTAAGGAGAAAAAGCGCTATATAAATTGTCATTATTATTATTATTATTATTATTATTATTATTATTATTATTATTATTTTCCCATGAAGTCCATTGTCCCTGCTGGCCTTGCTGGACTGCTTTCTGGACTGTCTGAGCATCTTCCTTATTCCTCACTTATTGGGTGACCAAGTCCCTCTGTACCTTCCCTCTCGGTTTTTAACCACCATTTCATCTCCACATAGTTTCACTACCTTAAAGACACCATCCAAAGTATAATGTTCTTCGTGGTCGTCGTCGTCGTCGATCGCTCTGATAGTTTCCAGTAAATTATGAGCGCAGATGCGTCATACTGCCATTATGTGTCTAACTAAAGAATATTTAGGCCCAGCATGTCCGCCACATCATTTACACAAGAAAACTATAACCCATCTGCTTCCTTTACTGCAAATGCACAGCCTGCATGCCTTTCTCCAATGCTTACATGCCAGGAATGTATCTGTATTATTTCACTCTTTTTGTGTTTTTGCGCTTACTGTAGTTTAACTCTCTCTCTCTCTCTCTCTCTCTCTCTCTCTCTCCTCTCCTCTCATCCTCTCTCTCTCCCTCTCTCTCTCCCTCTCCAATCCTCTCATTCCTCCTCAACTCTCTCCCTCTCTCTCTCCTCTCTCTCTCCCTCTCTCTTCTCTCTCTCCTTCTCCCGTCAATCCCTCTCTCTCTCTCTCTCTCTCTCTCCTCTCTCTCTCTCTCTCTCTCTCCTCTCTCCTCTCTCTCTCTCCTCTCTCTCTCTCTCTCTCTCTGTCGCTCTCGTCTCTCTCTCTCTCCCTCTCTCTCTCTCTCTCTCTCTCTCTCTCTCTCTCTCTCCGTCTCCCTCTCTCTCTCTCTCTCTCTCTCTCTCGTCTCTCTCTCTCTCTCTCTCTCTCCCTCTCTCTCTCTTCTCCCTCTCTCTCTCTCTCTCTCTCTCTCTTACTCTCTCTCTCCATCCAATCTTCCATTCGCTCGTGACTTGACTTTGGCCACATTTCAGACTCAGTGGGAAGTCAGTGTCTGGAAATTGCACACCAGTGAGATTCTAATTTGCACCCCCCCCCCCCCCCCCCCAAACCCCCCCCCCACCCAAACCCAAAAAAACACCAACAACAATAAAATAAATAAAACGTATCGGGTTTACCATTCCTTTTTGTTTGTGGCTCAAGCCACAAACCTATAACTCACTTTGTCGGTCGGTCGGTCGGTCGGTCGGTCTGTCGGTCGGTCGGTCCAAAATTGTCGCACTTCAA
The DNA here is from genome assembly GCA_017654935.2 of Phymorhynchus buccinoides. Classification (NCBI taxonomy): domain Eukaryota; kingdom Metazoa; phylum Mollusca; class Gastropoda; order Neogastropoda; family Raphitomidae; genus Phymorhynchus; species Phymorhynchus buccinoides. The sequence goes on along the minus strand of CM065682.1, from coordinate 43,090,423 downwards.
ATCGAGGCTACACTTCAAAATTAATTGAGGCCGCTCTTTAAAATGATGTATTTTAAAAGCGTACAAAATAATAAACATACGTAATACAGACACTACAACAGACACGACGAGTATGCGGTGCTTCTTTCGATGAGCATAAGTAGGATACATAGTTTTAGATGTTTTCCGAAAGATATAAAAAGTTACGAAATGGTGCAGAGATAACATTCTGGTTTACAGATTAAAATTATTGAAAAGCCAGGGGAGGTGACTCATGATTGGAGTGGTAAAAATAGACCGCGTGCCACAAACTATTGCGATTTCGCGCTTGTTTTTAATACTGAATTATTTTGCTCCCTGTTCTCGCCATCATTACAATACAGGGGGTCTACTTCCCTCATCACTATGCTTTTCTTTTCTTCCTAACGTTTGTGCCCCAATTTCTACTGTTAGTTTCAAGCCCTTCCCTTTTTTGCCATCGTACGTCTATAATAAACATTGTACTTTTAAAGTCCCCCCCCCCCCCACCCGCCCCCCCCACCCCACCACCCACCCGTTTATGTAATTTGTGTTATTTTAGTCTTTTATATTTAACTCACTCGTTTTCGGTTTTCAATCTGCCTGTCTCTGTTTTTGTCTGTCTGTCTGTCTATCTATCTTTCTGTTTGCATGTCTCTTTGTCTGGTTTAAATGTTTTATTGTCTTTGCATGTGTATGTGTGTGTGTGCACACGTGTATGCATGCGCACGCGTGTGTGCGTGTGCATATTTGTGTGTGCGCGTGTGCGTGCAAGCTTGCAAT
>CM065682.1:43079643-43082143 GCA_017654935.2 Phymorhynchus buccinoides | reverse complement strand
AACCACAATACAAGTGCAACCTGAGCGGCTGCAAAGTCCCCTCGCAGCATCGCCGAGCTACTCCGAAATCGGAATGTGTCGGCTGTACACATACATAAAAACGCATCAAAACAGCACGTAGCTACATACAAACGCATCAAAACAGCACGTAAGTGAATAGTTTTTCTATATATAGCCTTGGGGTTCGGACCCGTGATTTGAGCGCGCGCGATCATGCGCACACGCGCACACAGAAACATTCATGACAACTGTGTTATAGACCATTCATCAAGAAATGTTGTGAAAAACACCGCATTGAAATACATGCAAAACTTCGCGAGATATTAGCGATTATGTGTTTCGGGGTTTGAACCCCGTAACTGGCGCGACCTTGACCTTAATGTAAAACTAAATACATCAGTGGATAGCTTGCATCTTGGCAAACTAGTATACCAAATTTGATGATGATAGACTGATTAGTTTTTGAGAAAAACGGACGAATAGCCGGACGGACGCCGCCGGACGGACGCCGCCGGACGGACGAGGACAAAAACAATAGTTCCCCGAACCTTCGGCTCGGGGACTAATAATCATGTTGCGAAAGATAAACTTGTGAACCTGTAGTATGAACAAGCAGCTAGGCCTATGCAACTACTCTTCAGTATGCACCCATTTCCCCGTCATTGAAGTTCTTTCTCTCTTCCCCCACTCTTTCTTGTCCTTATGACCATTTCTCAAACGCGCGCGCGCACGTGTGTGTGTGTGTGTGTGTGTGTGTGCGTGCGTGTGCGTGTGCGTGTGCGTGTGCGTGTGCGCGTGTGCGTGTGCGCGTGTGCGTGTGCGCGTGTGCGTGTGCGCGTGTGCGCGCTGTCTTCTTGTTCGTCTTTGTTGTAAATGCATTATGAATGTTTGACGTGTGTGTGCGCTTCGAGTTGATTTGTATCAAGATTTAGCGCAACATAAACACTGTATGTTGTTGTTGTTGTTGTGGTTACTCTCCCTTTGGCGGAGGTTTGTACTTTACCAGTACTACCTACTTTTCGCTAAGTACCTCAGACAGCTAGCTCTTGAACCGGACACCTCAAAGAGGATTACAAAAGACATTAAAGAGCGTAAGAAACGACGATGGCACCGTCGTCCTCCTGTTGGAATAAAACTGTCAAAGAAAGGGTCACCCAAAGAAACCAACAGGAAACACTAACAGCAGACATCGTATCTACTTCACAGGATGCTAGAGTACTGGTGGGGATCAATGGTCGAGCGGTTAAGCAAGGAAAGGAGGAGACGGTTGTGAGGGGGTTTCAGACTTTAGTGATCACAATGGGCGTGTAATCATGAGTGTGTTTAGATAGTCAACAGGGGTATCAGTATGCAAATTTAGAATACACTCCCCCAAAACGATTAGCTGTTTAGCCTAATGTACATACTCCTACCCGTGTTGACTGTCTAAAGCTCGGTGTCCATCAGTGTAGCAGGTACTACACAGCATGTTTGACAATCGTTTGACAAATGACACCACGCTTTGTTGCTTCTGACTCGCTGACAAGTTATACACACAAGCAGGTCTGCTTCTTTTGGTCTCCCTTCCCCAAGACCCAAACAACATGGGCGACACCGGACCAAATGCGTACACAACGCACGCCAGTCGGTGTGAATGACATGGTATCAGGTGTGAAAATACTCAGACTGACACAGATGCGTTGTATTAGCCAGCACACGATATGTAAACCGACCCTAAGACGCACTCATGAATGTTGGTGGAAATAGAAACAAAATGTATTGAAAACATATTTTGACATGTTCATATTCTGATCGCTTCTCGGCCTTTTGGCTAAGACAGTGATTCAGGAACATAAATTTTTGTTTATACCCTGGTTGGTTTGTTCAGCCCGTCGTACATGGCGAAAGCCGATACGCGACGTTAAACTGAACTTCCATCCATTGAAAACATACTTTTTTTTCTGGAACACTCACCACCTTGATTAATCGTTTCTATTAAACAATTAAACAAAAGATAGGGAACTGTCTAACCCTAACAGGTACACGACTACTATCAAAGCCGCATATGGTACCTATTCACCTAGCTCAGAGCACGAAAGGCACACTATTGCTATGACTAACTGTGATCTTTATTAGTGGTACAGTGGAACCTCCCTTATAAGACCTTCAAAAACCATCCAAAAATAGGTCTTATAAGGGAGGGGTATTTTAAGGGAGGTCATTTTAATACTTACAAAGAAGGGCAATGCTTCAGAGAAGTAGGTCTTATAATGGGAGGTCTTATAAAGGGAGGTTCTACTGTATTACTGGTTTTAAAGCTCAGACTATTCTAAGGCAACGTACGTGCATTTAATATGTTTGATTTTGCTTTCTTGTTCCGATCATTTGTCTGTTTGTTTTGGTTACTCGATTATCTCATTTGGTCAGTTCTTCTCTTTTTGTGTGCGTTTTGTTCTTTTTTGCGTATTGTATTATAAAATATATGTTGTAATAAAAGTTAAATAAAAACAGAAAAGAAAGG
>CM065682.1:43062143-43064643 GCA_017654935.2 Phymorhynchus buccinoides | reverse complement strand
CTCTCTTTGTATCTCTGTCTGACTGATCGTCTTTCTCTGCCTGACTGATAGTCCGTCGCTGCCACTCTCTCTCTCTCCTCTCTCTCTCTCTCTCTCCATCTCTCTCTCTCTCTCTCTCTCTCTCTCTCTCTCTCTCTCTCCCTCCCTCCCTCCCTCCCTCTCTCTCTCCTCTCGTCTCTCTCCTCTCCCTCTCTCCCCTCTCTCTCTCTCTCTCTCTCTCTCTCTCTCTCTCTCTCTCTCTCTCTCTCTCTCTCTCTCTCTCTCTCCTATAACCATAGACAAGTGTTTTTTTTTTTTTTTCTCTTTTCCTCCTCTCTCTCTCTCTCTCTCTCTCTCTCTCTCTCTCTCTCTCTCTCTCTTTCTCTCTCTCTCTCTCTCTCTCTCTCTCTCTCTCTCTCTCTCTCTCTCTCTCTCTCTCTCTCTCTCTCTCTCTCTCTCTCTCTCTCTCTCTCTCTCTCTCTCTCTCTCTCTCTTTTATAACCATAGACAAGTGTTTTCTTCCAGATTGTATTGATTTTCGCAGAACGTCAGTTGCCAGCTTTGGGGAACAATTCTAAATAAACAAACAAACCAAAGATAAAAATTGTAAGTTGTGAAATTTCAAGCTTTACCGCTTTAGCATAAATGCGTTTGATGTTGTCTTGGTTCCAAGCAGGGTAGAGAATACACACAGCAGTTCTTGTGAAACCAAATGACGATGGTGAGCCTATAATACTACTGATTGCAAGTATGATAGATGATGCTATTGTAGTTATGATAGGACTTCACCATTGAAAGGCTAAAGAACAGAATATATTAGTCTTTGCTCGCTCTCTCTCTCTCTCTCTCTCTCTCTCTCTCTCTCTCTCTCTCTCTCTCTCTCTCTCTCTCTCTCTCTCTCTCTCTCTCTCTCTCTCTCTCTCTCTCTCTCTCTCTCTCTCTCTCTCTCTCTCTCTGTGTTTCAGCGAAATGACCCTTGCCCTGTTTAATTATGCGGTATTCAAATATGGCAGGTGTTGATACTTTCTATATAATACTTAACATTAAGTCCCTGAACAAACATGTTACGTATTTGGTTGTTATTTTGTTTTTGTCATTGTAAAATGCATCGTTTGTCCACGAACTGGGGGAGGCTATGTTTTCTTTCGCGGATTCAATGTGTATAAAAATAATGTATAAGACGGTACTTGCGGTATTTCGTGAACTAGTGCACAGAATCGCTTCATGTTTTTGTTTGCAAGTTATTGTATTGACAGGATTACTGTCATAGGCAATAAAACATGTCCAGGAACATTCAGGCATAATATTAGCTTAAATGAACTTGAATGTGAGAAGGAGGGAGAGGGACAGAAAATACGAATGTTTTATTGAGGGTAAAAAGGATAAGCTACAATATTATCTTCTTTGCCCCTTGCCCTCTCACTCACACATTCATGCCACGCATCAAGCAAGAAAATTTGACATAAAACAATCAAGTCAAAGAAATGGAACAAAAATTGGCACATGCAATAATTGAAAAAAGAATCAAAAATGGGAATTAGAAGCAAACATGGATAATAATTAACGCTGGTGAACTTGAATTGGTGGTTTAAATTGAGTACGAAAAAAGGGAAACAATTCTGAGACAATGACATTTTTTTTCAGAATAATACCACTTTTAAGGGGACAGATAGACAGATAGCGAGAGACAAAGACAGAAGGCAGAAAAAGGGACAGAGTAGACACACAAAGACAGAGACACTGATATATAACAAACGAAAACGTTATATGAATGGACAAGAAAAAGAAAAAAAAAAAAGAGCTGCAAAGAAGAAGAAACGAATGACGAGGTGAAGCCAGTGCCAGACTTCTGACAAACAGAAAATGTTAGTGCCATCACCCCGGGAGCTTACGGGTCCCCGAGGAAGGCAGGACTTCAGACAACACTATCAGCTCCTACAACTTGACTACTGAGTTAGCTCACGCAAGCCAACACGTACGTACGTTTGCACGCGTGTTCGAAAAGTTAAGGTAACCATACACGCGTGCACACGCGTGTGCAAAGGTAATCACGCTGATGATGATGATAGGAGCAAAGTGTGTACATCCATATACACATATACAGGGATGCATACGCAGATACAGATATAGAGAAACACACACACACACAAAACACACACACACACACACACACACACACACACACACACACATATATATATATATATGTTCTGTACCTTCTTGGATAAAAAATTAGAACTTACAAAGGATTTGTTGTTGTTTTTTCTTCAGATGTGTTATATATATATATATATATATATATAATATATTATATATATATATATATATATATGTGACAGTGTGCCGTATTCCATAAGGCCTACCTGTCACGCAACACTATTTAGCAGACGACAAGTGTGCCTAACCACTTTTCCAAATCATGCGCGCCTCGCTATATGACATCAAATCTATTTTTAGACATGTCAAAATTCAAATCATATCATGCGACCCGGCTTTTCAAATCTCCAACGGCCTCCCCTCA
>CM065682.1:43049643-43057143 GCA_017654935.2 Phymorhynchus buccinoides | reverse complement strand
GGTCCTCTTCCAGTGACCATTGTCCAGAACAGGAGACCCGTCGGATGCTAACGACGCGTACGTAAGCTTAGCTCTTCGTTTAGCTGCTATAGTCCCAGCGCAGTCATACATCACCCTCTCACCCATCAGTAGCCAAGCGGCACTTCACGCTTTCCTAATGCATTGCATTGAAGGTGGACTCGGGCGGATGAGTTTTTAAAAGAAACACGTCGGGATCACCAGTAAGACAGCCTTTTCATGGATCGGAACACTCACTTTGCTCTGGTTTCTTAGAAATTAAACCGTAAAAACGGGCGAATTTTCCTTGGCGGAGATGTGGGAGAGAGTAGCCATTTTGTATGGGGTGGGTGGAGGTCAGTCATTGTGGTTGAAGCGTTTTCTTTTTTTTGTAGTGCAGTTTTAAAAAAAAGAGCTATTTCCTTTGTTGTGAGCGAAACTCCTTTAGATAAACTGTATAAAATTTAAAATAAACAAAAATTAAAAGGCTTGCGAACTGTTCGTGCAAACGATTTGGTCTAAACACAGGCGGCCATTCAAAAAGAGACGGCAAACGCCTTCTCTTTGGGTGAAAGAATTTGACTCCCAGCACCTCCGCCAAGGAGGAATCGACTTTTTGACGGCTAAATTTCTGGGAAACCAGAGCAAAATGAGTGTTGAAAGTAACAACTGCTATATTGATATTCAAAATTGGATGGTTCAAAATAAACTTCAATTAAATGGTGAAAAAACCGAAGCAATGCTTGTAGGGACAAAAAACAAACTAGCCTCTGTTTCCATAGAGTCAATCCAACTGGGTAACAATATCATTCCCCTCTCAGACTCAGTCAAAAACTTAGGTGTCACTTTGGACAATACTCTTTCCATGCAGAGTTTCCTGACTCAGACCTGTCAGTCCTGCTACTATCAAATTCGTTGCATTGGCTATATTCGTAAATACCTCTCAGATGAAGCCACAGCAAAGCTTGTTACTTCCCTCATCCTATCTCGTATTGACTACTGTAATGCTCTCCTTTCTGGCCTATCAGTCTCTTCTCTATCTTGTCTCCAGCGTATTCAAAACACAGCTGCTCGTCTTGTCCTTAGGAAGAAAAAGTTCGATCATGTTAGCCCTCTTCTGCGTTCTTTGCACTGGCTTCCTGTCGCAGACAGAATTGAGTATAAATTAAACACACTTTGCTATAAATCTATTCATAAAGCTGCTCCATCTTACCTCTGTGACAATATTTCCATCTATACGCCAGCTCGCACTTTACGTTCAGTTTCTGACCCTCTTTCTCTCCAGATCCCTAGGTATAAGCTTTCAACTGTTGGTCGGCGCTCTTTTGCTGTCTCAGGACCGACCTCCTGGAACAAACTTCCGCTCTCCCTCCGTCAGCGACCGACTCTCTCTGCTTTCAAAGCTAACCTCAAAACCCACCTGTTCCCCCATCATTAAAGCTCCTCTCTCTTTATCTTCTCTCTCTTGCCATTAGGTCTGTTTCTGCTATATTCCATTTATGTTATCTGTGTGTGTTCGCGTTGCAAAACTTGTATTGCGTTTGTGTTTGAATGCGCTTTGAATGCTAACGTGTGTGTGCGCTTTGATTTGATTTCTATCAAGATTCAGCGCCGTATAAATACTGTATGTTGTTGTTGTTGTTGTTGTTGCAATCTCTGTAAAGGGTGTTTTGCTGCTGTTCTGGACGTGTTTCTTGCAAAAACTAATCCGTCAGGGTGCCCCGTTAAGGCCTTCCTTATCTGAGGGAGTCATATCGTATGGCTGGGACGTAGGGCTTTTATTATTGGTTGGCGTTAGCCTGCAATAGTAGGGACCAATAATAACATGAGAGCTTACAAAGCTGACGAAGAGCTATGCTCAAAACTTGTCACTTCCCAGCGAATTACCCCCCGGGATCCTTATCCCTCCCACCCACCCAGGTTAGTGTTCACAATAAACCAAGTTCAACGGTATTGGGATATCATGGTATAGACTGGTCGCTTATAAAAGACTCTCAAACTGGAATGGGGAAAAGGGGAGGGGGGGATTTGCACTGGCTCTTGTGCTTAACCCTTTCACCACCAAAGTCGCATTTAGCACCACAGTGATTTTAACACCTATGTCACTAAAAGGCATCAAATTGGGGTCTATTATCCAAAGACCCTATTGTGTTAGTTTTGGGAAGTAAGGATAGACCTTATTTTATTATGTTACAGAAGAATCCCCAATACTGCAGGTGGATTTTGTTCTCTACCCAGGTAAATGTAATGGGAAAAGTTTAGCTGAAATATGACTGGCGGTGAAAGGGTTAAACCAAATTGACTGGTTGGCCTTTTGGGACCTTCCCCAACGCCATCTGTCCTCGGATCCCTTTGGCCGAGAGAGTGGGGATGCAACTTAGGCCAGGCGTCTCCACTATAAACATTATTTGGCCCAGCCCGTCGGAAAAGCACTTGTTGTTGTTGTTGTTGTTGTTGTTCTTGTTCTTCTTGTTCTTGTTCTTTCTTCTTCTTCTTCTTTGTTTTGTTCTTCTTCTTCTTCTTCTTCTTCTTCTTCTTCTTCTTCTTCTTCTTCTTCTTCTTCTTCTTCTTCTTCTTCTTCTTCTTCTTCTTCTTCTTCTTCTTCTTCTTCTTCTTCTTCTTCTTCTTCTTCTTCTTCTTCTTCTTCTTCTTCTTCTTCTTCTTCTTCTTCTTCTTCTTCTTCTTCTTGTTCTTCTTCTTCTTCTTCTTCTTCTTCTTCTTCTTCTTGTTCTTCTTCTTCTTCTTGTTCTTCTTCTTCTTCTTCTTCTTCTTCTTCTTCTTCTTCTTGTTCTTCTTCTTCTTCTTCTTCTTCTTCTTCTTCTTCTTCTTCTTCTTCTTGTTCAGTTGTTTTTTGATTGAGTTAACCCCTTGACTGCCACCAACGTATCACATACTGACCTGATGACATCATCAGATGAAGAGGAATAACCCTGACATGCTGGCTTTTGCTATAACACAGTCAAGAGAGTTATATCCCCAGGCCATTTTGCCAGATTGGCTCTGCCAGTTGTCTTTTTCATGGCATGGTTTGCCCAATGGTTTTTTCTTTAATTTTCTCTGGCAGCCAAGGGGTTAAAAATGAAGCACACATTACAGGCATTCACTTTTCGTTTATCCTCTTCAACACAAAACAAACACCACTAACCGAATATGAGAGAGCTATTCAGCCTTTTCTTTTAAACTTTGCATATTCCTCGTAGGGATACCAGGAGAGGGTGGATTTTGTACAAATTGTTTCCCCACCTTCTGGAAGTTCTGTGTTTGCTACTTCCTCTAATCTGTCACTCTATTTGACTGTACCTTTTCCCTTTGCTAACTGTCATCTACTATCTTTCTGCCTTATAGGTTCATTCTTGTTTTCAGGAAACTGTTACAAAGGTTTTTTCCAGCCAAAGACGGACATACGGCGCCTAATTAGTATTTACTTAGGCGCACAACAACCTGCAGAATGCATCTGCGATCATATGACTGGAAACTGTCTGAGTGATAGAAGAAGAAGAAGAAGAAGAAGAAGAAGAAGAAGAAGAAGAAGAAGAAGAAGAAGAAGAAGAACAAACAACAACAACAACAACAACAACAACAACAACAACAACAACAACACGAAGAAACTAACCAAAATTACACAACCGCTGTGTTGATGTGAAAACGCCTTATATTTATAATACAGGGATAATTCATATGTAATTGCAAACATAACATAATTTCCTCCGAAGTCGGAGTGTGGCTGCCCACGTGGCGGGGCAATCAAAAACGGTCACATACGTAGCGTTCTCATCCCTCCTAGCTGGTGCATTTGTACCGTAGTGTTCAAGTGCTTCGGCTGTTGGGATGATCCCTGGAATTCCGTAAGCCAGGATAAGACAACAAACAACAAAGATAACATACTTATTTTGTTAATGTTTATTTTCGCTAAGGACAGAAATAAGACAGAGCATAACAAAGGGGACAAAAGTGGAGTTTGCACAAAGACAATAGGACTCCCACTCCAGAAGAGGGGAATCCTTATACCATTATTCTGTTTTACTACCAGTTATTTCCTTGTCTATAAAACCAATGGTGGCATACTATACTTCTCTCGTGGGATACTGGAAGATAGTCATGATGGCTGTTTCTAAGTAGGCTCCTATGTGAATGTGTAAATGCGAAATAAACATTCCTTTGGGGACAGTTGAACACGTTTTATCAGTACCACTTTCTCAAAAGTTAGACGAAGAGCTATGCTCAAAAGTTTCGTTTTTGTTTGTGGCTCAAGCCACAAACCTATAACTCACTTTGTCGGTCGGTCGGTCTGTCGGTCCAAAATTGTCGCACATTTTGACAAAATGTCGCACTTCAAATCGAGGCTACACTGTTATCTAGAATTTTACGTCCTCTCGACCTGGGAAGGCACATATGGGGCTACGCTTCAAAATTAATTGAGGCCGCTCTTTAAAATGATGTCTTTTAAAAGCGTACAAAATAATAAACATACGTAATACAGACACTACAACAGACACGACGAGTATGCGGTGCTTCTTTCGATGAGTATAAGTAGGATACATAGTTTTAAATGTTTTCCAAAAGATATAAAAAGTTACGAAATGGTGCAGAGATAACATTCTGGTTTACAGATTAAAATTATTGAAAAGCCAGGGGAGGTAACTCATGATTGGAGTGGTAAAAATAGACCGCGTGCCACAAACTATGGCGATTTCGCGCTTGTTTTGCTGTGTCTCATTCATGGAAGTTAATCACCAATGACGTATGATTTAAAACAGATCTGCATGAAGGCATACAATAATGTAATGTCTTCGCTGATGTGTCCGTCTATGCTCTTTGTTTTAAAATAAAATTATTTCAGTATATGTTTGTATGTCAGCCTGTCTGTCCCAGTCTCCCTGTCTGTCTGCCTGTACGCCCCCACCTCCCCGTCCGATTTCTACCCCCCTCCCTCCTCCCCCCCCCCCCCCCCTCCCATCTCTCTCAATCCCTCCCACCTCTTCTTCTTCTTAGTGTCATTCTCAATTACATATTGCCACACACTGCCACATAAACCAGAAAATTCGAATCATAATTTATAAAATAGGAAATAAAGGAATAATTTGTATATAAAAATATATACTTTAATATGCCCCAGTGGAAAAACAAAATGCCAAAATATATTTTGATTTTTAAAAACAAATCAGAAACGTGTTTATTATGTAGATTGATCATGGTTTCATCACACGGTAAAGGTTTTGTTGTTGTTGTTGCTGGGTTTGTTTCATAATAAAGCAGTAGTTTCCTTGAAATTCAGTGTTAAGGAGGGTATAATCGAGCACAACACACACACAAAAACCAACAACTAAATGACGCTGATATGCTGACTTACCAATCAAAACCCAAGCAAATTACAATCAGAGAAGGATTGAAAGTTAGCAAGAAGAAAATATCCACGTGTATTTGAGGAAGAAACAGGAAACATACGTTTACGTATAAGTGATAGCAAATCAGTAGACTTAATAACAGTGACGTAGTTGACAGATTATCCCTGATATCCCTGATCCCTGAGCAGATTATCCCTGATATCCCTGATCCCTGAGCAGATTATCCCTGATATCCCTGATCCCTGAGCAGATTATCCCTGATATCCCTGATCCCTGAGCAGATTATCTCTGATATCCCTGATCCCTGAGCAGATTATCCTTGATATCCCTGAGCAGATTATCCCTGATATACCTGATCCCTGAGCAGATTATCCCTGATATCCCTGATCCCTGAGCAGATTATCCCTGATATCCTGATCCCTGAGCAGATTATCCCTGATATCCCTGACCCCTGAGCAGATTATCCCTGATATCCCTGATCCCTGAGCAGATTATCCCTGATATCCCTGATCATTGAGCAGATTATCCCTGATATCCCTGATCATTGAGCAGATTATCCCTGATATCCCTGATCATTGAGCAGATTATCCATGATATTGTCTTTTTTCTAACGGTCTTTGCTCGTGTTGCATAACTTTGGAGATACTTTGATAATATTTGCCATACTTGTTCACATTTGCACGATCTAGTTTGGTGATATAAAAAAAAAGCTTTGAAATTAATACATAAACAATTAAGAAAAAAAGATAAAAACAAGGAACAATAGCATTCACAGATTGAATTGTAGATGGGAAGTATTGCTTTTTTTCTCCTTTTGTTATCTTTGCTGTTTGCTGTTTTCTTGTTTGTCTATGTTGACAAAGGGCCCAGTTGTTTTGTTGTGTCTCTTGTAAATAAAATAACGTCACTTTACACTTGTCGTGTGCTTGTTTGTTTGTTGAATGAGCAATAGCGATAAAATCATGATTGGTACTTCAACTTCTGGGCGTCATTTTGACTTTATGCGTGTATTCCACTTGGAAAAATAGGGCTACTACAAGAAAACGAAAGAAAATAACAACAAAAAAGTATAGACATTGATGAGCCATTCAAATATTTATTACGATCTCTATTTAAGCTTACCAAAAAGTAAACGAAAACAAATCTCATCGCCTAAATACAGTCAATATAAATTGTTAATTAACAGTAACGATGACATCAATAGAACGTCAACTAACCCTAGCAATCTCTACTTCTTCTGTTTTTCTTTTTTTTTAAGAAAATGGATGTCCATAGAATGATTTCAATATTTAGAACAACTCCTTGTGGTGGCCTAATTCTACCATTTCATAGTTAAACACGGCATATTAAAAACATAATGATCAAAGCAGCAAAATAACATGTAACTATCATCAACGCTGTAGACTACAGTGTACACAATATGAATACGCATGTCCACCAGCGATATATTATTACACAAATAAAAATCTCACTCAAAGACAGATGTGAAATACAATTGCTGGAGCTGGGTCACGATTGATACTGACGACGAAAATGGTGTTTTACGTCCTCTTGGTCTGAATCAGACACATATGGGACATTTGTAAATACAAATATGGTGGGAACAATACTGGAGGCAATGCCCGGAGGCAGTACGAAACCAGTAAAGTTCCGATTTAAAAAAATTAATACAGATAGCTGTAGCGGTGACCACGCCTCGGTTAAACCTCATCGGCTATGGCACCGCTACAAGTAAAGGTAAACCTTGATTGATACTGATACGATGTACAAGGTATGTATGCCCCCACCCCCACCCCCTTCTCTGTCTGTATGTCTGTCTGTCTGTCTCACTCTGTGTCTCTGCTTATGTGTCTGCTTGTGTGTGTGTCTGTCTGTCGCTCTTTCTCCCTGTCTCTCTCTCTCTTTCTCTCTCTCTCTCTCTCTCTCTCTCTCTCTCTCTCTCTCTCTCTCTCTCTCTCTCTCTCTCTCTCTCTCTCTCTCTCTCTCTCTCTCTCTCTCTTTCTTACGGGTCACGGGCCTACATACAAATAAATATTTGTAATTTGTAATTTGTCATCTCTCTCTCTCTCTCTCTCTCTCTCTCTCTCTCTCTCTCTCTCTCTCTCTCTCTCTCTCTCTCTCTTCTCTCTCTCTCTCTCTCTCTCTCTCTCTCTCTCTC
>CM065682.1:43034643-43042143 GCA_017654935.2 Phymorhynchus buccinoides | reverse complement strand
TCATCCCTCTGGGCAAAGACGATTGAGTAGCAATAAGGATAAGCAACAGGGATGGGGAGGAGGAGAGAGAGAGAGAGAGAGAGAGAGAGAGAGAGAGAGAGAGAGAGAGAGAGAGAGAGAGAGAGAGAGAGAGAGAGAGAGAGAGAGAGAGACAGAGAGACATAGAGAGACAGAGAGAGAGAGAGAGAGAGAGAGAGAGAGAGCGAGGAAGAGAAGAGAGGAGAGAGAGAGCGAGAGAGGCCTACGTAAAGACAAGTAGGCATATATATATATATATATGAAAGCAGAGAGAGAGAGAGAGAGAGAGAGAGAGAGAGAGAGAGAGAGAGAGAGAGAGAGAGAGAGAGAGAGAGAGAGAGAGAGAGAGAGAGAGAGAAACAGATAGAGACAGAGACAGAGACAGAGAGAGAGAGAGAGAGAGACAGAGACAGAGAGAGACAGAGAGAGACATGCAGGCCTACATAAAGACAAGTAGGCATACATACAGATGGAAGCAGAGAGAGAGAGAGAGAGAGAGAGAGAGAGAGAGAGAGAGAGAGAGAGAGAGAGAGAGAGAGAGAGAGAGAGAGAGAGAGAGAGAGAGAGAGAGAGAGAGAGAGAGAGAGAGAGAGAGAGAGAGAGAGAGAGAGAGAGAGAGAGAGTAAATACATGGTACATATTATGCCAAGATTCCCTGGCACTGGCTCGTCGTCTCATTTTCTGTTTGTCTGGCTGTCTGGCTGTCTCTCTCTCTCTCTTGGCTTGATAACAAACACACCCGTTTACGACATGTTTTTCAGCGCACAATCATATTTATTGCATTTTTTTTATTATGGCATGAAACTCAAAAGTTAATCATTAAAACAAAACGACAGTTTCAGATGTACATGTTACGGGAAACTTTGGAATCCGGGAACAAATCGGAATTTTCCCGTGACATTTTGGAATTCTTATTTTTTTCCGGGATTGGTATCGGTAAAATTCAGAATTCTGAATTTTCCCTGGAAAATTAGAGAGAGAGCGAGAGGTGTGGTGTGTGTGTGTAACAATGGAAGGCAAAATACAGTAATTTGCCAATGAAACATCTCACTCTAAGCTGTATTTTATTCTAAAATTTCCCATGACATACATGTCTCTCTCTCTCTCTCTCTCTCTCTCTCTCTCTCTCTCTCTCTCTCTCTCTCTCTCTCTCTCTCTCTCTCTCTCTCTCTCTCTCTCTCTCTCTGTATTCTTTTACTCACCTGTTTGCTGCTATGCAAAACCTATAGTAGTGAAAGAGCACACTACTAGTCAAACAACACGTGACACCCGGCAGACATATCTAGAGCAGCATCATAGTAAGTAGTCCACCACAGTGGAGGAGGCTGTTGCACAACCGTTGTTGAACATTTCGCCACACTTAACTCGAGCACTCATCGAACCACACGAACTTGTAAAAGAAATAAATCCACTTTGACTGAAGAAGGGAAAAAAACAACAACAACATATTGTTTCACCACTCTTTGCACACGAATTGTAATAACAAGGTTAAAATCAACTCCTTCAGGTGGTAAACAGGGGGCCCACAACAACCCGGGTGGAAAGTTTGCACACCTTTTGCTTTCACCTGTATACAGCAAACCGGGTCAGAAGAGCGAGCACCTTGCACGCTATTATTTTTACCACTCTTTCTTTAAAACAAACACACACACACCAAAAGCACACCCCCCACTTTCTGTTGTATTTTCTAGTAGTGAAAAAAGCGCAAAACGATCGCACCGCGCTGCGCAACCCTTAGTTGTTATTTTCGTCAGTTGGCGGCAATGAGATCTTCTGCCAAGAAGGATAGAAGTACGAGGATGGAGGGGGTGGGGGGGGTGGGGTGGGGGGGTGGGATGGTAGAGGATTGGAAGTGACAGAAAGAATAAGTAAAGGAAGAGGAAGAGTAAAAGGGAAAGGGTGAAACAGACGTGGAACTGAAGGAGAGTAGAGGGGGGGGGGGGGTGGGGTGGTGGTGTGTAGAGAGACAGAAGTGAGGAATTCACCCCCCAGAGTTTTGCCAGAACACAAACGCACGCGCCGCTCGTCACACAGTCTCTGTTGCATGATGCTGGCGCGTGAGAGACAAGAGAGAGAGAGAGAGAGAGAGAGAGAGAGAGAGAGAGAGAGAGAGAGAGGAGAGAGAGAGAGAGAGAGAGAGAGAGAGAGAGAGAGAGAGAGAGAGAGAGAGAGAGAGAGAGAGAGAGTAGAGAGAGAGAGAGAGAGAGTATAACAACCACATAAGGGGGTGAAGAAGAAAAGAAAAAAAAGAGGAACAACAGAGAAAGTCGATGTATTTTGGTACGGAGGAACAGTGAGGAAAAGCGGCCAACACGCGGCCTCATCATTGCCAAACATTAGGTAATGACTCTGTGTGTGTGTGTGTGTGTGTGTGTGTGTGTGTGTGTGTGTGCGTGTGTGCGTGTGCGTGTGTGTGTGTGTGTGCGTGTGCGTGTGTGTGTGTGTGGTGTGTGTGTGTGTGTGCGTGTGCGCGTGTGTGTATGTACATGTATGTATGTGTGCGGGTGTGTGTGTGTGTGTATGTGTGTGTGTATGAGTGCAGAGAGTAGAGAGAGAGAGAGAGAGAGAGAGAGAGAGAGAGAGAGAGAGAGAGAGAGAGAGAGAGAGAGAGAGATAGAGACAAACAGAGACAGAGACAAACAGAGACAGAAAGACAGAGACAGTGAGACAGAACCAGAGAGACAAAGAGACAGAAACAGGGATAGAGCGAATACGAATTATGAAAACAAAATAAGCTACCAGCTGGTGTGTGTGTGTGTGTGTGGGGGGGGGGGGGGCGGGGGGGGGGGGGGGGGGGGGGGAATTCTACATAACACTTCACAAAGCTGGTTCACAATGGACATAGATCGTGATCGATTGTTGATGTACCCAGAGTTTTAAGTGCTGCATGAGCATTGAAAGGGCCGGGGTGGAGAGACAGGAGAGGCGAGTCTGGTCACATCGCTTTATCCTGCCCATCTATCAAGCGGTCACTGTTGGCTTCGCTTAGCCTATCATGTGTCCGGTAAGACCTATCCTGCATGTTCTGCACGTGAAACGGAAAGAAAGACGTGTTCGTGTGTGTATGTGTTGTTCTTCAGTTTAATATACTTCCACTAAAAGTGATTCAGACAAGTGTGTGTATGTGTGCGCGCGCGCACGCGCGTGTGTATATATATATATGTGTGTGTGTGTGTGTGTGTGTGTGTGTGTGTGTGTGTGTGTGTGTGTGTGTGTGTGTGTGTGTGTGCTTAGATTATACAGGCGCGCGCGTGTGTGTATGTGTGTGCGTGTGTACATGTGCGCGCATTCATCTCGCTCGTGTTTCCTTGACATGTTTGAGTTTGTTTTATAACAAAATGTTAAAAAGACAACAACAAAATCAAAACCAGCATCAGCAACAGATTCAGCAACGATAACAACAGCAACAACAAAAGACGGCCTCTAGGGTTCGCTACCCTTTGATGTTGAGATTTTAACCCTTTCATCACCACTGTCGCCTCTTGGTACCACAATAATATAACAACCATGTCACTCAAAAGGCATCACATGAGGGTCTGGTAACCATTGACCTTAATATGTTCTTAATTTGGGGAGGTAGAGATAGGCCCTATTGCATGCATGTCGCAGAGGAATCCCCAATGTTACACACATCATCTTTTCTCTAATAATAATAATAAAATAATTAATAACATTTATATGGCGCAGTATCCTGACAACAGCTCAAAGCGCCTTACAGATACAACGCATATACAAAGCACACATGAACATGATAATACAGGCACGTAATACTACTATTTAAATACACAATAGAATACCAGGACATACAGATCATATAAGATACATATAAATATACACATGCACAATAAGAGATAATAACAGATGCAAACGGAAGAAAAAAATGAAAACACACGCACTCGCCAGCTTAAGGCCAACATATTGACGTCGTTAAAAAATAATAATTGAAAATGAATGTAAATGAAGAGAAACGACACACACTCGTGTACGCCCATGCACACATAAAAAATCAAACCCAAAGTCAAATCAAAATCAAATCCCCACCTGGGTAAGCTTAATGGAAAGTTTTAGCTGAAACACGGCTGGCGTTGAAAGGGTTTTAAGAAAAACACCATTAGTCATATCTATGTAATGTGGGCCATTGCGCGGTGCACGTGTTCACGTTCTTGTTTTTTGACACAACCGATAGCCCACATACAGAAGCACGCGGGAACTCTCAGTGACAATTCTAAAGTACCCCCTTTCTTAATTGTCAGCACATTATCGAACTATCTATATGACAGAAAAACAAGTGGAGATGTGGTGCTGAGAGGACGGGTTAGGCACACATAGTAACAAGTGCAACGCCGAGCGGCTGCAAAGTCCCCTCGCAGCATCGCCGAGCTACTCCGAAATCGGAATGTGTCGGCTGAACACACAGCGGGGAGACCATTGAGAACTGAAAACAGGACGCACGCACGGACGGATGGACGGCCGGAAAGAAGTGGGACATAGCGGGCCTGTGACACAAAGGGCCTAGGGCACAGCGGGTAATGTACAATTAAATACATCAGTGGATAGCTTGCATCTTGGCAAACTAGTATACCAAATTTGATGATGATAGACTGAATAGTTGTTGAGAAAAACGGACGACATAGCGGGCCTGTGACACAAAGGGCCTAGGGCACAGCGGGTAATGTAAAACTAAATACATCAGTGGATAGCTTGCATCTTGGCAAACTAGTATACCAAATTTGATGATGATAGACTGAAACGTTTTTGAGAAAAAGGGACGAATAGCCGGACGGACGGACGGACGGACGGACGGACGGACGCCGGACGGACGGACAGACCAGACAAAAACAATAGCTCCCCGAACATTCGGCTCGGGGACTAATTATTAATTAAAGGCCTTGCCACAGTTGGCTACCAGACATTCCCTATAAACAGATTTTTCTCGCACTAACGCGCCCACTTGCATCACAATGCCACGCTCGGGTGAAGTCCATAAAGCAGCATGCAAATCTTGGGTTCATATGGCATAGCACAAGACCGTGGTCCACCATACACCTTCCTTTCAAAACTTCAAAAACGGCATAAGCCCCAATGGTCAACTTAGTACTTTCATTTCACAGCCAAAGGGCAGTCGATGGTTTGATTGCCCCCTGACGGTGAAATGTGCGTCCTAAGCTGCTCATTACACAATACACTTGCATTCAAAACGATCTATATGTTCGGTGATAGACCCGCATAAACAATGCAAGCTCCACTGCTTGGTACCTTATCTGGACGGGTAACCAGTTTGGAATCGATCTCGCGCTCGTGCTCTCTCCAAAACGTCGCCCACTTTTGGACAGTCAAATTTGCCCATGAGACGAATGCTATTAACACTCGTCTCATGGGCAAAATGTGACTGAAATTTGCTTAATTTCATGAGATAATTGGCATGGGCTTCTTACCCGCCCATGGGCTTTTTACCCCGTCCTACCTTATCTTCTTTTCCCCCTTTCAAATCAGATTGTTTGGGGGCTCTTACACTCGCATAGGCTACTACGGGTATCACCACATAACTCTATAGGCAGAGTCTTGTTTATAGCACCATGCAGGTTGAAGACTTTATAAGTTGAACATTCGTGCTTTCCAACCAAGGGTGTTCGTGAGTCGTTGACCACATAACTCTATATACAGAGACGTCATTGCTGTCACACGAGACGGAGAGTCTGAAAGTCCAGCAGCAACACGTGGAGCAAGAACCGGAGCAAATGCCTCGCTATTGTACTTTACTTGAAGGACGGAGGCGGGTACACCCGACATTTTCTTTGTCAGCATCAACAGACACGCCAGGAGACCGGCCTCGGTCAGACGTCACTAACTGACCATCAGGGACCCCGCTAGTCCCAGGGAAAGTCGGGGGAAAGACTGGAAGTGTCGTCGGAAAAGAAAGGGTGCTGGGAGAATAGAAGGGGGAAACGGAGAAGGGGGGGGGGGGGGGTGTGACAACAGAAAGTGGGAGCCGGGATAGGATGAGAGTGCGTGACCTTCTAATAACTGCCTTCCCGTCCTCTCACTTTCGGCGCCCACCAACATTCCTCCCTCTCATTTTCGGAAGGCCCAAACTACCAGTGTCTGACCCCCACCTCACCTCCACCCCACGTGCCATGTCAGGGAGAGAACCCCGGGGGGAATTTACTGTAAGTCCTGGTCAAGACGTTTGGGGGTTCAGACGTCAAACGTGGTCAGCGTTATCGCCAGCCATTGCCATTGCCATCACCATTAGAACTAGGCTTTACAATGTTATAATATTCTTATCAGCAGCCAAAGATCGTTCTTATTGTTTAACTATTGTCGCTGTGGACACATGCATGCGCACACATCATACACACACTCGTGCGCGCGAGCGCACATACACACACACGTCCGCGCGCGCGCGCGAAAACACACACACACACACACACACACACACACACACACACACACACACACACACACACACACACACACACACACACACACACACACACACACACACACACACACACACACACACACACAGAGAGTATAAGATCACTGCAAGGTGGATAGACGTTATTAAAGAACGAACGGACACACAGTATCTCGTTCTTCTTGTCTCTTAATATTCCCTTGTAACGTGTAGTAAAGTTAACAGGTCTTTTGTTTTAAATGCATTGGTTCTGAAAATAATTTTGTTTAATAAATCCCAAACCACCATCTCCACATCCACACTCGTTCTCCTCCTCCCCCCCTTGTAATTTCCCTTGTATTTCTTGTTGCCGTCTCGTGTAAATAGTCAAAATGTGAAAGGGGGGAGGTGGGGGTAAACGAAGGGTCAACCCATAAGAAGTATAAAGGGGGAAGAGTGGAGTTGGGGTGGGGTTTAATGTACATCTGTCTTGTTGAAAATTCGGGACTTTGCTGGTGTTGCACTGCCTTCGGGCATTGCCTCCAGGATCGTTCCCACCATATTTATATCCACGAATGTCCCATATATGTTTGTTCCAGACCGGAGGACGTTAAGCAGCATTTCATTCGGTTGGGGTGAAAACACCAATATGGCTCCGGTCGAGAGGACGTAAAACTTATCTTCGCGTTTTTTGGGTGGAAGATAATGTGTCATGAACTTACATGACCAAAGGAGAGTCGCTAGGGATTTCACGACATGCTGTCACACCCCAGTTACATCCCTTTGCGTCTGTCTCCCTGAGTATCCTAAAACACTAGGGAAATGCAACAAGTCTTAGCTATGCAGACACTCTAGAGACACGTGTATATACGCCGAGAACGCACATGTTGGTACAAACATGCGCGCGCGCGCACACACACACACACACACACACACACACACACACACACACACACACACACACACACGCACGCATTAACAAAAACAAATAGTTGTTGCTGTGAAGAAAGGTGTCAGAGTGGTTAAGACATTCGCCTGCCGATTTCAATGGGTGATTTCAACGCGAGTGACCCGGGTTCGAATCC
>CM065682.1:43002143-43014643 GCA_017654935.2 Phymorhynchus buccinoides | reverse complement strand
ACAGATTGGCCACAACTTTTATCAGCTACACTGCTGGATATGTCGGTGAAAAGTTCAATTGACAGTCACGATGTGAAATAATCAATTTGCTGAAATACATACAGACGTTAATCGAGTTATTATTTCATTATCACGATATAATGGTATTATAAACATAGTCAAAAGCAAATGTCAAAATAGCTTTGCAACTCTTTCGAGCCTAATAATATAAGCATTGTCATATAGTCATGTGTTTCAAAATAGCCTGGTTTAACCATATTAATAGTATGCCCATGTCTCTTCTTTCGTTTTATCACAAGGTTACGTCTTCAAATTGGCCTTGCATGGACAAGTAATCAGTTGAAAGTAAACTTGATTGTAACTGAAATAGTGTCCAGCTGCTATTTAAAAAAGCATCTTGGTACTTTTCTATACTTTCAGCTATTTAATGTTCTAGGGATAAGTTTCGCTAGCAAAAATAAAAGTGACTTTCCAAATGAAGTTATTGTTATCCAGATAGCCATTAGAATTAAAGTTAAAGGAGACCAATACTGAAATAGTATTAGATTATTTTGTAGATGTGTAACAAGAGAATCAACACCTGTTTTCAACATTTTACCTTGCGGTAATACATATTTATTTTCTTAAGCTCACGCTTACATCTTCATGACCCGCAGAACCATTGTTCCTGCTACTGTATTTGTTTGTTTGTTTGGCTTTACAAGAGACAGAGACATCCATCTTCAGGGGTCATCCTGTTGGACGTTGGTTATCCTGACAGCTGGCTGACCTGTCACAACTTGTTGTTACAGCTGCAACGGTAGATTGGTGAGCAGTTCTACAGGCAATTACAAAGTGGAAGCAATTCGTAACAGATCTTTGTTACTCGCGATCGCCAATGTTTGATTTGAATGACGAAATTGAACAAAGGGTAATTACTCTCTTTTTCTAATTAACTCCCCTCCACCAAAGTTGATTACGATACCATCCACCTAGCAGTGCGTGGGTGAGAACCAAAGTGAGACAAGCAAAGCATCATTCTTAAAAGAGAATGTGCCAAGCTCGCCTTTATGGATGGTATCGTAATCAACTTTGGTGGAGGGGAGTTAATTAGAAAGAGAGAGTAATTACCCTTTGTTCAATTTCGTCATCTCCTCTCTTGGCCTCACTATTTCATTCTTTGATTTGAATATTATGGTGACTGTACTTCTTTGGGAAGGTCAGAGGGCGGGGAGAAAGGGGTAACATTGACATACGAATGCAAAAGCTCAAGCATTTCCACATGGGCTAATTGTCTCATTGTAGCCTAATTTGGTCTTCTTCTTTCATTTATCTTAGAGTTTTCTGGGATATTTTACGTCAATATTTTGTAATCAGCTGAATGTTAAAAACATTTACATTGTCTTTTTGCGCAGCTTTGCATTATGTACAGTTTTTAAGTCTACCTACGTGCAAACAATTTCAAAACTAAAACCGAATTACACAATGAAGGAAAACGATCAATACGTTTTTAGCCATTTGAACAAGTTGTGTGGTGTAACAACAACAAAGAAGGAACATTGGAGAAGTTTGCTGATACGTAACATGTTTAACCAAATCTTGTTTCAGCACGTGTACTATGTTACTGGGGAAATTCCTGAAGCCTGTAGATGCTTCCAGGGCCAAGGTCAACATCCGTCTTCCTAATCTGCCGCCCAAGTGTTGCTGTTTTCGCAGTAGGGAAAGCCAGCTTCACGGGATAATCTTTTACTCCCATGGGAATGTTGTTAGCTTGGCATCAGACAAAACGGCCAAACCTTCCAACTATTGCAGTGCTGGTTTTATCTGTGAACAGTTCCATAAAGCCATCGCAAATCGGGCTTTGTTGATGAGGGATATTACAATACGATCGCCAAAGTATCACCCTGTAAACGAAATTAAAATACACACTAATTCATTAAACGTTTCGCTGAGAACCCTTTCCGGGCATACATGTCCATTACAAGTGCGTAGGTAGCGCAATCCGACCTTTGCGTCCTTTGCAATACTGCAGATTTTCTTGTGACATGCAAAATATTATCTTTGTTGATCCTCTAAGATCATGAATATCACAGCAGGCCCACTGGCCAGCAAACCGTTACTTAACATATTTTAGTTACAGGAGTGCTAAACGTAAATTTTCTTCGGAGCAGAAATGGGACGAAGTGGTGAAAGGCCAAAGTGAATGGAGAAATAAAGAGATAAATAATGAAAGCCACACAACGAGAGACAGAAAGAAGAATAAACACGATTACAACAATGCACTGAACGAAAAGGTATTCCTGGACAACAACAAATATCACAGACAAGGAAGACAAAAAACCCACAACACACACACATAAAAGCTTCTACTGTTGGCACAAAAAACTATCTCTTTCATCTGCTATCATTTTAATCATGTGCGGATTGGGGCATTATATTTGATACCAGTCTATTTAATTGCAGAGTCGGATGATACACGATCCTCAAGGGTGAGCAGAGGACAGTCCCTGGAGTGAGTGGTGTCAACGTCACATAGAAAATCCATTTGTGGAAGACATGAATCCCCGGCGTATCACTTTTTATCACACCGACATAGAGACAGATGGAGACAAAGACACGTAGCACATACACATACACAAACAGACAGCACACATACAGACTCACACGCTCTCGCGCGCGCATACATAAGCCTACACGCACATGTATGCTCGCAATGTGGGCGTGCGTGTGTGTGCAAATGTGTGCGTGCGTGCGTGCGTGCGTGCGTGCGTGCGTGCATGTGTGTGTGTGTGTGTGTGTGTGTGTGTGTGTGTGTGTGTGTGTGTGTGTGTGTGTGTGTGTGTGTGTGTGTGTGTGTGTGTGTGTGTGTGTGTGTGTGTGTGTGTGTGTGTGTGTGTGTGTGTGTGTGTGTGTGTGTGTGTGTGTGTGTGTGAGTGTGTGTGAGTGTGTGTATGTGTGTGTGTTTATCACACATTCGTTTTATGATGCACTTATTTCCGTGCCTTTTCTCTAAGTCTTGCATTGCCTCTATCTATCTCTTCAAAACATTTCAACAATTAATATCGTATTGGAGAAACAATGCTAACTATAAGGCTGTGGCCAACACTAGTATGATGTCAACAAAACTAATGACATTATGTTAGGCATATCTGAAAACTGAGACGGTCCCTCGATACTACTTAACCCCAGCATCACACAGAAACTCCAGTTTCAGCCAGCAATAAATCATTCGATTGTGTGTTAGTTGCTCACAAACGTACGTCCCGGTATAGCTGATATGACGTTCCACACTCGAACAGTCATCATAGCATATCAAATATTCCCTCGTTATTAAATCTCTTCCAATTGTCCACGAAATGTTTCTGCCTCTGTCCGCCCTTCTGTATGATGTCTGTCTCTCTCTCTCTCTCTCTCTCTCTCTCTCTCTCTCCTCTCATCTCTCTCTCTCTCTCTCTCTCTCTCTCTCTCTCTCTCTCTCTCTCTCTCTCTCTCTCTCTCTCTCTCTCTCTCTCTCTCTCTCTCTCTCTCTCTCTCTCTCTCTCTCTCCTCTCTCTCTCTCTCTCTCTGTTATGATTATAACATGTGGATACAAATGTGGATTGGGGGGGGGGGGGGGGGGGGGGGGGGGAGCGTGGGGGGGTGCGTGCGTGTGCGTGCGTGCGTGTGTGCGTGTGCCGTTGTGTGTGTTTGTGCATTTTTAAATTATTTTTGTCATGCATGTTTCTGATTTCTTTAGTCTGTTTTGATTGTAGTTTATTTGTGTGGTTGTTTATCGTTTAATTGTTGTTTGCTTGCTTGCTTTGTTCGAGGACCTGATGAAAAAACGCCATATTTTGTGCTTATTTAGTTATCCTCAATAAACATTCGAGTTATCTCTCTCTCTCTCTCTCTCTCTCTCTCTCCTCTCTCTCTCTCTCTCTCTCTCTCTCTCTCTCTCTCTCTCTTCTCTCTCTCTCTCGGCCTCTTCTCTCTCTCTCGCTCTCTCTCTCTCGCTCTCTCTCGCTCTCTCTCGCTCTCTCTCTCTCTCTCCCTCTCTCCCCCTTTATCAGAATACCCCAAATAGTTGTAATAACAATAATGAACAATTCTTTTCTTTGATTATTTGCCTGTGGAGATTTGAGCATGTCCTTTTAAAAGGGCCAGCCACACGTCCACTAAAATCGCACGACTGTACGATACGATTCGATCACGCGGTCTCCAAGAACAAATATGATTGGCACATCGAGATCACGTGATCGAATCGCATCGTGCAGACGTGCGATTTTAGTGGACATGTGGCTGGCCCTTAAACCCTTATAAAGGGTTAAAGGTGGACCCTGACGGATGAGTTTTTTGCAAGAAACACGTCGAGATCACCAGAAAGACAGCCTTTTCAAGGATCGGAACACTCACTTTGCTCTGGCTTCCTATAAATTAAACAGTCAAAACGGCGAATCCTCCTTGGCGGAGATAGTAGCCATTTTGGACGAGGTGGGTGGAGGATACTCATTGTGGTTGAAGCATTTTCTTTTTTGTAGTCCAGTAAAAAAAAAAGAGCTACTGTATTTCCTTTGTTGTGAGCGAAACTCCTTTAGATAAACTGGATACAAATTTTAAAAACATTTAAAAATAAAAAGGCTTGTATTGTGAAAATTGTGCAAACCTTTTGGCGGCCATTATAAACGAGACGGCACACGCCTTCTCTTTGGGTGAAATAATTTGACTTCCTGCACCTCCGCCAAGAAGGAATCGCCGATTTGACGGTTTGATTTCTATGAAACCAGAACAAAGTGAGTGTTGCAATCTCTGTAAAGGGGTGTTTTCCCTGGTGATATCGACGTGTTTCTTACCAAAAATAATAATCCGCCGGCAGGGCCGGATCTAGGAGGGGGTGCTGTGGGTGCTGCAGCACCCCTCCCTCGGCTGTCAACGCTCTTAAGAAGTTTTGGTTTGAGCTCACAGGAGATGCCCCAAAACAGTTTTAAAATGTTGAAAACTCGTTTTCGGCAGGGGGGCTTCGCTTCGCCCCCTCCCCCCCCTGGACCCCCCACCAGGGCCTTGCCCCTGGATCCCGGCCTAAAAAAATGTTTCCAGCACCCCCCCCCCCCCCCCCCCCTTCAAAAGTCTGTGATCCGGTCCTGCGCCAGGGTACCCCTTTAACACAATTCAGCACAATAAAGAGACCAACCAAAAGACAGCTTTAACACTCAAACAAACACACAGACCAAAGGTGACATAGCCACGAAGACAAACTGAGAGACGGACATACTGAAATATCAGTTCCGGCAGCAACCAACCAAATTATCCCCCAATCACTCAGATAATCAGAAAGTTCGCTTGACAGTGAACGGTGCATGATTCTGCCAGTCTGCCTGAACGGAATGGTGAGAGGAGAGAGAATATACTGGTACATTATCTGGGTGAGATAAATGAGGTACTGTACCCCTCTTGGGACCCCTACCCAGCCCTTACCCCACACCCACCCCTTACTGCATATTACCGTTATCGGTGCATAAACACTCTCATTAGAGGGAAAAGAGAGATAAAGATAGATAAAAGAGAAAGCGGGAGATGAGAAGAGGAGAGGAGAGAGGAGAGGAGAGAGAGGAGAAGGAAGGGCGGTGAGGAGGAGAGAGGTGGTAGAGAACGAGACGAGAGAGAGTTGAGGAGAGGCCCTGAGAGAGAAAGACCCATGAGAGGGGAGGGGGGAGAGAGGGAAGGTTAGAGGATTAGAGACCAGATGGGAGAGAGGAGAGAGAGAGAGAGAGAGATGAGAGGAGAAGAGAGAGAGGGAGAGAGGAGAGAGAGAGAGAGAGAGAGAGAGGAGAGAGAAAGAGGAGAGATAGAGAGAGAGAGAGAGAGAGAGGGGAGAGGAGAGAGAGAGAGAGGAGAGCGAGAGAGAAGAGAGAGAGAGAGAGAGAGAGGAGAGAGGAGAGAGAGAGGGTAGAGAGAGAGAGAGAGAAAGAGAGAGAGGGAGAGAGAGAGAGAGAGAGAGAGAGAGAGGAGAGAGAGAGAGAGAGAGAGAGAGAGAGAGAGAGAGAGAGACAGAGAGAGAGAGAGAGAGAGAAGAGGAGAGAGAGAGGGAGAGAGAGAGAGAGAGAGAGAGAGAGAAGGACGGAGACAGAAACAGATAGAGGGACAGAGGTAGACAACGACAAACTGAAACACAGACATATATACAGAGCTAGAGACACAGACATAGACACAGAGACGGAGACAGGAAGAAAATTAAAAAGAGATGGACAAAAACAGAAGGACAGACTACTGAGATGGGTGGTGGTGGGCGATGAACAAAATGAGACAGACGCGGTGACAGATTGACCAGTATACCGACAGAGAGA
Organism: Phymorhynchus buccinoides; assembly: GCA_017654935.2. Taxonomy (NCBI): domain Eukaryota; kingdom Metazoa; phylum Mollusca; class Gastropoda; order Neogastropoda; family Raphitomidae; genus Phymorhynchus; species Phymorhynchus buccinoides. The sequence goes on along the minus strand of CM065682.1, from coordinate 43,008,344 downwards.
GGGCCGAACATACTGATACTAGCGATTCGCTTCGACAGACACAACATAAATCGGGATCAACGGCAGCACTGAGTAATTATCATGCTAGCAGAACACCGAGATACTCAGTGAGTCTTTGGTACTGTCTACCAGTTCAGAACAACGCTAAGGAAGATGAATGGACGACAGAGCACAGAGGAGATTCATACCCATTGGCACCACATCTCACCCATTCCATACACCACCCCCCGCCCCCCTTTTTTTCTTTCGTTTCTTTTCTGGCCCCTTCAGTCTACGTTTCTATATTCTCATACATATTATCTTCTCGCCTTCTCTTTCTTGTTTCTACCCACTCCCACCAACCAAATGACAACTCTCCCTTGCTGTAACTGTAAACCTGATTGGCAGAAGCTGTCTGGTTGGGATGCAAGGATCGACGCCATTGGTGGATTGTTAATGGTAAGGATAGGGGAGAAAGATCAAGTCATTCGTGAAGGGCGCTGTGATGGAAGGGAATGCAACTGCATGCTCTTTTTCATCTCTCTCTCTCTCTCTCTCTCTCTCTCTCTCTCTCTCTCTCTCTCTCCTCTCTCTCCTCTCTCTCTCTCTCTCTCTCTCTCTCTCTCTCTCTCTCTCTCTCTCTCTCTCTCTCTCTCTCTCTCTCTCTCTCTCTCTCTCTCCAGATATGAGTGAGTGAGAGTTTGTATGTGTGAAGGTGAGGATATGCGTGTATGTGTATTTGCTAGTGTGAGAGTTTATGCATGCATGTATGTATGTAAATAGTTATGTATGTATGTAAATAGTTATGTATGTATGTAAATAGTTATGTATGTATGTAAATAGTTATGTATTTATGTTAATGTGAAAGTCTTGAAGTAGCTTTTTTTTTTTTAATTCACGGATTGTTTATTCATTTGATTATTTGTCATGTTATTCTTGCCATGTCATGATAAGGGCTGTGGGCCTAACTCATTAAAGCATTTCGGAGTTCGGAGTTCTCTCTCTCTCTCTCTCTCTCTCTCTCTCTCTCTCTCTCTCTCTCTCTCTCTCTCTCTCTCTCTCTCTCTCTCTCTCTCTCTCTCTCTCTCTCTCTCTCTCCGTGACAGCCAGTCATCCAGACAGACAACGATTCAGACCAACATACATTAATCAGGATGAGCAGCTACAATTACCACCCGAGATAGATGCGGGTACTACTGTGTGATTCCAAAAGTCTGCTGGAAGACAAGAGAGAAAACAAATGGGAGACAAATATGTGACTCCATCTCTCTATGGTATCACGCAGCACTGGCCCCCGTCTGTCACCAATTTATTTACGACCTCCCCATCACTAACTTCCCCTCCTCCCACCCACCCCACCCCACCCTTCCCCTTCTGTCGTTTCCTTCTTTATTGTACCTACTTGATTGTACCTTCACTGTCACTCAACTAACGGTTTCCCCTTTAAGCGTTACAATAAACCTGATTGACAGTCACTGTCTGGTTCGTGTGTACGGATCATTGTCATTGGGTGTGTGTGTGGGTGGGGGGGGGGGGGGTGGGGGGGGAAAGGGTGTTGTTAGTGGAGAGTTTAAGAGAGAAAAGATCGGGCCAGGCTTGGGAGGAACCGTGAATAGAAGGCAATGCGATGTCGCGGTGTGTTCACGCTGGAGAGGAATTGTAACAATATAATATAATAATAATAATAACAGACAACGCAATATCGTGGTGTGTTCGTGTCCTCTCTGTCTGTCTGTCTGTCTGTATCAGTGTCTGTCTGTATTTATCTCTCGTTATCTGTCTCTCTCTCGTTCTCTCTTTCTCTCTCTCTCTCTCTCTCTCTCTCTCTCTCTCTCTCTCTCTCTCTCTCTCTCTCTCTCTCTCTCTCTCTCTCTCTCTCTCTCTCTCTCTCTCTCTCTCGTTTAAATTCTGATGATATTTTCTTTCTCTATTCATTCTCTCTCAACCCCCCTTTCCCTCTCCCTCTCATTCTCTCTGATCCCCCACCGCTCTCTCTCTCTTCCTCCTCTCTCTCTCTCTCTCTCTCTCTCTCTCTCTCTCTCTCTCTCTCTCTCTCTCTCTCTCTCTCGTTTCCTTATTTCCCCCCTTTCTTTCTGTATACAGACAGACAGACAGACAGACAGATACAAACACGCAGGCTGAAGCAAAAAGACAGAAACATTCAGAACATACGTCAGGGTCAGAATCAGTAATGTCATCCCAGATAATCAGAGCTGTCTGATTCCAAAAGTCTGCAGCGACAGGAGCGAGAAACGAGAATGATAAATGTGTGACTGGGCAAGAGGGGGGGGGGGGGGGGTATTTCCCCTGCATCCCCCACTTGTCATTCATTATCAGTAACATAGGTATATCCACGTCACTGCTGCAACTCCGGAATGAATACAAGTCTTCCCTATTACTGTAACTATCATCCTGATTGGCAGAAGCCGTCTGGTTCAAATGTCAGGCAGGATCTGGTTGGTGGATTTGCCTGGTGATGGTGGTGATAACGGGGAAAGGCCAAGCGTTTTGGGACTGGGATAGAAAGAAGGTAATGCGCTGTGTGGAAGCACTATATCTCTAGCTCGCTCTGTATCTCCATATTTTACTCTGGCGGTACCATAGCCGATGAGGTTTATCCGAGGCGTGGTTACCGCTACTCATATCTGTATTGATACAAACTCGGGAATTTACTGGTGTTGCACTGCCTCCGGGCATTGCAGCCAGTATTGTTCCCACCATCTTTGTATTTACAAATGTCCCATATGTGTCTATGACCGAGAGGACGTAAAGCACCATTTTTCATCTCCATATCCGTCACTGTCTCTGTGTCTGTGTCTGTCTGATTGTCTGTCTGTCTGTCTCCCCTCCACCCCCCCCCCCCCCCACCTGTCTCTCTCTCTCTCTGAGCTGCATGCTATTGCCAATAAAATATTACCAATAAAAGAGCTTGAGATTGAGTTTGAGCTCTCTCTCTCTCTCTCTCTCTCTCCTCTCTCTCTCTCTCTCTCTCTCTCTCTCTCTCTCTCTCTCTCTCTCTCTCTCTCTCTCTCTCTCTCTCTCTCTCTCTCTCTCTCTCTCTCTCTCTCTCTCTCTCTCTCTCTCCATCATACATTTAAATGTAATTACAAATAAATAGCATAGAATATTTTTTGTCAGTTTTGTTCAATCGCGTTGCATACAATGAGGTTCGGAAAAAAAAGTTCGTTCTTTACATCAGATATTGCCAAAGAAAAGGTGTAGCTTTTATTTTATCATCAACTGATGACCACGTAATTCAGTCTGTCGACAAAGACAGACAGACAGGCACACGGACAGACAGCCACAGCAAGCAACCAGCCATCCAGCGAGCCAGCCAAATGGAGACAGATGCCAAACAGTTCTCCGCAAATATACGTTGATCAGCAGCATTCAAAGCAGCACAATAGCAACGTGATTCGGACTCCCTAACGGAAGAGAGCACTGTTTTCTCTCTTAGGTACCAGTCCTTCCCTTTAGTGAGGTCACTCATCCCTCTTTCGAATGTCGTCCTGTCTCAGTATATAGTAGTAGTGTCAATTCACCTTCCATCAACAACCTCCCCCCCCCCATCCCAACATCGCCCACCCTCCCCCCCCCCCTCGACCCCCCACCCCCCCCCCACCCCCCACCCCCCACCCCCAACCCCTGTAGATCAATCACCCTTTTTGGTAATCTAAATCTTTTTGTTGGTATGTTAAGTCAAAGATTGGTCGTTTGCAGGTGTGGGCATAATCATATTGAAACAAGTAATTGGGAGAGCCTAACATGTATAGACATTTTGTTGATGTTATGGGGAAGAAAAACAAACAATCAAAGTTGACACACAAAAACCGTATTGTTGAATTTCATTTTCGTTTTTCAAAAATTGAAACACAGTATAATAATATAAGCACATACAAATCACACAATTAGCGCAAATTTGACCAATGTGCATGCAAACTAATTAAACTAAATGCAATACAGTTTGTATTCTGTTGTCCACCTTTGCACAATTTCCGTTAACAGTTTATCCCAGTAAAATACTATAGACACCCTTGCATATTTCGGATGCAGTTACTTTGCCATATAAAGATTATTATGACTGTTGGTAGGTTTTATCAAACGCATTCAACTTGAGAGAGCTGCTGATATCATTGTTGTTGTTGTTGTGATCATGTTATTGTTCTCTTTTCATTGTTTATTGTTCCCCCCTTAACATGGGCCAATGGCCTTTCTGAATAAAATTGAATGGAAGTGTTCGATCAACATCAGAAGCATTTCCATAAAAGTCGTGTTATCAAACTCCTTCATCAGTCTATGCGTGCTGCCGCCGGGCCGAGACTGGTTCCAGAATACTTAGACGACTAGACTACCAATGCCCTCAATACGCGTGAACAGGCTTCACTCTTTACCCCATGGCAACACAGAGACAAATGTTGATGGTGTTGTTGTTACTCATGATGACCCGATATCATTTGCTTCTCATCGGATATTATATACTAGTAATGGATCTAAAGAACTGAAGTATATTATGTTCTTATTGTTGGAGTCTTTGGTGATATTAACTGGCTAAAATACGATGTTGACGATGTTGGTGATGAAGACGAAAGCAACTACTGATGACAACACGCACCAGTATAATGATGTCGTCAATGGTTTAACCATTCTGTGTCCCACAAAACCTCTGGTTTTCGTATGACAATAAAAACGTTGTTCTTGTTCTTGTTCTTGTTCTTGTTGTTTAGTGATAGCTAGTCCCACGGTCACTTGCATATCACTGTGTTTCTATGGGGAAAGAATGGAAAATGTTCACGGGTACAGACATATACCTTAAAGACTGCCAGCGCTGGACAAGTCCTTCGCTAATCCCTTGCTAATTAGTTCTCCCAGGGTTGGACTTTCCCTTTTACCAGCTGGTTCCCATCAGGGTCACTGGGACTGTAAACGTGATTTCATGGTTCGTATATCCTTTCTGTCTGTTTGCCCGCCTTGCGTATCAACCTCCCCCCCCCTCCCCCCCCCCCTTCCCTCCCCCCTCCCTTTCCAGTCCTTTGTGCTGTGTCCTGTTCCATGTGTGCATCTTTACTCTCTCTATAAAGACCCACCACGTCACGTGTCAAAATCACGGTTTCCGCGTGTTTTCCCTCCTATGGCTATAAGGAATCTTAAAAGACACACTGAAACACCACGATTAAGACCCTTGGTTTTTTTCTGGGTAGCTGTGACCCACATACAAAAATGTCCCCAACTTCAAATTGAGGCTGCTCTTTAAAATGATGTTTCGTCTTCAATGTGGGGGCATTTGTATGGGAGTCAAACCTGGTCAAAACAAGATTTCTTACCGGCTATAAGAGGGAAAACAAGTGAAACCCGTGATTTTGACACGTGATATGGTGGGTCTTTAAGAAATCTTCCTAGTATAAGGGAATGTGACACGTGACGTGCTGGGTTTAAAAAAAAAAACCCTCCTAATTCATTAACGTTAGTGCTTCTGATTTCGTTCGCACTGCCATTGTTTTGCTCTCGCTGAACAGAAAGGCTCTGTGAACAACAACAACAACAAAAATTTAAATTCGTATGTTGCAGATCCGAATTATTATGAACATTTTGTAAATTTTAAAAACAAAGCAAAGTTTTCAAAAGTCCTTGGTGTCCACATAGTTCTCTCTCTCTCTCTCTCTCTCTCTCTCTCTCTCTCTCTCTCTCTCTCTCTCTCTCTCTCTCTCTCTCTCTCTCTCTCTCTCTCTCTCTCTCTCTCTCTCTCTTCTCTCTCTCTCTCTCTCTCTCTCTCTCTCTCTCTCTCTCTCTCTCTCTCTCTCTCTCTTGAAGATCGGAAGAATAGGCGTTGCCTAAAATCTAAATCCTTGGAAAATAAAGTTTTCATTTTTTTCTCTCTAGCAATTTTTAAATGTTCTCTTTTATCCGAGGACATATTGTAAGAATAGGCATTGCCTAAAATTTGTATCCTTGCTAAATAAATTGTTTTAGCGTTCAGTGTTATCTCTCTCTCTCTCTCTCTCCTCTCTCTCTCTCTCTCTCTCTCTCTCTCTCTCTCTCTCTCTCTCTTGTCTCTGTCTCTCACACACACACACACACCAGAGACACACACACACACACACACACACACACACACACACACACACACACACACACACACACACACACACACACACACACACACTTCAAACAATGAATATGTAAACGCATCACATACAGAGAGTCAATCGCCCGACAGAGCCAACG
>CM065682.1:42992143-42997143 GCA_017654935.2 Phymorhynchus buccinoides | reverse complement strand
AGACGGGGTAAAAGGCCCATGGGGGGGGTAAGAAGCCCATGCAAATTATCTCATGAAATAAGCAAATTTCAGTCACATCTTGCCCATGAGACGAGTGTTAATGTTTAGCATTCGTCTCTTGGTCAAATTTGACTGCAATGTTCTTTATTTCATGAGATAATTGGCGTGGGCTTCTTACCCGCCCATGGGCTTTTTACCCCGTCTTCACCTATGCCAGTCAGTCGTTTCCGACCATGACTGCTAGCTAGCAGAGAGGGGACATAATATACTCTTCTGGCGCAGCTGGGCGAGAATGTGTTTTATAGTGGATATGCCTTGCCCAGGGTACATCCCCTCTCTCGGCCAAAGGGATTCGAGGACATAGCTGGCGTTGAGGAAGGCCCATCCCTTTGGCTGCAGCACCAGAAGCCGGTGCCAAGACCCCCCCCCCCCCCCCCCCCCCCCCCACCCCCCCCCCCCCCCCCTCCCCCAACATTTGAGAGTCGCAGTCTTCCACAAGAGACTAAACTGCACCATGACTTTCCGTTACTGTAGAAAATCATCTGTTGTACAGCTCTCATGTTACTGTTGGCCCCTACTACAGGCTAATGTCAACCAATGATACAAAGCCATTTGAGTAAAGGGCCACAGTTAACATAGGTAGTGACATGTAATTTATCATAAACAGCCAATCGTATCGACAGTTTCTTCTAGTTTACATGTGTTAACACGATTGACCGTTTATGCTAATTTACAAGTTAATACCTGTGTTAACTATTTAAATACACACTGACCCACCACGATTAAGTCCCTTGGGCTTTTTTCTGGGTATGACCTGCCCACGATTAAGTCCCTTGGGGTTTTTTCTGGGTAGCTGTGACCCACATACAAATGCCCTCGACTTCAAATTTAGGCTGCTCTTTAAAATGATGTTCCGTTTTCAATTTGGGGGCATTTTGTATGGAAATCAAACCTGGTCAAAACAAGATTTCTTACCAGCTATAAGAGGGAAAAGACGTGATTTTGACACGTGATCTGGTGGGTCTTTATTAAGACGCAAGCATGATAACCGTACTTGGTTGGATGGCCGGGGTGGGTTTGAAGAGAAAAACGGAAGGCGCTGGAAGAAGGGAGGGGATGGGTGGGTGTATCGATATAGAATTGATGGTGATTTGGTAGAGCGAGAGGCGGGGTCATTGCATTGAAGAGATGGGCAATGCCATCCATCCTCAACCCATCACATACGGTCAAGTAGCCTAGGGAAGGGACTGTTTCAACTGTTCGTGACTTCTGCCACACAGATTTCACATCAGCGACTGTAGAGGTGTGTGTGTGGGGGGGGAGGGGGGGGGGGGGGGGACCGGTTTGAACCGAAAAACCGGTGCTAAGCTTTCGTGGTTCGAAAAACCGGTTCGAGTTGCTGTTAACCGGTTTTTGACTCCAAACTGAAAGCAAGTTTTTCTTAGAATAACGCATTCTTTTCGAAAAACAACACTGATGCTCAGCGCAGATTGGGTGTTTGTAAGCCAAGAGTAGCTGTTTCTAGTTTGTGGTGGTGTATGGCTTTGACTTTGACTGAGTGTTGAGTTGAGTGTGTGCGTGTCATAAGTCATAAGTTTCTTTATTGTTTGTGTATGTGTGCGCGTGCGTGCGTGTGCATGAATATTCTGGCAAATAAATATGTGTTTGCATAGGTGAAACTAGTGATACGAGTACTGGTTAAAAAACCCGGCTCGGTAAAACCGGTTCGAAGAGGGAACACCGGTTTAAAACCGGTTCGGATTTTTGAACCGGTTCTCAACTCTATCAGCGAGCTACAGTATCTCCCTTCTTTGCATGACTTGTAAGGGGGCGGCAGTCTCGAAGAGTTGAAAACAAAATCCGTCCCTCTCATTTGTCCTACTTGGCTAGAACGCCAAATCAAAGCTCGCACAAAAGCAGAACGTATTGATTTTGGTGGAGACTGGGTTCAAGCTCTTGATGCTTAGTACTCACTCATGATGGCTTAGAGTCAAAACGAACTATCTTTAGATAGTCCATTGACTTATTATTGATGTTATCGCAAAAACTAAGAACTTGCATTAAAAAAAAGACAGCAAATAATGTAAAATGGGGATTAGGCTTTTTATATTTCTGCAGTCTTTTTTTGAAACAAGGTATTAGTTTTCACAATGCGTTCAATAATACGTCAATGGACTATCTAAAGATAGTCCGTTTTGACTCCAAGCCATCGAATTGTTGTCTTACAAAAATATACTTTTTTTCTAATGGTTTCTCACCAAGCATCAATAACAGGACACTGTAGTACTATTGTGGGGACGAAGGAATTTTTTGAAAAGCACACACAAAAACACCATTGAAGCATGAATATTCAACACGGATATATATATATAGGTATTTCTGATCGCTTCTCGGCCTTTTGGCTAAGATAGTGATTCGGGAACATAAATTTTTGTTTATAACCTGGTTGGTTTGTTCAGCCCGTCGTACATGGCGAAAGCCGATACGCGACGTTAAACTGAACTTCCGTAACTAAGATATTCACGTTCATCAATAAGGAGGCACAAAGCAGTTATAGACACCAACATTTATTTGCATGCGTTCAGATAACAACAGCTTTTTAGTATGACATAAAGGCAGGGGATTAAGTTGTTAAGGGGCCTAAACGATAAGCCCAATAAGATAGTTTAATGTGTCTCTTTGTTGATCTTTTGCAGTAAGTTGCTTCAGGCCTTATTGTGTAAATAAAAGGCAGCGCTTTCATATTGCATAGGATATTGTATTTACATAGTATGTATAGAAAGACAGAGAACGAGTTGTGAAAACACGGTTTTGGGAAGGAAAGGAGGAATAATGACACGAGCAAAAAAAAAGTCTCTCTCTCTCTCTCTCTCTCTCTCTCTCTCTCTCTCTCTCTCTCTCTCTCTCTGACGTTTCTCTCGTGAACGTAATGTGATGCCAAACTGTCACAAGAGACAGTGGGGGTGGGGGTTGGGGGTGAGAAAGGGCGATTGCTTGAGGCGAGTAGGTGACGGGCTTGAGACGCCGGCATGAGGAAGGGAAGAAAATAAATTGATGTCAACACACAAGAAGAAATAAAAGTAGAAACAAAGTAGTGGGGGGGAAAAGGGTAATGGATTGATGGGGGTAGGGTTGCGGCGCCCTTACCTCAATTTCTCACTGTCAAGAAAGGGAACGAATTCCTTAACTCTCTGCGACTTCTGCCACCCTTCTGGTTAAGTTTTAGTGTGACGTCTTCATGATTTGTCTCCCTTACTTTCCTCTCAATGGGCACAAGTCTTGGAGAGTTCACGACAGTTGTCCCTCTCATCTCTTTCTACTTTAGAACCCCCCCACCCACCCACCCCACAAAAGCACAAGATCGGGGCAGTGTAAGCCTGATGAGGAGATTTACTGATTCCTGATAGGCCTACATGTTCACGTTGAGCTATCATAGTTATGTCAATTTGTTTTCTATATTCTGTGTTCACTTAACCGTAGCAACAATGAAACATGTCAGCATTGCAGCTACATTACTGCCCCCCACACCCCCCGCCACCCCGCCCCCACTTCCTGTTCAAAAGGAATTGTTTGAACATAATTAAGGGGAATAATTTGATCGTGTGTGGGAGTGATCTTGCGTAATTCAATCGGTCAAACAGGGGAACTTACTCTACCATCAGGTAGATCCCCAGCTCTCGCCTCGTGTGCTTGAGTAGACATGTAACACTTAGAACACCGCCTCACATTTTGCAAGATATATCAGATATAAAGATATAATTCTTATCAGTTTGTGGCCACTGGCCACCCCTGATTTTTCTTTTTTTTTAAAATGTTTCCAAGTCGCTGGCTCGCATCCTGCGGTTTCAAGCTTCGACACCATGGTTGCTATGGTTTGCCCGCCTTGGTCAAGGTAAAGAAATCTAATTTTCACGAAATGCTCTCCCCTTGTATTTTCCGAAAATCGTCTACATGTATTGAGAAAACCAAGTGATAAAGAACCAAAAAGATCCCCGTTGAAAATGTTGGTGACCTTGACACTGACTTGCACTGTATCGATGCTTTGCAGAATGTGGGATGTAGATGTGAGATGAACAAAAGAAATAAAAACGACTGACTGAACTACGTTGGATAAGAGTTCATTAGGATGCAAGAGTCAGCACTTTATAAAAGGGGGGAAACTCCTCGAATTTCCTGGACGTCCACTGAACAAGCGAGCATACCCAATGTCTTCACTATTTGCGTCCCTTACCTAATCAAAAGTGAAAGGGGGCACAACTGTCAGAGAGTACCGCCAGAGTTGTTTCCCTCGTCCCTTCTTTAACAAAAAAAAAGAAGACAAAGCCGAGAAACTGAAAAGCGCCAGTCGTATTGATTTTGTATAGAGGGGAAAAGAAAGGGTGACGCTGACTGACTGATTTCTGAAATTCTGTGTGGTCCGAATCCCTTTCGTTAACTTTGGGTGAGATATGACCTTCTTTGTTGCGTTTGTGACAGTACATCTTGGTTTAAACGATTTATTATTCAGTTACATTCGCATAGACATAAAACACAACAGACTGAAGCAACAACAAGCGAAGCTTATGGCGTGCTCAGTTAGAAAATGTACACAGCAATATTGGCGGAATTAAACGTGGAAAACAAATGTACGAAACAGAACAAAAACATAATGAAAATGAAAGACTGGGTGGATGCAAACTTGAATCAACACAGCTATACATTATTTTTTGATCATTAGGAAAAGATGCAATACACAAACATGAACATAAATAATATTACGCACATCACAAAGAGAGAGAGAGAGAGAGAGTGAGAGAGAGAGAGAGAGAGAGAGAGAGAGAGAGAGAGAGAGAGAGAGAGAGAGAGAGAGAGAGAGAGAGATTTCATCTGAGGCTATTCTTCTCTCCTCGTATCGTTAAAAAAAACTCGGGACTTTCCTGGAGTTGCACTGCCTCCGGGCATTGCCTCCAGGATCGTTCCCACCATCTTTATATCTACTAATGTCCCATATGTGTCTGTTT
>CM065682.1:42967143-42977143 GCA_017654935.2 Phymorhynchus buccinoides | reverse complement strand
TCAAGTCAAGTCAAGTCAAAATGATCTTTATTGAGGATAAAAGGAATAAGTTTAAATGCTTTTTTACATACTATCCTCAACAGAACAATATAACAACAAAGAATGAAGGACAAATCAGAGTGCACAGAAAAAAAGTGCACAGGACAAAAACATTCGTTTTACAAACCATCACATGAAAACATACAATTCTTAATTAGACAACATATACATATGAATCCATTTACATAAAATCAAAAACAATACGATTAATAGATTTATACATGCAATTAGAGAAGAAGAACAAAAAGAAGGAGGAGGAGGAGAAGAAGAACAAGAAGGAGGAGGAGGAGGAGAGAGGGGGGGGGGGGTGAACAAACAATGAGGAGAGCTAAAGTTTAAAAAAATAAAAGGTAAAGGTCAAGATGTGCCCCCCCCCCCCCCCCCCCCCCCCCCCCGTGTACCTATCTGGGTTAATTCTATTTTTCCGTTATTGCCTTTCTTACCATACATAAAGCTGTATTTTAGGAACATTTTTAGCTAATAACCTTTTTGGAATACTAACCCTATCCCTAACCCTAGCCCTAAACCTAACCCTACCCCCCACCCTATAAGACGGAAAAACGCAACGAACCACAACTGTGACAAATCGCGGTGTACTGCAGTACATAGTGGGGGGTAGGGTTAGGTTTAGGGCTATGGTTAGGGATAGGGTTAGTATTCCAAAAAAGTTATTAGCTGAAAATGTTCCTAAAATACAGCTTTATGTTATGGTAAGAAAGGCAAAAACGGAAAAAGAGAATTAAGCGAGAAATGCAGGGGGGGGGGGGGGGGGGCATGGCACATCTTTACCTTTACGATTCAGGACAAGCAAACAAGCAAAGAAAACACACAGACATCGCATGATTCAAGTAACATCAATACTGAAGTGTTATGACACGTTAGACGCTCATTTCTAAAGTTACAGAGACGGTTTCATAGAGCTTCCAACATCTTAGTTTTAAGTGCTTTCATAAAGGCTTGCCTCGAGGAGCATGATTTTAAAGGAGAAGATAAATTGTTCCAGGCCATACCCCCCGAGTATACAAAAATAGATTTAAAAAAAATTATTACGGGGTCTTGGAAAAGAAAGTTTGTGTGTATGTCTACATTCGTTGACAATGAAACGTTGAGTGATCTTTTTAGGAGCTACTCCATTTACAACGCCGTACATGCATGAACACTTGTTGAATAATAGTCGGTCCTTTAGTGGTAGAATATTTAAAGAATTGTAATCACTGTTTGTGATGGAGTTTGACTTTAAAAGAATTAATTTTATGGCTCGTTTGTGTAATCGACTTATCTGTTTCAGATTTGTTTCACTGCTGTTATCCCAAAGAGTTGATGCGTAATTCATAAGAGATAAGATGTGCGCATGAAAGAATGTTTTTCGAGAGTTCAGATTTTAAAAGTTTTTCATTTTTGCAAGTTGGCATATCCTTTTTGAAATGCGTTTGCCAAGATTAGATATATGTTCAGACCATAATAAATCGTAATCGACAATAACACCTAAAACGTTATGCGAAGTTACTTCTTCTATCTTTTGACCCTGAATGTACAACGGTGGGAATGGAGTTATCATTTTTTGTCTTTTTTGTCGTGTAGTAACATACATGCATTTTGTTTTTGTAGCATTTAGGGACATATGGTTAATTTCAGTCCAATTGGTTCCATTTTCTATATTTTTCTGTATATCATTTACCAATTCATTAGGATTACTATTACATTACTGCAGAGATGAGTCATCAGCAAACATTTCGGAAGAACAATTTAAATATAGCGGTAGGTCGTTGAAATAAAGAGAAAATAAGATGGGTCCTAATATTGAGCCTTGAGGAACACCAAATTTAACTGGGAGTAGTGTTGATCTCTGTTATCCGATTTCAACAAGTTGTTGACGGTCGTTAAGAAAAGAGGTAATAAATGTTATGGCATGATTGGACATTTTGTATTGCTTGAGTTTTATTATTAATAGGGCGTGATTGATAACATCGAACGCCTTGGCAAAATCAATGAAAAGAATTCCAGTGAAATCATTGTTATTTATATTAGAAAGGCATTTATCAACCAACTGTATGAGGGATGTATGGCACGAGTGGTTTTCACGAAAACCTGACTGATTTTCATGCAGTAGATTTCTAACACGCACGCACGCACGCACGCACACATAGACACACACACTCACACACACAGACACACAGACACATAGACACACACACAGACACACACACACACACACACACACACACACACACACACACACACACACACACACTGTTCTCACCAACAACACGTCTGTAACATCTTTTTTTATAAAATCAACAAGATAAAAACATCGTTCATAATCCATTTGTTTTCATAAACCACGCAATGACCTACGTGACGAACATGACAAGAACAGAGGAATCAATGACAGCCAGTGATCATTAAACATCAAGATCAAAGTATCCGTGTCATGTGAACGAGAAATGCTATAGCAAAAAAGCATTTGTAATGTGGCTTTCCAAGATTAAGTTGACATGTTTATCAATTCAATCTCCTTCACTTGCATTTTTTTTTTAAATCCAGAGAACAAGTGTCTGAATGCTTGGACAGAATTTGAATAGAAGGCAAAAAAAGTGTCTTCACTTTTAGCATTGTGTCTTACTGCCCCCGCCCCTCTCTCTCTCTCTCTCTCTCTCTCTCTCTCTCTCTCTCTCTCTCTCTCTCTCTCTCTCTCTCTCTCTCTCTCTCTCTCTCTCTCTCTCTCTCTCTCTCTCTCTCTCTCTCTCTCTCTTCTCTCTCTCTCTCTCTCTCTCGTCATTGGTGTCCGGACTAATGGCGCCAATACCATTTTGATTGTTTTCATATACGTATTTTCAAAAATAACTATATGGTGTATACATTGTGTGTCTATAGTGGTTTGACTTTTACCGTTATATTTATCATACGATACTAACATAGCGGAAAGGGAAAAAATGACAAGTATAGTTTTCCCAAAAGTTATTTTTTGGACTGATTTGTTTTTTATGTGATACTTCGTTTACTTTAGGATCTCTCTTTCTGATGTTATTATAATAAGCGTAGTACCATTACAGGGATATAATAAGGCGTTATACATCTGGATGAATTTTAAAATGATGGTTTATTTTAGCAACGCTGAGAGTCCAATCCCCTGTGTAGCAACCGTTCCCTTGATAAATGGGGGTTACCACCACAACCAATGGCAAAGACCACTCGCTCCCCCTCACCCCCACCCCCCTCCTCGCTGTCTGCGATCTGAATACATTCAAACTCAATGTTTCACGATCTGTCAGTTTCAGTTTCTATCTCTCTTTTTTTAGTATATGTTTGGGTTAGGGTTAGGGCTCTTTGTAGTTCTCTTTACCCACTTCTCTCAAACTTCTTCTTCTTCTTCTGCGTTCCCAGGCCATAAGGCCACAATGGATACGTAGGGTGTCCGTTTTCCAATTTGCACAGGTGTCCTCGCTGCATTCAGTCAACACATTCCGATTTCGGAGGAGCTCAAAGGAGAAAACTATGGAAGATTTGGGGGGGGGTTTAAAGGCAGGAGAATGAGCCAACAGTCACAAAAATAGTAGATGACACAAAGCAAGGAAAAAGGCAGTGTCAAAGAGAGAGACAGATTAGAGGAAGCTGCAAGCACAGAACTTCCAGAAGATGGGTAACTATATGTACAAAAGACCCCCCCGGTATCCCCACGGGGGGATTTCTCAACAATATGATTTCTATTTTGCGTTCTTTATTGTCCCACCCACTCCCTCGCATTTCAGTCTTCTGTATCTATATATTGCTCTTGTTTTCTGTCTATCGCGTATTGGTTTTCTTCCATTCATTCATGTTCTTTCGCCGTGCATTAGTTCCTTTTTTGTTTGTGGCTTAAGCCACAACCTATAACTCACTTTGTCGGTCGGTCGGTCTGTCTGTCGTTCCAAAATTGTCGCACATTTTGACAAAATTGTCGCACTTCAAATGGAAAATATTGTTTTACGCCCTCTTTGGCCTTTCGGCCATGTGGGGCAAATGCACTTCAAATCGAGGCTACACTTCTGGCCGCTCTTTAAAATGATGTATTTTAAAAGCGTACAAAATAATAAACATATGTAATACAGACACTACAACAGACACGACGAGTATGCGGTGCTTCTTTCGATGAGTATAAGTAGGATAAATAGTTTTAAATGTTTTCCAAAAGATATAAAAAGTTACGCAATGCTGCAGAGATAACATTCTGGTTTACAGATTAAAATTATTGAAAAGCCAGGGGAGGTAACTCATGATTGGAGTGGTAAAAATAGACCGCGTGCCACAAACTATTGCGATTTCGCGCTTGTTTTGTTTTATGTGTGCCTTCCCTTTTGACGATTTTACCTTTTACCAAAAACAATATAAACAAGAAAAAACATATAAACTACAATGCTTTATCTAAGGCGCATTAAGTTTGCTCTGCGCTTAATTATTTATTTATTTTTTAAAATTGTGGATCATCCTTCAGTAGAAGTCTGCACAGGAAACACCAGTACTTAGCTTCTCTGGAACCGTCATTCATAAGCCTTATTCAAAGTCTGGCTATTTCATCCCTGCTGACACAGATCACCGCCACTACTGGCACATTTGGTCCTACTAATACAGGTTGTCGTCTACCCGAGTTCAGAGATGGCATGAACATACAGATTGTATTTGTTTTGTCTGTGTGGCCTATTTTATTCATTCGACGGTTAATGGTGTTCGCTTAGCTGTTTCCCCCCTTTGTTTCTTCGTTTTGTAAAAGATTCCAATACACCATCTCTCTCACAGGGTCATGTGCTCACTATGTCGCTCACTCACTCACTCACTCAACAACCAACAACAACATACAGTATTTATACGGCGCTGAATTTTGATATAAATCAAATCAAAGCGCACACACACGTTAGCATCCATAGCGCATTTCAAACAAAAACGCAATACAAAGCGCACACGCACGTTAGCATTCATAGCGCATTCAAAACAAAAACGCAATACAAAGCGCACACACACGTTAGCATTCATAGCGCATTCAAACAAAAACGCAATACAAAGCGAACACACCACGTTAGACATTCATAGCGCATTCAAACATAAAACGCAATACAAAGCGAACACACGGGATGACATAAATGGAAACAGGCAGAAACAGACCTAAATGGCAAGAGAGAGAAGATAAAGAGAAAGAGAGCGGAGCTTTTAATGACGGAGTGAGCAGGTGGGTTTCTGATGATGTTCATCTCCCCTTTCTCTGTACTCGTGTTGTCTGTCTGCTCTCTCTCTCTCTCTCTCTCTCTCTCTCTCTCTCTCTCTCTCTCTCTCTCTCTCTCTCTCTCTCTCTCTCTCTCTCTCTCTCTCTCTCATTTCACCCACTAAGCTTCTTTGTACTAATATAATAATCATCTTCATCTCTCTTTCTAGCTCTTACTTTTCCCCACCAAAACAAATCCCTCACAACAAACTAATGCCACGACCAAAGGAGTACCAGCAACCAACAACACAAAGCTTCCCAACAACTTACAGCACTGTTCCCAGATAGTTTGTCTCTGATTAACTGCAGATATGCATGGACACATTCAGATGGGGGTTTTCACAGCATAGCCACCCCTAATGCTGTATCGATCTCTTTGCCGTTCGATCTGTGATTATGTGATTTTCTAGGACTCCCACCATCATGGGCAAGAAATATTAAAACCCCTTGTTAGACGATCTCTATGGTTTCCGAAATCGGAGAAATACATGTCTTTTTACATTGTTCCTTTCTCCTCCCAAAGTGTCTGTTTCTGTCTGTCTGTTTGTCTACTTGTAAGAGTGTCTCCCTTAATAAATAAATGTACTTTTTTTTTTAAATGAGACATGCATCGCAAATGATACATTGTATTCCCCAAATACGTATTTAGCCAGAAGACAAGGGATTCAATATATACGTCATTATTTTGCCCTCACCCCCACCCCCCCCTTTTCTCAATCCCTCACTCTCTCTCTCACATCCACATCCACACCACCCACTCTCCCCCCCCCCCCATCTCCCCCTCTCTCTCTCTCTCTCTCTCTCTTTCTCTCTGTCTCTCTCTCTAATAATTGTTTAAATTATATTCCCATCTTATTCTTTTGTTCGTCTTTTCTTCTCTCCCCCCCTCCCCTCCCCCCTTAAACGTGCTATTATTCTAAACATTGTCATTTTTCTCAGAATTGTCGTCTTTTTTCGTCACCAATTCAATCACGTTCAGCATTGCCCATTATTATCCATTATTATGCTTTCCCCCAAATTTGATTTCTCTTTCATGTGCCAATTTTTGTTTCATTTTCTTGACTTGATTGTTTTATGTCCATTTTCCTTTGCTTGATGCATGGTGTGAATGTGTGAGTGAGAGTGCAAGGTGTAAAGAAAGCTATTGTAGCTTATCCTATTTTACCCTCAATAAAACATTCGTATTCGTATTCGTATTCTATTCTCTCTCTCTCTCTCTCTCTCTCTCTCTCTCTCTCTCTCTCTCTCTCTCTCTCTCTCTCTCTCTCTCTCTTTCTCTCTCTCCATCTCTCTCCCTCATAAAATACAGCCCCGTCCCCCCTGCCTTCTAGGGTAACAGAAAACAAACACCACCACGCACACAAAAACACCTGCATAGCAATAGACAACATCCTGTTACTTTAAGGTACTGCGCTATAGAAATTCCCTAAATAAGTAAATTAAATGAAAAACATAGCTATCAATAAAAAAAAAAAGCTTGCTAATAAGTTACAACGCTTTTACTAAGAGTGATATAAATTATATCAAACAATGACGCAAGTAAAAAGTAGGGGAAGACGGGTTATAAAAGCGCATTGGCGGGTAAGAAGCCCACCCCAATTATCTCATGAAATGAATAGAAAATTTTCAGTCAATTTTGCCCATGAGACTAATGCTAGACATTAACGCTCGTCTCATGGGCAAAATGAGACTGAAATTTGCCTTCATTTCATGAGATAATTTGGGGTGGGCTTCTTACCCGCCCATGCGCTTTTTACCCCCGTCTTCCCCTAGTGTCATTATTTTTAGCAGACTCTGGCCAACGATTGGAATGGTTTCTTTCACAGCACAACCACTCGCAGTCTGGTAGATAAATTATCTGCTTCCATTCTGGTGACTGTTCTTTGATGAATGGGACTGCTACCGCCATTGGCTAAATAAACAATGTATTAGGTCAGAAGGGGAAGGACTACCTGCATTCTAGTGATCGTATTGCTCTCTGTATGTGTCTCTCTGTCTATTCCCCTGTCTGTACCCCTTAGTTTGTCTCTATGTCTCTGTGTCTGTCCGTCTGTCTGTCTCCTGTCTGTCCTCTCTCTCTCTCTCTCTTTCTCTCTCTCTCTCTTTCTCTCATCTCTCCTCTCTCTCTTCTCTCTCTCTCTCGTCTCTCTCTCCTCTCTCTCGTCTCTCTCTCTCTCTCTCCCACCCCCCTATGTATGGTTTTTATGTTTCGCACGCCCGATCATGATGGGCTATGGTCTTTAAGTGATTAAACCATCTTGCGTCTCTCTCTCTCTCTCTTCTCTCTCGTCTCTCTCTCTCACTCTCTCCTCTCCTCTCTCTTCTCTCTCTCCCCCACCCTCTCTCTCTCTCTCTCTCTTCTCCGTCTCTCTCCTCGTCGTCTCTCGATCTCTCTCTCTCTACTCTCTCACTCTCTCTCTCAAGTGACAGATTGGAAGAATAGGCATTGCCTAAAATCCTCATCCTTGTTAAATAAAGTGTTTCATTGTTCAGTGGTCAAAGTTCAGTATTATCTCTCTTCTCTATTCTCTCTCTCTCTCTCTCTCTCTCTCTCTCTCTCGTCTCTCTCATCAATCTCTCTCGGTCTCTCTCTCTCTCTCTCCCTCTCTCTCAAGGACACATTGTAAGAATAGGCCTGGCCTAAAATCCTCAATCCTTATGTAATAAAGTGTTTTCAGTGTTCAGTGCTCAAAGTTCGTATTCTCTCTCTTTCTCTCTCTCCTCTCTCTCTCTCTCTCGTCTCTTTCTCTCTCTCTCTCTCTCTCTACTCTCCTCTCTTCTCTCTCTCTCTCGCTCTCACTCTTCTTCTCTCTCTCTCTCTCTCGTCTCTCATCTCTATCTCTCTTCTCCTTCCTCCTCTCTCTCTCGTGTCTCTCGTCCAACAAAAATCTCTCTCTCCTCTCTCCCTCTCTCTCCTCTCATCTCTCTCCTCTCTCTCAAGGACAGATTGTAAAAATACACATCGCTTAAAATCTTTATCCTTGTAAAATAAATGTGTTTCATTGTTCAGTGTTTCATGTGCAGTGTTCTCTCTCTCTCTCGTCTCTCTCTCCTCTCTCTCTCTCTCTCTCTCTCTCTCTCCTCGTCTCTCTCTCCTCTCTCCTCTCTCTCTCTCTCTCAAGGACAGATTGTAAGAATAGGCATCGCCAAAAATCTTCATCCTTGTTAAATAAAGTTTTTCAGTTTTCAGTGTTCAGTGTTCTCTCTGCCTCTCTCTCTCTCGTCTCTCTCTCATCTCTTCATCTCTATCTCTCTCTCTCTGTCTCTTTTTCTCATCTTCTCTATCCCCCACCAATCCCAGCTCCTCTCTCTCTCTCTCTCTCTCTCTCTCTCTCTCTCTCTCTCTTTCTCTCTCTCATCTCTCTCTCTCTCTCTCATCACAAACAAATGCCCCTTCATTTTATCACGAGTCTTGTCTACAGCTATTGCTTCTTACGTTTGTTTGCCCTTTTACTTCCGATATTTTTTGTTCTATCACGATAGACAGCATCCAGACCATAGCTTTACACAATTCCGAAAAAAAGGCCTTCTAATATCTTACAACGCATTTGCTAAGATTGGAACACCCAACAGTCAACGCAAGAAAACAATGACATTATTTTAGTAGTAGATTTTTGACATCATATTATATTTCAAAGGCTTCTTTCACCATGCGGCCGCGTCTCAGTTTTGTTCCCTTCCACTGTTCTTTGATGAATGGGACTGCCACCAGCAATGGCAAATAATATGATCCTCCCTTAAGAGACCATGTCTGTGGTCAGAAGGTGAAGGACTACTTGTCTTCTAGCAATCATATTGCCTCTCCTCTCTCTCTCTCCTCTCTCCTCTCTCTCTCTCACGTCTCAATCTCTCTCTCTCTCCACCCCCCTCTCTCATGTGACACCCCTCTCGCTCCCCTCCTCCTCTCTTTCCACCCCCCCTCTCCCTCTCGACACTCCCCCCTCTCCCCCCCTACCCCCCCGACCCTCCTTCTCTCTCTCTCTCTCTCTCCATCTCTCTCTCGTCTCTTCACGGACCTCCTCCTCTCATCTCGTCTCCTCTCTCTCTCTGTGTAACCAAATCAAATCAACTCAAATCAAATCAAATAAAATCAACTTTATTTCAAAACCCCCTGGGGGCACAAGAAAATTAATACAAATACCATTCACACCTGCTGCATCAAACATTACAAACAACAGCCCAAAAGACCCCATAACAGTAAACATCAGCATAGTATTACATAGGCTTTTAAACAGTAACTCATTACACATATAGGACAGGCACATTATACCAATCATGCACAAGATACACAACCTTCATACACACACACCCACACACACCCACACACACACACACCCACACACACCACAACACACACAACACAGTTACATGCACAATCACAGTTGATGGAATTTCCACATATGAATCCTTTTTTTAAACCGGCTAATTAACTTATCTCCATTAACAAAATATTGACATATGAAACAAGACAAGAAACAATTAGGACATAAACTCAGACATGGTGACCAAGATGTGGTGAATAATAGAAGAGAAAGAACAAAAAAAAAAAAAAGATATACCCCCCCCCCAATTGTGAATGTGGTATGAGGTACGTGGTATCAACTAAGGTTCAGAACTCTTTTAAGATAACCTTTATGAAACAAACTAAACGACTGAGAGTTCTTTTATTTTTTGACCGAAATAAGGAATTAAACTTTATTACGCTTGGGTTTTTTAAACAATAATTTG
>CM065682.1:42962341-42966643 GCA_017654935.2 Phymorhynchus buccinoides | reverse complement strand
ATGATTTAAAAAAAATTATTACGGGGTCTTGGAAAAGAAAGTTTGTGTGTATGTCTACATTCGTTGACAATGAAACGTTGAGTGATCTTTTTAGGAGCTACTCCATTTACAACGCCGTCCGCCGTACCCGCGTTACCGTACCGTCCGCTATGCATGAACACTTGTTGAATAAATAGTCGGTCATGGTTAGTGGTAGGATATTTAAAGAATTGTAATCACTGTTTGTGATGGAGTTTGACTTTAAAAGAATTAATTTTATGGCTCGTTTGTGTAAACGACTTATCTGTTTCAGATTTGTTTCACTGCTGTTATCCCAAAGAGTTGATGCGTAATTCATAAGAGATAAGATGTGCGCATGAAAGAATGTTTTTCGAGAGTTCAGATTTTAAAAGTTTTTCATTTTCCAAGTTGGCATATCCTTTTTGAAATGCGTTTGCCAAGATTAGATGTATGTTCAGACCATAATAAATCGTTATCGACAATAACACCTAAAACGTTATGCGAAGTTACTTCTTCTATCTTTTGACCTTGAATGTACAACGGTGGGAATGGAGTTATCATTTTTTTTGTATTTTTTTGTCGTGTAGTAACATACATGCATTTTGTTTTTGTAGCATTTTAGGGACATATGGTTAATTTCAGTCCAATTTGTTAAATTTTCTATATTTTTCTGTAGATCATTTACCAATTCATTAGGATTACTATTACATTACTGCAGAGATGAGTCATCAGCAAACATTTCGGAAGAACAATTTAAATATAGCGGTAGGTCGTTGAAATAAAGAGAAAATAAGATGGGTCCTAATATTGAGCCTTGAGGAACACCAAATTTAACTGGGAGTAGTGTTGATCTCTGTTATCCGATTTCAACAAGTTGTTGACGGTCGTTAAGAAAAGAGGTAATAAATGTTATGGCATGATTGGACATTTTGTACTGCTTGAGTTTTCTTATTAAAAGGGCGTGATTCATAACATCAAACGCCTTGGCAAAATCAATGAAAAGAATTCCAGTGAAATCATTGTTATTTATATTAGAAAGGCATTTATCAACCAACTGTATGAGGGATGTATGGCACGAGTGGTTTTCACGAAAACCTGACTGATTTTCATGCAGTAGATTTCTAACACGCACGCACGCACGCACGCACACATAGACACACACACTCACACACACAGACACACAGACACATAGACACACAGACACACACACACACACACACACACACACACACACACACACACACACCACACACACACACACCACTGTTCTCACCAACACACACGTCTGTAACATCTTTTTTTATAAAATCAACAAGATAAAAACATCGTTCATAATCCATTTGTTTTCATAAACCACGCAATGACCTACGTGACGAACATGACAAGAACAGAGGAATCAATGACAGCCAGTGATCATTAAACATCAAGATCAAAGTATCCGTGTCATGTGAATGAGAAATGCTATAGCAAAAAAGCATTTGTAATGTGGCTTTCCAAGATTAAGTTGACATGTTTATCAATTCAATCTCCTTCACTTGCATTTTTTTTTTAAATCCAGAGAACAAGTGTCTGAATGCTTGGACAGAATTTGAATAGAAGGCAAAAAAAGTGTCTTCACTTTTAGCATTGTGTCTTACTGCCCCCGCCCCTCTCTCTCTCTCCTCTCTCTCTCTCTCTCTCTCTCTCTCTCTCTCTCTCTCGTCTCTCTCTCTCTCTCTCTCTCTCTCTCTCTCTCTCTCTCTCTCTCTCTCTCTTCTCTCTCTCTCTCTCTCTCTCTCTCTCTCTCTCTCTCTCTCTCTCGTCATTGGTGTCCGGACTAATGGCGCCAATACCATTTTGATTGTTTTCATATACGTATTTTCAAAAATAACTATATGGTGTATACATTGTGTGTCTATAGTGGTTTGACTTTTACCGTTATATTTATCATACGATACTAACATAGCGGAAAGGGAAAAAATGACAAGTATAGTTTTCCAAAAAGTTATTTTTTGGACTGATTTGTTTTTTATGTGATACTTCGTTTACTTTAGGATCTCTCTTTCTGATGTTATTATAATAAGCGTAGTACCATTACAGGGATATAATAAGGCGTTATACATCTGGATGAATTTTAAAATGATGGTTTATTTTAGCAACGCTGAGAGTCCAATCCCCTGTGTAGCAACCGTTCCCTTGATAAATGGGGGTTACCACCACAACCAATGGCAAAGACCACTCGCTCCCCCTCACCCCCACCCCCCTCCTCGCTGTCTGCGATCTGAATACATTCAAACTCAATGTTTCACGATCTGTCAGTTTCAGTTTCTATCTCTCTTTTTTTAGTATATGTTTGGGTTAGGGTTAGGGCTCTTTGTAGTTCTCTTTACCCACTTCTCTCAAACTTCTTCTTCTTCTTCTGCGTTCCCAGGCCATAAGGCCACAATGGGTACGTATGTGTCCGTTTTCCCATTTGCACTGGTGTCCTCGCTGCATTCAGTCAACACATTCCGATTTCGGAGGAGCTCAAAGGAGAAAAACTATGGAAGATTTGGGGGGGGGTTTAAAGGCAGGAGAATGAGCCAACAGTCACAAAAGATAGTAGATGACACAAAGCAAGGAAAAAGGCAGAGTCAAAGAGAGTGACAGATTAGAGGAAGCTGCAAGCACAGAACTTCCAGAAGGTGGGGGAACTATTTATACAAAAGACCCCCCGGTATCCCCACGGGGGGATTTCTCAACAATATGATTTCTATTTTGCGTTCTTTATTGTCCCACCCACTCCCTCGCATTTCAGTCTTCTGTATCTATATATTGCTCTTGTTTTCTGTCTATCGCGTATTGGTTTTCTTCCATTCATTCATGTTCTTTCGCCGTGCATTAGTTCCTTTTTTGTTTGTGGCTTAAGCCACCAACCTATAACTCACTTTGTCGGTCGGTCGGTCTGTCTGTCGGTCCAAAATTGTCGCACATTTTGACAAAATTGTCGCACTTCAAATGGAAAATATTGTTTTACGCCCTCTTTGGCCTTTCGGCCATGTGGGGCAAATGCACTTCAAATCGAGGCTACACTTCTGGCCGCTCTTTAAAATGATGTATTTTAAAAGCGTACAAAATAATAAACATATGTAATACAGACACTAAACAACAGACACGACGAGTATGCGGTGCTTCTTTCGATGAGTATAAGTAGGATACATAGTTTTAAATGTTTTCCAAAAGATATAAAAAAAGTTACGAAATGGTGCAGAGATAACATTCTGGTTTACAGATTAAAATTATTGAAAAGCCAGGGGAGGTAACTCATGATTGGAGTGGTAAAAATAGACCGCGTGCCACAAACTATTGCGATTTCGCGCTTGTTTTGTTTATGTGTGCCTTCCCTTTTGACGATTTTACCTTTTACCAAAAACAATATAAACAAGAAAAAACATATAAACTACAATGCTTTATCTAAGGCGCATTAAGTTTGCTCTGCGCTTAATTATTTATTTATTTTTTAAAATTGTGGATCATCCTTCAGTAGAAGTCTGCACAGGAAACACCAGTACTTAGCTTCTCTGGAACCGTCATTCATAAGCCTTATTCAAAGTCTGGCTATTTCATCCCTGCTGACACAGATCACCGCCACTACTGGCACATTTGGTCCTACTAATACAGGTTGTCGTCTACCCGAGTTCAGAGATGGCATGAACATACAGATTGTATTTGTTTTGTCTGTGTGGCCTATTTTATTCATTCGACGGTTAATGGTGTTCGCTTAGCTGTTTCCCCCCTTTGTTTCTTCGTTTTGTAAAAGATTCCAATACACCATCTCTCTCACAGGGTCATGTGCTCACTATGTCGCTCACTCACTCACTCACTCAACAACAACAACAACACACAATATTTATACGGCGTTGAATCTTGATATAAATCAAATCAAAGCGCACACACACGTTAGCATTCATAGCGCATTCAAACAAAAACGCAATACAAAGCGAACACACGCACGTTAGCATTCATAGCGCATTCAAACAAAAACGCAATACAAAGCGCACACACACGTTAGCTTTCATAGCGCATTCAAACAAAAACGCAATACAAAGCGCACACACACGTTAGCATTCATAGCGCATTCAAACAAAAACGCAATACAAAGCGAACACACGGATGATATAAATGGAAAACAGCAGAAACAGACCTAATGGCAAGAGAGAGAGAAGAGAAAGAGAGCGGAGCTTTAATGACGGGGGAACAGGTGGGTTTCTATGATGTTCATCTCCCCTTTCTCTGCTCTGTCTGTCTGTCTGTCTCTCTCTCTCTCTCTCTCTCTCTCTCTCT
>CM065682.1:42952341-42957341 GCA_017654935.2 Phymorhynchus buccinoides | reverse complement strand
AATATTGGTGTGTGGTTGCTGTAGCCACAAACCACTCAATCCAAGGTTATCTAATAAAGTTTTGACAGATAAAATGAAAGGTGACACATGTTTGTTTTCTTTATACAAATGTAACATAAAACGATACATGGTACATGATAATTTGGACTGGTTAGCATCATTGACAAGCTTAAACAAAAAATGCAACATTCTGCTCTTCGCTTGAATCTCTAAAGGGTACTGCCCCAATTCCTCATAAACCATACAGCTTGGTGTACTTTTATTTAATTTGAGAACAATTTTATAGTAACGAAGTTGTAGTTTTGAAGCTAAATCTGTTATGTTATGGCACCATACCTCACTTCCGTAAAGAAGAATGGGAGTAATCATTTTGTCGAATAACTCTATTTTTATATCTATAGGTAACATCATCTTTTTACACTTTTTTAAGAGGCAAAACATAGCTCGTGATGCTTTGTCATAGAGTTGTTTTTGGGCGACACTAAATTTATTGTTATAGTTAAAATAGATGCCCAAATAGTTATAGCCAAATACCGTTTTGATACTTTTCCCCTCGTATTGGAATTGAGGAATATTTCGTATTTTACCTCTAGAAAACACAACAACTTCTGTTTTTTTAATATTAACTCGTAAATTCCATTTATTGCAATATTCATGCATTGCGTCTAATGCTTTTTGTAAGTCCTCTACTGATTCTGCACATAAAATTGTGTCATCAGCATATAATAATAGAAACATTTTTAGCATTATATTCTGTTCTTCTTCACTCCAACCTAGCCCCCCAGCCTCCCTCTTTAAAGTATGTAGCCCGTTCATGTCCTCTGATATCAAGGACTGAAAATCGTTAAGATAAACAGCAAACAATATTGGCGAAAGATTTTCTCCTTGGCGGACCCCTGCTGAGCACTGAAAAGACTTTGAACAGTTTCCTTCCACCCTAACTACTGATTTTGCTATGCTATACATGTCTTTAATAACGCTTAAGATCAAACCGTCCACTCCAGAGTTAATTAGTTTCTGCCACAAAAAAGCTCTATTTACATAATCAAAGGCTTTTTCATAGTCAACAAATGCACAGTATAACCTTTTTCTTTTTGATAAAAAGTAATCAAATATGCAATGTAGGGTGAAAATATGATCAGTGGTTGAATGTCCTGCACGGAAGCCTGCTTGTTCATGCCCTATTGTTGAATTGAGTTCGAAATAGTTGTTTAATCTATTATTAAGTAGACTAGTGAACAATTTGCCAAAGCAACTGAGCAATGTAATTCCTCTGTAGTTATTTGGGTCTTTATTACAACCTTTCTTTTTGTATATAGGTATTATTTCCCCAATGGCCCACTCTTCTGGAATTTTGCTGCAAGTTAGAACTAAATTGAAAACTTTTGTATATAATACTAACATTTTACTGCTTGAAGCTTTTAGAAATTCATTCAGTTTTATCATGTCCATGGGCTTTGCTAGCCTTCAACTTCTGGATAGCTTTCTGAACTTCCTCTTCAGTGAAAAGGCTGTTTAGAATGCTGCTGCTGTTAACATCTACATCAGGGCTAACCAATAGCTGCTGCTGTTAACATCTACATCAGGGCTAACCAATAGTCACGCATGTGAGGGTAACTCTTGTTTAGAGAAGCACTGATATTATAGCACGTTTGCTCTTTTACTTTCTTGCGGAATGTTAACGGGTGAAATTGTCACGCTAGGACGAAATGACCAAACTACATTTAAGATAACTTACAACACATTTCCTAAGGCACCCATCACAACAAAATGAAGACCCCAACAACGTCCTGACTGCGCGCTAAATTTTGAGAGAACGGTGGCGAGGTCGCGGAAATCCTCAAGAGTGACTGCAACCACGATCGCACTACGATCTGAAAAAGTGCAGACCCACAGCTGAAAAAATGAAGATTGAGCCACGCTGTACAGGACGTTCTCATTCCCTTGCCACTATTCTGGCTGTCCACGCATTCACCGCGCTACCATTATGTTGTCCCCGTTCCCAGGGTTCCCAGGTTTGGAACATGAAACGAAAAAAGGACCTTTAAAGGACTTATAAGGACCTCAATAAAGATTGTAAAAAGGACCTCCGCCAACCTGATTGTGTAACATGTTCATGGTAGAATGCCCGAATGCCAATTGTTGACCAAGAGCACACAATTCCAATACGCATGGAATGAATCACTACGTCTTGGTGCGGAAAGACTCACACAGCTTATAATGAATTGTCTGCTCCGATCTGTGACATGGACAGCTTTGTATACTGTCATTTTTTGTGTGAGAAATGTGTTAGATGTTAGTCAGTTATTTTTCTTCTTCTTGATAAAACAGGACTTAACAGTGCCTTTCAAAAAATAAAAGGACCTCTTGATGATCTACTTGCTGAAATAAAGCACTTACAAGGCCTGTTGACCAAAAACTAATTCCCAAGGACTTAAAAGGCGCCTGGGAACCCTGCGTTCTCATTACGATCCGGTCGTGCTTCCTTTTCCACCATGTCCTCACAACGTGTTTTTTGAGCATGGTTAAAATGCACGTAGCGAGAACGCAGCTTACTGTTACTATCATTATACATAGCCCACGTTCTGGCCACGTCATCCGCGATCAGCCAGAAAGGTATTAGGTACTTGCTATAGTCACAGAGGCGTCTTTGTGAAATTCGGGTTGCTCCCACATGGAGAGGTGGTCGCAGCCAGAGGCGCGCCACCCAATTTTTTGTGCATGCAATTTTTGTGTGACGAAAAGGGGGTGGGTGTACATTTTGAACAATTTAATGACAACGTTTTCGTCGCTATCTCCCCAATATTGTTTATCTCTCTCATTTTCTGTCTCCTTCTTCTTCTTCTGCGTTCAGCTGGCTACGCATTAAAACCTCAGACCGAGTGCTGCCGCAAACCTGAATGTCCGGTGAAGGTCGTCGTCTGTCCCCCAGAGTTTGGTTCTGAGGTCCGTCCATCCAGGCCAGATCTGTTTCCGCATCCCATCATACTGAGGGCAGTCCTGGAGAACATGGGAAGGGGTCTGGTCAGCTTGTCCACACTGGCACAGGTATGAGTCCGCGACCCCAATCCTTCGTAGGTGTGCGCGGAGGCCGCAGTGCCCTGTGCGCAGGCGAAAGACGGTCGTTTGATCTCTCCTCTCCAGTGTCGGATTAGGTCCATGTGTGCCTCGTAGCCGTTAATTCGGCGGAGCCAGTCCGCTTAGAACCTGCCACGGATAAGAGTCTTGGTTTTCTATCTCCATCTCTCTCTGTAGGGCCGTCAGCCTGTCTCTCACTTTACGTTTCTGTTCCTCTCTACACCATGGTTTCGTAGCTATCTTTCTTTTGTTAGCCCTGTTTACAACAGCACTGTTCTTTCATTGGCCCGAAATGCGCGAAACTACATAACAAACACTTCATTTTCATAATCATACCAGGGGCGGATCTGGGAGGGGGGCCCGAGTTTCTGACACCCCCCCCCCCCCCCTCTCCGCCAAGATGTAGGCCTACCTTATGCAAGGGTGAAAAGTTAAAAAAAAGGCTCGCTGTTTGTCTTAATAATCACTAATTTGCAAAATGTTCCAAGGGCTTCGCCCCATGGGCCCCCAAATTGGCATTACCCCTTAAATTAACCCGGGATCTATGTCGCTCCCTGGACCCCCGGCGGACCCCTCCCCTTCCCCCCCCCCCCCCCCCCTTTTCGAATCAATTGGTCCACCCCTGCAAATCGCCACCAGCTTCCAACGAAAGCTTTCCTGTCTCAGTAGCGCAAAAACACTTTGCCTAAAACTCTCAAGGACGTTAGACAATATTAACCCTTTCACCGCCAGCCATATTTCAGCCAAATATTAACATTAATTTTACCTGGGTAGAGAACAAAATCCATCTGCAGTATTGGGGATTCTTCTGTGACATATATATATAAAATAAGGTCTATCCTTACTTCCCAAAACTAAGACAATAGGGTATTTGGATAATAGACCCCAATTCGATGCCTTTTAGTGACATAGGTGTTCAATCACTGTGGTGCTAAAATGCGACTTTGACGGTGAAAGGGTTAACGTATTCGCTACATTCAGACAGATATTAGAACAAAGTATTTTAAATGAAAGACAACAACAGAAATTCCGATGGAGATACCATTGCATATTTCCTTACCGTGACCTTTTAGGGGGCATAGAACATACTATCTTTTTGCTATGCTACCGCCAATGACAAAAATATTCGATGGCTTGGAGTCAAAACGGATTATCTTTAGATAGTCCATTGACATAGTATTGGATCTATTACCAAAAAAATAATAACTTGTATCAAACAATGACTGCATAAATATACAAAGGGGTTTTGCTTTTTTATATTTCAGCAGTCTTTTTTTTATACAAGTTATTAGTTTTCGTAATAAGTTCAATAATATGTCAATGGACTATCTAAAGATAGTCCGTTTTGACTCCAAGCCATCGAAATATCACTATCACTCCCCTATCAAAGTAATGTATGCTTCTAAAACGAGGAGGGACCTACGTTGTTTTGCTTTTACAATATGTGTTTGCTCTCTTTCTCTCACTCTCTAACACACGCGCGCGTATGTCAAAACTTTTTTTATTGGCATTCTATTATAAATCACGCTCAAATTAAAATGTGCTTGTCGTTTTCTTTCATTCGAACTTTGCCTTCTAACTAAGCCTTCACTCACAGACAGAGAATGCTCTACCCTACAGCTAAAACCAAAAGCGTCCAAATAACTTAGAACAAACGCTTTTCTTAATCTAGGCTATTCCCCCCAAGACCACCAAGACAAGGCATATGAGAAGCCACGGTCATATTTCAGTAGAATATGGACAAACTGTGATGGCTTCGTTCCAAGTCCAGACACCTACAGACCTACAGTCTGGTAGCGGCTTTTCGCTATTGTCCCATATACTATTTGGTGACTCGTCCTTGATGAATGGGACTACCCACACCAGTGGCGAGATACGATCCCTCTATTATAAAACGTCTGTGCTTAGAAAGTAGACCTACA
>CM065682.1:42942341-42944841 GCA_017654935.2 Phymorhynchus buccinoides | reverse complement strand
GGAACTTACGCGTGTAATGTGAACGGAACCTCCCTCAGGAGAAATAAATCGTAGATCGTGATCTGCCTCTGGCGACGATCACATGCGGGTACCGGGTTTGTAACAAGCTAAGAGAAAATAATGTTTTACGCCCTCTTTGGCCTTTCGGCCATGTGGGGCATGTAACAAGCTAATAAGGCTTGTTTGCAGTACATGGACATTACTAAGGCTTGAAATGGAAGAAGGGAAAAAAGAAGAGTCTGTTTAAAAAATAAAATAAAATAAATAAAAACCGCATGCTGACACACACTTCGAGGTTACAATCGCAGAATGCAACATGAATCTTATTTCATAAAAGCCTTCCTCCCTCCCTCCCTCGCTCCCTCCCTTCCTTCCTTCCTTCCGTAGAGCAACCACGGTCACTTTTAGCGATGTCGCTGTCTTTATTGGCCCAGTCTCCTGCCTTTTTTTCCCGCAAACATTTTCTCCATTGAGCTCCTCCGAAATCGGAATGTGTTGGCTGTACGGAGCGGGGAGACCAGTGAAAACTTGAAACTGGACACATACGTGCCTTATCCATCATGGCCATATGGCCCGGGAACGCAGAAAAAGAAGAAATGTCGCTGTAAACTTTTGGAGGATCTACGGGAATGCTAGAGACAGTAAACTATCAAGGAGAAGAAAGTGGACAGGAGAAACAAAAGAAGAAAATAGAATACAAGTTGGCCCTGCCAGCAAGGTCCCGCTGATCGGTCCCCAACGTAATGCCGCGCCAAGCAATAGAATGACCCAGCCAGCCATGTTCCGCTGATGTGGGCCCCAACGTAATGCCAAAAGCTTCTATCACAAAAGTGTGCAAGAGGTTGAATTTACTTTTTGGCATTTACCCAGGAACATTGATAATACATTCTGGCATTTAACTGTCAGACTGTTCCTATCCATATCCTAGCAATCTCTGCAAACTCTCTCTCTCTCTCTCTCTCTCTCTCTCTCTCTCTCTCTCTCCTCTCTGCTCTCTCTCTCTCTCTCTCTCTCTCTCTCTCTTAACCGCCAGACTGAGAGAGAGAGAGAGAGAGAGAGAGAGAGGAGAGAGAGAGAGAGGAGGGGGTACATAATTTGTTTTAATATCCAATATCAATAAATAGCATAGATGGAACCTCTCTCTCTCTCTCTCTCTCTCTCTCTCTCTCTTCTCTCTCTCAAGTCTCTCCTCTCCTCTCTTTCTCTCTCTCTCTCTCTCTCCCTCTCTCTCTCTCTAACTTTTCCTCATTTTCTGTTTTTTTTTTTCTTTTTTTTTTTTTTTTTTTTCTTCATATCCATATCCTAGCAATCTCTGTTTCCGTCTCTCTCTCCCGCCTCTCTCTTCTCTCTCTCTCCCCCCCCCCCCCTCCCCCCTCTCATCTCCCCCCCCTCCCCCTCTCTCTCTCTCTCTCTCTCCTCTCCCTCTCTCTCTCTCTCTCTCTCTTCTCTCTCTCTCTCTCTCTCTCTCTCTCTCTCTCTCTCTCTTTAACCGCCAGACAGAATACTCTGCTGTTCCTATCCATATCCTAGCAATCTCTCTCTCTCTCTCTCTCTCTCTCTCTCTCTCTCTCTCTCTCTCTCTCTCTCTCTCTCTCTGTGCCTCTCTCTCTCTCTCTCTCTCTCTCTCTCTCTCTCTCTCTCTGTCTCTCTCCCTCTCTCTCTCTCCTCCCTCTCTCACTCTCTCTCTCCCCCCCCCCCTCTCGCCCTCTCTCTCTCTCTGCCTCTGTGATCGAGAGTTCGGCCTTTGAGGAGACATGCTCCGCAGATATTAGTTCAACATAGTGGTTCTTGTAGGCATAGGCCTACTTGGATAATTAAAACTACACACAGGCACACTCACATGCAGGCATGCACGCTCTATCACACACACATATACAGACGCGTGCGCGCACGCACGCACATACACAACACACACGCGCATACACACACACGCACACACACACACACACGCACTCTCTCTCTCTCTCTCTCTCTCTCTCTCTCTCTCTCTCTCTCTCTCTCTCTCTCTCATCCACACCCACACCGACACACACACATATATACGAACGCATACGCATTCAGTAACACGCACGCACATACACACACACATCATACACATACACACACACGCACACGCGCACTCTCTCTCACTCTCTCTCTCTCTCTCTCTCTCTCTCTCTCTCTCTCTCTCTCTCACTTACTTAACAGACATACACTCTATATGGGCCTATTACTCTTGTTTTCTCTCTTTTACACACACAAGCGCGCGACGGGGCGCACACGCACGCGCACGCGCAAAAGTACGCGTGCACGGAAACACACTTTTTTCCAGCACGCATCTGTGCAAAAAGAGAAACAAAATTAATGGGCGTCTAAACGCCTAAACGGACACCGCAGTAGGCTCACCCGATAAAGCTTTTAAGGGCCAGCCACACGTCCACTAAAATCGCACGACTGTACGATGCGATTCGACCACGTGATCTCGATGCGCCAATCACATTTGTTCTTGGAGATCACGTGA
>CM065682.1:42932341-42937341 GCA_017654935.2 Phymorhynchus buccinoides | reverse complement strand
ACACAAAAACACACAGTTTCATTTTTAAAAAATATATTCTCTGATAAAATTTTCGTTGCTAAAAGTCAACTTTTTCAATATATATATGTGGTGTGTGTTGGTGTGTGTGTGTGTGTGTGGAGTGTGTGTGTGTGTGTGTGTGTGTGTGTGTGTGTGTGTGTATGTGTGTGTGTGTGTGTGTGGTGTGTGTGTGTGTGGTGTGTGTTGTGTGTGTGTGTGTGTGTGTGTGTTGTGTGTGTGTGCGTGTGTGTGTGTGTGTGTGTGTGTGTGTGTGCATGTGCCCCGCCCGCCAGTGCATTAACAGTAGTAATGTTAGTTAGGCCTAAATCCTTTTGTGATTTTAGGCGTGCATGCGCGCGCGAGCGTTGGTGTGTGCGCGCGTGCGCGCATGCGCGCGTGTGTTCGTGCGTCCGTGTACGCGCACGCGCGCCAACGCATTCACGCCACTACATTTACATTCTCTAGGTTTTTCGGACTTAAAACGTTTTTCATTTGTCACTATCTAATCTTCAAAGTGCACTTTTCTCATTTTAATTCACCAAAATGCAATTTACCAGATCAGTCAACGGAGATCCGATTCGTGCCGATTTCAATTCGCGTTAGAACCTGCGACCATGATTACTTCACATGTCCCTCCTCAAAGGCAACCCAGGTTAAATATGTTATAGAATTAATGTTAAAGGTGGACCCGGACGGATGAGTTTTTGCAAGAAACACGTCGAGATTACCAGAAAGACAGCATTTTCAAGAATCAGAACACTCACTTTGGCTCTGGTTTCCTAGAAATTAAACCGTCAAAATGGGGATTCCTCCTTGGCGGAGATGCCGGAGAGATACGCCATTTTGGATGGGGTGGGTGTGGTTGAAGCTGTTTCTTTTTTTGTAGTGCAGTAAAAAAAACAAAAATTGGAGCTATTTCCTTTGTTGTGAGCGAAACTCCTGTTGGTAAACTGTATACAAATTTAAAATAAATAAATAAAAAGGCTTGTATTGTGGACATTTCGTACAAACGAATTGTTTACTAAGCTCAGGCGGCCATTATAAAATAGACGGCACACGCCTTCTCTTTGGGTAACATAATTTGACTTCTAGCAGCACCTCCGCCAAGGAGGAATCGCAGAGTTGACGGTTTGATTTCTAGGAAACTAGAGCAAAGTGAATGTCGCGATCTCTGTAAAGGGTGCTTTCCTGGTGATCTCGACGTGTTTCTTGCAAAAACTCATTCGTCAGTGTGCCCCTTTAAATCTGTGCCCAAGCCGCAGCATCAGTACCAGAGAAGGCTTTCATCACATTGCATCCACCATGTGGACGCTAACATTCTGCAGCGGATCAACGCTCACTTACCAACCAGTGAAACGGCTAGTTTGCAAGGATTCTGCATTACGCGGCTTGCTCCACTGGCACCATCATCCGCATTGATGTTAGATTGAAAGGTGTGGACAGAATGATCAGATATAGAGACAGACAGGCATTTTGGTACAGACACAGACTTCAGACACATACGCACAGACACAGACACAGAGATACACAAGCAAGGCGTGCACGCACACACACACGCATTTCACACAAACGCACGCACACACATACACACACACATATATATACACACACACACAAACCATGCACATACTCCACACAGTTTTTAGGTGGGGGGGGTGGGGGGGTGGGGGTTCAGACCCAATTACCCCCGCTGTAGATGTGTATTAAGTAGTTGCGCATTTATCTTTATCATTGTTCATTGTGCGGATACTTGGTTGTTTTTTAAGACTACGTTTCATTTTTTAAAGGGAGTGTGTGTGTGTGTGTGTGTGTGTGTGTGTGTGTGTGTGTGTGTGTGTGGTGTGTGTGTGTGTGTGTGTGTGTGTGTGTGTGTGTGTGAGTATGTGTGGTGTGTGTGTGTGAAGGGTAGAGGTGATAGCATTAGACCTTGCTATTTATCCAATCATTTTCACCCACCCACTCATAAAAATTACATTCACACTTAATCGAAGTAACATCACACCACTATATAACACTGTCTGAATCACGTTTAGTTGAAGGACGTAAAATCAAAGAAGATGACACAGGCACACTCGCACAGACGCGCACCACACAAGCACACACATACAAACACACTACAACACACACACACACACACCACACACACACACACACACACACACACCACACACACACACACACATACACATACATACAAGGTACACACAAGCCCAAGCACACACGCGCGCGCTGCGCGCACACACAACACACTCACAGGACAAACACACACATCACACACACAGCACACACACACACACACACACACACACACACACATGAAGTACACACACACACAACACACAGCAACACACACACACACCACACACACAGGCACACACACTCACAGACAAACACACACACACAATTACCACGAGTTTTAGAAAACTTGACCGGCGGCGAGCCAGCGACACTACTACTTTAAAGTACCATACCTTCGGACACAAAGAAAGTCTACAGGAAATCTTTTTCTTTTTGGACAGACACTTTTAGCAACGAATTGTAAAATGCCCCAGGGGAGATCAAAGAACTGCTGAATGTCAGGGCTATGGCTCCAACCCACCTGCGTGCGCATATCTCGACCATTCCAACGGAAGTGTCGCAATCTTAGTCCTTATTTGTGTGTAAACAAAAAAGTGAAAGTGTTATCTAAATGTGTAAAAGAAAACATCCAGATGTTATAAATACAGTTGAGATTACGTTTCGAATTGGAACGGCCCAATTACGGCATGACGCTAAAGACATTCGAATCCTGCTGTGCTGGCATTTTTTTTCAAAAAAAAAAAAAGTTAAGGACTAAAATGGCGGTCGGTTCCCGCCATGATTCCCATCACCCATATTGGCGCTCCTTGTGGCCGGTTATGACGACACGTAGGGTACCAGCATATGTGGCAGTAAAAGGCACTATCAGGAAAAGGTATATAGAAAAGGTCGATAGTAACCTTGTCAACAAATACCGCCTCGAACGTGTTAATGCCATCTAGGAATCTCTATTTAATTGTCACCACTACGTTATCTGTTTCATTTTAAAAAAAAAATTATGTACACTCAGCTCTCTCTCTCTCTCCTCTCTCTCTCTCTTTCTCGTCTCATCTCTCTCTCGCTCTCTCTGTTTATCCTTTGCTCCTTCCTCTCTCTCTCTCTCTCTCTTTCAGGTCCATTTGCATAATATTCGTGTATTTATTCCTTACATGATTTTATTTATTTCTTCACTTATTGATTTACCAATTTGTTTACATGAATAATGCGTGGGCGAAGGGTAGGGAAGGGGAGGAGGGCAAGGGGAAGGGATGGTTCGAAACTTTTGTGTAATGGGTTCCGATGGTCTTCACAATTAAATAAGTGTTCATTGTCACTCTCTCTCTCTCTCTCTCTCGCGACTCTCTCTCTCTCTCTCTTCTCTCGTCTCGATCGTCTCCTCCTCTCCTCTTCCTCACTCTCTCTCTCTTCTCTACTCTCCGATCAGACTTCATTCTCGTCTCTCTCATCGTTCTCTTTGTCATCCGTCTCTCTCTCTCTCTCTGTGACATTCCTCCTTCGTTCTTCTATTAGTTTCAATGTTAAAACACTGTGGTCGTGATCTTTATGTGCCGGAAATATCAACAGAGCAATGCGACAGTTATAGATACATTACTGTCCCCAATTTGCCCTTCTGTGCTTCTCATGGTTTTTATTAATGGTCAACGTATGACGATTGATTTTGACCGCCAGGGGGCAATCAAAACAGTAGGGGCTGAGCGCGTGATAGTTCTTAGTTGGGCATAGTGAGAGAGAGAGAGAGAGAGAAGAGAGAGAGAGAGAGAGAGAGAGAGAGAGAGAGAGAGGAGAGAGAGAGAGAGAGAAGAAGTGATATTCTTCGTTGGGCGTAGTGTGAGAGAGAGTCTCACAACGCCCAACTAAGAATAAGAGTGCCATCACTCGCTAAGCCCCTACTGGTTTGATTGCCCCCTGGCGGTCAAATAATCGTCCTAAGTTGCTCATTGGTTGACATTGGCCTAAAGTTGGGGCCAATATTACCGTCAAAGCTGTACAATAAATGCCTTTTTTCTGCTCTACTGGAAAATCAAAGGTCAGTTTATTCTTTTGTCAATGACTATGTCTTTCAAACTAGGTGGCATTTGGCCTGGAGTTTTGTGCTGCAGCCAAGTGGATTAACCCCTTGACCGCCATATAACATATCGCGTACTGACTTGATGACATCACAGATGACGGTATCAGACGAAGAGGAATAACTGTGATAGGCTGGCTTTTTCTCTAACGCAGTCAAGAGAGCTATGCCCCCAGACAATTTTTTTGCCAGATTGGCTCCATCAGTTGGCGTTTTTGGTGTCATGATTTGTGCAATGATTTTTTGTTTAATTTTCTCTGACAGTCAAGGGGTTGATTGGCCTTTGGGGATCTTCTCAAACACTATCTAACCTCAAGTCCTCTTGGTAGAAAGAGCCTGGATGTCGAATGGGCAAGGCTTCTCCACCATGATTTAAACAAATTCAAGCCCAGCCCTATATGTGACCCAGCACCACGACAACGGAAAAACTGAATGGTCAGTTTGAGTGTCAAACTGACCATTCCGAGAAAAAATTATACATTTTGAACACTTCAGACAATTCTCCTTCCTAATGATACAAGAACCATTCTTTATTTTTTTTTTTTTTTTTTTTTCCCCCCCTTTCCGTTTCCCTAGTTATGATAATTTAAATCTGAGTAGGGTTTTGAGAAAACACCGTCTAAAGTCTAGCCTAGCTGTAGCAAATTCATTCACCTACTCGTTTTAAAACACTTATAAAACCATATTAAAGATTATCCTTTATAAATATCAAAACGAAGATGTTAGATAATACAAAAATACCCTAGCTCAAAAGTGACAAACAAAATTGAGGTAAATTTTGACTTGCAGAGCGCTGTTGTGAAAAGAAAAACTAGCCCACAAAAAAAGAATGAAGGTAAATTAGTGAGGTTGCTGG
>CM065682.1:42925079-42927579 GCA_017654935.2 Phymorhynchus buccinoides | reverse complement strand
CACATGAAAACATACAATTCTTAATTAGACAAAATATACATATGAATCCATTTACATAAAATCAAAAACAATACGATTAATAGATTTATACATGCAATTAGAGAAGAAGAACAAAAAGAAAGAGAAGGAGGTGAAGAAGAACAAGAAGGAGGAGGAGGAGGAGAGAGGGGGGGAGGTGGGCAAACAATGAGGAGAGCTAAAGTTAAAAAATAAAAGTAAAGGTCAAAGTTCAAGATGTCCCCCCCCCCCCCCCCCTCTACCTATCTGGGTTAATTCCATTTTTCCGTTATTGCCTTTCTTACCATACATAAAGCTGTATTTTAGGAACATTTTTAGCTAATAACCTTTTTGGAATACTAACCCTATCCCTAACCCTAGCCCTAAACCTACCCCTACCCCCACCCTATAAGACGGGAAAAACGCAACGAACCACAACTGTGACAAATCGCGGTGTACTGCAGTACATAGTGGGGGGTAGGGTTAGGTTTAGGGCTAGGGTTAGGGATAGGGTTAGTATTCCAAAAAGGTTATTAGCTGAAAATGTTCCTAAAAATACAGCTTTATGTATGGTAAGAAAGGCAAAAACGGAAAAAGAGAATTAAGCGAGAAATGCAGGGGGGGTGGCACATCTTTACCTTTACGATTCAGGACAAGCAAACAAGCAAAGAAAACACACAGACATCGCATGATTCAAGTAACATCAATACTGAAGTGTTATGACACGTTAGACGCTCATTTCTAAAGTTACAGAGACGGTTTCATAGAGCTTCCAACATTTTAGTTTTAAGTGCTTTCATAAAGGCTTGCCTCGAGGAGCATGATTTTAAAGGAGAAGATACATTGTTCCAGACCATACCCCCCGAGTATACAAAACAATATTTAAAAAAAATTATTACGGGGTCTTGGAAAAGAAAGTTTGTGTGTATGTCTACATTCGTTGACAATGAAACGTTGAGTGATCTTTTTAGGAGCTACTCCATTTACAACGCCGTACATACATGAACACTTGTTGAATAATAGTCGGTCCTTTAGTGGTAGAATATTTTAAGAATTGTAATCACTGTTTGTGATGGAGTTTGACTTTAAAATAATTAATTTTATGGCTCGTTTGTGTAATCGACTTATCTGTTTCAGATTTGTTTCACTGCTGTTATCCCAAAGAGTTGATGCGTAATTCATAAGAGATAAGATGTGCGCATGAAAGAATGTTTTTCGAGAGTTCAGATTTTAAAAGTTTTTCATTTTCCAAGTTGGCATATCCTTTTTGAAATGCGTTTGCCAAGATTAGATATATGTTCAGACCATAATAAATCGTAATCGACAATAACACCTAAAACGTTATGCGAAGTTACTTCTTCTATCTTTTGACCCTGAATGTACAACGGTGGGAATGGAGTTATCATTTTTTTTGTATTTTTTTGTCGTGTAGTAACATACATGCATTTTGTTTTTGTAGCATTTAGGGACATATGGTTAATTTCAGTCCAATTGGTTCCATTTTCTATATTTTTCTGTAGATCATTTACCAATTCATTAGGATTACTATTACATTACTGCAGAGATGAGTCATCAGCAAACATTTCGGAAGAACAATTTAAATATAGCGGTAGGTCGTTGAAATAAAGAGAAAATAAGATGGGTCCTAATATTGAGCCTTGAGGAACACCAAATTTAACTGGGAATAGTGTTGATCTCTGTTATCCGATTTCAACAAGTTGTTGACGGTCGTTAAGAAAAGAGGTAATAAATGTTATGGCATGATTGGACATTTTGTACTGCTTGAGTTTTCTTATTAAAAGGGCGTGATTGATAACATCGAACGCCTTGGCAAAATCAATGAAAAGAATTCCAGTGAAATCATTGTTATTTATATTAGAAAGGCATTTATCAACCAACTGTATGAGGGATGTATGGCACGAGTGGTTTTCACGAAAACCTGACTGATTTTCATGCAGTAGATTTCTAACACGCACGCACGCACGCACACATAGACACACACACTCACACACACAGACACACAGACACACAGACACACAGACACACACACACACACACACACACACACACACACACACACACACACACACACACACACACACACTGTTCTCACCAACAACACGTCTGTAACATAATTTTATAAAATCAACAAGATAAAAACATCGTTCATAATCCATTTGTTTTCATAAACCACGCAATGACCTACGTGACGAACATGACAAGAACAGAGGAATCAATGACAGCCAATGATCATTAAACATCAAGATCAAAGTATCCGTGTCATGTGAATGAGAAATGCTATAGCAAAAAAGCATTTGTAATGTGGCTTTCCAAGATTAAGTTGACATGTTTATCAATTCAATCTCCTTCACTTGCATTTTTTTTTTAAATCCAGAGAACAAGTGTCTGAATGCTTGGACAGAATTTGAATAGAAAGCAAAAAAAGTTTCTTCACTTTTTTAGCATTGTGTCTTACTGCCCCCCCCCCCCCCCCCCCCCCCCC
>CM065682.1:42872579-42875079 GCA_017654935.2 Phymorhynchus buccinoides | reverse complement strand
TAAATTGGATCATTCACCTAACTTCGCTGGAAAAACCCAACAACAACCGCCCACGCAACAAACCAGAGAATAATTATGCTTATAAGAAAAACGCAAAAAAAGTAATGAATAAACAAGAAAATGAATAACTAAGCAAACAAAAATTAACCCTTTCACCGCCACCATATTTTAACCAAAACTTTTCATTAAATTTACCTGGATAGAGAACAAAATCCATCTGCAGTATTGGGGATTCTTCTGTGATATATATAACATAAGGTATATCCGTACTTCCCAAAACTAAGACAATAGGGTCTGTGGATAATGGACCCCAATTTGATGCCTTTCAGTGACATAGGTGTTAAATCACTGTGGTGCTAAAATGCGAACTTGGCGGTGAAAGGGTTACATAAACTCTCCACTCTTTCCTTCACTGTCATCTCTGGTTCTGCCCCTGATTACCTGTCTGACCTACTTCATCTCTACACACCTTCTCGTGTCCTCCGCTCTTCCTCTGACACACGCCTCCTGCAACCAGCCACTGTCAAAACCAAAACCTATGGTGAAAGGTCCTTTTCGTTCCAGGCTCCATCTGTGTGGAACAACTTACCCCTGTCTCTCAGACACTCCGACTCTCTGGACGCGTTCAAGGCCGGTCTAAAAACTCATCTCTTTTCTAAGTTGTAGCTGACATGCATAGGTTGATTGTGCAGTGTGGACATTGAGTGGTGTGCGTGTGCGCGTGCGTGTGCGTGTGCGCGTGCGTGTGTGTGCAATGTGTGTGTGTGTGTGTGTGTATGCAGTGTGTGTGTTGATTGTGCCGTATGGAAAATTGAGTGGGTGTGTGTGTGTGTGTGTGTTTGTTTGTGTTTGTGTGTGTGTGTGTGCGTGCGTGCGTGCGTGCGTGTGTGTGTATGTGTGTGTGTGCATGCAGCGTGTATGTGTGTGTGACGCCCCCCCCCCCCCCCCCCCCCCGCGTCACCCCCCTTCCCACCCTCTCCCCCTTCATCGTCTTTCTTTGTGTGTGTGTGTGTGTGTGTGTGAATGTGTGTGTGTGAATGTTTATAGTTTTATTTCCTTGTAAAGCGCCATGAATAGAATTTTCTAGATCTGTGCGCTATATAAGTGCCAATTATTATTATTATTATTATTATAAATGCAAAATAAATAAACGAATAAGTAAAGTAATAAATACATGAATAAACAGATACATGCATACATTCATTCAAAACAAAAATGTATAAAGAGGTCAAGAAAAAAAACCCATCATGGTAAATAGAAAGTGTACAGAAGATCAAAAGTTCAACGAGAAGTGGTTTCGTTTGATAAAATACAATGAGCATAATTTTCTTCCCTGTCTGTGTCTGAATGGGTGCGTGGGTGTGAGCATAAATGATATACGCGCGTACATGCGTGTGTGCGCTTATGTGTCCGAAAGTGCACGCATATTTTGTTTTGTTGTCCAATGTGTTCGGTTTTATTCGAAAAGGGTGAACATAGAAGGAACGTTGTCGAAGGGAAACAAAACGAATGTGAAAGGGAGGGATGATAAATCGATGAGCTGAAGTGGGTCTTACAGACAAACTGACGCATCACGTTAAGTCCCTTGCTTTTTTTTTCTGGGTAGCTGTGACCCACATACAAATGTCCCCAACATCAAAATTATTGAGGCTACTCTTTAAAATTATGTTTCGGTTTGAATTTGGGGGCATTTATCTGGGAGTCAGACCTGGTCAAAACAAGATTTATTTCCAGCTAATAAGAGGGAAAACACGTGAAACCCGTGATTTTGACATAATCTGGTGGGTCTTTAAAGACCCAGCACGTCACGTGTCAAAATCACGGTTTTCACGTGTTTTCCCTCTTATAGCTGGGAATAAATCTTAAGAAATCTTCCTAGCATCAGAGGGAATGTGACACGTGACGTGGGGGGGTCTTTAAAAGATGAAGGAGTTCAACTACCGAGTTAATGCGAGGCTGAAAGCGTGACACTGAGTGATGT
This sequence comes from Phymorhynchus buccinoides, assembly GCA_017654935.2. NCBI lineage: Eukaryota > Metazoa > Mollusca > Gastropoda > Neogastropoda > Raphitomidae > Phymorhynchus > Phymorhynchus buccinoides. The sequence continues at coordinate 42,873,098 of CM065682.1, read as the reverse complement.
CCACTGAGCGGAATTCCCTTTCACAGAATCATTTGACCTTCAGTGAAGCCTTCACACACTGATCGCAAAACAAAATGCCCACCAAAGGGCCAGCGACACGTCCACTGAAATCGTACGACTGCACGATACGATTCGATCACGTGGTCTCCAAGAACAAATGTGATTCCCGCTTCGAGATCACGTGGTCGAATCGTGTCGTACGGTTTCAGCTGACGTGTGGCTGGCCCCTTAGATTCCCCCTATAGTACCTGTCTGTTTCTTTGTTTTCCTATCTCTGCCTTTGTGTATGTCTCTCTCTGTGACTATATCTTTGTTATCTCTATGTTTAAGTCTCTCTGTCTGTTTCTCTATGTGTCTATCCCTCTGTCTCTATGTCTCTGCCTCTCTGTCTATATCTCTTTCTCTCTCCGTGTAACCAACCACGCACGCACGCAGACACAGACGAGAAACACAGAAGAGGAGAGAGAGAGAGAGAGAGAGAGAGAGAGAGAGAGAGAGAGAGAGAGAGAGAGAGAGAGA
>CM065682.1:42865079-42867579 GCA_017654935.2 Phymorhynchus buccinoides | reverse complement strand
ACCCCCCTTTCCTTCCTCATCAATCACACACAAAAAAGCGCATGCAAAATATGGTGTGTTTTCCAGGTGGGAGCAACCCGATTTTTCACAGAGATGCCTCTGTGACTATAAAGTACCTAATACCTAATTATTTATATTTTCAGTTATTTTATTCGTGTCCTTTTTGTGTGATTTGTAATCATTTCTGAACGAAACAATTTTCTTAATTTTAACAACTCCACATTGACCGTTTTGTCTGAAGTTTGAACTGCATTGTTGATTGTGTTTTTGTTTCGTTTTAATTAGCAGTTATAATGGCTTCTTTAAATTATATATTAAGTAATTAAACTTGTAATTACTGCTACATTGCTAGCTTTCCCGTTCGATCCAAATCAAAGCACTATACCTATTTTACTTCTATTATGATTCTATGGATGCAGTATTGATACTCCAATAGGCCAATAGGATCCCAATCAAAGCACTAGACCTATTCTACTTCTAATATGATTCTATGGATGCAGTATTGATAATCCAATAGGCCAATAGGCTCCCTTGACGTGGCAGTCCCGAACTTGTTTCACATACAAAATGATTTCCACACAATAAGAGAGAGAGTGAGAGAGAGAGAGAGAGAGAGAGAGAGAGAGAGAGAGAGAGAGAGAGAGAGAGAGAGAGAGAGAGAGAGAGAGAGAGAGAGAGAGAGAGAGAACTTAAACACTTAAACTTTATTTTCCAAAGAGAGAGAGAGAGAGAGAGAGAGAGAGAGAGAGAGAGAGAGAGAGAGAGAGAGAGAGAGAGAGAGAGAGAGAGAGAGAGAGAGAGAGAGAGAGAGAGAGAGAGAGAGAGAGAGAGAGAGAGAGAGAGAGAGATAACAAATGACACACACAAACACATAAATTATGTCATCTTATGCTCATTATGCAGTAGATATCGACTATATTGTTTCTTGTAAATAAACTAACTATACTGTTTCATTTATTTATAGCTAAGCTTATACAATATGCACATGACTGTACATTGTGTTGTTGTTGTTTTTAACAAATATGGCTACACCAAACACCAAACTTGCAGAAGGTAGAGGAACTATTTGTACAAAAGCCCTACTCGCCTCCCTCTTCTCCTTCCTAGCTTCGCTTGGGGTTTCCCCTATCCTGCTTTCCCCCTCCCCGTGTCCCCCCCCCCTCCGCCCACCCCCAGCTTTCCCCCTCCCTGGGCTGCGCCCCCACACCCTTCCGCCCACCCCGCTCCTCTTTCGAAAAAAAAGAGACAAAAAAATATGTTGTAGTGCACCCTCCCTTCCGCCCACTCTCTCTCCTTTAAAAAAAAATGTGGCGAGGGGCACACTCGAACCCTCGACCTACGGATTTGCGGACGCCGTTCTTACCTATAGAGCTATTAAGGCTTCGTCGAAAGTCGATGTAAACATTTCATTATAAGAGGAAGAAGGGAAAGCAGTCAAATCGGACCAGATGACGCAGCTTCAAAATAATGCCAAATGGCACGCAAGCAACATTTTGCCTTCAAAATCAACTTTCAAAAGCAAAATGTTTAATCCGACCTAGCGTAACAAATAGACGAAGTGCGTATCGTGACCCGCATCGTGAGCGAAAGTCCGACATTTACGCGGTACTCCAGTTTTTAGGGTCCCCTCCTCGGATCCTTAGCGCATTATTATTATATATATCTACTTTTCTGTTTCTGTTGCTTTCCGAATAAGTTGGATTCAGTCTTAAGACACTAAATTGTGTTGAAAGCAATACCTTACATGCGTCGGTCGCATTGGCATGACTTTTTGTCATTGTTTTGCTTCTCATACATAGCAAACAACCGAAGTATGTACCGTGATACCTTTTCAACCCTGCATTTAAACAACCCGCGATTCCAGATACATCGGACCAATATAACTATTCCTATCACTAGCGCCGGACAAAACACATACAAAACAAGGGCATCGCCGAGCGGCAGATATGTCCTTTTTGCCGGTTACGCCCTGTACATGCCCCGCCCTGTACCCCCCTTCCCCTTCACATCTTAGGTCCCCGTCCTCCTTGTGACCTTTGGGTGATGCACCTACACCACCCCACAAAATTGGGAGTGATTATATACAGTATTTCACGATATATAGAAGGGTGAAGAAAAATTGAAACATGTCTGCCGCTAGGCGACATTCTATTTCCGAGGGATAATGTATGTACGACTGTGTTATACTCTTAGTGTCACATCCTGACACAAAACTGGAAGGGATGCTGTCTTCTAGTTCACGAGATTCAGCTTGAAGAAGAAATATATAGCGCAAAGAAGGACATTTCGGTTTTCAAGGTCACACTTCAAGGTCAAGGTCAGCATGGCGATAATTTATGCTCGGATGTTTTCTACTCTAGGCTATGCAATACCACACACAATCTGAAGCGCTTCTGTCAAGTACAAATGTGGAGAATATGGCTTAAAACCCAATTTGTAGACCCCTACCACTTTCAAGGCCTACCGATCTCCCGGACCTTGATCGTGACCTTGATCGGTA
>CM065682.1:42845079-42855079 GCA_017654935.2 Phymorhynchus buccinoides | reverse complement strand
CGATTTTGTACCAGAAATGTTGGAAATGTAGTGTTTAATAAAATCTGAAAATATGAACGAATCCTGTTCAGCCGTTTTTGAGATATTCAAGATTGACATTTTGCCTAATTAGCGGTTTTTCGGCCGTATTTCGCCGGAAACAACATTTAATATTGCAAATTCGATAACTTAGAGTCAAAACGGACTATCTCCAGATAGCTCATTGACTTATTTTGGAACTTAGTGCGAAAACTAATAACTTGTATTGAAAAAAACCTGAAGAAATATAAAGAGCATAACCCCCATTTTATATTATTTTCAGTCTTTTTTAATACAAGTTTTTATTTGTCACAATTGCTGGTACCCACGTGTCGTCATATCCGGCCACAAGGAGCGCCATATTATGGGAGACCGCCATCTTAGTCCTTACCTTTTTTTGAAAAATGCCAGATCGATGCTGCGTATTTGGCTGTTCCAATTCGAAACTTAATCTAAACTGTATTTATAACATCTGCATGTTTTCTTTACACATTTAGATAACATTTTCACTTTGTTTACACACAAATAAGGACTAAGATGGCGACACTTCCGTTGGAATGGTCGAGATGCGCACGCAGGTGGGTTGGAGCCATACGCTACAAAACAAGTCAATGGACTATCTGGAGATAGTTCGTTTCGACTCTAAGGCGTCGAATTGCGGTATGCCTAATACCCCGCAACTTTCCTAACTTTCTTTATGTCTCTGTCTCAGGCCTTCAAATTAAACCAATGTCTACTGTCTCTACCTCTCTCTTTTCTCTGTCTCTCTCTATGCATCTGTATATCTGTCTCTCTTCTCGTTTATGTCAGTATGTCTCGAACATTTAACCCTTTCACCGCCAGCCATATTTCAGCCAAACATTTCCATTAAATGTACATGGGTAGAGAACAAAATCCATCTGCAGTATTGGGGATTCTTGTGTGACGTATATAAAATAAGGTCTATCCTTACTTCCCCAAACTAAGACAATAGGGTCTTTGGATAATAGACCCCAATTTGATGCCTTTTAGTGACATAGGTGGTAAATCACTGTGGTGCTAAAATGCGACATTGGCGGTGAAAGGGTTAAAAAAAAGTAGGAGGCGAGGAGGAATGCAAGATGTGTGTGTGTGTGTGTGTGTGTGTGTGTGTGTGTGTGTGTGTGTGTGTGTGTGTGTGTGTGTGTGTGTGTGTGTGTGTGTGTATGTGTGTGTGTGTGTGTGTGTGTGTTTGTGTGTTTGCGTGCGTGCGTGCGTGCGTGCGTGCGTGCGTGCGTGCGTGCGTGCGTGTGTGTGTGTGTGTGTGCGTGCGCGCGTGCGTGCGAGCGCGCGTATATATGTATACCGATATGCAGACTGAAGAGTCTTTCTCAAAGACGAAACAACTGTCTTTGCATAGGCATTGTCTATCTCCCCCATTGGGAGAAAAGGTAAATCAGCATACTATTTTCTTTTATTCTTTTCAGAACACAGAATAAATTGTAAAGTTAAAATTAAAGTTATTCAGTTTCTTTCTTAGGTTCACAAACTTAAACATTGGACACAAAAAAAGTTTTATTCAAGCAAACTATATATATAAGAGGAAAGTTTAATGGTGTGGTTGTTTTTTTCTTCTTCAATTCTTGTACGTTTATATATATATATATATATATATATATATATATATATATATATATATATATATATATATATATATATATATATATATATATATATATATATGTGTGTGTGTGTGTGTGTGTGTGTGTGTGTGTTGTGTGTGTGCGTGTGCGTGTGCGTGCGCGCGTGTGTGTACGAGAGAGAGAGAGAGAGAGAGAGAGAGAGAGAGAGAGAGAGAGAGAGAGAGAGAGAGAGAGAGAGAGAGAGAGAGAGAGAGAGAGAGAGAGAGAGAGAGAGAGAGAGAGAGAGAGAGAGAGAGAGAGAGAGAGAGAGAGAGAGAGAGAGAGAGAGAGATAACATGAACGTAAGAAAACAAGAAAGACATTAGAAAAGACACTTAAAGGGATACAGTCACATAAAGAGACTGTGCGTGCGTGCGTATGTGCATGCGTGCGTGTGCATGTGTGCGTGCGTGCTTGCGCGCGTGTGCGCGTGTGTTTGCGTGGTTCTTGTATGCATACGCAACCGCGTTTGTGTAAATATCCAAATCAGCTCCCCCCAGAGTTTTATAGGGTTTGCTACAGCAGATCTTGTCTGTTCCAATGGAGATACTAAGGAGAAGGGAGTGTAACCATTACACAATCGTAGCCAGTAATTACTGTCCAAATACTCTCATTTGTTCTGCCTTTAGACAACATGAATAGAAACTCTGCGCATCTCTTATTGCCTCGCATGGATTTGTATTCTAGAGAGAGAACTGGCTTCTTCGACACGACAATGCCTCTTTTGCATGTCGTTTTAAAGCTGCATGTTCTGTTGACCTATTCTATGTAGCGCGTTTTGGTCTCTTTAGATGCATCACAAAGCGCACGCACTACGTACGCGCATGCGCGCGCGGTATTATGCACGTGCATAACGTCGTCGTGTATATGTGCATGTGTGTGTATGTGCGCGTGCGTGCGTGCGTGCGTGACATGCGTTTTTGTTTTCCCACATAATATTGTTTGGTGGAGAGACCAAAAACAAGCTAACCCAACTGGCACATTGGTGATTTGTTGTTTAATTAATTGCCAAAAGACTAATGCGATACAACGAGGAACATGTTCATCCTGCACGAACGGTGCACACACATTACACTATTGCTCGAAGCTACAGTAATTTACAGTTGTTTGCATCCGTATGTACTTAGGCTACAATGTATCTATCTCCTTCTCCCCATCTGTCTGTCTGTCTGTCTGTCTGTCTGTTTTTCTCTCTCTCTCTCTCTCTCTCTCTCTCTCTCTCTCTCTCTCTCTCTCTCTTCTCTCTCTCTCTCTCTTTCTCACTCTTTCTTTCTCCATGACCACATTATTCGGTTCCTTGTTCTCCAATGCATGGCACATGCTGCGAGAGAGAGAGAGAGAGAGAGAGAGAGAGAGAGAGAGAGAGAGAGAGAGAGAGAGAGAGAGAGAGAGCAGAAGACAGACATAGATACACATAGAGAGAGAGAGATCGGGAGAGCGAGAGAGCGAGAGAGCGAGAGGAGAGAGAGAGAGGTAGAGAGAGAGAGAGAGATATATATATGATATATATGAGAAGGGATAGAGAGAGAGAGAGAGAGAGAGCGTAGAGAGCAGATGAGGGTTTGAGCGAGAGAGAGGAGAGAGAGAGAGAGATCAGACGAGAGAGACTCAGAGAGAGAGAGATGAGAGAGAGAGAGAGAGAGAGAGAGAGAAGAGAGAGAGAGAGAGAGAGAGAGATGCGGAGATATAGAGGAGGGAGAGACGAAGAGAGAGAGAGCCGGGTGGGGACAGACCGAGGAAAGAGAGATAGACGAGAAGGAGAGAGTGAGAGAGAGAGACAGAGGAGAGTGAGAGAGATGTGGACAGAGAAGAGAGAGAGAGAGCGGAGAGAGAGAGAGAGATTCCTTGAGAGAGAGAGAGAGAGAGAGAGAGACATACATACAAATAGAGAGAGAGAGATAGCGAGAGAGAGAGAGAGAGAGAGAGAGAGAGAGAGAGAGAGAGAGAGAGAGAGAGAGAGATAGAGAGAGAGAGAGAGAGAGAGAGAGAGAGAGAGAGAGAGAGAGAGAGAGATACAGAGTACATACGAAGAGCGAGAGACAGAGCCAGACGGGGACAGACCGACAAACAGATACCCGGGAAGTCAGATTAACTGGCAGAATATAGACATGTTGACAGATACAGCAAAAGACAAAGACAGACACTGACAATTGCCAAAACAGAACAGAAAAGAATATAAAAAACCACACCAGATAATTACTAGGTATTCCTTGCACGAACATAATACAACGAAATAAAAGAAAAAGACGGGGTAAACGCACACTGATTTATACACTAAACCTCCCCCTTCTGGGTGTTTTTCTCTCATTCTTCCTTTTTTGTCTTAGATTGAACTCGCCGTCCAAATAATGAAAGGAAGACTGGCAATCTCAAACTACGACGATCAGTCCCTAGATAAACCTTCCACCCCTATCACAATTGCACCCAAATGAGGGACAACAGATTTATGATCATTATTGGCTTGGTTCCCAGTTTGGGTGAAACGATTATTCTGACTAGCAGCCTTTTCCATACCCCTATCACATTATGTGTGTTTTTGTCTGTCTGTCTGTGCCTTGCTATTCTATCTGTCTTTTTGTGTGTTTCAGTTTCTCTGTCTCTGTTTCTGCCTCTATCTCCGTCTCTCTGTCTCTGTCTATCTCTCTATATATATGTCTCTCTCTCACACTCTCTCTCTCTCTCTCTCTCTCTCTCTCTCTCTCTCTCTCTCTCTCTCTCTCTCTCTCTCTCTCTCTCTCTCTCTCTCTCTCTCTTCTCTCTCTCTCTCTCTTTCAGATATTTACTAAGAATTCAGGCACAAGAGTAAATTTCCAGAATCTTTTCAAAGTTTATTTTATGAAAATATGGACGCTTAATGTCCATACTTCCTCGCCTACCCACCAACAAAAAGGAGAGACGTATATCTTTTGGTCTGTCGGGGTCATTCTGTCTCCAGATAGACAATGCTCTCTATATCGGTCTCTCTGTCTATGTCTGTCTGTCTGTCTCTGTCTCCCCCCCCCCACACACACACACACCTCACTCTCTCGTTTCTTTCTTGAACACTGTCACCTTATACACACTACCACCACGTAGGAACTCAGAGCAGCTGCACAAGAGAACACCAAACCCTTCCACTTAGCTTTTAATTGGCCGACACACTACTATGCGCAGCGGTTAGCTCTGACTCAATTATTTTACATAGTATACATATCTGTATTGCTAAGCATTCGGGACTTCACTGGTGTTGCACTGCCTCCGGGCATTGCTTCCAGGATCGTTCCCACCATCTGTATATCTACTAATGTCCCACAATGTGTTTCTGTACAAGACCGGAGGACATTAAACAGATTTTCATTCATTCTAACTCTCTCTCTCTCTCTCTCTCTTCTCTCTCTCTCTCTCTCTCTCTCTCTCTCTCTCTCTCTCTCTCTCTCTCTCTCTCCTCTCTCTCTCTCTCTCTCTCTCTCTCTCTCTCTCTCTCTCTCTCTCTTCTCTCTCTCTCCTCTCTCTCTCTCTCTCTCTCTCTCTCATCTTCTATCTCTCTCTCTCTCTCTCTCTCGCTCTCTCTCTCTCTCTCTCTCTCTCTCTCTCTCTCTCTGTGTTTTTCGTGACTGTGGTGATATGAGCTTGTTTCGCTTTCGTCATTAAACATTTGAGTCTTGAGTCTCTCTCTCTCTCTCATCTCTCTCTCTCTATTCTCTGGTTGTGTTCTCTCGATGCCTGGGGTGTTAGACCTTGTTTTCGCTTTTCTCTCTCTCTCTCGCTATTAGAGTCTGTCGGCTCGTTTTCTCTCAATCTTTCTCTCTCTCTGGTTGCCATTACAGCAGTTCTAGAAGAAAATCTCTCTAGTCTCTCTCTCTCTCTCTCTCTCTCTCTCTGTTTTTAAATACGAACTGGTTGTGTACTTGCGATAACGGTGTTAGAGAATCATTTCGCAGTCCGCGTAGCGCGTAGGTCCGATAGTCGTAATACTATTCCCTCTAAGGGAATGAATTGAATGGTGCGGATTGTCGTCATTACTTTAGGATGAGATTAAGTTTTACTATGTCTCCCACGTTGAGCATTACAGAGTTGGAGAACAAAATAAATCTCTCTCTCTCTCTCTCTCTCTCTCTCTCTCTCTCTCTCTCTCTCTCTCTCTCTCTCTCTCTCTCTCTCTCTCTCTCTCTCTCTCTCTCTCTCTCTCTCTCTCTCTCTCTCTCTCTCTCTCTCTCTCTCTCTCTCTCTCTCTCTCTCTCTCTCTCTCTCTCTCTCTCTCTCTATCTCTCTCTCTATCCCCCTCTCTCTGAAGAGAAGATAGTAGGCTGATTGTCATGTTTCATTTGTTTTCGTGGAAGAAATGTTCATCAGTAAAACTGAATACAAAAATATCTTCTTCTTTTTTCTACTGATATTTTAATAATTCTTGATTTCGTTTATTTATTCGTATAATTTGTTTTTGTCTTTCTTAACATCAATTATCAAGTTAAAACCACATGTATGCTTAGTTCGCACAACTCATAGAACTCGCTCAAACTGACATGGCGAATATATAAACAAGCGCGAAATCGCCATAGTTTGTGGCACGCGGTCTATTTTTACCACTCCAACCATGAGTTACCTCCCCTGGCTTTTCAATAATTTTAATCTGTAAACCAGAATGTTATCTCTGCACCATTTCGTAACTTTTTATATCTTTTGGAAAACATTTAAAACTATGTATCCTACTTATACTCATCGAAAGAAGCACCGCATACTCGTCGTGTCTGTTGTAGTGTCTGTATTACGTATGTTTATTATTTTGTACGCTTTTAAAATACATCATGTTAAAGAGCGGCCTCAATTTGAAGTGTAGCCTCGATTTGAAGTGCGACATTTTGTCAAAATGTGCGACAATTTTGGACCGACCGACAGACAGACCGACCAACCGACAAAGTGAGTTATAGGTTTGTGGCTTGAGCCACAAACAAAAACTAGGATAAAGAATCAGCTTTGAGAAAGACCTTTTGATTTAAGAAATGAAGTCACGCGTTTCCTTCACAAAACAGTTTAATTCTTGTTCTTTGTGTTCTTACTCAGTGTCATAAAGATGATAGAAATGAAAATAAAAAGATGAAAAACAAATCAAAATACCTCGGGGAAATTTTCGGCCAACTCACTGCATTTCTTCTTTTTATTTCCATGTCTAGAATCTGTATGACTCTGAGTAAGAATACCAAGAACAGTCAGAAAGCACCTTTGAATGAAGGCTTCATTCTTCTAACTCCACATACTCATTGACATTTTCCCCATTGCATACCAAGTTGGGGGGGTTTAAGGGAAGAGTAAGTAGCCATTTTTGTTTGTGGTTCAAGCCACAAACCTATTACTCACTTTGTCGGTCTGTCTGTCTGTCTGTCGGTCGGTCTGTCGGTCCAAAATTGTCGCACATATTGACAAAATTGTCGCACATATTGACAAAATAGAAAAAAAAGAGAAAAGAGAAAAAAATACTTGGGCATAAAGTAACATTTCAGTTGTCATATCTACAGTCCTTAGGTAATGAAAGAATTGTATACTGAACAGAGCACATGAATCTTCATTTTAAAGCGTACAAAATAATAAACATATGTAATACAGACACACACTGCAACAGACACGACGAGTATGCGGTGCTTCTTTCGATGAGCATAAGTAGGATAAATAGTTTTAAATGTTTTCCAAAAGATATAAAAAGTTACGAAATGGTGCAGAGATAACATTCTGGTTTACAGATTAAAATTATTGAAAAGCCAGGGGAGGCGACTCATTGTATGCATTGATTGGAGTGGTAAAAATAGACCGCTGCCACAAACGATTGCGAATCCGCGCTTGTTTTTTTCATGTGAACATGCAACGCTTAACGCTAAAACTAGACCCAAACAAAGGCAGGATGCTTGGTGGCCGAATGCATCCGTTTGGGGTAGAATGTAGGGAACGGCATCGGCAAATGTATCCGTTTTGGGTAGAGTGTAGGGGATTGCTGTTCGCAATTGTATGCATAAAAAAGTATTGCCCGTGGTGATAGAATAATTAATCCGCAATAACTACCACATCTTTATGTATAGTGTTTCAGTAATTGTCCGTCACTATAGGTGATCGGACTTTGCGATGGGCTGGGGTTTTTTTTGTTTTGTTTTTTGGGGGGGTTGTTTGTTTGTTTGTTTGTTTTTATGTCTGTCCCAAGGATATCTCCCGAACCGCTTGACCGAATCGCGTCAAAGTTTGTGTGCAGGTGTGTCACCATGCGAGGAAGGCATCCGCGCAAAGCTTGTTGCCGTCGTCACCTTCACCTTGGCGTACGACCTTGAAAACCGACAATCTTTAAGGGGCCATAACTCCCACACCGTTGGTGTTAGAGTCTTCAAATTTGGCATGTAGGTACTTTGACTTCTGCCCGTTCTGATCATGGTCAATGTCACGGTCCGGGAGATCGGTAGGCCTTGAAAGTGGTAGGGGTCTACAAATTGGGTTTTCAGCCATATTTTCCACATTTGTATTTGACAGAAGCGCTTCAGATTGTGTGTGGTACTGTATACCCTAGAGTAGAAAACATCCGATCATAAATTATCGCCATGCTGACCTTGACCTTGAAGTTTGACCTTGAAAACCGAAATTTCCTTCTTGGCGCTATATATTTCTTCTTCAAGCTGTATCTCGTGAACTAGAAGACAGAATCCCTTCCACTTTTGTGTCATGATGTGACACTAAGAGTATAACACAGTCGTACATAAATTATCCCTCGGAAATAGAATGTCGCCGAGCGGCAGACATGTTAAATGCCACTGTCTCAGTATTAAGGGTGTGCACCCCACCAATTAAGGGCGTGCATCCCGGAAAACGATTTGCACCCAGTCAAGGGTGTGTAGCTAGGTGCATCACCCAAAGGTCACAAGGAGGACGGGGACCGAACATGTGAAGGGGGGAGGGAGGCATGGAGGTGCTTTGGCTTATGCCCGTTCTGATGATGGCATACTGATCAAGGTCGAGAGAGAGAGAGAGAGAGAGAGAGAGAGAGAGAGAGAGAGAGAGAGAGAGAGAGAGAGAGAGAGAGAGGAGAGAGAGAGAGAGAGAGAGAGAGAGAGAGAGAGAGAGAGAGAGAGAGAGAGAGCTACGGGGTGTGCGTGGCATTGCTGGTGACGGACATGTCTGCCGCTCGGCGACGCCCTTGTTCCTGTTTTCAACTGCTTTGAGCTTACCACCATCCATCCTATATCGTTTGCATTGATTGAATCCTATACTGCAGTATACTGTTACATTCAGTTCGCGTGAATTGCATCTAGCGAGCAATTATTTACTTTTATTGTGTACTGTCCATGTTTTTTGTGTTTATTACTTCGTTCTCTATGTCCGTTTATTGGATTATCCACGTGTGCCTGTCCACCTGCCTTTGTCTCTGCTATTGCACGCAATTCGTCCCCTATTAATCTCTCTCTCTCTCTCTCTCTCTCTCTCTCTCTCTCTCTCTCTTCTCTCTCTCTCTCTCTCTCTCTCTCTCTCTCTCTCTCTCTCTCTCTCTCTCTCTCTCTCTCTTCTTCTCTCTCCTTTGTTCTCTTGTGTGTCTCTCTCTCTCTCGCTCACTCATCCAATGTCACCGCGTTTCTGTATTTTGGGGGGGTGTTTTTTGTCAATGAATAAAAGTCTTTGAGAATCTCACGTGTGTCTCGTCCACTGCCAATTGAATGTCTCAACCTTCTCTCCTCTCTCTCTTATTCTCTCTCTCTCTGACTCTCTCTCTCTCATCTCATTCTTTTCGAAACGTGTCTCTCTCTTACGAAATCTCTCTCTCTCTCTCTCATCCAAAAACAAATCCTAAAAAAAAATCCTCCCTTTCGCCACTCTCCCCTTAATCCCTCATCCCCCCCACCTGTGTGTCTGTCTCTGAATGTATCCCTCTCGCTCACGTTTACATCCATGTCACCGCTGGGTTTCTGTATTTTGGGGGGGTGTTTTTTGTCTGCCCTTTGTTCTCTTCTCGTCCACTGACAATTTAATGTTTCTCTTTAACGTGACTCCCATGCCAACCTTTCGAAACGTGTAGCCACAAACAACACAAAAAAACAAAAACAAACAACAACAACGCAACAACAACAACAACAACCAAAACACGAGCACAGGAAAAAAAAAAAAAATGCAATACGATTTCAATGAATAAAAGAATTAGAGAAAGACAGCGCGTTTCAAGATACAAAAAACAAACACGACATAGGGGAAGACGGGGTATGAAAAAGCAAATTTCAGTCTCATTTTGCCCATGAGACGAGCGTTAATGTCTAGCATTCGTCTCATGGACAAATTTGACTGAAATTTTCTTTATTTCATGAGATAATTGGGGTGGGCTTCTTACCCGCCCATGCGCTTTT
>CM065682.1:42827579-42837579 GCA_017654935.2 Phymorhynchus buccinoides | reverse complement strand
TGAAATGAGCAAATTTCAGTCAATTTTGCCCATTAGCCAATTATTCATGAAATGAAGCAAATTTCAGTCACATTTTGCCCTTCTTACCCGCCCATGAGCTTTTTACCCCGTCTTACCCTATCCAATTTCTGTCATTGATTTCCTGGTTGTCTTCTCACAAGAAAGAGCCAAAAGTGGCCCTCGTTTGGTTTCCATGAACGGATACATTAGAGTTGCATTAACACCGGATCGTTAATTAGATCCAACATCATAAACAAGCATCGGTTGCACAGTAATTATCATAATGATATTATTAGCTACAAACAATCATCACAGCTCTTGGAATGTGTATACTTATTCTTGACATGTGTGGCTTGCTATTGAATGGTTTCCGGAGATGAGGGGTGTGACTAGGAAAATATTTCACAATATACGAGTGCAACGCCGGGCGGCTGCAAAGTACCCTCGCAGCATCGCCGAGCTACTCCGAAATCGGAATGTGTCGGCTGTACACATACATAAAAACGCATCAAAACACCACGTAACTACATAAAAACGCATGAAAACAGCACGAAACCGAATAGTTTTTTTTATATATAGCCTTAGGGTTCGGACCCGTGATTTGAGCGCACACGAGCGCACAGAAAAATTCATGACAACTGTGTTATAGACCATTCATCAAGAAATGTTGTGAAAAAAAAACTGCATTGAAATACATGCAAAACTTCGCGAGATATTTAGCGATTATGTGTTTCGGGGTTTGAACCCCGTAACTGGCGCGACCTTGACCTTAATGTAAAACTAAATACATCAGTGGATAGCTTGCATCTTGGCAAACTAGTATACCAAATTTGATGATGATACACTGAATAGTTTTTGAGAAAAACGGACGAATAGCCGGCCGGACGGACGGACGGAGGCACGGACGGACACCGGACGGACACCGGACGGACGGACCAGACAAAAACAATAGCTCCCCGAACCTTCGGCTCGGGGACTAAAAATAATAAATATAAAACTTATCAGCTGAGTTATATCCATGAATGCAAGCAATCATCCATGTCCGTGTGTATTAGGCCTAGGCCTATTTGGATTTGCAAGAGAGAAGTTCGAAAGGCATACACATCGGGTGTGGTGGAAAGAGCGTGAGTGCGTGTTTCTGACAGCTGAGAGAGAGAGAGAGAGAGAGAGAGAGAGAGAAGAGAGAGAGAGAGAGAGAGAGAGAGAGAGAGAGAGAGAGAGAGAGAGAGAGAGAGAGAGAGAGAGAGAGAGAGAGAGAGAGAGAGAGAGAGAGATTAAATGAACTATTTTATTGTCTGTAGGCCATGGGTGCGTAAACGTTTGGGGAGTCTGAACAGTGAAATACCTTGACATTCAGAAACTACTACACTAGGAAAAGAAGAACGATACGAGAAAGTGAGGAAGGAGAGAGAGAGAGAGAGAGAGAGAGAGAGAGAGAGAGAGAGAGAGAGAGAGAGAGAGAGAGAGAGAGAGAGAGAGAGAGAGAGAGAGAGAGAGAGAGAGAGAGAGAGAGAGAGAGAGAGAGAGAGAGAGAGAGAGAGAGAGAGACGTATGCAGACAGTGAGACACAAAGACAAAGAGACGGACAGAGAAAGGGAGACATCAGCTTCTCCAAATAAGGCAACACATTATTCAACATTTTTGATGATTTGTTTTTTTCTTCTTTACATTGTTCAAAATAACCTTCTCGTAGCAAGCCTCGCGCGCAACGCTGCAACCGACTTCGTGATTCATATACTACACAGAGGACACCATCAACAACAACAAAATATAACAAGCAAAACGAATACACGGTTAACAACAACAATGCAGACATGACAAATACGCACATGGAAAACAAGAAAACAAGAATAGGAACAAAAAAATGGGGAGACAAGGTAAATGAGAAACAAACAAAAAATGTTTTAGGTAAATGAGAAACAAATACAAACAAAGTTTTTAACAAACGGGAACACATAAACGAAGGGGAAAGAAACACTTAGAATAATGGCATTTCGCAATTTGTAGTGTCCTGTTTTGTGTGTGCAGATTCTCTTCCGTTGATGAGCTGTCGCTAAGCCTCCAGATGATCGCTTTGTCACTTCCGGAGCTGCGGAATCTACCCATCATCTTCCTTCTACTACAAGCTAAAGTCAAGTGAGGCGTAATGCACTCGTGAAATTATGCCTGATATTATAATAAAATCAATATAAAGCAAAGGCAACAGAGAAACAACAGCAAACAGCAACATCAAAACCAAGCTAGGCAAATGCGAATAGACAACTTCAGACGAACGTAAGCGCATAGAGCTTAAAGGTATGCGCTATGTAAATCTTCTTAATCAATAAAATAAATAAATACAAACACACAGCCTAACAGATCAACATGGAACAGATTTTGGACACAATGCTATTTTGCGTCAGGTTATTGCAGGTAAGACAGCATAAACAAACAAATGATAAAAATGCACATGTTCGGAAATTGGATCGTAGCGCCCTTTTTATGCCTGTCATCATTAGAATAATAACCCTGGTTTTGATGTCCTCCTAAGTGTAGAATTGAAAATATTGCGGATGAGATATAGGTTAGGCTGTAATTAAGGTTTCGGTACACTTTAACACTATTCAGACACAAAATATATATTTCCCCATGGCAACAGTGTTAGGCCATTCATAAAGGTCTGTGTACACGTTAACATTATTCACGAGATATTTCTATTCCCCCATGGCAACACAGTGATTGTCCGCTCTTATTACGACTTACAGGTCACTGTGTTGCCATGGGGAAATAAAAATATATTGTGAATAGTGTTAACGTGTACACAGACCTTAATATGACTTACAACTCACTGTGTTGCCATGGGGAAATAGAGGTATTTTGTTAATTATGTTAACGAGTACCGAGACCTTTACATTATATTGACATGGCATGACATCAGGCTTCGATCCTTGATTGATATCAACCTGAAGTTGGGCCAACACTAAAGTCGGAGTGAGAGTTGCATGAACATCATCATGGGACATCGTATTGCTGCTTAGTTTTTGCAAAAAAATGTTTTTTCATGTTTGTGGGTTGTTTTCGCCTGACAGCCTGACAGCTCTGGGCTGATATTATTAGAGCTGTAGTCTTGGGGATGGGTAAGCCTTCTGGCACCACCCCAAACGTCAGTTGTCCTAAACTCTTATCGACCAACAGAGTGGGGATGTACCCTAGGCGAACAATGTCGATCTAAAACACACAATAGCATCCTTAGCTATCTAGAACTCATAGCTGGAGACGACTGACGGTTTGGTTGCATGCAACGCGTTCGCGTGTAATAAATGTATTCTGGAACTTCAGCTTCAGCTTCTTTCTTAGAATCTTCGAGTCTAACTGTTATTCTTTGAAGCAGTTTAAAATTACGACATCCTTTTGGTACTTTTTTTTAATATACAAAAACTTTTTTTTATTTTGGGCCACATGCCATTTCGAATGTCAATAGAATAGTCTGCCTCTCATGGTCGCCTATGATTTTATATGACAGTACATCTTTGTTGATTCCCCCCCCCCCAAAAAAAAAAAAAAAAAAAAAAAAAAAGAGAAAGAAAAAGAAACCAAAGAAAAGTTCAAACTTTTTGTTCATGTTAAAAGTACACCCTGTCTCAATTATTGTAGATACTGTCTCTGTTTCTATGTCTCTCTCTCTGTCTCTCTCTGTCTGTCTGTCTGTTTGTCGGTCGGTCGGTCGGTCTCTCTCTCTCTCTCTCTCTCTCTCTCTCTCTCTCTCTCTCTCTCTCTCTCTCTCTCTCTCTCTCTCTCTCTCTCTCTCTCTCTCTCTCTCTCTCTCTCTCTCTCTCTCTCTCTCTTTAACTCTTCGACGATCTGATCTGAGTGCTCTCCATTTCCTCTCTCTCTCTCTCTCTCTCTCTCTCTCTCTCTCTCTCTCTCTCTCTCTCTCTCCCTCTCTCTCCTCTCTCTCTCTCTCTCTCTCTCTCTCTCTCTCTCCCTCCCTCTTCCTCCCCAAACCCCCCCCCCCCCCCCACACACTCTCTGTCCAACTCTGTGACCCGCTCTTCATTCCCTTTACTTTCTTGATCACCCCACTCCGCTCTTGTCAAAAGGAAGGGAGACTACTTCTTGTGGATGACTCTGAGGATAAGACGAAGCAAATTAACTTCCTGTGCAGGTCTGTGGCCGGGCAAGGGAAAAGAAAAGAGAAGAAGATGCAGAGTTCAATACTGTTCAATGTCTGCTCTAGGCTCATATCGATTTTCGTTATCTTACTTTCACCCACCTAGCGCTATCCCCAAAGCCTACTTTTACAGACGCAAATCCCTCCACCCACCCCACAATCCCCAAACCCGTGTCTTCCACATGCGATTTATTTTCTCTTTCTGATAATAGACAGGTGAATTCGTCGGCTTTTCTTCCAAATCTTCAAATCTTTTTGATCTGCGCAACAATATGAGAGAACTGTGATCAGGCCAAAATTAGGTAAATTATTACAAGATTTTGCTTTTCCGAATATGATCGATCATTCAAGAAGGATATGTTGTCAATACCATCTCAATGCAGCTCATCAGGTTTTTGATTAAAGGATCTCTCTCTCTCTCTCTCTCTCTCTCTCTCTCTCTCTCTCTCTCTCTCTCTCTCTCTCTCTCTCTCTCTCTCTCTCTCTCTCTCTCTCTCTCTCTCCCCTCTCTCTCTCTCTCTCTCTCTCTCTCTCTCTCTCTCTCTCTCTCTCTCTCTCTCTCTCTCTCTCTCTCTGGGTGTAAAAAAGTATGTATACTTATCTCATTACCCTGTATAAATAAAATTTCGTTCGTTCGTTCGTTCTCTCTCTCTCATACATATACGGTAGCCTGCACATTAAACCAGTGTCAACCAGTGTGTCAACCAGTCTCTCTCTCTCTCTCTCTCTCTCTCTCTCTCTCTCTCTCTCTCTCTCTCTCTCTCTCTCTCTCTCTCTCTCTCTCTCTCTCTCTCTCTCTCTCTCTCTCTCTCTCTCTCTCTCACTCTCTCTCTATCTATCTCTCCGCGCGCGTTCGCGTGTGTGTTTCTAAGTCTGTGTGTGTGTGTGTGTGTGTGTGTGTGTGTGTGTGTGTGTGTGTGTGTGTGTGTGTGTGTCTGTGTGCGTGCGTGTGCGTGGGTGTGTCTGTGTGCGTGCGTGCGCGCGCCTATGCACACATGCATGTAGATGCGTGCCTTATAAAGAATATAACCTGTGTGCAATGCTAAGGATGAACAATTTAAAAAAAAAACAGATGGTTTTTGTTTTGTTTTTTGTTTTTTTCTATTTGCGATGGGTTTCACATTATTTGAAGACCTTGTCTCTTATACATGATAACTGAAACAAGTAGTCCGCTACAGGGGTTGTAGGTGGAAAACAGAGCCGAGAAAAACGACAGAAGAATAGGAGGGTGTCCTGAGATAGCAGGAACAAAAACAATGGCACCTTACGCAAATAAATCAAGGCGTAAATATCAGCTGCATTATGGACCGGTAAGAAGGAGACCTCGCATCTCTCATGAATACTTGATGGGCATTTGAAGCTCAGCATTCTGTGCCAGGGAGCTGTTACAAATGACCAGAAGCCCCCCCCCCCCCCCCCTCCCCCCTCCCCCCCCCCCCCCTACAAAAACTTCAAAGCTTATGTATACAAAAAAAGGCAACAACGAAAACACACTCATGCACGCGCGTTCTCACACGAGCACACACACACACGCACACGCACACACACACACGCATTATTATTATATTATATGTCTAATATCACTTCTACGTGAAAAGACGTTAAATTAAAGAACAACAACAACAACGCACGCACGCACGCACGCAAGCACGCACGCACGCACGCACGCGCGCGCACGCGCGCACACGCACACACACACACACACACTCACACTCACCACCCACACGCACGCACGAGTAATTTTCGAACAGGCCCAAGTAAGTGGTAACAACGTGGCGTGCTTACACATACATAGTTACGTCACATCCGGGTTTTGAGCATGGACACTAATTGTATTATTATAGTCTATGATTATATTAAAAACGCAAACGACTTTTTTGGGGTGGGGTGGGGTGGGGTGGGGTGCGGGGGGGCAAAATAGATTTGAATACATTTAGTTTATGCCACGAATAGAACTTTTTTGAGTGGTCTCTGTGGTATTTAAAGAAAGGAAATTACCTTGCGCTTTGCTTAGGATGCATTCACTCGCTTGCTAGGTGAACTATTTATTCCTTCGGTCTGGTTTTACTTTGTTCGTTACATTTGTGTGGCTGTTGAGAGAGAGAGATAGGGGCAGAGGGAGAACGACATACAGATCAACAAAGATACAGATACTGAGAGACAAACACAGAGAGACGAACAGACTGACAGACAGACGAACAAACCGTGACACGGACAGACACACACACACAAGAAGAGACACAGCTCGAGATAGAGAGAGAAACGAAATAACCCAAAATAATATAGAAAAGTGAAAGAGCCAAGCCTAGCGCGTCAACAAAATAGAGAGAGTCAGAGAGACAGAAATAGAGACCTAATATGAAAGAAAAACCAAGGATAAACAGAACCAGCGTGTGTGTGTGTGTGTGTGTGTGTGTGTGTGTGTGTGTGTGTGTGTGTGTGTGTGAGAGAGAGAGAGAGAGAGAGAGAGAGAGAGAGAGAGAGAGAGAGAGAGAGAGAGAGAGAGAGAGAGAGAGAGAGAGAGAGAGAGACTTGAAAACTTGAAAACTTGAACTTTATTTTTCAAGGATAAAGATTTTAGGCAACGCCTAGTCTTCCAATCTGTCCTTGGTACATAATAAATTATACGAACATAGAATAGGCCTACAAACATGGCAAGGCATGATATTACACATACAGATTTGAACATAGAGGTAGCACCTTTGTACATATACGAACATACAAACATGACAAGGCATAAAATTACACATACATAATTGAACATAAAGGTAGCAAAGCAGGTATTATGATAAAGACAGGTTGAAATACGAATTTATAGAATTACGTACGCACAGGTATAATTGTTAATACTTGTGCGGGCATACATGCGTGTAACCATACACGCACACACCTGCACGTGCGCGCGGCACACGCAAGAATACATGCACATACGCACAGATATATGTTGAAGCACGTATAAAAGAACTATACATTTTAGAACAGGGCAAACTAATGCAGCCTATGGTATGAAACCGGTAGCAATTAGCAATAAAATGCGGACAATTTAAACATTGATTTTAGCACATTGTTGGAGAATAGTAAACAAACAGAGTGATGTGAATACATGACATCGTAATTAGCAATATAGCGTATCGGGATATATGAAGAACAAAGAAGAACAAAATCCCCCAAAAATCATGGAGGGTCGAATGTAAGTGTCTCTCGGAGACTCGTTTTGAAGGTTGAGATAGAGGAGCATAATCTAATGTCGGACTGAAGGGAATTCCATATGGAGGAACCCGAGAAAGTAAAACTTGACTTGAATTTATCTATTCTTGTGTGTGGTAGAATATAGTTACTTGAACCATAGCGATGTGAGGCTTGTGTAAGTAGATTTTTCAGGTACTGTGGAGCTAAGTCATAGTGTACTTTGTACATGAGAATGGCTTTATTATAGCTAAGCTGTGATTGCAGTGGAAGTATGTTTAACTGGGCTTGTTTTTCTGCTGTACTGAGTTCAGGATCAGGAAGGATTATTTTAGCTCCCCTTTTGTGCATAGAATTGAGTTTTAATAGGTGACAATTAGCAGCAGAGTCCCAGACTACAGATGCGTAATTAATGTGGGAGAGGCATAAAACATCGTGCGTGCGTCTATATCTATGAAGGGTGTAAGTTTTATTAGTAGGAATAAACTGCGAGCAAGTTTATGTGTCATCTTTTCAATATGGAGTTGCCATTTTAGTTCGTTATCTATTATCACTCCCAGGACTCGGTGCTCGCGTACTTGGTCTATGGTATTGTCATTAATATGAACATTTAAAAATAGAGGTTCCATTTGATGTTTTTGTCTTGAGGTAATTAACATGCTTTTGGGTTTTTTAGGATTGAGGACCATAAGGTTTTGGTAACACCAATCAGAAACATCATGCAAAGCTGACTGAAGAGAGGTTTGAATCGAAGACAGGTTTGATGCACTAGAATGGAGAGAGGTGTCATCAGCAAAGAGATCACACGAGACAGAGTCAGCCGACATTGATAAAGGTAGATCATTAATGAATAGGCAGAATAGAAGAGGCCCTAAGACTGATCCTTGGGGTACACCAGCCTTTATGATCTCAGTGCACGAGTTTGTGCCATTACTAAAAACAAACTGTGTTCTATTAGTAAGATAAGATGCAAAGAAAGAGATCGTGTTTTCGTATCGTAAATATAGCGCCAGTATTTTAAGTAGTATTTCATGATTCACAAAATCAAACGCTTTCTTAAAGTCTAGGAACACAGAGCCTGTCATTTTGCCTTGGTTGATTGCTGAAAGCCATGTGTCACATAGGTGGACTAGGGCAGTTTGACAGGAATGGTGATGTCGAAAGCCAGATTGTAAGGGGTGAAACAAATTATTATCTTCTAAATATTGCATTAGATGTTTATGAATATTTTTTTCTAGTGGTTTAGACAGAACTGAAAGAAGAGAGATTGGCCTAAAATTATTCAAGTCAGAAATATTTTTACTTTTAGGCAATGGTATAACTTTTGTTGATTTAAGATCAGGTGGAACAATGTTCTGGTCTAGACATGCGTTGTATATGAAGGTAAGAGGTTATATTATGTAGGGAAGTGAAAGTTTTAAGAGAGAACTACTTATTTTATCAGGTCCCATTGACTTAGTATTTTTTAGATTTGAAATAAGAGAGCCAACTTCGTGAACAGCTAGTGAAGGTATTTTAAATGAACTGCCAGGTTTAGCGTTAGTATTACAGAAGGTTTGAAAAGAAGGTGGTGGTGTATAGTCTTTTGCAGGTTGTGATGTATCTGTTGGACTTACAGACTCTGCTAAATTTATAAAGTAGTTATTGAATGCATCTGGCGACCAGTTAAAGTTATTAGTCTGCTGGCGAGTAGACTTACGTGTGATAGTGTTTATGGCTCGCCATAAAGTAGATGTGTCGTTGTTTGCAGATACCATTTTGTTGAAGTGTTGTTTCCTGGAGTCACGAATGAGATCATTGACTTTGTTTCTTAGTTTTTTAAATTCTGATTCAGCGTTTTCACGCTTCAGTTGCTTTTCTGCTTTAACATCATCAGGCAGTGAATCAATGTTTTCTTTCTTCAGTAATTTGTATTTGTATTTCAGTTGATTTCGTTTTTTCCTTGCTTCTGCTATTTGGGGAGTTAGCCATCCAGGAAGAGTAGAACTTTTCACTATTTTGCTTCTAAGAGGTGCGTGTTTCTCTATTACGGATAGGAATGTAGAATAAAATACATCTAGAGCTTGAATAGGACATGAACAATAAAGTACATTATTGAAGTGTGCCGAGAGACGAGAGAGAGAGAGAGAGAGAGAGAGAGAGAGAGAGAGAGAGAGAGAGAGAGAGAGAGAGAGAGAGAGAGAGAGAGAGAGAGAGAGAGAGAGAGAGAGAGAGAGAGAGAGAGAGAGAGAGAGAGAGAGAGAGGCGAGAGAGAGAGAGAGAGAGAACTCGGAACATTTTTAATGCACATTGGCCTTGGGCCACAATGCATTGCTAAGGGTTAGTATTTAGGCCTACATGGGGGAACAATAAAACAAATACATTGTACTACATTCAATAATCCCATGTGAGAAGCTAACACAATCATACATTTTTAAACATCCAAAATAACCATCTTTCAATATCATCCCCAATATGGGTGCAATTGATATATATATAAATAGAGAGAGAGAATTTGTTTTTAAACAATTACGCTTATATGTTGTATTTAGAGAGAGAGAGTAGAGAGAGAGAGAGAGAGAGAGAGAGAGAGAGAGAGAGAGAGAGAGAGAGAGAGAGAGAGAGAGAGAGAGAGAGAGAGAGAGATATATATATATAGAGAGAGAGAGAGAGAGAGAGAGATTG
>CM065682.1:42800079-42810079 GCA_017654935.2 Phymorhynchus buccinoides | reverse complement strand
CCTCTTCTCTAATTGCATGTAAACATTTATTAATCGTATTATTTTTGATTTTATATAAATGGCTTTATATGTATGTTTTGTCTAATTAAGAATTGTATGTTTTCATGTGATGGTTTGTACACTGATTTGCCTTCATTCTTTGTTGTTATTTTGTTTCTTGAGGACAGGATGTAAAAAAGCTTTTAAGCTTATTCCTTTTATCCTCAATAAAGATCATTTTGACTTGACTTGACTTGACACACACACACACACACACACACACGCACGCGCACACGCACGCACACACACACACTCACACACACACACAGACACACAGACACACACACACACACACACACACACACACACACACACACACACACACACACTACAATACAACCAAAGCAATACAACCATCGTGTTTTATTTCCTTGCAGTCTCTTAATTAAACCACATTAATCGTTTGTATTGAAACAAAAACTGAAGGTAACTATGAGCTTGTCCTGTAACAAGAACCACGCTTCAGACCAAGATTGAACCTCGTGAGAAAAATGACAAAGGGTGAATTATGCGATTCATCTCAATTATCATCTCCGAGACAACAGAGAGATTTGTGGCAACAAATAATATGTTTGCAGATTACTGATCCATCGTACTCAGAACGCACGAGTGTTCGAACAAGTAATTAATTGATGGTAGCTGATAATAGTTGAAGTCTGACATTCGTTAGTTAGTAACAAAGCAGGTTTAGCTAAGCAAACCCGTTGCAAAATGTTCTTATCAAAGTTTTGTGGTGATGCTTCGAACTGTGCTAACAACACATTGCAATGGAATATGGCTGTTTTAACCCTTTCACAGCCAGCCATTTTTCAACCAAAATGTTCCATTAAATATACCTGGGTAGAGAACAAAATTCATCTGCAGTGTTTGGGATGAATTCTTCTGTGACATATAAAATAAGGTCTATCCTTACTTCTCAAAACTAAGACAATAGGGTCTTCGGATAACAGACCCAAATTTGATGCCTGTTAGTAGCACGTAATTATGTGTTAAATCACTGTGGTGCTAAAATGCGACTTTGGCGGTGAAAGGGTTAAAATCAATTCATGTATTAATCGCTCAGTGGCACGCGCTTTAAAAAAACGTATTAAAGATCCACCAGATCACGTGTCAAAATCACGAGTTTCACGTCTTATAGCTGGTAAGAAATATTATTTGTTTGACTCTTATACAAATGCCCCCAAATTCAAACCGAAACATTATTTTAAAGAGCATCCTCAATTTGAAGTTGGGGACATTTGTAGGTGAGTCACATCTACTATGAAAAAACCCACCACAAGGGACTTAATCGTGGTGGGTCAGTGGGTCTTTAACATCACGCGTGGGCGAAAGAGACCTAAGTCCTCGCCCAAGTCAGCAACAGCAGAATCAAACCAGCAATAAGCCGACAGAGAAAGGGACACAACCAACAACCTAGTGTTATTCCGTGCTGCACTGAATACAGACGTTGCTCCTTCTTTCCCAGGACGATCAGGGACTGGAACAAACTGTCCGAGGTGGCTGTAACAGCTACATCTCTCGACATGTTCCAGCCGAGAGTCAACCAATCTGCCTAGTTGTTTTTTTGTTTGTTTGTAAATAGATTAGGTGTTCCTGTCTGACGCAGCATCACGTTGGGGATCCACAGGGAGACCTGACTGGCTGGGTCACTAAATTAGCTCAGGGTGTTTTTGTGTATCTTGTCCGACCTGGAATCTCGACCGTTATAGAGCTGAATCAAAGTGTTGATTGTGAGCACTCATTTGGAAGAAGAAGAAGAAGAAGAAGAAGAAGAAGAAGAAGAAGAAGAAGAAGAAGAAGAAGAAGAAGAAGAAGAAGAAGAAGAAGAAGAAGAAGAAGAAGAAGAAGAAGAAGAAGAAGAAGAAGAAGAAGAAGAAGAAGAAGAAGAGAAGAAGAAGAAGAAGAAGAAGAAGAAGAAGAAGAAGAAGAAGAAGAAGAAGAAGAAGAAGAAGAAGAAGAAGAAGAAGAAGAAGAAGAAGAAGAAGAAGAAGAAGAAGAAGAAGAAGAAGAAGTGTCACAGCTGTGACTTTATTTAGATGTAAGGTGAGACTGTTAACCTATCCTTTATGCTTTGAGAAAATACACACCCTTTTTGTTCTTCTTCTTTCGTCCTTTTTATAGACAGTTTAAATACATAGTTAAAATAAATAACGTTTAAACATATCAGAAAAGGAAGTTCCCTTAACCTAAAAGCCGCATTTGCGTTCGTTGATTATTGTTTGGAATCCAACTGACTGGACATGTAGCCTTGAAATTAATTAAGGCAAATGAAGATTCAATGTCTTCTCAATAGGGGATCGTGACGTTTGGACTCCAAGCAAGTGCACGCGCAGCACTTCACTCATGATGGCTAGATGGGGACATTTTCTTTTCCCGTGTGTTTCTATCATTTGTATTAGTTTTGATAATGGTCACGGCGAAAGCAGAATGAATAGTGAATACGCAACAGTCAACATTCTCTAAAAAGAAAAAGAAACAGCGCAGAAATCTCTTATTATTAAGCGATCGTTCTGCTCATAGTATGCCTCTTATATGCAGTTGATACCTTTTTGTGTGTGGAGCTAACGATTATAATGGTGAAACTACACGTTGTCATTTTTCGTTCTTTACCCAGTGATATGCTAGCCATCTAGCGTATCCCCGTGTTGCCATGGGGAAATAGCGAAACATAGCAACGTGTAGATTCACCATGATAATCGTTAGCTCAAAAAAAGGTATCTTATCAGAGGCATAATATTAGCAGAACGATCGATTAATAAGAGATTTCTGCGCTGTTTATCTTTTTAGATAATGTTGACCGTTGCGTATTCACTAGCCTATTCATTCTGCTTTCGCCGCGCAGACAAACAAAATCAACGGAGTGTCAATGACTCACCGAATTTCTAGAGACAACCTTTGTAGAGTCGCCAATAATTGTATGATAATGACGCCGATGTTATTCCACTGTCTAAGTTTGTTCATCGTGGGTCAAGTTCATAAAATGCCATAACTTTCTGCTAAAGGCCAAACATTAATTTTGAGAGCTGAGTCTTGAATGTCAAACCGATTAACACCTCATTCAGTCACCCACAGGCTGCTTTTCCCTTATGGAATTATATATAATTTCTACAAGAGCATGGTATTTGGAAGTTTCATAATGTCTACAGAGGTGATAGGGAAATGGTTAATGGTGGCAGACAATGATCACTCTTTTTGTTTGTGGCTCAAGCCACAAACCTATAACTCACTTTGTCGGTCGGTCGGTCGGTCGGTCTGTCGTTCCAAAATTGTCGCACATTTTGACAAAATTGTCGCACTTCAAATCGAGGCTACACTTCAAAATTACTTGAGGCCGCTCTTTAAAATGAGGTATTTTAAAAGCGTACAAAATAATAAACATACGTAATACGGTGCTTCTTTTGATGAGTATAAGTAGGATACATAGTTTTAAATGTTTTCCAAAAGATATAAAAAGTTACGAAATGGTGCAGAGATAACATTCTGGTTTACAGATTAAAATTATTGAAAATCCAGGGGAGGTAACTCATGATTGGAGTGGTAAAAATAGACCGCGTGCCACAAACTATTGCGATTTCGCGCTTGTTTGTTTATGTCTCTCTGTCCTTCTCTATTTCTGTCTCTCTGTCTCTGTCTCTGTCTCTCTCTCTCTCTCTCTCTCTCTCTCTCTCTCTCTCTCTCTCTCTCTCTCTCTCTCTCTCTCAATCTCTCTCTCTCTCTTTTTTTAAAACGAATTATTCAGCCTAGGAAGAAAGATAAAATAGGACAAACTAATTGCTTTTAAATTTCTGATTGTTGATAATGGTACATTGACACATCTAAAATGCACTCCGACAGTTTTAACACACAAAAATTGGGGGTTTTTAACAAAATTACGCCTTTTGTGTTCGTAAATTAACCTGTCATTATGACTTCTCTCAAGCGCCTATTGTTTGACAATGTGGCGTCGCCTCTGTCGCTCAACACTGACAATGATTCTTTCCACTATAACGTCAGATCTAAAATAAATATTCATTAAACTTCATACCTTCATAGTTTTATTCCTAAGCTACAACGGCGAACCCAGTGCTTACCACCTGTGTTTTTCTAGCGAATTTGTTATGCCACGTTTAACGCGTATTTATCATGGTTAATTTATTATTTTTGTGTGTGGTGCTAACGTGTGTGCGAGCGCGTGCGTGTGCGCGTGCGTGTGCGCGCGCTCGCGCGTGTGTCTCTGTGTGTCTCTCTGTGTACGTGCGTGTGTATGTACGTGCGTGCGTGTGTGTGTTTGTGTGTGTGTTGCGTGTGTGTATGTTTGCGTGCGCGTGTTTGTGTTGCACGTGCACATGTACGTCTTTCACGTATCCTGTTCACGTATGTCTTATCACGTTATTTTGGTCCAGTGGTGCGTGTGTTTGTGTGTGTCTGTGCGCGCATGTGTTTATGTGATTGGTATTCACATGTATTTGTCATTCATGCATTGAACTGATTTCTTTCTTTTTTTGATATTTTCTTCTTTGCTGTGGGCGAGATGTAAGCAAGCCTGTACTGTGCTTATTCTGTTCCAACATACAAATCGTTCGTTCGTTCGTTCGTTATCCCTCTCTTTGTATCTCTCCCTATCGCTCTCTTCTTGAAGGCTTAATGTATAGTCTATGTCCGGCCATTCCAAGCACATGTAACCACACAAACAAACACACGCACGCACGCACACATACACACACACACACACACACACACACACACACACGCACACACACACACACACACACACACACGCACACACACACGCAACACGCACACGCACACACACACACACACGCACGCACGCACGCACACGCACACGCACACGCACACACACATACACACACACACACACACACACACACACACACACACACACATACACACACACACACACACACACACACACACACACACACACACACACACACACACACACACACACACACACACACACCAAACCATCTCGAGTCCGACCCTTTCATTCTTCTGGCATCATTGGGCGAATGTATTTGCCGAGTGCATCACTCTACACTCCCACCAAAATGCAAAGACATTCACTGACTCGCCAAGCACCTTGCCACGTGTTTGTCTATTTTTAAGCTTAACTATAAGTGATTTGTTTCCGCTAAAGCAACGCATGCGCACTCAAAAAATAGTTACTCCCCCCTTGTCGGTTGAGATACAATGGACATCTTAGAACGTAACAGGCGCGAAATCGCAATAGTTTGTGGCACGCGGTCTATTTTTACCACTCCAATCATGAGTTACCTCCCCTGGCTTTTCAATAATTTTAATCTGTAAACCAGAATGTTATCTCTGCACCATTTCGTAACTTGTTATATCTTTTGGAAAACATTTAAAACTATGTATCCTACTTATACTCATCAAAAGAAGCACCGCATACTCGTCGTGTCTGTTGTAGTGTCTGTATTACATATGTTTATTATTTTGTACGCTTTTAAAATACCTCATTTTAAAGAGCGGCCAGAAGTGTAGCCTCGATTTGAAGTGCGACAATTTTGTCAAAATGTGCGACAATTTTGGACCGACAGACCGACAGACCGATCGACCGACAAAGTGAGTTATAGGTTTGTGGCTTGAGCCACAAACAAAAACACGTTGCGTTAGACGAGTTAATAAGCATCAAGCGTTGATGTATGACATGAAACCAGCGACGTCGAAAGAAAATGTCAAGATGTACAACAGCGTTCTACAAGCTCAAAGGAAAGATGGCAAACAACAACGACAACAACAACAAGGCTGAACCTGAACGGCTTCAAAGTTCCCTCGAGATCAAGGTTGCGCACGGGTGGACGAATTCGTGGACCAAACAAACGACAGCTCCCGAGAGAGAGAGAAAAAGAAAAAAACAAGCGCGAAATCGCAATAGTTTGTGGCACGCGGTCTATATTTACCACTCCAATCATGAGTTACCTCCCCTGGCTTTTCAATACTTTTAATCTGTAAACCAGAATGTTATCTCTGCACCATTTCGTAACTTTTTATATCTTCTGGAAAACATTTAAAACTATGTATCCTACTTATACTCATCAAAAGAAGCACCGCATACTCGTCGTGTCTGTTGTAGTGTATGTATTACGTATGTTTATTATTTTGTACGCTTTTAAAATACATCATTTTAAAGAGCGGCCAGAAGTGTAGCCTCGATTTGAAGTGCGACAATTTTGTCAAAATGTGCGACAATTTTGGACCGACAGACCGACAGACTGACCGACCGACAAAGTGAGTTATAGGTTTGTGGCTTGAGCCACAAACAAAAAGAGACCAATACCAACAGCAGCAGCAGCAGCAATGGAAACAATCTGTGGAGCAGGTCAGCTATTCACGGAGCCACTGAAGGAGGCAGAGGTGTTCGGGCCTGTCGCGACAAATTAACGTCCACTGCAGCGATTCTCTTAATTAAGGGCCAGCCACACGTCCACTAATGATCGCACGACTGTACGATAAAATTCGATCACGCGGTCTCCAAGAGCAAAATATCATTGGTGCATCCGAGATCACGTGATCGAATCGTATCGTACAGTCGTGCAACGCGTGACTGGCCCTTTAAGACAGCAGCAGCAGCAAACGGAGACACGTTGATGATTTTTCACTCTTTCCCATATATTGTTACGCTAGTAATGATAATGATCACTAACGTAACACTGTTATTGTAAGGTGAAGGGGTGTAATTGTTTCGTGTGCATGGTGTAATAAAAAGCTTAACCGAATGTCCATCTTGTTCTGACAACAACAACAAAATAATAACTAGATTGAAAAGTTATCGAATATAGCATTCGAGAATCACCCGCGGAGCCCAGCCAATATTACCACCTGATTTCATCTTGGGAACTCCATTTTGTCGACCCCGCAATTTTCAGGGTCCAGCGATCTCCTTGACCTTGATTTGTCAACAATATTCGGAAGGAGCATAAGCCAAACCACCTTCATACCAAGTTTCAACTGGTGCCTGAGATATGGCTAAAATCACATTTGTTCTTGGTGACCACGTGATCGAATCGTATCGTACAGTCGTGCGATTTTAGCGGACGTGTGGCTGGCCCTTTACTGTTATAACACGATGAACAAGCAGAATTCGATTGATGTTTGAGACATTATAGCAAGCAATGTCTTTCATATGGCAGCTGTTCTTGCAGCAGTAAATGAACGTAACCTCTGTGGTAGTGAGCTGTACTGCACGCTACCTTGTCGTGAGGGAGTACCTCTCAGCTTCACTCTTTCTAGCACTCAGTCATGGGAACATTATGTGATGGGGCATGGCTAAAAAACTACATAAGTCGCTCAATGTTTTTAGCAAAAGCCAAAAATAGTCAAAAAAATAGTCAACCCCCCCCCCCCCCCCCCCCCCATATCAATTTTCGATTTAGAGCATATTTATATCTATGTTTATGTGTTCTACCAGTATCCACAACATAAAAGACAATTTTGAATGATTTTTTTGTTTATTTGATTGTTTTCTAAATAAAGTCAATAGAAACAAAGAGATGCCCAATTTCTGCAAATGATATATTTCGAATGCTAAACTAAAAACTAGACAAGATAACTCAATTCGGTTTTCTGTGTATTAAAGAGGAATCTTAGCACCACCATGAAAAACTAAAATCTCAATGTATGCCAACATTCCATTATGTTTGGTTTTCCCATGCACGGTCATATTTGCAGCAAACGCGAGGTCCATTGGAACGTGCCCACTGAAAGAGAAAATGAGCTGATGAATGTGAAGGGGTGGAGTGGGTTGGGGCTATTCGGGTTGTAAGTTACCCATTCATTGATTTGTGTTGAACAAGGTTAATAATTATGATCAACGACGTACGCGTGTGCATAATTATCGTCGTGAAGAGGTAACGTTTCTGCGATCGCTTGTGAGCAAACAAGCATGTGGGATTCAGAGAAATGGAGACTACAGATTACTCATTTTTTATGTAACAATCTCTCTCTCTCTCTCTCTCTCTCTCTCTCTCTCTCTCTCTCTCTCTCTCTCTCTCTCTCTCTCTCTCTCTCTCTCTCTCTCTTTCATGTTCAGTATTGCTCATTATTATCCTTTTTTTCCCAATATGATTCTCTGTCAATTATTTCATGTGCCAATTTTTGTTCTTCCTTTTCTTGACTTGATTGTTTTTATGTCAATGTTTCTTTGCCTGATGCATGGTGTCAGTGTGTGAGTGAGAGGGCCAGGTATTTCTCTGTGTATCTGCATTCTAGGTCTCTCTCTCTGCCACTCTGACCCCCTATCCCTTTGTCTCACTTTCTCTCCTTGCCTCTGTCTGTCTATGTCTCTATCTCTCTATCAATCTGTCTCTCTGTCTCGGTTTCCATCCTTCCGCGCTTGTCACAGTCTGTCGGACCGACTGCCTGTCTCTATCTCACTGTATCTCTCTCTCTCTCTCTCTCTCTCTCTCTCTCTCTCTCTCTCTCTCTCTCTCTCTCTCTCTCTCTCTCTCTCTCTCTCTCTCTCTCTCTCTCTCTCTCGGCCAATATCCATACTATATATGTTGTCCAAACCCCTAGACAAACACATCTATAAGCATCTACTACAGCACTTGGAAAAGTATGATCTTTTACATCCAAGGCAATCAGGCTTTAGGCAGAAACACTCATGCCACACAGCTCTAGTTAACATGGTTGATGAATGGCTCATAAATATAAACAACAATCAATACACTGGAATCATCTTTGCTGACTTTGCAAAGGCATTTGATGTTATCAACCACTCACTACTCATGAGGAAATTATGCGTTTACAGAATAGGAAACCAAATGTACGAGTTATTTGATTCATTTTTATCAAATAGGCAGCAAGCAGTATGCACTGGTCTTTTCCAGTCTACTCCTCTCCCAAATAATTATGGTGTTCCACAGGGCTCAGTTTTAGGTCCACTGTTGTTCTTACTATACATCAATGATTTGCCTCTATTTGTTAAAGATAAATGCAATCTCTTTGCAGATGATAACTCAGTACAGTCAAGTCATCATTCCTTACCTGTTTTGTCATCAAACGTCCAAGAAAATGTAGAACAGTTGAAACGATGGGCTGAACTAAACCATATGCTAATGAATCCAACTAAAACTAAGTATATGTGTCTAACAACGCGCCCAAAACGCCAAAATCAGTCATATACTTCATTACCTATTCACATATCTGGCCAACGAATCGAGGAAGTTAATTCTCACAAAAGTCCTTGGACTAATGATTGACAATAAACTGTCATGGTCAGAACATATTGAATTATTAAGCAAAAATATATCCCAAAGAATCTTCCAGTTATCGAAAATTAAACACTTCCTTAATATAAATGCTAGGAAGCAATTCTTCTATGCACATATTAATTCCCTTATCAACTATGCATCTACTTTGTGGGAATCAGCAAGCGCAAATGTTTTAAAACATCTCGTTAGACTGCATAAACGAGCTGTTAAACTGGTACTCCTCAAATCAACTTCACGTACGACCAGTGATTACAAAGCTGTTGATATTTTGCCTTTTAAATCTCAGTTGGAACACAATAAAGCAGTGATGATGCACAACATTATGACTGGAAATGCTCCTCAGTCTTTGATAGACCGCTTTTCGATCAACAATTACAGGCATTTACAAAAATTGATAATTCCAACTCCACGACTAGACCTGTTTAAAGCCAGTCTAACGTATAGTGGCGCATCCTACTGGAATAACCTGCCAGCTTACTTGAAGACAATCAAAAGACCATCAACTTTCAACAAGCTAATGAAGACCCATTTAAAGAATAAACTACTTTGATACTGATTCTCTCTCTCTCTCTCTCTCTCTCTCTCTCTCTCTCTCTCTCTCTCTCTCTCTCTCTCTCTCTCTCATTCTCTCGATCTCTCTCGTCGTTCTCTCTCTCTCTCTCTGTTGTCCCTCCCTCCATCCCCCTCCATCACCCTGTTACTGTACATGACGTTCACAATACTTGAGT
>CM065682.1:42772579-42792579 GCA_017654935.2 Phymorhynchus buccinoides | reverse complement strand
GCGAATTTTTGGGGGGGATTTTTAGTCCCCGAGCCGAAGGTTCGGGGAGCTATTGTTTTTGTCTGGTCCGTCCGTCCGGCGTGCCTCCGTCCGTCCGGCTATTCGTCCGTTTTTCTCAAAAACTATTCAGTCTAGCATCATCAAATTTGGCATACTAGTTTGCCAAGATGCAAGCTATCCACTGATGTATTCAGTTTTACATTAAGGTCAAGGTCGCGCCAGTTACGGGGTTCAAACCCCGAAACACATAATCGCTAATATCTCGCGAAGTTGTGCATCTATTTTAATGCAGTTTTTTTCACAACATTTCTTGATGAATGGTCTATGACACAGTTGTCATGATGTTTTTCTGTGCGCGCGTGTGCGCATGATCGCGCGCGCTCAAATCACGGGTCCGAACCCCAAGGCTATATATAAAAAACTATTCAGTCTATTATCGTCAAATGTGGCGTACTTGTTGCACAAGATGCAAGCTATCCACTGATGTACTTAGTTTTACATTAAGGTCAAATTTACGCCATTCCGATTTCGGAGTACCTCGGCGATGCTGCGAGGGGACTTTGCAGCCGCTCGGCGTTGCACTTCTTTTTTGCGAGAGTGCCCGAGAAAACCAAACATATCTGCAATAAATGGAGATACTGCAATTATGAAGATACGATCCCCGATAGATATGCTGAATACAGTATTGGAATATCTTGTACTCCCATCCAACGCAATTTAGAAATGTCCCAAATGGTGTGCCTGTGTTGCAGGTCCAGAGGACGGCAAACATCATGGGCAATTTGAATATAGGTCCTACTTGCTAGTAGGGTTGATTTGACATTCTGTAGCTTCATATCCAAGATGCGACATTTTCAAAAAATCTGGCGTGGAAGAGATATGTTTTTGTCTCAGATGGTTTCGGAAATGAGTGCATAACCTTGAAAAAAAATAAAAAATTAAGATTTACTTTGAATATGGCTGAGGCTGTGAGGACAAATACGAGCAACGTTCGTTCGAAAACCCATCCCCAACACACACACACACACACACACACACACACACACACACACACACACACACACACACACACACACACACACACACACACACACACACACACACACACACACATCTCGAGTTTAGACAGATGAAGAAGTGTGCACATACACCCGAACACCCGTCTGCATATCCCAGCCGCTTATTTCTTACATTCTGTTCCCTTATGTGCGGATTGCGGAAGGGACATGCGCATAGGGTTCCGCGTATATATGTGACTCGGCATCACGAAAGGAACATTAAGTGTCAAACTCACCATTCTGAGAAAATAATACATTGATTTTGAAAACATCACAAAATCCTCTTTCAAATGATACAAGAACCAGAACCATTTTTGTACCGTTATCCGTTCCAGAGTGATGAGCATTTAACCCTTTCACCGCCAGCCATTTTTCAGCAAAACAAATCCATTAAACATACCTGGATAGAGAAAACATCTGCCTGTAATACTGGGGATTCGTCTGTGACATATTTAAAGTAAGGCCTATCCTTACCTCCCGAAATTAAGAGAATAGGGTCTTTGGATAACAGACCCTGATTTGATGCCTTTAAGTGACATGGGTGTTAAATCATTGTGGTGCAAAAATGCAACGTTGGCGGTGTAAGGGTTAAAGTTAGTAGGGTGAGTGTCGGCCATTTCGAGCACATTCAGTCTACAGTCTAGCCTAGCTGAAGAAAATGAACTGACCTTCTCGTTTTAAATCACTATATAAGACCAATCAGAGGCCATATTAAAGATTGTCCTAATATGAAATATTAGAGAACACGAAAATGTTCATAACTCAAAATTGACCAAAATAAGATTTGTTGACTGTCCAAACCTGGTGTGAGAAACTAGCCCAGGGATGTAATGTCCCTTTCATGGTGCTGGGTCACATATGTGCACACGACCTAAAACGCGGATAAATAGGGGCCTACGCCCCAAGCAGAATGTTGATATTCTGGGGGTTGTTAAGTTTGCTTTCCTTTGTTTTGTTTTTGTGGTGGTGGTTGTTCCTTTTGTGTGATTTTATTAATAATCATGAAGTGCGACGCATGTAGATGCTTGTGTTATTTTCCCTGTCCTTATTGCCATTATTGTATCCCGTTTGCTTGCAGATTTGTTTTAGTTGTTTAATGTGGAAACGGGATGAAGCTGAGGCACACACACACACGCACGCACACACACGCACACGCACGCACACGCACACACACACACACACACACACACACACACACACACACGCACGCACACACGCACGCACGCACGCACGCACACACACAACACACACACACGCACACACACACACACACACACACACACACACACACACACACACACACACACACACACACACACGCACACGCACACGCACACGCACGCACACGCACACACACACACACACACACACACACACACACACACACACATCTTCTTACGCCATTACATTTATTTCCTCTTTTCTTTGCGACCGTCAACAGCTCGTTGAAATCAGCTAAAAAAGATCAACATTATTACCAATTAAGTTTGGAGTTCCTCAGGGCTCAGTATTAGGACCCATTTTATTTTCTCTTTATGTAAATGACTTACCGCTTTGTTTACAATGTTCCTCTGAAATGTTTGCTGATGACACATCTTTACAGTCTTGTAATAGTAACCCTAATGAATTGGTAAATGACCTCCAGAAAAATGTCGAAAAATTAGCGAACTGGACTGAAAAAAATCATATGTCTCTAAATGCTACCAAAACAAAATGCATGTATGTTACCACGAGACAAAAAAGACAGAAAATGAACTCCTCGTTCCCATCATTGTTCATTCAAGATCAAAAGATAGAAGAAGTATCTTCACATAAAGTCTTAGGTGTTGCTATAGACAATAATTTATCATGGTCCAATCATATATCTAATCTTGGCAAACGCATTTCAAAAAGAATATATCAACTTGCAAGAATAAAAAGATTTTTGAATCGTGACGCACGAAAAAGCTTTTTTCATGCACATATCTTATCCCTTATAAATTATGCATCAACTCTTTGGGACAATAGCAGCGAAACAAATCTGAAACAATTAAATCGTTTACACAAACGAGCAATAAAATTAATACAGTTGAAGTCCAGTTCACTCACTAAATGTGATTACAAATCTTTAAACATCCTGCCATTTAAGGAAAGACTGTTATATAACAAATGCGTATGCATGTACAGCGTTGTGAATGGAATAGCCCCTAAGAAAATCACCCAACATTTTGTTAGCAACGAAAGCAGACATACACACAAACTTTCTTTTCCCAGACCCCGTAATAATCTTTATAAATCTAGTTTCTTGTACTCCGGCTGTACGGCGTGGAACAATTTATCTTTTAATTTAAAATCGTGTACATCAAGACAGACATTTATGAAAGCACTTAAATTTCATATGTTAGAAACCCTATGAATTAGTCTCTAACTTTAGAAATTTAGCACCTATTCCGTCGGAATATGTCCTTTTACAATTTTTATACTTTGATTGTTCTTTGCTTTGTTCCATTGTGTCCGGGACATTTGTTAATATGGGTGATGTGGAGGAAATGAAATGGGGAAGGGACAACCACATTCACTTCAATATCCCATTCATTTACTCTCTCTCTCTCTCTCTCTCTCTCTCTCTCTCTCTCTCTCTCTCTCTCTCTCTCTCTCTCTCTCTCTCTCTCTCTCTCTCAATAGAGTTATTTCAATGCGTTATATTATTAGGCTGTTTAGTAGTTTGGAATGTTTTGTTTTGCATGTTGAGTTATTTTTCGAGTTGCTTTCGTGTTACTTTTCATTCTGAGGACAGGATGAAAAAAAGCTGTCAAGCTTACTCCTTTATCCTCAATAAAGATCATTTTGACTTGTTTTGACTTGACTTGACAAAAGATTGGTTTCTAAGCGCTGGCAGCTTTAAGTGTAGACGTGTAGATAAGTTTCGAACGGAGATGTTGATTTCTCAGGACCGTCATTTCGTTCGGTACAAATTATCTTCTTGTGTCACAGAGAGAGAGAGAGAGAGAGAGAGAGAGAGAGAGAGAGAGAGAGAGAGAGAGAGAGAGAGAGAGAGAGAGAGAGATAACAGAGACAACGAGAGAGAGAGAAACAGACACAACGAGAGAGAGAGAGAGAGAGAGAGAGAGAGAGAGAGAGACAGACAGGCAGACACAGACAGACAGAGACAGCGAGAGATAGAAACAGAGACACAGAGAGAAGGAAACGCAACGAGAGACAGAAGCGTAATACAAATAATAACAAATATAATAACACGATTATGTTAACGTTATGAACACGTCTGATTGTTGGCGAGTATGGGCTATCCACAGCGTGTATGGCAACACAGAACGCGGACACACAAAATAGAACTAGACAGACACGAAAACGGATTTAATACACATATTTCAATGTAACCCTAAGAGAGAAAACAAAGCTACAAATCAGACACACACAAAAACATAACAAAAACCGCAAAACTAAAACAATACAGGAAACACAGAAAGACCGCCTACAAAGACATTAAGTGAGAATATGAATTATACAGCTCTCAGAAGATTGCTGACTTTGTTTTTTTTCTCCCAAAGGTTATTTAGATGCTGTGCCCGACTTGTAATGTAATACCACGTATCCAGTCCGCTACAGACTGGCGAAATTGTGTGGGTGACTGATGTTTGTTTGTTTGTTGATGTTTGTTGTTGTAGCTTTTGTTGTTTTTTGCTTTGCCTGTTGTTGTATGTTTGTTTCGTCTTGCTTTGCTTTTACGTTTTCTTTGATATTGTGTGTGTGTGTGTGTGTGTGTGTGTGTGTGTGTGTGCGTGCGTGTGCGTGTGCGTGTGCGTGCGTGTGCGCGCGCGCGCGTGTGCGTTGTCATAAATAAGAATGACATAATACATCAAGACGAGAGAGAGAGAGAGAGAGAGAGAGAGAGAGAGAGAGAGAGAGAGAGAGAGAGAGAGAGAGAGAGAGAGAGAGAGAGAGAGAGAGAGAGAGAGAGAGAGATGAGAGAGAGAGAGAGACTTGAAGCTTGAAAACTAACTATATTTAACAAGGATATAGAACGCCCTGTTCTTCCAATCTGCCTGAGAGAGAGAGAGAGAGAGAGAGAGAGAGAGAGAGAGAGAGAGAGAGAGAGAGAGACTTGAAGCTTAAAAACTGAGGGAAAGAAACTGTATTTACCAAGGGATAGATGTTAGGCAACGCCTGTTCTTCCAATCTGTCTGAGAGAGAGAGAGAGAGAGAGAGAGAGAGAGAGAGAGAGAGAGAGAGAGAGAGAGAGAGAGAGAGAGAGAGAGAGAGAGAGAGAGAGAGAGAGAGAGAGAGTGTCGATATCCGGCTTAAGAAACAAGCATAATAACTTTTTGTTCATCTTGATGCACTTAATTCTGCAGAGTGCATGCACGTAGCCTACATATGTTAAGATATCCGTTTGTTTTATGTTTTTTGTGGGTTTTTTTTTTATTTTAATGGACTCTGCTCGGTCTTTCATCTAACTGCGGTTTAAATGATCATAGCCTGCCATTGTAATCTTTCCAAAAAAACGTATATTGATTGATACGTTGCGTGTTGCCTTACGCTTTTGAAGTTGTTTTCCTTATGGGAAATGGTCACGATAACGGCAACGATACAAGTGAAGGGACCGCTACACGACTGTGTACGATGCGACCCGAATGCGATGCGATTGTGACGATGTCTGTGAGTCGTGCATGATTCACGTGGAATAATTCCGCATTGAAACAAAATTCCACTGTTTTTGTTCACTATACTCATGAAGATCCCAATACACGAATTTAATAAATACAATGTCTGATAGAAACAAGCGCGAAATCGCAATAGTTCGTGGCACGCGGTCTATTTTTACCACTCCAATCATGAGTTACCTCCCCTGGATTTTCAATAATTTTAATCTGTAAACCAGAATGTTATCTCTGCACCATTTCGTAACTTTTTATATCTTTTGGAAAACATTTAAAACTATGTATCCTACTTATACTCATCGAAAGAAGCACCGCATACTCGTCGTGTCTGTTGTAGTGTCTGTATTACGTATGTTTATTATTTTGTACGCTTTTAAAATACATCATTTTAAAGAGCGGCCTCAATTAATTTTGAAGTTTAGCCTCGATTTGAAGTGTGACAATTTTGTCAAAATGTGCGACAATTTTGGAACGACAGACCGACAGACCGGCCGACCGACAAAGTGAGTTATAGGTTTGTGGCTTGAGCCACAAACAAAAATGCAGATATTTAATCAGATTCGTGTTCGGGGACTATATTATTTTTATTACAGTGAGCAAAACTAGTTGGAGTTTATTAGATTCATTCAGACAGTAGAATTTCACGAGAATCATGCTTCACAAATGTCACAATCGGACCGCGTCGTATGCAGTGTAGCGGCGCCATAACTGAATGCGAATACGAATGTTGGTAAAGGTAAAGATGTGCCACTCCCCCCCCCCCCCCCTGCATTTCTCGGTTAATTGTATTTTTTCGTTTTTGCCTTTCTTACCATACATAAAGCTGTATTGTAGGAACATTTTCAGCTAATTCTCTTTTTGGAATACTAACCCTAACCCTAGCCCTAAACCTAACCCTACCCCCCACTATGTACTGCAGTACACCGCGATTTGTCACAGTTGTGGTTCGTTGCGCTTTTCCGTCTGATAGGGTGGGGGGTAGGGTTAGTGTTAGGGCTAGGGTTAGGGATAGGGTTAGTATTCCAAAAAGGTTATTAGCTAAAAAGGTTCCTAAAATACAGCTTTATGTATGGTAAGAAAGGCAAAAACGGAAAAATACAATTAACCGAGAAATGTAGGGGGGGGGGGGGTACATGAATGTTTTATTGAGGGCAAAAGGGCTAAGCTACAATAGCTTCTTTGCACCTTGCCCTCTCACTCACACATTCATACCATGCATCAAGCAAGAACATTTGACATAAAACAATCAAGCAAAGGAGAAAGGAAGGGGGGGGGGGGGGGGGGGGGGTCTCGGGGGGGGGGGGGGGTCTCAGAATGGGAGTGAAGATATGGAGTCAAAATGCTGACACTGCACTTCAGGACAATACACAGTAAAACAGAAAAACAAGGTCGCCCTTTTTTCCCACAACTATTTCGTTTCACAACGTGAGGCAAGTCAAGCATAGCGCAAAGTTAACCCCGTTGTCAACATGGCAAGAATTGGGTAAAAGAAGAGAGAAGAAACGACAAGCACATAAACATACTTTCAGTAGCCGAGTCATAAGCAGAGAAGCGCAAATCCATTTGGTTGTTGTTTTTTCTCTTTGATAATTGGGTGTATGCTATGCATATACGTTGATTCCTTTGTGAAAATAGTCGGGTGTCCCCTACAACATTCAAAGAGACAAACAATGAATTGTTTTGAAAATCATTTTTTTCTCTAGGTTCTGACAATATTACGAGGATCCTGAAAGCTACGTTTTAAAGTATCACAAACAGTCCACAAATTTAAATCGTGTTAACAAGAATACATGTTCTTGTTCTACACTCTAACAGCTAGGGTCTGCCAAGACAGAGAAGGTTCGCGCACAGAAAGACAGACAGGCGGACACACGCACGCCCCCCCCCCCCCCCCCTCCACACACACACACACAGACCTGTAGCCTAAGAGTAATCCACAGTTTGGGTTGCAACATACTCTAGGAGTTAAAAGTTGGGATTAGGAAATACAAACGAACAAACAAAAAAAACATGTTCGATTGGGTTTTTTCAGGGGAGGGGGGGGGGGGGGGGGGGGGGGGGTTAAGGGGGGGGTTAACGGGGGTGTGGGGGTGGGGGTGTTCCAAATCTAAAGGACAAAATATACAAACAGGCATAGCATTATATTTAATAGACGAAATTTAATACACTTTTTTTCATTTATAGCTCTCCAACAAGCACGCCCCCCCCACCCCCCCCCCCCCCCCCCCCCCCCCCCCCCCCTTCCAACGCACACATGCATACGTTCGTACATACACACACGCGGGCGCATCGAGAAAGCATGTGAATACGCGTATGCGTACATATGCATAGTCTCACACGCCCTCATCCAAGCACATACTTACAGTTATATTTACATGTATTCCAATTCACACATCATTCATCTGTATTGCCTGTTCAACTATATATCTGCAATGTTTTCATACCATGTTTTTTGGTGTGAATAGTATCAATTCAACACTTAGCAATTAGACACTAGCAATCATTTATATCAATTTGACTCGTTGATTTTTTTTATGTTGATTTAACCCTTTCACCGCCATCCATATTTCAGCCAAAAATGTCCATTGAAATTACCTGGGTAGAGAACAACATCCATCTACAGTATTGGGGATTCTTCTGTAACATAATTATATAAAATAAGGTCTATCCTTACTTCCCCAAACTAAGACAATAGGGTATTTGGATAATAGACCCCGATTTATGCTTTTTAGTGACATAGGTGGTTACAAATCACTGTGGTGCTAAAATGCGACTTTGGCGGTGAAAGGGTTAATGTTGTTTTGTATTAAACAATGAAAATGTGTTTGAGGGAAAATAAAGAATACTTTAGAGCAATATTAATATATCGGGGGCATAATATTTACAATAATACATTCGAGCGTGACTCAGCAAAGAGGTCCTGTTGTGGATGAAACCTTGTAAAGAAATCTGAAGATGGAACGACAGGGTTATCTGCGAATTGGGAAGACAATAATAGACAACGCAGTGTTCAAACGAGCAAACACAACATCAACACAACTTACCTTTAGCTTATCCATGGCGACGCTCAGTCCTTAATGAAGATGGTGTCGATGACGTTTCAGAAACCGAGCAGCAAAAAAATCATCAATGATAGTCGATTCATAGTTGTCTTGCTGATCAGTTATGGATTGTACACATTCACATTGTAATGTTGCAGTCAATCTTCTAAATTACTCGAGACACAAGCGAACTGTGAGACATCCTTTACCTCTGAGTTTCTTTTATTACTGAGGTTTGAACTCCTGAGGAAAGAAAAAAAAGAAGTCAGAATCAGGAATAAAGAAGAAGAAGAGAGAGAGAGAGAGAGAGAGAGAGAGAGAGAGAGAGAGAGAGAGAGAGAGAGAGAGGGGGGAGGGAGAGAGAGAGAGAGAAGGGGGAGAGGGGAGGGTGGGGAGGAGACAAGAGAGAGAGGAGACAAGACACATGAAAAGCTAAACTGATCAAGGAGCACTAGAACGCTTTTAGAAGCCAGCGACCCCTTTACCAGTTGAAACGACAACTCGTCTGGAACCCCCCACGTCCTTGTCTCCAAGGAATGGGCGAACGACTGAGAAGGGGACTTACACAGGCCGCAGAAGAGCTGTTTTCTTGGAGGCAAATCATATTAAGCGTATCAATATTCATGGCGAGCACACACGGGCACTGGTTTGATAATGAATCAAACCGCTTGGGTCCCCACGCGCCCCAAATAATTGACCCGAAGAAGTGTATTAGTGTCACGCTGACGTTGTCAGGGACAATGTGACAGAATTTGACTTTTTGTTGTTGCTATTTGTTTTAAAGTTCAAATTGATATTCTGTGTTTGAATTACTGTTAGTTTGCGAATTTTAGTAACTCATTTTCTTTCTTTTTTAATAAATAATTCAATATAAGCAATTACACACTTTCGTTCAGTGAAACAAAACCCAATCAACTG
This sequence comes from Phymorhynchus buccinoides, assembly GCA_017654935.2. Classification (NCBI taxonomy): domain Eukaryota; kingdom Metazoa; phylum Mollusca; class Gastropoda; order Neogastropoda; family Raphitomidae; genus Phymorhynchus; species Phymorhynchus buccinoides. The sequence goes on along the minus strand of CM065682.1, from coordinate 42,782,904 downwards.
TATTCAACGTAAGTGTAATTCTCTGTACGGCATTCGATTTAAACTAGTTGTAATCCTCATTCAGCTTCAACAAAAAAGGACAGAAGACGAAAAAGAGAAGTAAATAAAGAACATAAAATAGAATACAAGGTAGGTAATACTGCAGCAAGTTTTACCATTTTTTTCGTGTTTTTTGTTGTTTTTCTGAGAGAAAAAGTTCTCACCTTTCTGAGTTCTTTTTATTTTCGTGTCCGAGACTTTCGTTTATAAAATGTATTGGTTTTCAAAGCCAACGTCGAGACGGCAGCGTTTGTGCGCACGATATACAAGCAAAACACACCGCAGTCAGAATAGTGTACCCAACGCCGATCGCTTCTTCCATCCTTCGAACAATAAAGGAAGCAGCACTTTCCGACGTATTGTTCCGTGAATCTGTCTCTGACTCTCCCGTTTTCTCTCACTATGTCCTCCTCAACTCATTTTCTCTCCACTGATTCCTCGGGCATCCCATGCGAAGTTCCAGCGCTCGTGCAACGTGCGTGCATCATCATCACCACCGCCACAAATCTCGTGGTTCTTTTCCCCCCCTTTCCCCATCTCCCTCCACTCTCTATTTCTTTCAGACTTTGGCAGCGTGTGAGACAAGGGCGACAACCTAGCTTCCTCTGTCGCGGTCTCTCTCTCTCTCTCTCTCTCTCTCTCTCTCTCTTAGTAGAGAAGGATTATAAAGTTATATGTCTGCTTTGCTTTGCTCAGCGAGCTTTTTTGGAGTGTGGTGATCGCTGAAGTTTTGGGATATAGGTGGATGGATAGATGGATGGGTAGTAGAGGGATGCATGGATGGGTGGATAGGGAAGGAGGGTTGTAATGTTTTGCGGTTTGTCGTAAATATTGTTGCAGGGAGATGACGCGCGCGACTTCGCTTGCATACAAATCACGTGGGTGTTTGTTCACCAATTTGTTTCATTTACCAAAGCAAAACATTAGAGCTCGCGTGACTATGCTAATTTCTTATGCTTACTCCACCCTCAACCCAAACACGCATGCACGCGCGCACGAATCAAAGTACGTGCGCTTACATACATGCTGCGGTAAAGGTAAACATGTGCCACCCCCCTGCAGTATTCCCAAAAGGTTCTTAGCTAGAAATGTTCCTAAAATACACCTTTATGTATGGTAAGAAAGGCAATAACGGAACAATAGAATTCACCGAGATAGGTAGGGGGGGGGGGGGGGGTGGCACATCTTGACCTTTACCCATGCATACATGCATACATGCACATAACATACACATATACACGCCTACACACTAGCACACCTGCACGCACGTTTATATAAAACCACGCACGTGTACACACACAGATACACGAGCGCGCGCGCACGCACGCACGCACGCACGCACGCACCCACACACACCCACACCGGGCGTGCGACACATTCACCTACGGCGCTCCTACAGTGCCAGCGATCCTGCAAATCAAGGTCAGAGACTCTCCAAAGACACTTCAAAGAAAAGAGAATCAGAAAGGATAACTTCAAAGCAGATGTATGTAGCGGAGAGGAAATCTGGCGTGTTCCTCGAATATTACTTTGTCCCGTCCACCATTCCATCCGTCTGTATATCAGTCCACCATTCCATCCGTCTGTATATCAGTCCACCATTCCATCCGTCTGTATATCAGTCCACCATTCCCATATTCTGCGGGGGTAGAGGAATTGTCATAGTCGTGCACATTACCTCACAATTTTAATACGTTTCATTGTTTTCAATTAGTTTACTTACTTTGATAAATGCTTTGGGACAAAAGGTCTGCGTTTGTGAACATCAGAAACAAATCACCTAACAGTAATAAAGTAATCGATGGCTTAGAGTCAGAGAGAGAGAGAGAGAGAGAGAGAGAGAGAGAGAGAGAGAGAGAGAGAGAGAGAGAGACTGGACACTGGACACTGGAAAACTTTATTTGACAAGGATAAAGATTTTAGGCGATGCCTATTCTTACAATCTGTCCTTGGATAAAAGAAAAACAAATTTAAGAAACAAAAAAAAAACATTTGTAAACATACTCTCTCTCTCTCTCTCTCTACTCTCTCTCTCTCTCTCTCTCTCTCCTCTCTCTCTCTCTCTCTCTCTCTCTCTCTCTCTCTCTCTCTCTCTCTCTCTCTCTCTCTCTCTCTCTCTCTCTCTCTCTCTCTCTCTCTCTCTCTCTCTCTCTCTCTGACTCTCTCTCTCATACACACATACATTGTTTATACATACATATAAAAAAAAAATGTTGTTTTTTAAAAAAAATACACATAGTGAAACAAATAATTGATGACAAGTAGGAGGTGAAAGCAACAGCAGAGAGAGAGAGAGAGAGAGAGAGAGAGAGAGAGAGAGAGAGAGAGAGAGAGAGAGAGAGAGAGAGAGAGAGAGAGAGAGAGAGAGTCTAGCAGACAGACAAGCCGATAGGGAGGCAGACAGAGACAATTCAATGCAGATGTGTATAATTATACTATGCATGACAGTCTCTCGTTTCCGACTATGACTGCCAAATAGCAATGGAGGCAGCAAAACGGACTATCTTCTGATGGTCCATTGAACTTGTATTTTAAAAGACTGATAAAAAAAAACATGCTCATTAACCTATTTATGTTTTATCAGGTGTTTGTTTTTAATACAAGTTATTATGTTGTGCAATGTGTTCCCAAATAAGTCAACGGACCACCTGAAGATAGTCCGTTTTGACTCTAAGCCATACTTTTTGTTTTGACATTTATTCAGTAAAAGAACGCAAAGTAAAAAAGGACAGCGCTGATTTGTTTTCCTTTTCCAAAACGCAGAGTTCAACCCAGGGCAGCTGCTGTTCTGTTTCTAAAGATCATCTATTCTTTTTTTTCTTCTTCTTTTTTTTGGGGGGTGGGGTGGGGTGGGGGGTTGCTACTCACTTCGGCCCATTTTCATATCGGCCCGCTCGTGTTGGCCCACGGTGATAGTCATCCCGGCACAAGGCGATATAGTCATCTCGGCCCAAGGCAAATTGCTCATCTCAGCACTCATTGATGGTCCTCTCGGCCCACACCAGTCACATACGGTGCATCACGTTTTGCCCAATCACCTTTCGCCCAATCACGTTTTGCCCAATCACTTGTCGCCCGATTGGAAATTATACCGGTTTACATCCATCACGTTCCGCCCAAAAATCATGCAAGGAAATCAGGGAATTGAATCAATAATTTAATGGTTGAATCAAACAGATATTTAAAAAAGAAAGAAATAGGGTTAGGGTTAGGGTTAGGGTTTGATTACCGTTCTCACTGTTCGCGCTTAGGAAACCATTTTGGGCGAACAGTGCTAGAGCAATTTGGGCGAACCGTGGCACATTCCGTTTGCTGAGCTTCGACTCGGAGGTACTCACTGATACGCAACGAGAACAAAGACTTGGGCAAAAGGTGATTGGGCGAAAAGTGATGTATCCGTCACATAGGCCCATCCCATTCATCCTAACATAATGATTTCTAACCACTAAAACGACTACAACCAACCAACTAACCATCCAATCAATCACTCAATCAATCAATCAATCAATGTATTGTCCATTTTTATTTTAACGTGGAATATTTACATCCGGATCGCAGATGCAATCAAATCACTAATGTTGAACTATAATTGCACACACGCAAGCAAGTACACGCGCACAGTACACACATACACACAATTAGGCACATATGTGTACATGCACGCACGCACATACGCACGCGCACACACATGCACGCACGCACGCACTCACACGCATGCACACACACACACACACACACACACACACACACACACACACACACACACACACACGAGCGCGCGTGTGTTTGCGTAAACAGCATACACAGAAACTGGCATCTGCATACTTACCTCATTTTCGTTAATTGAGCAGCTTTCTCTGATTTCTGAACTCCAATAATTGTGTATTTTGGCTCTGTGTGAGTGCCTACTGCAATAACATAAGACACGACTACTCGTAACATCTTCTTCTTCTTCGTCTTCTTCTTCTTCGCAGCTGCATTCTGCAAAAGATACGTATCTGTATGGTGGACACGTGCATGCGCATGTGCGTGTGTGTGCACAGGCATGTGTGTATGTGTGTGTGTGTGTGTGTGTGTATGTGCGTACATACGCACATGCACGTGCATGTGTGTGCGTGTATGTGTGTATGTGCGTATCTTGAGAGAGAGAGAGCGAGAGAGAGAGAGAGAGAGAGACAGAGACAGAGACAGAGACACAGAGAGAGTTTCTTGTTGTTGGTTTTGATGTTGTTTTCATGAATTGTTATTGTTATTAGTTGTTTGATTTGTTAGTTTCGTTTCCTTGTTCTTATGGGCAAATTTGTAAACACGTTTTAAATGCGCCTAAATCGTACCCCATTCAAAAGTGCAATCAATCAATCAATATTGTACTTGTTCATGTTCTTATTGTTGTTGTTGTTCTTCTTCTCCTTCTTCTTCTTCTTCGTCTCATTTTATGTTTCCTTCCATCTCCTCCTTCTGCCTTCTTCTTCTTGTTGTTTTCTTCCTCCTCCGCCGCCTCCCTCTCCTCCTCCTCCCTCTCCTCCTCCTCCTCCTCCTTCTTCGTTGGTTCTGGCCAGGTTAGCGTCAGCACGCTCCTAGCGTGACCTCTGGCTAAAGGGCACGTGCCAACGTCAACATTCCAGGCTCATTTAGTGCCTGTTGTCTGATGACGCAGCTGATAAGATGGGACGATTCCTTGGCTCTGGCTTTTTAGTCGCTGTAGCCCCAGTGTAGTAGACCTTCGGACAAGGGGTACTGTCAGTAGGAGAAGGGTCGAATGAAGAAGGAGGAAGGCTTGTGGTGGGTGATGACGATGTTGAGATGATGCAATTACTGCTGTTGCTTCGTCTGCGTCTGCAGTCGACATGAATCGATGTCTATCGGCATAGTTGTGCTCGCGCATGCCTTGTCTCTGTCTCTGTCTCTTTTCTTTTATTCATCATTTTATGTGCGTTTGGTTCCTAATGCTGCAACATAAGGGATTGGTTGAACTCTGGGTACCTTCTCCATCGCCAGTTGTCGATGTCCTGTTTGGACATGAGAGTGGGGGTGTATCCTGGACAAGGCATCTTCGCTATGAACACATTCAAGTTCAGCTGTCCAGAAATAGCTGTTGCCTCCATTGCTATTTGGCAGTTATAGTCGGAAACGAGAGACTGTCATACATAGCAAAAGTATACACATCTGCATTGCATTGTCTCTGTCTGCCTTCCTATCTGCTTGTCTGCCTGCTAGACTCTCTCTCTCTCTCTCTCCCTCTCTCTCTTTCCTGTCTTTTTGTATTATGTAATTCTTATTTATGACAACTACAATAATTATGTTCATGTTTTTTGTTGTTGTATATCTCACCTCCAGTGATATTGTACATTGTTAATTGATCTCTCTCGATCTCTCTCTCTCTCTCTCTCTCTCTCTCTCTCTCTCTCTCTCTCTCTCTCTCTCTCTCCCCCTCTCCCCTCTCTCTCTCTCTCTCTCTCTCTCTCTCTCTCTCTCTCTCTCTCTCTCTCTCTCCCCCTCCCCTCTCTCTCTCTCTCTCTCTCTCTCTCTCTCTCTCTCTCTCTCTCTCTCTCTCTCTCTCTCCCCTCTCTCTCTCTCTCTCTCTCTCTCTCTCTCTCTCTCTCTCTCTCTCTCTCTCTCTCTCTCTCTCTCTCTCTCTCTCTCTCTCTCTCTCTCTCTCTCTCTCTCTCTCTCTCTCTCTCTCTCTCTCTCTCTCTCTCTCTCTGTGCGTGCTTACGATAACCCAACCCACCAGTCCATTTTGGACTACCGCTGGAATAATTCGAGAACGGTGGCAAATGGGGTGTTTATCTTCTTTTTTTTTTTTAAAGAAAAAAAAGGGCTGCTTTCTAGGACCGCCTTCAGATGATGATTCTTTTCTGAAGTTAGGTCTGGTGGGACAGAAACTTCTGAAACAAAACACGCCAGCAGCCAAGGTCAATAAAAAAGAACACGCTGATCTATTATAAGTCTGCAAGGGATTAGGTGTACGCTGGTTTTTGAACTTGCCAAATAATGTGTTTTCTTTCAATAGAACGAAAGCGTGAAGGGGAAGGCTTTGAGGGTGAAGAAAGAACCACACATGACTGATATAATTAAGTCTCAAGTATGTGAGTGTGTGGTGGGGGGAGGGGATGGGGGTGGGGGGAAGCTAAGATACAAAACCGATAATAACAAAATAAAACCCAACACTTTCGCTTCTGACTAAATCTCCCAACGTAAGACAATTCAATAAATTGTACACTGTAGGGTCTTAGTCGACCTAAAAAAAGAACAGATACAATGCATGCATTTTCCCTGAGAGGACATTTTGTTAGAGGTCTAGTTTGTGGGATGTCCACTAGAAGCATGCACGAAGCGCGAGATATAAAGGGAAGCAATAGGAAGTGTTCGGACATAATTAAGGGGAGTAATGTCATGGTGTGTGGGAGTGATCTTGCCTAATTCGATCGGTCAAACAGGGGAAGCTACTCTACCATCAGGTAGATCCCCAGCTCTCGCCCCGTGTGTTTGAGTAGACTTACATTACTTAGAACACCGTGCGTCGTTCTAAATTGGATGCAGTTTATATTGTTACGTCACATTTTGCAAGTTCTATCGGGTTGCGGATTCTGGCCGCCCTTACTTTTTCTTTTAAAAAAAATGTTTGCAAGTCGCTGACTCGCATCCTGTGGCTTTAAGCTTCGACGCCATGCCGCCATTGTTGCTATGGTTTTGACCGAGTACGTCGAGGTAATTAACTCTAATTTACACGAAGTGGTGTTTTTTTTAAAATCGTCTGTTAGTCCAATTGTATCTCTTGCGTCGTAATACTTATTATTTATATTTGAACTAATTCATTTATTGACTCGTTGACCGAAGGTTCGAGTTCGTACATTTATTTTTGTTTGTTTTTATTCTTGGCAATATTGTACTCATACTTTAGTCACCCCCGCCCCCCCCCCCCCCCCCCCCCCCCCCCCCCCCCCACCCACCCACTCCACTCCGTCTAACCCTCAACCTAAAAGTCTACTTCTGTTAGCTTGATGAATATAATCCTAGGCTGATCCTAACTAAAAGTCTACTTCTTTTAGCTTGATGAAAATAATCCTAGGCTGATCCTAACCCTATCCCTTTCCGCAACTGGCAGAGTATTGCCTCTTGATCAACATTTTCAACGCGTTAATTTTGGTTGGGGTGGGTGGATGGTGGTGATTGTGGGTGGGTGGGGTGGCGCTAATATGCATGATAGCCGTTTTCTTATTAATATGTTTATCGATTCATTTTCTGTCTTTTGTTTGGGGGATTGCTTTTAACACAAACACTGATACTCGTGACAGTCGGCGAAGAAACATACCATGCGTTATTATCCAACGACAAAAGCCAGACGAGGACGGAACCGTCTTAAATCATGAACAAGATAATCTGGTCCTATTCAAGGATGCTGCCAGAAAACGGGACCCTATAACCATCAAGTCGGAGGCAATCTTTTCTAAGCTCCGGTGGGCTCTAAATAAATAGATAATAGGGACAACTAACTATGTACAGCGTGCTGTGTATCGTCTCGCGTTTGTCTTTCGTATTGTTCCGCCTGCGTTTTTGTTTGTGGCTCAAGCCACAAACCTATAACTCACTTTGTCGGTCGGTCGGTCGGTCGGTCTGTCGTTCCAAAATTGTCGCACATTTTGACAAAATGTCGCACTTCAAATCGAGGCTACACTTCAAAATTAATTGAGGCCGCTCTTTAAAATGATGTATTTCAAAAGCGTACAAAATAATAAGCATACGTAATACAGACACTACAACAGACACGACGAGTATGCGGTGCTTCTTTTGATGAGTATAAGTAGGATACATAGTTTTAAATGTTTTCCAAAAGATATAAAAAGTTACGAAATGGTGCAGAGATAACATTCTGGTTTACAGATTAAAATTATCGAAAAGCCAGGGGAGGTAACTCATGATTGGAGTGGTAAAACTAGACCGCGTGCCACAAACTATTGCGATTTTCGCGCTTGTTGTCTTAAAAGAGTATGTCTGTTTAATTAGTCCCCGAGCCGAAGGTTCGGGGAACTATTGTTTCTGTCTGGTCCGTCCGTCCGTCCGGCGTCCGTCCGGCTATTCGTCCGATTTTCTCAAAAACTATTCAGTCTATCGTCATCAAATTTGGCATACTAGTTTGCCAAGAGGCAAGCTATCCACTGATGTAGTTTTACATTAAGGTCAAGGTCGCGCCAGTTACGGGGTTCAAACTCCCAAACACATAATCGCTAATATCTCGCGAAGTTTTGCATGTATTTCAATGCAGTTTCTTTCACAACATTTCTTGATGAATGGTCTATGACACAGTTGTCATGAATTGTTCTGTGCGCTCGTGTGCGCATGTTCGCGCGCACTCAAATCACGGGTCTGAACCCCAAGGCTTTTTATACAAAAACCTATTCAGTTACGTGCTGTTTTGATGCCCTTTGTGTCACAGGCCCGATATGTCCCACTTCTTTCCGGCCGTCCATCCGTCCGTGCGTGCGTCCTGTTTTCAGTTCTCAATGGTCTCCCCGCTGTGTGTGTAGCCTACACATTCCGATTTCGGAGTAGCTCGGCGATGCTGCGAGTGGACTTTGCAGCTGCCCGGCGTTGCACTTGTTTCATTTTATATTTGTCTGTCCTTTTTTGTTGTTATAATTTTTTATTCTCTCTCTCTCTCTCTCTCTCTCTCTCTCTCTCTCTCTCTCTCTCTCTCTCTCTCTCTCCTCTCTCCTCTCCTCCTCCTCCTCTCTCTCCCCTCTCTCTCTCTCTCTCTCTCTCTCTTTCTCTCTCTCTCTCTCCTCTCTCTCTCTCTCTCTCTCTCTCTCTCTCTCTCTCTCTCTCTCTCTCTCTCTCTCCTCTCTCCTCTCCCCTCTCTCTCTCTCTCTCTCTCTCTCTCTCTCTCTCTCTCTCTCTCTCTCTCTCTCTCTCTCTCTCTCTATTTCTGCTTACTCAGTTTATCCTCATTAAAAAGTTCGAGTTCGAGTTCGAGTTCGAGTTCTCTCTCTCTCTCTCTCTCTCTCTCTCTCTCTCTCTCTCTCTCTCTCTCTCTCTCTCTCTCTCTCTCTCTCTCACTCTCTCTCTCTCTCTCTCTCTCTCTCTCTCTCTCTCTCTCTCTCTCTCTCTCTCTCTTTCTCTCTCCTCTCTCTCTGTCTCCCCTCTCTCTCACTCTCTCTCACTCTCTCTCTCACTCTCTCTCTCTCTCTCTCTCTCTCTCTCTCTCTCTCTCTCTCTCTCTCTCTCTCTCTCTCTCTCTCTCTCTCTCTCTCTCTCTCTCTCTCAGTCATGACTATTATGGACCCCCTCGCACCAGCTGTCTTTTGGCGAAGCACTGACAAGAGGATCGCACTATAAAGTCCAGCGAACCTGAAGGAAACATGCAATGCAATCCATATGCCATGGCTATGGAGTCCACTCTGCCGTCTTCACACCTTGCCTGTCTGCCTGTCTGCGAAGATAAAGTGGGGAAACACCTCAGAAAACGGGCACTGAGACTGAGACACAAAGACGAAGGTAGGCCTACGTGCGCGCGCGCGCGCGCACAGACATCCTTTTACTCTCTCATATACAGAAAGACTGGCGCGCGCGCGCACACACACTCGCGCGCGCACACACACGCGCACAGATACGCATGCTGTGACACACGCGCGCACACCCACGCAGTCACACACACACACACACACGCGCGCGCGCGCAGTCACACACACACGTGCACACACACACACACACACACACACACACACACACACACACATGCAGTGACGCACATACACACAGAGACACACGCAATGGCACACGCACACACACGTAACACACACACACGCACACACACGCAGTGACACACGCACACACACACACACACAACACACACACACACACACACACACACACACACACACACACACACACACACACATGCAAACACAGACAGACATAGGTGTCTAGTCAGACAAACATAGCTGTCTAATACCCCCTCTCTCTCAGACAGACAGAAAAAGAGACGGTGATATCTTACGTGTTCATCAAAAACATCACACACGCACCAAGACGACTTATTTGCTGTCTTCCTAGCCTCCTCAACTTACTCGTCCTTTATTTCAGTCTTCTTTGTTTTCTGTTCTAGTTTCACCCAGTCATTTCCCCCCGACACGTTCCCCGCAAGACATTTCCTATCCCACTTGTCCCCCTCGTTCTCTGTCGGTCATTGTAAAGCTTCGATCTATAGGGACTACAACATCCGTTGCACATGAAAGGAATAAATGATGGAAATGTAGATTGTGATAGACTGTGGCCGACCTGAAGAA